>JAEIGI010000037.1:0-674143 GCA_018903615.1 Drosophila neocordata
GTAAGGAAGTTTTCCAGCCTGGGTACACATCTCAACCTATCCAGGGCCTTTACTTACAGAAAATTTATAAGTAAATCTCGAGACCTCTGGATTCTTAAGCTAGTTTAGACAAATGTAGGAAATAATTATTTATTGGGCACAGCAGCATAAACATAGTGACATGTACATTTAATATAATTTCGGTTAGGGTATTCCCCGGACACCGAAATCAATATTAAATTACACTAAGTGATCGGATGTACATTTGGTAATATTTCAGTTAGGGTACTACCCGGACACTGAAATACTAGCCAAATGACATCACGACCACTGTACTAGCTACACACTGAACTACATTACAGTGGTTCCATGTTCATGCGCATTTAATATTCCTTCGACTAGGGTATTACCCGGATGTCTAATAATATTAAATGGCACTAAGTCGGCGCATGTACGACCAACACCATTTCAGTTAGGGTATTACCCGGACACTGAAATGGTTACTGGTTGACATGCTGCCAACTGTACCATGGAAACACAACATTTATTTCTACTACATGCCCTTTTAATATCATTTCGGTTAGGGTATTACCCCGACACCGAAACAAATATTAAATAGCACTAAACCTATTTTCCATATCTAATACTGTTTCAGTTAGGGTATTCCCCGGACACTGTAACAGGCACTAGATATGGAAAAAATAGGTTATTTAAACAACACTTAACACATTATTAGGACGTCAAAACAAAATACGGATAAAAAGGGAAGGAATAAAAAATGAAAGAAATAATGGCAAGGGTCACTGTTTCATGTTTAATTTTATTATTTCTAACTCACATGTGTCTATTTAAAAAAAATGTATACTAGCTGCCTACGATCACACTACCCGAAATGCTTTCTGTAGCGTCGCTGCGGTGGCTTTTCGGAGTGGCACTAGCTCGATCCATCTGCTATAGTTATCCAAGAAGACTAGTAACATCGGGTGGCCTTGCTTCGATCGGGGAAGTGGACCTACAAAGTCTGCTGAGACGAGGTTAAAAGGTTCTTTTACTTGCCTCGTAAGCATTTTTCCGGCCGGCTTATTTTGTTCCACCTTGTTCTTCTGGCATGGGAGGCAGTTCCTCACATGATGATTAACATCTCGAAAATAACCAGGCCAATAGTAGCGTTGAGCTTCCCGTAGGGTCGTCTTCCGTATTCCTAGATGGCCTGCTGTAGGGTCGTCTTGGCACTCGCGTAGAACTCGTTTCCTATAGTCTTTGGCCACACAAAGTTTCCAAGGTATTGGGTCTTCGTCATCTGGGTGATGATTCATCCTGCGATAAATTTGATTTCCTTCGTACAAATAGTCTGGCATCTGTTCGGGGTGTTTTTCCAATTGGTTCTTCAGCGTCGTCCACCAGTTGCATTGAGGCGTAGTATCCTGTGCTATTTGTAGTACTGCTAGAGGCTGTCGGGAGAGGGCATCGGCAACAACGTTTAATTTTCCTCGGCGATAGTGAATGTCAAACTCGAACTGCTGTAACTCCAGTGCCCAACGGGCAATTTGTCCAGTAGGATTGTCGATGGAGTTCAACCATTTCAATGCTAGATGGTCTGTCACCACATCGAAGCGATATCCTTCTAAGTATCCGCGCATTTTCCTGATTGCGCAAACTATGGCAAGGCATTCCTTTTCCGTGGCAGAGTAATTTTCTTCGGCTGGTAGTAATCTTCTGCTAGCATAAACGATTACTCGTTCTGTTCCATCCAATTGTTGAGTGAGGACCGCTCCGAGTCCATAGGCGCTGGCGTCTGTTTGTAACGAGAATTTTTCCCGAAAATCGGGACAAGCCAAGACGGGTGCTGAGGTTAACCTGGTTTTTAGTTCTTCGAATGCTTGTTGCTGTTTTGTATCCCAGTGCCATTTGGTGTTCTTCTTGAGTAGTGAAGTCATCGGTTGGACCACATTGGCGAAGTCTGAGACAAATCTGCGGTACCATGAGGCGATGCCTAGACATCGGCGAAGTTGGCGCACATTGGTGGGCGGTGATAATTCTTTTACTGCTGCTATCTTCTCGGGATCCGTATGTATACCATGCTCGCTGATGACATGTCCAAGGAACTGAAGACGTCGTCTAAAGAACTTGCACTTCGCTTGGTTGATTCTTAAGTTGGCTGCTCTTAGACGTCGAAAGACTTCTTGAAGGTGGGCCATATGTTCTTCCAGAGTTCGCCCTATGACGATTATATCGTCGAGATAGGCGAAGGCGTGAGGTTCCATCTCGGGTCCGATTACGCTGTCGAGTGCTCGCTGAAAAGTAGCCGAGGCGGAATGCAGGCCGAAAGGCATGACCTTCCAGTGAAATAAGCCTCGTCCTGGAACAGTGAATGCGGTGCATTCGCGGCTATTCTTGGCCAGAGGGATCTGCCAATAACCACTTTTGAGATCCAATGTTGAAATATACTTGGCATCTCTAAGTCTCTCCAGGATATGATTGATTCTTGGCAGCGGGTATGCATCCCGCATAGACTGAGCGTGGAGCTGTCTAAAGTCGATGCACATGCGAGTATCCCCTGTCTTCTTTCCAACGAGAACAATAGGCGCGCTGTGTGGGCTTTTGGAGGGCTCGATCTGATCTTCTTTGAGTAGTTGATCCACTGTGTCGTTGATTATTTGTTGCTGAGCTGGGTTTCTTGAGTAATAACGTTGCTTGATTGGTCGATCGTCTTTCATCGTGATGACATGTTCTGCAATGTGAGATATACCTTGAAGCATCTCAAACTTTGGTAAATCTGTTGCTAGGAAACTGGATATAACTTCGTCTTCTGAGTTCTGGTCTTCGTTGGATATACATGTAGAAACTTCGATGCCATTCTGTGGTGCTTCTAGTTGGCCTAGAACTGGCGAGGCTGGGGCTTGTTCTCGTTGCATTTGTTTCTCGGTGGGGCTTCTGAAAGGGTTTTTCCTGATTGCATCTTCTTGTGGTGAGGGTAAGACTTGGACGTAAGGGCTGTGGCTGTGCTTGGGTAACTTCGGTGAGGATGCTTGAGGGTTGTTCTTCTGTGTCTGAATGGGATGTCCGGCTATGAGCTTCGTAGAACTTTCCTCAGGAGTGTTGACGATGATCGAATGAGAGATAGGTTCCTTCCAATGCACTGTTGGTGACTTGAGTTGTATATAATTTTCTCCACAGTGAATGGTAGCTCCAATCCCTTTTAGGAAATCTGTTCCTAAGATGAACTGGATCAACTGATCCAAAATATTTTGTAATAAAAGTAGAGTTAGGGGTACAGGCTTGACTCCTAAAGCCACTTCTAGGCGTAGGGCTCGTGTAACTTCCTTCTGTGAACTGTCGGCCAGGTGAATCACGGTTCGTACATCTCTCCAGTCATCGGCGGATCCCAGTTACTAAGCTAAGTGTTTATTGATGAAGCTTCTGGTGGCGCCTGTATCGATTGTCGCATCCACTAGGGTATGAATAACGCTTATACGCGCTATGATGCGACCCTTTTCGAATCTGAGGATATCTAGAGTTGGGGTTGGTTGAGCGCGACTTTCGTCTGATCCCCGTTCAAACGAAGGCGCAGTACGCCGACCTCGTTGACCACACTCCCAGCAGAAGATTACACGGGGTTTGGTACAATTCCTGGCGAAGTGGCCAGTCTCACTGCATCGGCGGCAAGCTCGATGGGGGCTCAATGGGGACGTCAGATAATTGGTAGACCTTTGGAATCATGTTATCATTCACCAGCGTGTTAGTTTTCCTTGTAGTTTGCAACATCTCCGGATTGTGGAATCTGTTTCCTCCGGTGTATGAACTAGTTGACATTGGGAAAACGGCGATTGGTGGACGTCTAAATCCAGTCTCGGGATGAGAATAGTTGTTCTCACTTTGAATAATTTCAAAGTTCACAACCAGCCTAGTCAGCTCTGCTAGATCCTTAAAATCGATGCGTCTTTTATATAGCTGATACTCCAGGTGCAGGTTGTCGTATATTCTCTCTAGTTCTTGGTCCGAAGAGTAGTTGGCCCTTTTCATCATTAGGCGCAGCTCGACTAAGTATTGCTTGAATGGTTCTCCAGCCCTTTGGCATCGGGTACGGATGGCATCCTCAAGTCGTTAAAAATATCTTGGCGGTAGAAAAAAGTCTAAGAATCCATGCTTTAATGTTGTCCAGTTGGCCTCCAATAAATCGCAAGTCTGCCACCATCCCTCCGCTTTCCCTGAGAATAAAAGGGACATCATCCGTGGTAGTGATTCCAGGTTAATCCTGTAAGTAGCAGCTGGGGTTTCTATTTTATCCAAGAAGTACAGTGGATTTGTAGAACCATCGAAGGACACGCCCCACTTGGACACCTTCTCGGCGATGGCGGCATATCCTGCATTGTCTGTGATTCCTGATGTTGCTCGTCTTGGCATTTCTTGCGAAAATTGGACATTTCCAGTCGAAGAAGTATTGGACACCAGTGGCAGTATCGGAATTAGATGATTGCGGGCTGCATCTACATCTGTATCCTTTGGGTGTTCGTCGATCAGCCGGGCAGGGGAGGTAGATCGTGAGCGTGGCTTCACATCTAGTGTGCGATCGTTGGTGGCTGCTTGTCCATATTGAGTTGCCAGTCCGGTTAAGCGGGCGAGTACTTCTGGTAGATGATCCTCCCGAGATGCGAAGTTAGCGAATCGACTGCGCAACTCCTCTACAGTTCCACCTGAAGGTAAACCGAACTCGGTGAAGAAATTTTCCATTTCGGTCTTGCGTCTGTAGCTAATCCATTTTACTCCCATGTTTGCACTGATGATTTCTGTTTAGATTGACTGTTGCAATTTGCTCTTGTATCCTTTGTGGTTGATATTCTGCGGTGAACTAGTTTGAATTTTCTCCTTGTGAACTCGGTTTTGACTTGGCTGTAATTTCAGATGATTTATTATAATTATAACCAATTGAAATTTATTTATTTTGTTTTATTTATATTAATTAATTTTTTTTTTTCGCTGGGTAAATTTTTTTTTTTTTATTTTTTGTTCACTAGTTTATTTTTAATTTTTTTTTCCGTCCTTGCTGGGTTTAAAAAAAAAAAATTTTTTTTTCACTGGTCTCAAAAAATTTTCTTCTGATATCCTGTTTAATATAATATCCTTGTGGTTGACGTTGTTTCTCTGGTTGTGGATTTTTGTTTCTTCGTTGTATTCTTAATTGCTTAGTGTAGGCTCCGTTTATATCCTTGTAACTTAGGCTGTTGCTATCCTTTGAACAAGATGTTCACTGTTGATTCCTTGGTATGCTCGTAAATCTTGACTACTGTTGTCCTTGAAAAAGGATATTCACTGGCTGGGTCCTTGGTATGCGGGTAACTTAGAGTCCTGTTATCCTTTGTTATCCTTAGAATTTAGACGGCTGTAGTCCTTGGCGGCTGGATGTTGACTCCTTGAAGGTTTGATGTTGACTCCTCGACGGATCGATGTTGACTCCCTGACGGTTGGACAGTGACTCTTAGTATGCATTGGTACCATGATTTTACCGCCAAAGCCTATGCTCTGCTGGCGTCGCATGCTCTGCTGGCCGCTTCATAGGAGTGAGCATCCAAAAGATCCCGTTGCGGCTACGTCGACCAAAGAGAACCAACGAAACTCCCTCCTACCCCTTCTCATAGGAATAAAGTGTGATAGAAAACGAACGACGATAATTTTTTTTTTTTCTAATCTCCTATACTTTATCATTCCTGCCTTTCTCCTCTTTTACTTAGACTCTGTTATATGTATGTATATTTTGTTCTATAGTGACTCTGCTGCAGTGGCTCTGTCGCTTGTAAAAAAAAATAATTCCACGTGGTTTTGGTTCTACTGTATTCTGTCGTGACTCTGTCGTTGAGACTCTGTCTATGACTTTAAAATAGTTCTACCGTTACTTTGTGCAAATTTTTCAGCTTGCTTATGTTTCTAATATTCTTATGAAAATCCCGTTGCATATATATTTTTTTTCTCATGGTGACTCTGCTGATACCCTGTTTAGCTCTGTCGATATATAAAAAAAAATATATTTCTGCCGCGAGGTTTTGGTTCTACTGTATTCTGTCGTGACTCCGTCGCTGGGACTCTGTCGATGACTTTTTAAAAGTTCTACCGGTTGCCTGTTGAATTTTCTTTACTCGCTTGTCTCTTTCTTTCTTATAAAAAAATCCAAGTATATACATACATATATATATGTTTTTTTTTTTTATGGTGACTCTGCTGATACCCTGTTAAAAAAAAATATATACATATGTATTTCTGCCATGTGGTTTTGGTTCCACTGAATTCTGTCGTGACTCTGTCGCTGGGACTCTGTCGATGACTCTGAGGTAGTCCCACCGTTACCCTTGACAAAAATTGAATTATTTATAAATTTTTTTATTTTCATCATATATATATTGCACCAATAAAAAAAAATCCCCAATTAATATTTCATATGTGAACATAATTTAATGATATAATATAATTGGATCATATTATAATATAATATAATATAATATAATGGGCTAATTTTTTTTTATTTTCGATATTGTAGGGTAGCAATAAAATTTTTTTTCTTAAATTTTTTTCTTAAAATAATATTTTGAATCGCAAATAAATATGGTGGGGCTTTAATCCACAAAATTAATCCCTACACTAAGCTTGCCTAACTAGTTTAAAAATCTTTCTCGAGGTCCCTGCTCGGGCGCCATCTGTAAGGAAGTTTTCCAGCCTGAGTACACATATCTCAATTTATCGAGGGCCTTTACTTACAGAAATTTGTAAGAAAAACTCGAGACCTCTGGATTCCTAAATTATTCCAGCAGAAATAAATATCAACAGCCAAGCAGTAGATCCAGTTAATACAATAGTAACAGTAAATAAACCAATAAATGACTACAATCTTCAGTTAATATTTCAAACAGGCAACGAGTCAAAGCTCATAACAACAACCCCATTCAAAAACAAAATTAGAAGATTAATTACAAAAACACATTTCGATAAAGAGGAAATTACACAACTATTACAGAAAATTCTGAAACCGGGAAGAACATATGCGACTTATACTAATAACGATATTTTCGACATAATATATCAAAGCCTCACAGAATACTTTCTTCCCACAAAACTCTATAAAATCATCCGATGTACAAGCATGTTGGATGATATTACAGACGCAAATCATGTTGAACAAAAAATTAAGAAATACCATATAAATAGTAATCATAGAGGAATAGACGAGACAGCAGCGCATCTAATAAAAATGCTTTACACGCCCTATTTAAAATCAAAAGTATCCTCTATAATTAACGAATGCGATGTCTGACAAACCTTGAAATATGATAGATACCCACAAAAGTTAGTTTTTCAAGAAACAGAAACTCCCACAGTACCAATGCAAATTTTACATATTGATCTTTATTCAATAAACAACAACACAATCCTGACATCCTGGAGAAATAAGTTGATATCGCGTTTCTCTAATCATCGAGTTCTGCAAGATAAAGGAATTACACTACATAATTCAAAAATCAAAAAAAGAACACAAAGTAATAAGTAAATACTTCACAGGTATTCCCAAATTAAGGCAGAAATACTGAAGGTGCAACCATTGACCGAAAATGACAAACTCCTTCAGATCAAAATGGGTAACGCTAAAATTATTAAGTCACATAGAAATCTTATTCATAAAATAGATTTAAACAATTTTCAAAAACATTTAAAAAAGACTTTGAAGTAAATCTAGCACAAATTAAACAAGACACATTCTCAAAAGAAATAGTTAAAGCAGTCGAAGCAAAATTATACCAAGTAAGAATAAGATTGGAAACACTAATTCCAAAAGAAAGATCGAAAAGAGGTATAATTAACGGATTAGGTAGCCTAATTAAAGTAGTTACGGGTAATATGGATGGGAATGATCAGGAAAGAATAAAACTAGAATTTAAAAAAAATACAAGAAAATGAAAGTTATTTGTTACAAAATACAAATCAACAACTATCAATTAATAAAGAAATAGCATTAAGATTTAAAAATATATCAGATCATATTAATAATGAACAAGAAAGCACAAATTTGTTCATAAAAAACTACAAAAATAATATTTTCAAAACTCTAACTCAAGAACATAACGAAATCCATTTACTACAATATATAGCCAAAATTAACGTTAATTTTGATTTAATGTTGTAAGGAAGTTTTTCCCGGCCGGGGTACATCTCCCAGTCTCCCCAGGGCCTTTCCTACACAGAAAATTTATGTAAGAAACCCGGACTTGATGACGGAGGAAAGAGAGCATAGCCATATCCACAATTGGCTTGCTCTAATCGGTGATTGCTGTAACTATACCTAACAAGGGAGGGAAAAAGGAAAGGAGTAGGGTGATCGACTTCTACTAAACGATTAACAAATACAAGGGAAGGGTATCAAGCCGACTAGGGTGTCACCCGGACATCGGCTTGAGAAACAAACACGTTGGGATTAGCCCAGGCAATTCAACCAGGTCAAGTAGGGTGTCACCCGGACCTTGGCCTGTTTGAATTATCCAGTTGCGAGTCGTTGGATAATTCCTATTATTTAAGTCAACTAGGGTGTTACCCGGACATTGGCTTAAATAAAATAGGAATTATCCAGAATCGCTACAAGTACAAACAAACTACTAATGGCCCAAGAATCTTCATCAGATCAATTAGGGTGTCACCCGGACATTGGTCTGATAAAGTTCCTAGTCGGGTAGCACTAGACAAATCATATTATCTTAGTCAATTAGGGTGTCACCCGGACATTGACTAAGATTAATATGATTTACATGGCTCCCTACATAAAATACAAATACTACAAAACATACACTACATGCAAGTACAGTACGTGGACATTTAGATAATCGAGGGAATTAAAATGACGGGATGTAATGTTGAGGATAAATCATTGAGACTGTTTTAAAATTCGGGGTCAAACATTATAAATTTTATTAATGTCCCTCGGACCTAAACACTACTTATCTCTAACCTGATATTGATTTACCACACTTGACCTAATAATCTGGGGGAGGTAGCCCTGTTGGCCACTGATTGGACTCACCCGCTGTACACACCCTTGTTTAGCTCTATTTCCAATGATTGTGTTTAATTTGGCGTCTCTATGGTCTTCTGGATTACCGAAAAAGGTATTTTGCGATTATTATATTAGCTGTAGGGGACACTTTAGTTCTGCTCGATATGTTTATCCACGCACTGCACTTTATTTGTTTTCAACTTATCTGTTGCTCGGTCCTAGCTCAACTGATCTGTCGTTTTAATTTTCGACAGCCCTTGGCCTTTGATTTTGGTCGCTGACGCCGGCAGCGACCAATCAAAAATTGCCAACACATTTTGGCGATGACGCGATCGATGCATTTACCGTAACGCATGCGTAGCTTGGGCCTCTAGAAGTTTCTAGAACACAAGAAACTGCGCAATATCTCTGTCGTCTTCATTCGCAAGTCCCGTTGCAATTCCTATTGCTACATACATATATATGGCGTGACATGCGTATATATGTATGCATAGAAACATACATATATATATGGCGTGATATACGTATATATGTATGTAAGCAATAGAAACTGCGCAGTAGCAACCGGCGACTTTTAGGCAAGTCCCGTTGCATTGCTTGTTTCATTTCTTTGGTGGCCCGATGTATGTGTATGTATGTGTGTGTGTACTGGCGGTGGTGGCGATTCAGAGATGCTCTAAGGGAACTAGTTCTACTAATAAAAATACTATCAACAAGTCAGAGAATAAACTTATAATGACTTCATGAACTTAATACTAATTAAACTAGAGATAATAATAAGGAAATGAATATATATATATCCCCTTCATTGGGGCGAAGCTTTGAAAAGTGCTTCGTCACACCCCCCCTTTACTTCGGGTGGGCTGGACGAAGAAATGACACGGTGACGCGCTGTGATGGGTTGACGTGTACCTTGTACACCATCCCGGCTACTTCATGTAGAAATCGGGTATCTTTATCCCGCCGTCCTCGCTTCTGGACTTCGGTGATCAATTCTTCAGGGACTGTGTCTGCTATTCGTTTAGTTCTCCATCCTTCTGGTACAGGTTGCCAATTGACTACGGACTCGTTCAATGGGGTTGAATCAGGGGTATCCACTACTATCGGAAAGACGGGTGAGGAAGGTGGCGAAATGTCCTCAAAATCGGGGTAAGGTGCCAGTGGACTGGGTGGCTCGGAAATGGTCTCGTCAGATTCTTGGTCACTCATTGGATCGTAGGTATCGGGGTGACCTTCCATGCTGATGTGAATGTCGGGAATCGGTGGTACCCAGATTTCTCCCGTCTCGGGATCGACGATGGCATGGCGGGACGGACTTCCACCTGGAGGACTGTAGGGCGACGGAGAGCGGTAACAAGGTGATAACATCCTTGGGTCTGGGGATGGAGACTGCATCGGCGAGTTCACCGGGGATCTTGGTGGGTAAGGCGGCGTTGCTCTGTCTTCATCGTTTGCTTGATCTTGAACTTTAGGTGAAGGACTCCATCCTCTGTAGTTGGCGAATTTGCCTGGGTCGAAGCAGGCAAGATCTGCTAGCTCGAGGTGAAACCCAAGTACCTGTACCGATTGTATTGTCGGTCTCTCGGGGGGCGTCTACTAGCTGGAAACAGTTGTATGTCTCTGCCTCAGTGGGCTCGTGTAGGGCTACAGGTGCGGAAGGATCGCTCGACGAGGGCTGCATGGTTTGGTCCAACCGTGGGGTGGGCTCGCGTTGCGACTCAGGGTTAGCGAACTCCGCCTCCCAGGTTGACACCAACTGACTGATGATGGCTACGATTTCGTCGACGCTGTAGATTGGCGTTGCCATGCTGCTGTGAAAAATATACATTGAATACTCTGACTTGTGATACCCTATCGTTGATACCCTATTACCCTATCAGTGTGGTTTACAAAGGGCGAAAAATATCTTAAAAATAAAAATTACATGCTAACTTAAATTAACCATGAGCGTTGTTCATGATTACTCTTGCCTGTTGGCGCGAAGCGCCCTCGGGTTACGTTGCAGAGATTCCCCCTTAGGGGAACAGGGACGTTGGGAGAGCACACTCTCCATCAAGTGGCCCCTGTGAGTTGACTCATCTCTGGTATGGTAGCTTCTTCTGCTTCATAGGGATGTCTGCTGGGCCTCTGTTGGTTGCAATGGTTTGAAGTCATCTATGCTTGCTGTGCGTCGTTGTCTTCCATGGGCTTCTTCTGATTCATGGGGATGTCTGCTGGGCTTCTGTTTGTTGCAATGGTTTGAGGTCATCTATGCTTGCTGTGCGTCGTTGTCTGCCATGGGCTTCTTGTAGGCGGACTATGTTCCTGGAAATAAACTTGATTACTTTGTAAGGCCCGTCAAACTTCGGGGCCAGTTTGGCTGCAAAGCCTTCTGCGGCTTTAGACAAATGGTGTTGTCTAAGTAAGACCAGATCGCCAACGGCTGGTCTCCATTCTCGGCGTCGTAGGTTATAGTGCCGGCTTTGGTCTAATGATGCCTGCTGCATGTTGGTCTGGGCCAATTTGAATACGTCTGCCATGCGTTGTGCTCGGGATTCGGGTGACCATGGCGGTGTTCCTAGACCAGGGGTAGCTTCATCGTACAATGCTCCAGGAATACGTGGTTCTCTTCCCAACACTAGGAAGGCTGGGGTGAATCCTGTAGAATCACATACGCTTGAGTTGATAGCTAATGTGAATTCGGGGAGTAGTTGATCCCAATTGCTCTGGTCTTCTCCTTGGTATTGAGCTATCATCGTCTTGATAGTTCGATTCGCTCTTTCCGTGGGGTTCTGCCGTGGGGTATACGGCGCGGTGTACTGAAGTTCTACTCCAGCTCTGTTGCAAAGTTCTTTGAATGATTTACTGGTGAATTGCGTTCCATTGTCGCAGACGAGGGTACGTGGAGTTCCGAATCGTGCTATGATTCTTTCTCGGAAAGCTTTTTCCAATGCAGTAGTGGTAGCTTTACGCAAAGGTATGAGCTCCACCCATCTACTGTAGGCATCTAGAAAGACTAACAAGACTGTGTTACCTTGTTTCGACCGGGGTAGAGGGCCGACAAAATCCGTGCATACTATGCTAAATGGTTCCTTGACTTGGCGGGTGAACATCTTTCCTGCTGGTTTTGTTTGATCCACTTTGTATCGTTGGCATTGTATGCAGCTGCGAACATGACGTGTGACGTCACGGAAGAATCCAGGCCAATAGTATTTCTGGGCTATTCTGATTATTGTTTTCCTGATTCCTAAATGTCCTGCTGTGGGTTCATTGTGGCATTCCTGTAGTACTCGTTCTCGGTTTTCCTTTGGTACGCATAGCTTCCATGGAATGGGGTCATCTTCTTCTGGGTGGTGATCTCTCCTACGGTAGAGTTGATCACCTTCGTATCGGTAGTCGGGAAACTGGTCAGGCTGTTCATCGATTTGGCGTTTGATTTTACGCCACCATGTACACTTTGGCAGGGTATCCTGTATGCTGTTTAACACCTCTAAGGGCTGTCGAGAGAGGGCGTCTGCTACTATGTTTAGCTTCCCTCGGCGGTACTGGATGTCGAACTCGTATTGTTGTAGTTCGAGGGCCCAACGAGCGATGCGTCCTGTTGGATTATCTATGGAGTTGAGCCATTTAAGGGCCTGATGATCCGTGATAACTTCGAATCGGTAGCCTTCTAAATAGCAGCGCATCTTGCGTATTGCCCAGACGATGGCGAGGCACTCTTTCTCAGTTGCTGAGTAGTTTTCCTCGGGAGCAAGTAGTCGTCGGCTGGCATACGCTATTACTCGTTCTGTACCTTCTTGATATTGGGTCAAGACTGCACCCAATCCATAATCGCTGGCATCGGTCTGTAAATAGAACTTGGAATTAAAATCTGGACAAGCTAATATGGGAGCAGAAGTTAGTCGAGATTTCAGCTCTTCAAATGCGGCTTGTTGTTCACGATCCCAATTCCACTTGGCATTCTTTTTCAGCAATTTAGTGATAGGCTGAACGACGTTGGAGAACTCTGGAACGAAGCGGCGATACCAGGAGGCGATGCCTAGGCATCGGCGAAGCTGGCGTACATTGGTAGGGGGTGATAGCTCGCGCACTGCGGCTACTTTTTCAGGATCAGTGTGAATCCCTTGTTCACTGATAACATGTCCGAGGAATTGTATCCTGCGCTTGAAGAACCTGCATTTTGCTTGGTTTATACGCAAGTTAGCTTCTCGTAGCCTGCGAAAAACTTCTCGTAGATGCGTCATGTGCTCTTCCAGTGTGCTGCCTACAACGATGATGTCGTCTAGGTAGGCGAAAGCAAAAGGATCCATTTCGGGGCCTATTACGCTATCCAAAGCGCGTTGAAATGTGGCGGCTGCTGAATGTAGTCCAAATGGCATAACTTTCCATTGAAACAGCCCACGACCGGGGACTGTGAAAGCTGTGCATTCGCGACTGGATCTGGCCAATGGGATTTGCCAGTATCCGCTCTTGAGGTCCAATGTGGAGATGAACTTCGCGTGCCGAAGTTTCTCTAATATATGATTAATCCTGGGTAGAGGGTAGGCATCTCGTATAGATTGGGCATTGAGTTGCCGGAAATCTATACACATGCGCATGTCACCAGTTTTCTTGCCCACCAATACGATGGGTGCGCTGTGAGGACTCTTCGATGGTTCGATTCGGCGTTCTAATAGTAACTGGTCTACTGTGTCATTAATGATCTTCTGCTGTGCTGGATTACGGGGGTAGTATCTCTGCTTGATGGGACGGTCGTCCTTCATTGTAATAACATGCTCTGCTATGTGGGTGACACCTTTTAAAGTGTCGAATCTAGGCAGCTCTTGTGCCAAAAATTCTTCTATAAGTTGAGTTGAGCTAGGGTCTTCGATCGGGGATGGGGATTCATGCATTGCTGGTTCACTTGGTTTAGTATCTTCGGGGGTCACTGGCAGTGTTGTGGTTATTAGATTAAGTTTCGTTGACTTACGTGAGCGGCTTCCTTCTACTTGTTTGCGGAAGGGGTTGCTCCTTATCGCATGGTCAGATGGGGGAGGTAGAGCTGCACGTCTGGTCCAACTCTCAGTTGGGCTTTTGTTCCTTTGGTAGATCGTTGGGTCATCTGTGGTTAACTTGGGCTGTGGGTCACGTCTGGTAATTATCTTCGACTTGATGGGTGGCGTGATACTAGACTCTGTGATAGTATCAACTCGGGTGAATGCTCCATTGGACTGTGTTGCAGTAGGTTCCAATCTGATGAAATTTTCTCCGCACTGGATCGTGGTACCGATACCACGGAGGAAATCTGAACCTAGAATGATCTGGTCCATAATGCCTGGTAGAATTAACAATGGTAACTTGGTGTGATATTCCTAACCACACGTCGGCTTCTAAGTTGATAGCGGCGCGTATTTGTTTCCTGTCTTCTGTGGCTGATACCTGTTGTGCCAAAGAATGGCTGATGAAGCTTCTTGTAGCTCCGGTGTCCAACGTTGCGTTTATCTCGTGACCATTGATTTGTATTAATGCTAGCAGGCGTCCTTCAGCAAATTGGAGCCGGCTTATACTTGGGGATGATTTGGCGCTTCCTTTGTTTGATCCCCGTTCAAACAAATGCGCTCGGCGTTTCCCGAACGTTTGCAGCATTCGATGGTTCGAATGCCTCTTCTTCCGCATTCCCAGCAGAAAAGTCTGCGTCGGTTGGTACATTGGTGGGCAAAATGTCCATGTTCACTGCAATTCCTGCAGGCGCGTTGAGTATCTACACGTGTGTCCGCCAGTTGGTAGACGTTAGATCTGTTGGCTTGGCGTCCAGCCCCAGGCTGATAGGTGGGCTTGTTGTTAATCCTGTTCTTGCGTGGCTCAGCTCGGGGTACATCTAAGAATTGTTGAACCTGGTTGTCGTAGGCAGAGGACATATTGACCTGGGAATTAAAAGAGTTTGTAAAACTTGTGGAACTTTGGCTTCGTATGACCTCATAGTTGACGATTAACCGTGTTAGCTCCGTTAAATCGTGAAAATCTCTACGACGAGTGTACAGCTGGTACTCGGGATGTAGATTGTCATAGATGCGTTCCAATTCTTGTGGTCCGGTATAATTGGCTCTTCGCATCATGAGACGAAGCTCGACCAAATATTGTTTAAATGGTTCATCTGTGCGTTGTTTTCTGGTTCGAATGGCATCCTCCAGTTTTTCGAAGTATCGGGGTGGCAAGAAAAATTCTAGAAATCCTTGCTTGAAGCTCAGCCAGGATGATTCTAGTAATCCGCTTGTTTGCCACCATCCTTCGGCTCGGCCGGATAAAATAATTGACATCATTCTTGGTAATGACTCAGTATGGATGCGATATGTGGCTGCACGTGTTTCCAATTTTTCCAGAAAATAAAGTGGATCGGTTGTCCCATCGAAGCTAATGCCCCATTTGGACACTTTATCTGCTATGGTCGACGGGCTGAGGTTTTCCGTGGTTCGTAATGTAGTTGACATGCCTGCTGTGGTTGCCTGTGGTGGACATGCGGGTGCTGGTGAAGCTCTTCTGTCAATGTCCTGATTCCTGGGTATCTCGATCTCGATTGCATGCTCGGTGCACCTTGCGGGAGATACAGAACGTGATCGTGGTTTAATATCCAGGCTCTTGTCGATGGTTGCCGTCTGTCCATAGTGGGCTTCTAATTCTGCTAGGCGTGCAAGCACGTCTGGTTTATGGTCTTCTCTGGAGGCAAAACTGGAAAATCGGCTGCGCATTTCTTCCACGGTGCCGCCTTGTGTTAATCCAAATTCCGTAAAGAAATTTTCTAGTTCAGCTTTTCGTCGATACGTGATCCATTTGACACCCATGTTGCTAGAGTATCCAAATAGAACGTTGCTGAAATTGAACAATTAATTAAACAGGCGGTGTTTAATTTTAATAAATGACAAATATTGCCACTGGTTAAATATCCTGTGTATCCTTGATAACTTGTTGACTATGCGTAGGTTTCTTGACTCGGGGTGTCCTTGAGGACTGATGACTAAGTATTCTCGGCTGGTTTGTTATATCGTTGATTGATCCTGGTTGACTTTGTGTATCGTTGGTTAATCCTGGTTGACTTTGCGTATCGTTGGTTAATCCTGGTTGGCGATGAATATCGTTGGTTAGTCCTGGTTGACTTTGAATATTGTTGGTTGATCCTTGATTGACTTTGGATATCCTTGTTGATTCTGGTTGACGATGAATATCCTTGGTTGATTGTTGACTTTGATCCTTGTTGTTCACTGTTGATTTTATTTAAGGACTCTTGTGTATCCTTGGACTGCCTGCGTTGAAGTCTGCTTGATGAATCCTTGACGGGAGTAGGATCGACTGTTCTGGTCGACGTCTTCCTGGTGACTCCTCGGGAGTAGGATTGACTGCTTGCCTTGAGGTCTTCTTGTTGAATGCCTGTACTTCCATCTGCTCCAAATAGAAGTTGCTCTGCTTGTGCCAGAAGCTGCAATTATTCTTATAGTTATTAATTGCAGTTTCTTTTATTTTAATGTTCGCCGTTGCTGCTATGCTTTGAACATTGGTAATGTGTATAGCGATGCGAAGTCGACCAATAGGAACCAAGCAGGAGACCCCCCCTTCTGTTCCTCATCAGAAAAATTCAGTGTGGGAGAAGGAGACAAAAAAAAATGCTAGAGTCTTTGGTTGCTATGTGCGGTATATGAATTTTGTTTTTCCTATGATACTTTGCTGTGACTGTACCATCGCATGAATTCGAAACGGGGCTTCGCTGCCGCGTTTTTCTGTTTCTCTTTGACTTGCCTGCAAATTTTAAATTCTAACTGCGCTTGCTAAATGAATTGTCTGTCGATGATTCTGCTGTCTATTTGATCACGATTTGGCTGAGTCTATTAGCTATGTCAATGATTTTGTATTTAGTTCTATCGTTGACTCACTTACAACTAAATTCCTGGGGGGTTGATTATACTAAGTACTCTACCGTGACTCTGCTGAGTATGTTAGCTATGACGATGGTTTTGTACTTAGTTCTATCGCTGGCTTGCTTAAAACTAATTTTCTGTCGATGATTCTACTGGTTACTCTATCTTGACTCTGCTGGGTGACTTAGCTATGTCGGTGATTAGACAGATCTATCGTTGACTTTTTAAATTGAATTCTTGCTGGCGGGGCTTTCATGCGGGGTATGTGAACAATGTAATGGACTTATGGTGCACTTGTGATACTCTGTGATTTGCCAGCATGCATATATTAAAACACAATAATAAAAAAAAATTAATTTATTTCAAAAATTTCTTTTATATTGCTGAAAGGGAATTTTGTTAGGCATATAGGTTAGCAAGATTTGGGTTATGGTGGGTATTTATTCCACACAGATGAAATCCTTTATAAAGAAATTATTTATATATAAAAATGTATATAAAAAATAATATGTCAATCAAGTCTCGGGTCCCTGCTCGGGCGCCATCTGTAAGGAAGTTTTTCCCGGCCGGGGTACATCTCCCAGTCTCCCCAGGGCCTTTCCTACACAGAAAATTTATGTAAGAAACCCGGACTTGATGACGGAGGAAAGGGAGCATAGCCATATCCACAGTTGGCTTGCTCTAATCGGTGATTGCTTTAACTATACCTAACAAGGGGAGGGAAAAAGGAAAGGAGTAGGGTGATCGACTTCTACTAAACGATTAACAAATACAAGGGAAGGGTATCAAGCCGACTAGGGTGTCACCCGGACATCGGCTTGAGAAACAAACACGTTGGGATTAGCCCAGGCAATTCAACCAGGTCAAGTAGGGTGTCACCCGGACCTTGGCCTGTTTGAATTATCCAGTTGCGAGTCGTTGGATAATTCCTATTATTTAAGTCAACTAGGGTGTTACCCGGACATTGGCTTAAATAAAATAGGAATTATCCAGAATCGCTACAAGTACAAACAAACTACTAATGGCCCAAGAATCTTCATCAGATCAATTAGGGTGTCACCCGGACATTGGTCTGATAAAGTTCCTAGTCGGGTAGCACTAGACAAATCATATTATCTTAGTCAATTAGGGTGTCACCCGGACATTGACTAAGATTAATATGATTTACATGGCTCCCTACATAAAATACAAATACTACAAAACATACACTACATGCAAGTACAGTACGTGGACATTTAGATAATCGAGGGAATTAAAATGACGGGATGTAATGTTGAGGATAAATCATTGAGACTGTTTTAAAATTCGGGGTCAAACATTATAAATTTTATTAATGTCCCTCGGACCTAAACACTACTTATCTCTAACCTGATATTGATTTACCACACTTGACCTAATAATCTGGGGGGGGTAGCCCTGTTGGCCACTGATTGGACTCACCCGCTGTACACACCCTTGTTTAGCTCTATTTCCAATGATTGTGTTTAATTTGGCGTCTCTATGGTCTTCTGGATTACCGAAAAAGGTATTTTGCGATTATTATATTAGCTGTAGGGGACACTTTAGTTCTGCTCGATATGTTTATCCACGCACTGCACTTTATTTGTTTTCAACTTATCTGTTGCTCGGTCCTAGCTCAACTGATCTGTCGTTTTAATTTTCGACAGCCCTTGGCCTTTGATTTTGGTCGCTGACGCCGGCAGCGACCAATCAAAAATTGCCAACACATTTTGGCGATGACGCGATCGATGCATTTACCGTAACGCATGCGTAGCTTGGGCCTCTAGAAGTTTCTAGAACACAAGAAACTGCGCAATATCTCTGTCGTCTTCATTCGCAAGTCCCGTTGCAATTCCTATTGCTACATACATATATATGGCGTGACATGCGTATATATGTATGCATAGAAACATACATATATATATGGCGTGATATACGTATATATGTATGTAAGCAATAGAAACTGCGCAGTAGCAACCGGCGACTTTTAGGCAAGTCCCGTTGCATTGCTTGTTTCATTTCTTTGGTGGCCCGATGTATGTGTATGTATGTGTGTGTGTACTGGCGGTGGTGGCGATTCAGAGATGCTCTAAGGGAACTAGTTCTACTAATAAAAATACTATCAACAAGTCAGAGAATAAACTTATAATGACTTCATGAACTTAATACTAATTAAACTAGCGATAATAATAAGGAAATGAATATATATATATATCCCCTTCATTGGGGCGAAGCTTTGAAAAGTGCTTCGTCACAATGTATAACAATATAAATAACATAGCAGAGAGCATATTACTGGCAAAAATGAATGTCATACCCAAATTTATATTAGATGAAATAGAATTATTAATAATAAAAAAAATAATTACAGATCAAAATGTAACATTAAACTCAGATGAACATCTATATAGGCTATTAGATTTAGAAACCTACATTAATTAAAACATTGTTATATTTAAGATAAAAGTTCCCATTTTTGACCCATTCATTTACAAATTTATTCATGTTATCCCATTAACTTAACAAAAATGTTAATCTTACCAAAGTACTTAACTTATAACCTAGCTGGCAATATACGATATTTTAAGCAAGAATGTCCACGTATCCATAATATGTTTATTTGCGTCAACACAGAAGCAGAGGACAATTTCTATAACCACTGCCTGAAGGATCTATTGGAGAATAAAAAAGCGACTTGTGATGTCAGAGACATCAGCGGAGAAGAGCATGTGTATCAGATTGAAGAGCAACACATTCTGAGAACTAATGCAAAAAACATGACAATAATTCCGTCATGTAGCCGACCAAGAACAATCAAAGGGTCAGCCATAATTACACCTAACAATTGTTCAGTAACCATCGATGGAGTGAAGTACGAGGCCACAAATATAACGTACAACGAGATATACCAATTAACCATACCAAGATTCGATGATCTAATGATTAACACCATTCCAGATTTAAATCTCTAAAGACTGCATTTATAGAACATTAAAGCTAGATCGGAAATAGTATATGTAAAGAACTATACATACATCGAATCATCTGAGCGCAGTCTACATCTTAGTTGCCATCATAACCATCACAGTGGCGATACTATGGGCACTAAAAACTAAAAGGATAACACTGGTAACAACAACAACACCATCTACAGACGTTCCGACCATACCTTCGCTTTGGCCTTCACTTCATTCCAGGGGGGGAGGAGTTACCATCTCAACTCCCCTCGAAATGCCCCCGATTAAGCTCCTACAACTGCAATATAAATTGCAACACAAGAATCTTGAGCAACATCCAGAAGTCGCAACATCAGCAACAAACAGGATGTAGACATTAATATAAGTCTAAAGAATGTAAACAAAGAGTTTACAATGGTCAGCCAGCTAGGGTGTAGGTAGGGAAATACATATATGAAAATAAATGAACAGTCTTCTTTTGAAGTTGAATTAAATAAGTCTTATTATTTACCTAAACCAAATATTTAAATACACCTATAACCAAACCATTAAATATATCGGATCCTCAATTTGGGTAACTCGAGACATGCGTATATATGTATGTATATAAGAGTCCCGTTGCATTGCTTGCTTTATGTCTTTGGTGGCCCGATGTATGTGTATGCGTGTGTGTGTGTAATGGCGGTGGTTTGAATTAGAGATGTTCTGCTGGGGAATTTCGACCTGGGTAGAGGGCCGACAAAATCCGTGCATACTATGCTAAACGGTTCCTGCTGGTTTTGTTTGATCTACTTTGTATCGTTGGCATTGTATGCAGCTGCGAACATGACGTGTGACGTCACGGAAGAATCCAGGCAAATAGTATTTCTGGGCTATTCTGATTATCGTTTTCCTGATTCCTAAATGCCCTGCTGTGGGTTTATTGTGGCATTCCTGTAGTACTCGTTCTCGATTTTCCTTTGGTACACATAGCTTCCATGGAATGGGGTCATCTTCTTCTGGGTGGTGATCTCTCCTGCGGTAGAGTTGATCACCTTCGTATCGATAGTCGGTAAACTGTTCAGGTTGTTCATCGATTTGGCACACAACTAAGGGCTGTCGAGACAGGGCGTCTATTACTATGTTAAGCTTCCCTCGGCGGTACTGCATTTCGAACTTGTATTGTTGTAGTTCGAGTGCCCAACGAGCGATGCGTCCTTTTGTATTATCTATGGAGTTGAGCTATTTAACGGCCTGATGATCCGTGATAACTTCGAATCAGTTGCCTTCTAAATAGCAGCGCATCTTGCGTATTGCCCATACGATGGCGAGGCACTCTTTCTCAGTTGCTGAGTAGTTTTCCTCGGGAGCAAGTAGTCGTCGGCTGGCATACGCTATTACTCGTTCTGTACCTTCTTGATATTGGGTCAAGACTGCACCCAATTGGAATTAAAATCGGGACAAGCTAATATGGGAGCAGAAGTTAGTCGAGATTTCAGCTCTTCAAATGCGGGTTGTTGGTTAAGATCCCAATTCCACTTGGCATTCTTTTTCAGCAATTTAGTGATAGGCTGAACGACGTTGGAGAACTCTGGAACGAGGCGAAGCCTAGGCATTGGCGAAGCTGGCGTACATTGGTAAAGCGTGATAGCTCGCGCACTGCGACTACTTTTTCAGGATCAGTGTGAATCCCTTGTTCACTGATAACATGTCCGAGGAATTGTATCCTGCGCTTAAAGAACCTGCATTTTGCTTGGTTTATACGCAAGATAGCTTCTCGTAGATGCGTCATGTGTTCCTCCAGTGTGCTGCCTACAACGATGATGTCGTCTAGGTAGGCGAAAGCAAAAGGATCCATTTCGGGGCCTATTACGCTATCCAAAGCGCGTTGAAATGTGGCGGCTGCTGAATGTAGTCCAAATAGCATAACTTTCGATTGAAACAGCCCACGACCGGGGACTGTGAAAGCTGTGCATTCGCAACTGGATCTGGACAATGGGATTTGCCAGTATCCGCTCTTGAGGTCCAATGTGGAGATGAACTTCGCGTGCCGAAGTTTCTCTAATATGTGGTTAATCCTGGGTAGAGGGTAGGCATCTCGTATAGATTGGGCATTGAATTGCCGAAAATCTATACACATGCGCATGTCACCAGTTTTCTTACCCACTAATACGATGGGGCGCTGTGTGGGCTTTTCGATAGTTCTATGCGGCTTTCCAGCAGTAACTGGTCTACGGTATCATTGATGATCTTCTGCTGTGCTGGATTACGAGGGTAATATCTCTGTTTAATGGGACGGTCGTCCTTCATTGTAATAACATGCTCTGCTATGTGGGTGACACCTTTTGAAGTGTCGAATTTAGGCAGCTCTTGTGCCAAAAATTTCTCTATAAGTTGAGTTGAGCTAGGGTCTTCGATCGGAGACAAGGATTCATGCATTGCTGGTTCACTTGGTTTAGCTTCACTGGCACTTGGTTTAGCTTCACTGGCAGGCTTCCTTCTACTTGCTTGCGGAAGGGGTTGTTCATTATCGCATGGTCAGATGGGGGAGGTATAGCTGCACGTCTGGTCCAACTCTCAGTTGGGCTCTTGTTCCTTTGGTAGACCGTTGGGTCATCTGTGGTTAACTTGGGCTGTGGGTCACGTCTGGTAATTATCGTCGACTTGATCGGTGGCCTGATACTAGACTCTGTGATAGTATCAACTCGGGTGGATGATCCATTGGACTGTGTTACAGTAGCTTCCAATCTGATGAAATTTTCTCCGTATTGGATCGTGGTGCCAATACCACGGAGGAAATCTGAGCCCAGAATGATCTGGTCCATAATGTCTGGTAGAATTAACAATGGTAACTTGGTGTGTGATATTCCTAACCACACGTCGGCTTCGATGGCTTGGGTGATCTCCTTGGGAGATCCGTCGGCTAAGTTGATAGCGGCGCGTATTTGTTTCCAGTCTTCTGTGGCTGATACTTGTTGTGCCAAAGAAAGGCTGATAAAGCTTCTTGTAGCTCCGGTGTCCAACGTTACGTTTCACGACCATTGATTAATGCTGATGATAATGATTATTAATGCTAGCAGGCGTCCTTCAGCAAATTGAAGTCGGCTTATACTTGGGGATGATTTGGCGCTTCCTTTGTTTGATCCCCGTTCAAACAAATACGCTCGGCGTTTCCCGAACGTTTGCAGCATTCGATGGATCGAATGCCTCTTTTTCTGCATTCCCAGCAGAAAAGTCTGCGTCGGTTGGTACATTTGTTAGCAAAATGTCCATGTTCACAACAATTTCTGCAGGCGCGTTGCGTATCTACGCGTGTGTCCGCCAGTTGGTAGACGTTAGAGCCATTGGCTTGGCGTCCCGTCCCAGGCTGATAGGTGGAGTTGTTGTTAATCCTGTTCTTGCGTGGCTCAACTCGGGGTACATCTAAGAATTGTTGAACCTGGTTTTCGTAGGCAGAGGACATATTGACCTGGGAATTAAGAGAAGTTATAAAACTTGTGGAACTTTGGCTTCGTATGACCTCATAGTTGACAATTAACCGTGTTAGCTCGGTTAAATCTTGAAAATCCCTGTGACGAGTGTACAGCTGGTACTCGGGATGCAGGTTGTCATAGATGCGTTCCAATTCCTGTGGTCCGGTATAATTGGCTCTTCGCATCATGAGACGAAGCTCGACCAAATATTGTTTAAATGGTTCATCTGTGCGTTGTTTTCTGGTTCGAATAGCATCCTCTAGTTTTTCGAAGTATCGGGGTGGCAGGAAAAATTCTAGAAATCCTTGCTTGAAGCTCATCCAGGATGATTCTAGTAATCCGCTGGTTTGTCACCATCCTTCGGCTCGGCCAGATAAAATAATTGACATCATTCTTGGTAATGACTCAGTATTGATGCGATACGTGGCTGCGCGTGTTTCCAATTTTTCCAAAAAATAAAGTGGATCGGTTGTCCCAACTTGCCAAAATGCAAGTTGATAAACCAGTTGCGTTGCATATTTGCCTCAAAATCTTTGCGCCTTTTTTTTCACAGATTTTTTTTTTATTATTTGCTGCTCTCTCCCTGTGTATTTGAGTATTTGTTTGTATGTGTGTGTGTGTGTGTGTGTATTTGAGAGTCGTTTATCGGCGCTCGTCTCTGTTCACAGTGACGGCCGGCCCACATTCATAGTGAGCTTTTTCCATTCACACACAGACACTTGTGCACACAAAACTTATGAGACTTTGAATTCTAAAATCAAAAGGGGATGCTTCATACAAACAAACAGCATATATATATATAGATATAGGTTTGACTATGGTCCTAACGAATGATAAATACCCTAGACCCAACTTCTATATATATAAGTGAAAGGAGATATAAATATATCAATATAAAATAGAATATAAAACTATAATATTTTTTAAATCCAACATTAACGACTTTATCTTTGGTATTATATGATTAGATATTCTTTATGTCTCATTTGGACACTTTATCTGCTATGGTCGATGGGCTGAGGTTTTCCGTGAATCGTAGTGTAGTTGAAATGCCTGCTATGGTTGCTTTTGGTGGACATGCGGGTGCCGGTGAAGCTTTTCTATCAATGTCCTGATTCCTGGGTATCTCGATCTCGATTGCATACTCTGTACCCTGCGGGAGATACAGAACGTGATCGTGGTTTAATATCCAGGCTCTTGTCGATGGTTGCCGTCTGTCCATAGTGGGCTTCTAATTCTGCTAGGCGTGGAAGCACGTCTGGTTTATGGTCTTCTCTGGAGGCAAAACTGGAAAATCGGCTACGCATTTTTTCCACGGTGCCGCCTTGGGTTAATCTAAATTCCGTAAAGAAATTTTCTAGTTCAGCTTTTCGGCGATACGTGATCCATTTGACACCCATGTTGCTAGAGTATCGAAATAGAACGTTGCTGAAATTGAACAGTTAATTCAACAGGCGGTGTTTAATTTTAATACATATATAAATATATATTAAATATAATAAATATCCTGTGTATCCTTGATAACTTGTTGACTATGCGTAGGGTTCTTGACTCGGGGTATCCTTGATTAGTCCTTGAGGACTGATGACTAAGTATTCTCGGTTGGTTTGTTATATCGTTGATTGATCCTGGTTGACTTTGTGTATCGTTGGTTAATCCTGGTTGACTTTGAATATCGTTGGTTAATCCTGGTTAACTTTGAATATCGTTGGTTAATCCTAGTTGGCTTTGATTATCCTTAGTTGATTCTTGAGGTAGTGAGTAATCCTGGTTGGTTAGTCCTGGTTGGCTATGAATATCCTTGGTTGCTTCCTGGCTTTGATCCCTGTTGTTCACTGTTGATTTTATTTAAAGACTCTTGACTATCCTCTTGTTGAATCCTTGGACTGCTTGCGTTGAAGTCTGCTTGGTGAATCCTTGTCGAGAGTAGGATCGACTGTTCTGGTCGACGTCTTCCTGGTGACTCTCTGTACTTCCATCTGCTCCAAATAGAAGTTGCTCTGCCTGTGCCTAAAGCTGCAATAATTATATATATTATATATATTATTATACATAGTTACTAATTGCAGTTTCTTTTATTTTATTGTTCGCCGTTACTGCTATGCTATGTACATTGGTAATGTGTGTAGCGATGCGAAGTCGACCAATAGAAACCAAGCAGGAGACCCCCCCTTCTGTTCCTCATCAAAACAATTTAGTGTGGGAGAAGGAGACAAAAAAAATGCTAGAGTTCTTTGGTTGCTATGTACGGTGTATGAATTCTGGTTTTTCTATGATACTTTGCTGTGACTGTACGATCGCATGAATTTGAAACGGGGCTTCGCTGCCGCGTTTTTCTGTTTTTCTTTGACTTGCCTGCAATTTTTAATTCTAACTGTGCTTGCTAAACGAATTGTCTGTCGATGATTCTGCTGTATATTTGATCACGACTCGGCTGAGTCTATTAGCTATGTCAATGATTTTGTATTTAGTTCTATCGTTGACTCACTTACAACTAAATTCCTGGGGGTTGATTATACTAAGTACTCTACCGTGACTCTGCTGAGTATGTTAGCTCTGACGATGGTTTTGTACCTAGTTCTATCGCTGGCTTGCTTAAAACTAATTTTCTGTCGTTGATTCTACTGATTACTCTATCTTGACTCTGCTGGGTGAATTAGCTATGTCGGCGATCCTATAGACAGCTCTCTCGTTGACTATTTAAATAGAATTCCTGCTGGCAGGGCTTTCATGCGGGGTATATGAACATTGTAATTGACTTATGGTGCACTTGGGATACTCTGTGATTTGCCAGCATGCATATTAAAACACAATTCAACAAAAAAAAAATTAATTTATTTAAAAAATTTCTTTTATATTGCTGAAAGCGAATTTTGGAAGGCATATATGTTAGCATGATTTGGGTTATGGTGGGTATTTATTCCACACAGATGAAATCCTTTATAAAAGAAATTATTTATATATTAAAATGTATAAAAATAATATGTCAATCAAGTCGTGGCCGGGTTACAAATCTCAGTCTCCCCAGGGCCTTTCCTACACAAGAAATTTATGTAAGAAATCCGGACTTGATGACGGAGAAAAGGGAGCATATCCATATTCGTAGCTGGCTTGCTCTAGTTGTTTATCATGTTAATTTTGCCGAACAGAGGATGGAAAAGGGAAGGGGTTAGGATAATCGACTTCTACCAAATTATTAACGGACAGAAAAGGAAGGGTATGAAGTCGACTAGGGTGTCACCCGGACATCGACTTGAGAAACAAACTACATTGGGATTAGCCCAGTCCATTCAACCAGGTCAAAAGTAGGGTGTCACCCGGACCTTGGCTTGTTTGAATTATCCAGTTGTGACCCTTTAGATAATTCCTATTATTTAAGTCAACTAGGGTGTCACCCGGACATTGGCTTAAATAAAAATATGAATTATCGCGAATCGCTACAAGTACAACAGAACTACTAAGGGCCCAAGAATTTTCATCAGATCAACTAGGGTGTCACCCCGATATTGGTTTGATAAAAGTTTCTTAGTCGGGTAGCACTAGACAAATAATATCATCCTAGTCAATTAGGGTGTCACCCGGACATTAACTAGGATTAATATTATTTGCATGGCTCCCTACATAAAACATGCACTACATAAACATTAATATAGGAGTGAAGACGGAAGTGACAGGATTTAATACTGAAGGTGAAATAATTAGGGCCAGGCTTTGTGATTTGGTGTTGGACATTATAAATTTTATTAGTGGCACACTTAATTGCTGTAAACACTAGCTAAATCTAAACTGCTATTTTACCACACTCTGGCTAATAACCTTGCTTTGGGGGTGGCCCTGTTGGCCACTGGTTAGACACACCCGCTTTACTCACATCCTCGTTTAATATATGAATCTCGGAGACTTCGTGGTCCTGTGTTGTCTACTCTTTGTAGCTGCCGATTAATAATTCCTCTGGTATCCTGGTTGTTGTTGTATCCTGAGACACTTTGTCTTCACTCCGTATACTATTGTTGACGCACTTTACTTCTTTTACTTCCGACTTATCTCGATCTCGGTCCTAGCTCAACTAACTCTGTCGATTTAATTTTCGACAGCCCTTGGCCTTTGATTTTGTCGCCGACGAGGACAGCGACCAATCAAAACTTGCCAACGCATTTTGGCGATGACGCGATCGATGCAGTCGCCGAAAAACATGCGTAGCTTAGGCGTCTAGAAGTTTCTAAAACAAAAGAAACTGCGCAATAACTCTGTCGCTTCCATTCGCGAGTCCCGTTGCAATTCCTATTGCTACATACATATATATATGGCGTGACATGCGTATATTGTATAAAAGAGGCAATAGAAACTGCGCAGTAGCAACTGGCGACTTTTGGGCAAGTCCCGTTGCATTGCTTGCTTTATGTCTTTGGTGGCCCGATGTATGTATATGTGTGTGTGTGTGTATTGGCAGTGATCTGATTTAGATATGCTCTAAGGGAACTAGTTCCTACGAAAATACTAACAACAAGTCAGAGTATAAACTTATAATTAATTCATAGGACTTATTATATATATATGTACATTGTGACGAAGTACCCAAAATTGTACTTCATCACAATATGGATACAACAGAAGATAAATGGGGGTATATTTGTATAGTTATTAAGTTTATTTAATATTAATAGTTCACGGAGGGAGGTATTTAACCATAAATTCAGTATATTTAAGCATATGCTAAAAAGGGCGGGAACATGTGAAGCAAATAAGCGAAGAAGTAAAAGTAAAGGCGTGCCAAGTCATATCGGAAAACGGATATCCATACGTATCCTGGCTACAATTGAAGGTTTAAAGGCAGATTCGTTTTTGGTGGCAAGTAGGAAGACTAGGAATTGCTAGCAGTGCATTAAAAACTAGGAGCTAGTCCTAGCAGATCACAAGACTAGGAGCTATTCCTAGCGGATCGTAAAAGACTAAGAGTTATTCCTAGCAGTATCTAAAAGACTAGGAGTTATTTCTAGCAAAATATTGAAGACTAGGAGCTATTCCTAGCAAAATATTGAAGACTAGGAGCTATTCCTAGCAGTTGTAGCGAAGACTAGGAGTATTCCTGACATAGGCAGGGAAGACTAGGAGTATTCCTAGCACAGTTGAGGAAGACCAGGAGTATTCCTGACATAGGCAGGGAAGACTAGGAGTATTCCTAGCACAGTTGAAGAAGACCAGGAGTATTCCTGGCACAGTGGGAAAAGACTAGGAGTATTCCTAGTAGAATATTAGGAGCGTAGCAGGCGACAGGTGTAGCTAGACAAGACCAGGAGTCATCCTGGCAATAGGCATACTTGCCACAGCCAAACACAATCCGTCGATAAGTTTTCATGAGTGCTAGCGGCCACAATTACAAAGTCAATAGCCCGTGCAGAAACTCTCTGGCCATACCAACAACCACCAATAAAATTGACAATAAATTATAACGTATTACCAAACGAAAGAACAACTTGATCTTCTCATTTCACCAGCGCACAATATAAATTCGTTTTTTCGTACCCCTACACCTGAAATCCGGCTCTTCGGCAAGTAAGGACCACAAAGGATCGTTACAACTGGCGCCCAACGTGCTTAACTGGTGAAAGAGTATTACAAGATTTATTAAAAATAAATAAATTGAACAAAAGCCGGCAAGATGACAAAATCATGGATTTATTACGTGAAAAAGGAGGAGCTAATAAAAACCGGCGAAACATGCGGATTCACGCTAGCAGGAACTGTAGAATAAGGAAACAGTTCGGAGAATGGGTCAAGGATCATGATAACGACCCAGAATGGGAGGCATGGATTAGCTCGCTGGCAGCAAAATATACAAAAGCCGCAAAAGCGATTCCGGTGGGGCAAATTGCAAAATTGGCAATTCCAATATTGACACCGCCAAGGTGGGGAAGCGTGGGTGCCCTAGATGGCCTTCAAAAGCAACAACCTACATTATATGAAGAGCCGAGAATAAGTCTGCAAGTTTGAGCAGATTGCCAAAAGCGGTGTATATCACCAGTTTAGACCTGAAGGATGCCGTTTGGGCTCTGTCCCGTCTCATGGACAAGGTAATTCCTCCTTCCCTACGGAATGAAGTCTTCTTGTATCTAGATGACTTATTAGTCATTTTAGACACATTTGAATCGTACTTGAAGGTACTGCAAACGGTCGCGGGACACATTCGTCAGTCAGGTTTAACAATAAATATAGAAAAAAGTAAATTCTGCAGGCAGTCTGTAAAATATCTAGGCCATATTATTGGGCAAGGAGGTATAAAAACAGACCCAGAGAAAATTTCTGCAATCAGTAATTTCCCGCTTCCAAAAACTATTCGAGCTTTAAGATTGACAGGGTGGTACAGGAAATTTATACATAATTTTGCCACTCTTTCAGCGCCTTTAACAGACTGTTTAAAACAGAAAAAGAAATTCGTCATGTCGCAAGAAGGGCAAGAAGCTTTCATAAAATTAAAAGAACATCTTCGCAGGGCCCCAGTTTTGAGAAGTCTAGATTTCGCTAAGCCTTTTTATAACCACTGCGACGCAAGCAATACAAGAGGAGTAGGTGGAGTATTAGTTCAGAAAAATGAGGATGGGGACGAAATGCCAATAGCGTTCGTATCGAAAAAATTGATAAAGCCCCGCGAAATTATACTGTGATTGAGCTAGAATGCTTAGCAGCTTTGATTAGTATAAAACTACAGGGGTTCAGATTTCACATCGAGCATAGAAAGGGAAAGCAGAATATTGTCCCAGACGCACTCTCACGAGTTCATCAAGATGAGCTGGCAGCCTTAAATGGACCAAATGGTCTGCTTCTGGATATGGAGGCACCACAGTTTAAGTCTGTTGCATACCAACAGTTAGTTGAAAGGGTTAAGGCTAATCAAGACCAGCTCCCTGATTGAAGGACTACGGATAACAAGGTTTATCGTAAAACAGAGCACCTTAACGGAGATTCACTGCATGATACGTATGCCTGGAAATTATGGGTGCCCAAAGAGAGCGTAAAAGAAATTTTAAAACGGGCACATGACGACCCATTGGCTTCCCACGGGGGTGAAAAAACACTAGAAAGGATACGTCGGTATTATTATTGGCCTGGATTGGTAAATGACGTCAAAGAATATATCCAATCGTGCAGCGAGTGTAAGGCAACCAAGGCGCCAAACGAAACGATAAGACCACCCATGGGTAAACCTTTCGAATTTTAGAGATTTTTTCAAAGACTGTACATAGATTTTTTGGGTCTATAAAAAAAACCCAGATGGGGAAACAAATATTTTTTTTTTTTTCCACCTTTTTTTTAATTTTTTTTTTTTTAAAGAAAAAAAAAAAAAAAAATAAAATTTAAATAAAAAATTAATTAAAGAAGATTTGTTCCACACCTTCGGAGTACCTGAGAGTATTATCTCAGACAATGGGTCTTAATTTAGAGCAGCTAAATTCCAAAGTTTGGTGAAGACGTACAGAATTTCGCACACGCTTCCCCAACGCTTCCCAACGCTTACGAACGTAGTAAGAATAGGAACTACCCCATATTACATGGTTTTTGGGCGGCAAATGATCAATTCCGGTGGTACTTCTTCCCTGTTACGTTCGCTAAAAATGCTGGAGGATCGGGCTGCTACATTTTCAAAAGAGGATTCGCTAGAAATAATTCGTACTCTGGCGTGTAAAGTAATGGAAAAATAAAATAGGCGAAATGAGAATAAATACAATTTGAGATCTGAAGAATTGTCTTATCAGGTGGGTCAAGAGGTTTATAGGCGAAATTTTAAGCAAAGCAATTTTTAAGGCGGCTGTAACGCCAAGCTGGGACGTCTGTTTGTAAAGGCGAGGATTCGGCGGAAAATTTGGAATTCTATTTATGAATTAGAAGACTTAAAAGGGAATCTGATCGGAAGGTATCATTGCAAGGACATACGGCCATAACAGCTACAAGCTAGTCAGTCTCGTGGTTTCTCTACCCCAAGTCTGATTTGGGCAGGATAATTTGCAATGTAGGGCTTCTATCTGCAAAGAGAATTAACTAATATGACTAAAAGTAGGCTTTAATTTTTTGGTTGCTTCGCTTCCTCTTTTTTTGGCAACAGGTTGAGTGAGAGTTCTTGGAAGAGGTCAGCTTCGTGTAAAAGAAAAAGCTAGAAGGCCGAACCCAAAAAGGAAGGGTGAAGGATGACCCTATAAGTAGAGGACCCATAGTCGCCATCATTCATTTTAAAGTCGGTTGGGCCTAGCAACAGGCCGTGAAAGAATCCAGTTCTCAACGTGTAACAAAAAAAAAAAAAAAAAAGCCGCGAATGCGTTAGGAGTGCTGAAAGTAAAAACCCAGTCGATTTTTCGAAAAGAGTAGAAAAATTTTTTATCCACTGAAATTATTCCAAACAAGAAAAAAAAAAGAACTAAAAGCAAAATTTTTATAATATAAATTATTAACATTAATTATTTTGGCTAACAGTGGCCAAACCAAATAATTCAGTTTACACAAAAAAAAAAATAAAGAAAGAGCTGGAACGGTCAGCGATTACCATGTAAAACAAAAAAAAAGGGGTCGTGAGATTTTTTTTAATTATAGGGCGTTCGACGACGTTCATTTGACTCTCGTGACGTCATCCAGCAGCGGCGGGCTGCATTGCTTGAAAAGATTAAAAAGAGAGGAGCAAGAGAGCGAAAAATCTAAGAAGTCAGTTATTGGCGAACGGGCGGCGAGCCAACTTTAAGTCGGAAGCGGCGCGGTGCAGAGCAATGCACGAGTAGAAAAAAAGGCTTAAGTAGGCGTGGTGGAAAAAAAATGTAAAGCTGTGAAAAAACGTAACTCTTAACCCGAAAAGAAAAGAAAAAAGGGCAATGGGTCGGCGTAATTAAAGAGAAGAAAAAAAAAAGAGAAACAATTTTTGACCAACTCCAGCGGCCAGAAATTAAGAGTGGATTTACTCCCATGTCTAGGCCACCGCAGAGGCATTGGTAGCTACAGAAGCTAAAGAATTTTTGTTTGCTGGGAAAAGTTAATTTTTTTTGTTTGTCAATTGATTGTATGTCACTCTCATTATATGCGCCCAAGTTCGTTTTACCAGCCGAAAATTTCCCTCTCTCCTATCCCAAATTCCTAAGCACTTAAAACCACTGGGGCAAATGGAATTAAATTTGCTACAAAATTTTTTCGTTTTCATGCAGAGAAGATTATTGTCATTTAATTGAAAATAGCTTAACATTTTCTTTCATTTTCGTTATTAAATTTTTTTTGTCTGGGATGCACCATCCTGTCTGTGATTTAGGTTCAGTTCAATTTTTTTTTCTCTCGTTTTTGTCTCTCTTGAAATGTAACTTGCAAAAGAAACCAACCCATAAAGAAAACTAGAAGAATGGGCTAACTTCGGCCACGCCGAAGTTCGGATACCTTTGCAAACTGTTCTTATCAATTACATATAAATTACCAGAATTATAAGAAAGTATATAAAAGTAATCATGCCCGTGGCTCCAAGAAAAAAATCTTACGAGTAAAAAAAATTTTTTTTTGGTCCTATTGTTCCTATAGGAGCTATATCATATATCATACCAAACTTACATATACCAAATTTCGAGTGAATCGCTGTTAAAATAACCAAGATTTTTATCTAAAACCAATTTTTTGGCCGATCGTTCCTATGGGAGCTATATGATAAAGTGCCCCGATTCTGATAAAACTTTTCAGATATGTAAGAAAGTATATAAAACTCATAAATACCAAATTTGGTGATAATCGCTTTTAAAACAACCAAGTTATTGCTCGAAATCCATATTCATGACCGATCGTTCCTATGGGAGCTATACGATTTTAATAAAACTTAATGGATATGTTAAGAAGTATATAAAACTCACAAATACCGGCTTTCGTGATATTTCGTTGGAAAACAACAAAGTTATTGAGGTTAAAGCTTATTCACGACCGATCGTTCCTATGGGAGCTATATGATATAGTCATCCGATCGGGATGATTCCGAGATATACAATGCCTGCAGCAAAAAGAGCCTAGGTGCAAAATTTCAGCTCTGTAGCTTGAAGGGTCTCGGAGGAGATTGCGTTGATCCAGACAGACGGACAGACAGACAGACGGACAGGGCTAAATGAACTCAGCTCATCGTGCTGATCAAGAATATATATTCTTTATATAGTCGGAGATGCTTCCTTCTATGCGTTGCAAACTACTGACCAAAATTAATATACCTTTTTTGCAAAGGTATAAAAATCATTAATTAAGCTAATTGGGAAATAATTACACGTCAAGGGGGTTAGTATTGATAATGTACGTTAATTTTAATCTTATATTTAGGAAATAAATCTTCTCGCGCTTGTAACCGTCTTTGTTGTTGTGTGCTAATCTGTTTCTGACTTTTCTTTTTCGGTGCATAGTTAGACAATAACCCTTGTGTCACACTTTGGTTAGTGTTGCCGAAATTCATGCCCGCTAATTATCAAACTTCGACCCACAGTAAAGTCAAAAGCAAACGCAGAAATGTACAGCTGCACACAGCGAACGAAAGACTTCATTTTGTGCAAGCTCTTTTCTATTCTTATTCTTGCGGTACTTTTCCTATGTAAGCATAACTTAAGCTAGCTAGGAACACATCGGGTGATCGATGTCGCAGTTGTTGTAAGAGTACAGACAAGAGTAAGTGAAATTGTTTAAATGTAAGATGCCAAATTTAACCTTGAAAATGTTACAGAATTTAAAAGCTAACTACCTAATCAACTATCCACTTAACCACCAATACACCTATCGACATATCCGCCTGAATTATATGGAGTTATAAATTTAACCTGGGCGTTTTAATGGTGGAGTTAAAAAACTAGCCAAGCAAAACAACAGTTAGTATACACCCCTTTTCTTGTCAAATTTTAAAACACTCTTTTAAATTTTTATACCCTGTAAAGACGCTAAATGCATGTAACAGGCTAAAGGAAGCATCTCCGACCGGCATTTCTTGATCAGCATCAACAGCCGAGTTGATTGAGAAATGTCCGTCTGTCCGTCCGTATGAACACGTGGATCTCAGAGACCACAAGAGCTAGATCAAGTTTGTTTGTCCAATATAGGAAAAACGAACAACTAGATGTAAAGGTAGCGTATTCTTATTTGACACACCCAATAATATGACCAAAAGGCACCAGCTGTCCAAATTTTGTTAGAATCGGACAAGAAGTATCGAAGATATTTCTATATTCATTTTGTACTGAAGTGCCAAGCGCGATGTAAGTGTGAGCGAAAAGCATGCGTTCGTTGCTGCCGCTTGTGAGGAGAATTTTAGTTTAATTAATGGCGAATTCGAAGGACTTTGATATTATAAATTTTCTCTAATTGGTACAGGGTATACTGAAAGTCGACAGGGACGACTTGCTTGCTTCATTATTTTATTTTTTGCTTTTTAAAAAATTTAGATTTAATAATGGTTCTTATTCCCTATAGCTCCATGATGACTATATTTTACAATGTCAAGCACGTTAAGTGTGCTGGTTACATGGCCAGGGTTAAAGATAGTACTGGAAACGGTGGGGGCCTAAAATGGAACTATGAGAAATGGATATGCGTTTATTTATGAGGCGGACTAGAGAAGGAGTCAAAAGATTTCTGAAGTTTCGGAATGAGTTATAAACTATTATATCTAACTACATCACCGAATTCTCAACGACTGATTTCGTTTAGGAGCCCAGCGATGGCCCCAGTTACTGGAACTATTGATAATAAAGCGTCATCCGTCTCCGTGGCCCAAGTGCAGATTACTGTAGCCGAGGTTGCGAGTGGCAAAGCGAGTTCCGCTTGTTGCAATTCCACCTAAAAGGCAAATATTTGTTTGAAGACTAGCTTCCAATGCGACATCAGATTATTTCTTAGTCCATATCCAGGGAAAAAACGTAGTGCCAAATATGGCGGTGGAAAAATTTATAATTTTCATGTTCTCGTGACATTTTGTCATTCAAAATCAGTATTCCACCAAATCTTTTTTACCAAATTTGTCGTAAAGATTTTTGGCCTGAACATTTAATTATAAAGGAATATACAACGAAAAAGAAAAATCGGCCTCCGATTCGTCTTTTGGTTGAACATTTAATTATAAAGGAGTATATAACCAAGAAGCAAAATCGGCCTCCGATTTGTATTCCTGTTGCACCAAACAATCTTCCACTATCTTCTGGGTCGTCAGTACCTGCTGCCGGGTCAAAAAACTAATTTCGTCGCTTATTCTGGCCTATCAGAATCTAAACTTTCAAAAATTTATGTAGATAGTCTATCATTCGATTCTCATATTCTGGTATTTACAGAAACGTGGTTAAGGTCTGACATATCTGATGCTTCTGTTTTTCCCACAATTTTTTCTACTAATAGATGCGATACAACATTCAAAAATGCTGGCGGAGTTTTAATTGCTGTCAACTGTGCCATCTCCTTTGAATTAGTTCAGCCTTCTGAAACTCATGGCACCGAATTTGTCTGTGTCAAATTCTGGTATTTACAGAAACGTGGTTAAGGCCTGACATATCTGATGCTTCCGTTCTCCCCCCAATTTTTTCAACTTGTAGATGCGATAGAACATCCAAAAATGGTGGTGGAGTTTTAATTGCTGTCAACTCTGCGCTCTCCTCTGAATTAGTTCAGCCGTCTGCAACTCGAATTTGTCAGTGTCAAAATTACTTTAAGAACGTATCCCGTCTTCATAACTTGTTCGTATATTCCACCAAAATCTGATATGGTGGTATACGCTACCCACTTAGAAGCTATTCGCTTTGTCTCTTCGCCACTTTCCGATGTAGACTTAATAATTGTTCTTGGCAATTTTAATCTGCGTGACATCTTATGGTTTCCATCAAATGAGTCTTCCTTGCTGTTGCCCTAACCGTCACATTGCTTTGTCGATGGTTATCTATAATCCAAGTAAATCCAGTCCTTAACATAAACAGTAGGTCATTAGATTTTATATTTGTTCTACAATCGTCCGTCAGCGGTGTTTCGAGGATTAATCCCCTAGTCGGCCCCGCAGATAATTTTTATCCGACTTTGGACTTAACTAGTCGAATTCCCTTTCGGTCACTGATTGTAGGTACCAATTAGGCGCCTCGTGTTCGTTGAATTCGTTCAAGCTCAATGAGCTAATTTTTTCTACAGACTGGTCTAATCTGTATTGCTATGTAGATATGGAGGCTGATGTTGGTTGCTTATTCTTTCTTTATGATGCCTGTGGCCCATGTAGTGTCTGACAAGCCATCATTGTTAACACAGGAGTTATCTAATTTGAAAAATGTAAAATCTAGATATTATAAGTACAAAAAATCGGGACAGCCGTTAGATTTATCTCATTACTTAGTTGCTCGATCAAATTTTTCTGTGCTTAATTCACAAAGTTAAACTACAATTTTCCCGTGATCCTAAGCGATTTTATAACTTCGATAACACTAAACGTAAGGTAGCAGTACACCTTTCTTATTTACTTTCTAAAGACAATAAAGCAGCCGATGTTGAAACTTCCTCTTTCCCAACTATTTGGATTATTATTCGCTTACATAAAAAAGGTAATAAATCAGAAGCCTCTAATTATAAAGGTATTTCCAAATTGTCCGCGATTCCGAAGGCTTTTGCGAAAATTATAACTTCCCAAGTGCTACATATCTGTAGTTCTATTCTTTCTTCTACCCAAAGCTTTTAAACAAGAGTTTACTTTTTTAGCGATCGATGGATTCAGGAATGCACTACAAACTGATGATGTTTATACCGACTTCAGTAAGGCCTTTTGATTCTGTTAACTATACACTGCTTCTGTACAAGCTAAACAAACTTGGGTTTCCTAGCCTTTTGCTGTGTTGGATTTCCCAATATTTGATTGACCGTACTCAAAAAGTCCTATTTAAAACCTCTCTTTCAAAAACCATCAAAGTAACTTCGGGGGTGCCACAAGGTAGGACCGTCGCTTTTTACCCTTTTTATAAATATATTTTAAGTAGTAACTCATTCTCGTGTGCTTATGTAAGTTAACAAGTAACCCTCGCTTGTTGTATCATTAGTATTTAGGCTACCCTCGCATGCGCATTCTGCTGACACATCATTGTCAGCGCAATGCCCCAATGCAAAGTCAGTACTGGAAACATGATACTTCACGTTGCGCAAGTTGAATTGTTTATCAGTTATGCTGAGCCGGCATTGCCGGCTATGGGCTTTGTATTAGTTTTAAGTAAAATTTATAATCAGTTCGATATTGAATAAAGAAGACACAACTTGTGTTTATTATACTCCGGCAACAAGCCGTTATTTTGTTATTTAAATTGAGACATTGCTGAGCCACAAGGCTAGTAATAAGAAGACGAAGTCAAGTCTTCCATCATAATCTTCGTAATTTGAATATTTGCTGAAGACATAGCTGGAACATCGCGGGACCCACAGAGTGTGTCACCACGGCACTATGGTCAAAAAGTCTGATATTTTGGCATAAAGTCATTTTTTTGATGTATTCATAACTGAAAATTTAACTTATTTTTTGATTACATTAGATAAGAAAAAAATGTTTTTTAAAAATTTTTCAAATTAGTCATTTAAATTTGGCGCGCAACTAAAGTCAGCTGTTTTTATGCAAGCTTAAATGATCGGTATGCAACCTTAAAATTTATTAAGCTTTGTCATTGTTTTGAGCGTGATTGTTTAAAGAAAAAGAATATTGTAATCATGGAAAGTAAAAGCACAGGTATTTAAAATTAATGTTCAGTGTTAGTTTGTCAAGATTGTGAATGTTTAGCTGTGTATGTACAATTGTTGTTGGTGTCTTTTTACAGGTGAAATTTAACAAATAGAGCCGTGCTTCGTGGTGTATTACTTGTTCTGAGCGCGCTTGAGCGCGCAACTAAAAACGACATGTTCAAGATTAATGTTTGTATATTCGGAATTAATAAGTTTCCTCTGCCCTTTTTTGTTCCTTTTTGAATAAATTGACGTGTTGCAGCCAAATATGAGTTTCGGCGCTTAACGTTGCTGGAAGTTTGGGACAACAACAAGCGCGACGATGGTGCACTTATCATATGGGTATTGGAAAAAGTAAACAAATCTGATCTCAGTACTGCTCAGGTGGATATATTTACTGAAAAAATCAGGATTTTTCTGAATCACGTCAAAAAATATTTGCCGCAGTGCAATCGAATGTTGCAAAGATTTAAGGCTCGACACGCAAAGTGGCTTTCGCAGTCAATTACTTTGACGTTAGATGAAAATGTGACGGATCTGGCATCTTCATCTGCAATGGGTAGACCGAAGCTAAACTATTCAGATGCTGGAGAGCGCCTAAAAAGAAAGTTAGCATGTGACCTAGCATCGGATAATAATTTTTCCACGCCTCATTTGCTTCACGCGGCTTCAGTTTCTGCAAAGAAAGCCAAACAGGATGAATTAGCGACAGTTTTAAAAGTCGTCAGGCATGAAGACTGCTCTGAACTAAAAAAAACCTTGTTTCCAAATGAAGTCACACCTCTTACTTCGGAAGAAGCACTGGCTTTTTTATTGGAAAATGGATTGACAAAACAGCAGTACATTAACATCCAACAACTTAACAAATCTCGTGGATGCGATATTTTTCCACCGTACTCAGCCCTCCTGGAAATGAAAACGGTTTGCAGACCACCCCAAATACACATTTCGGAAAGTTGTGCACAGGTTTCAATGCAAAATATCCTAGACCATACAGCCGAAAGAATTATGGAATTGCAAAAAGAGGTTTTAGCTGAAATTGATGATATTTCACATTGCACATTAATAACAAGCTACGGCTTTGATGGATCAACGGGTCAAAGCATTTATAAGCAACAGTTTCATTCGGATGAACCTGCTTCCCTTGATCTTTCACTTTTTGTCAACACAATAATACCATTGGAATTAAAAGATGAAAATCAACGTATCATCTGGAAAAACAGAGCTCCACAGTCTGTTAGGTTCTGCCGGCCCTTAAAAATTGAGTATGCAAAGGAAAGCCAGACTAAAATCTTACTCGAAAAAAAAAGTTTGGATTTTCAAATCGCCAACTTAAAGGATTATTTATATAAAAAGGGGGAAAAGAAGTTGTCATTAAATATGCTACGCAAATGACACTTATTGATGGCAAGGTGCTTAACACCTTAGTGTTAAGTGCTGCAGTGCTGCCCATGATGTGGAAACAAATGGGTCTCCATATAAACATGCCCAAGCAAAACGGTAGCGGCAATAGTAATGACGGAAACACAGCCAGAAGAGCCTTCTCTAATACCCGTTTGTTTTCATCAGTAACAAACTTTGATCAAGCCCTTCTACACAATTTCTTCGTGATTTTGATTACCATTTCGTCTCACTATTCTGTAAATGTTGACAAATTTAAGGAATTTTGTAAGAGCACTTTTTCAATTTACTTAAGTATATATCCTTGGTACCCAATGTCTCCGACTGTCCACAAAATATTAGTTCACGGCTGGCAAATTATGAACTCATCCTTAGTTCCGGTTGGATGTTTAGGCGAAAATGCTTCAGAAGCTCGGAACAAATATTACAAAAGTGACAGAAAATCACATGCAAGAAAAAATAGCCGACTAAACACCATGGCTGATGTGTTTTATAGAGCAATGGATTCATCAGATCCGCTTATATCAAGCATATGTCTGAATAAAAGACAAAATGAAATCAAAAAGAAAAATCTTCCACAAGATGTCATATATCTTCTAAAGGCAGTATCTCCGCCGACCCAGAAAACTATTAATTCCGATCCGGAAAATTCAGATTCGGATTCTGATTTAGATCACGAATCTGACTGTGAAGAGCAATATAACATTATTTTAGACAACGAGGAAGAATAAAAAAAAATGATGTAAAAAAAAAAAAAATTTTAATAAAATTTTTTTATGTACTAGGGAGGTGGGTGAAGACATGGGCCAATTAAAAAAAAAAAAAAAATCCGAAATTCTATAATAATTTAGCATACATATGTACCAAATTTCAAGGCTCTAACTTTAAAATTGGACTTTATGCCAAAAAATCCGACTTTCTGACCATAGTGCACGGGATAAAACATTAATTAACTTGTACGCTGCCGATGTTAAACTTCGTCTTAGTTTAAAAGATTCAGGCTCGCCCTTTCTGCTTCAAGCAGATCTGAACTACTTGCAGACTTGGTGTGAAACTAACATGTTAAACCTTGTAAGGAAGTTTTTCCAGGCCGGGGTACAACTCTCAGTCTCCCCAGGGCCTTTCCTACACAGAAAATTTATGTAAGGGAGCATATCCATACTATTTGCAGTAGGTTTGCTGTAGTTATTTCGCAAACTAACTACGCCCAAACAGAGGAGCAAAAAGGGAAGGGAGAGGATGATCAATTTCTACCAAATTATTAACAAGCACAAAAGGAAGGGTATCAAGTTGACTAGGGTGCCATCCGGACATCGATTTGAGAACAAACTACATTGGGATTAGCCCAGTCAATTCAACAAGGTCAATTAGATAAAAATAGGAATAATTACGACTCGCTTTAAGTACAACAGAACTTGCTAAGGGCCCAAAAATTCAGAATTCAATTCAAGCTTTCACTGTGGATTGACGCGTTTTCCTGTGCTCCTGCATAATTTTCTTTATTTTCGACTTTAAAGTCATCGCGATGCCCTAAAAAATTGTCCAATAGTTTGGTGGTGGTTTATCTAATTACTAACACAGTGCTTTTTGTTTGTTTGGACATATAAACGCAAAATCAAAGCATTAAACTTATTCTTTTGTATTAATCTTTGATTTTGATTTTATACTTCTTCCCGCTTTAAAATCACTCTCGCGCTCTCGCCTACGTACTGTTGTTGCATGTGCAGTGCTGTTGGCTCTCCCGCTCTTTTTTCTTAATTTCTTTTGATCGCGCTCGCATCTATCTCTGTCTCGCGTACAAGTGATACGTGTACTTGTGTAGTGCTCTCTTTAATTTAAAACTTATCCTCTCTTCAAGTTTGACCCAAGTGTTGAATTTGGTTTTTTAAAACTGAGTGAGTGATTTTAAAAACTGAGTGAGTTTTTTCTTTGGCCTTTTTTATTGAATTTTGATTTTTTTTTTTTCGCTTTAAAAAAAATGTTTAAATAATCTAAATCTAATATGTCTGTCTGGTCCAGAAAAAAGTGTTTGAACCCCCCTGCACCCCACAACGTATTTCTCACTTGTTGGCTGTGTGATAATGTCATGCACGTCAAGTGTGCCTCACGGCCAAAGTGAGGGACAATTTGGAGCAAAGAGGTGGTCTCAAATGGGGATGAGACTCATGCCGAAAAGTGGAAATCGAGATGAGGGTATTCATGAGGCAGACCAGGGGACAAGTTTAAGAAACTGTCATCTGGTTTTCGTAAACTCTTTGATGAGTTTAACGCTTTGGAGACAGAGTTCAAAAGCTATAAGCTGTTGAATGAAAACTAGTATGCGGAATCTGTCCCTGCATCTGCCGGTGCCTATCCCTGTGTCGGCCACGGTTCCGCAATCTCCGTCACTGCTCACAGCCAATCTTCCGCAGCTCATATCGTTTACCACCCCCGTCACACAGGGTGGGCGTAAAGATGAGGCCATTTCCGTTTCTCCTGGAAATGGTCTCTTTATACAGACGAATGAAACTATAGTTTCCGAACAGTCCGGGCAACTACCGCATTCTTTGGTTATTGCCATCAGCTGCCCAGTTAGAGGAACACCATTAATTAGGCCACTGACTGGAGTACCACCAAAGAAACATATATTTGTTTCTAGGCTTGATCCCGAAACTTCTTCGGATGAAGTCTTAGGTTACATTAAGACAAAAATGCAAGCATCAAAAATAGCGGTGGAAAAATTTAAATTTAATTATTCTAGGGAGATCTCTTCCTTTAAAATTAGTGTCCCGGTTGAACTGTTTGACTGCATTTGTAGTAACAGCTTTTGGCCGGATCAAATTTTAGTGAAAGAATATACGGCCAAAAAGAAAACTCGTGGCCCAGTTAGGCTTCCTTCCACTTCTTCTTCTTGTATCGCTTCCGGATTATTAGCATCTGCTGGTGTTCCAAAAAACTAATTTCGTCCCTTAATCTGGCCTATCAGAACGTAAGAGGACTTAAATCTAAGCTTCCTAGACTTTATGTAGATAGTCTTCTAGTATTTGATTATAAAATTTAAGCATTTTCAGAGACTTGGTTAAAACCTGACATTAACGATGCATCTGTTCTGTCTGCAAAATTTTTAATATTCGGGTGTGATCGCATTTGATTTGATTGCCATTGACTCGTCGTTATCTTCTGACCGGATTCAATCTCTTGATAACCAGGAGATTGAGTTTGTAAGTGTCAAGGTCAGTCTCAAGACTTTCTCTGTCTACATTACTTGCTCGTACATCCCGCCGCAATCCGACATGGCGGTGTACAATTAAACACTTGGTTTCTATTCAACACATCTCATCTTTACTGTCTGATGGAGACATGTTAATTGTTCTCGGTGACTTTAATTTACCGGATATAGTATGGTCCCCTACTGACGAATATGCTTTGTTGCTCCCTTCTATTTCCCATTGCTTTATTGAAGGTCTTTTCGAGTTATCTTTGACTCAAATAAATCCAGTCCGTAACAAGAATAATAGATCTTTGGATCTGATATTTGTTCTCGATTCCACCAATCGTGCAGTTTCTAGAATAAACTCTCTTGTCCTGCCTGAAGATAGTTTTCATCCTACTTTGGAGTTAACTATTGATCTTCCGTATCGTGTACCGACTGTTGGTGCCGGTCCTGCGGTTAAATCTCGTAATTTTCGCAAGACCAATTTTAGTAAGTTAAATGAGCTCATTCTTAAAAATGATTGGTCTTCCATGTATAGTTGTTCAAACATGAACCAAGCTATTTCTCTTTTTTAAAACACTCTTGATTCGCTTTTTAAGGTTTGTGTACCGCTGAGGATCCCTGTGTCGGCCTATAGGCTCCCCTGGCATTCTCGGGAGCTAACTAACCTGAATAATGCCAAATCGACGTATTATAAAATTTACAAGAAATCAGGCCGCTCCTCGGACTATGCCCGTTACGTAGTCGCTCGATCAAAGTTTTTGACGCGTAATACGCAATGCTATAAGGATTACCTTTACCAGCGTTGTAAATTAGAATTTTCTAGTAATCCTAAACAATCTTATTGCTTTTTGAATTCCAAACGCAAATTGTCTGTCTATCCATCATGCTTATCTCTTGAAAACAATATACCGAGTTCTGACCAAGCCATCGCAGATTTGTTTGCAGACTTTTTTACAACAACCTATTCCTCAGCGGAATATCAATCAGACATTCCTTATCCTTACCAGGTAAAAAGCTCTAACTTCATTTCCAGTCCTTCGATCGATGAACGTTCGCTCCTAAGCGTGCTTAATTTAGTGAAACCTGTCTACTCTCCTGGTCCTGATGGAATACCAGGTTGCGTTCTCAGATGTTGCGTCGAGGCTTTATGTAAACCAATTCGTAAACTTCTTTTGTCTGTCAAATCTTCCACGTTCCCAGCTATCTGGAAGGAATCCTACATAGTTCGTTTCCATAAAAGCGGTAAAAAGTCGGAAGCATCCAACTATAGGGGTATTTCTAAATTGTCCGCTATACCTAAAGCTTTTGAAAAATTAATCACTTCTCAATTGCAACATTTTTGTAGATCTATAATTTCACCATCTCAACATGGGTTTGTGAAATGTAGATCTACTACCACTAACCTTTTAGAATTTACTTCTTTAACGATCGAAGGATTTAGAAATGCAAGGCAAACTGATGTCATATATACTGATTTCAGTAAGGCTTTTGATTCTCTTAATCATACGCTTCTTCTTTATAAATTAAATAGTATTGGCTTCCCAAGTCCTTTAATTAATTGGATTCGTGAATATCTGACAAATAGAACTCAGAGGGTTCTTTTTAAATCGTCATATTCCAGATCCATCCATGTTATTTCGGGGATGCCTCAGGATAGTCTTTTGGGACCACTGCTGTTTACCCTTTTCATTAATGACCTTCCATCTGTTATAATTTATTCTCGTGCTCTTATGTACGCAGATGTCGTTAAGCTATGTTTTAGTTACAAAGACATTACCTCTTCTTGTCGATTGCAATCTGATCTTCAAAATCTTGATCTTTGGTGTCATATTAACTTATTAAAATTAAATGCAACTAAATGCAAGGTCATGACTTTTTATAGAACTTTTCCGCATTTAGTTACTTATTTTCTTACTAATACACCATTAGAACGTCTTAATGGGATGTATGACTTGGGTGTCCTGATGGACCGTAAACTAACGTTTAAGTCCCATATTTCCTCTACCGTCGGTAAAGCCATGGGCGTTCTTGGGTTTGTAAAAAGATGGTAACAGGAGTTTGACGATCCATATACAACTAAAATTCTTTTCACCTCACTGGTCCGTCCTATTTTAGAATATGCATCTTGCATCTGGTCACCTCAGTATGAGTCACACCAAGCAAGAGTTGAGTCGGTTCAAAAACAGTTCTTGCTTTTTGCTCTTCGTGGTCTGAACTGGGATCGTAATGTCAATTTGCCATCGTACTCTAGTAGACTTCTTTTACTTGGCCTTCCTTCTCTTACTAATCGTAGAGTAATGCTTGGCGTCATTTTTATGCACAAGCTTCTTAAAGGTGATATAGACTCGCCCGAGCTATTGAACCAAATAAATTTTAGTGTTCCTTGTAGACCTACTAGAAACTTTATACCTCTATATCTCTGTCACGCTGTTCTACTAATTATTTACTGCATGAACCTTTCCGAGTTCTTTGTGCTGATTATAATCGTCTTTATCATGTAATCAGTACAGAACTCTCTTTTCCATTACTAAAAAATTCTATACTTTCTTTTTTAGCTCGTAACTAGCTTTAGTTTTCGTTTTTGTCTGTATGTATGAACTGTCCTCGCGACTCGAGCCGAACGTTATGCGGCTAGCGCCCCTCGGTCGGTAGGGCGGAAGGTGCCGGCACTTAGTGCACCCGTTAGGATTCGCGCAAAAAAAAATGAAAAGAATCTTCATCAGATCAACAAGGGTGCCACCCGGACATTGGTCTGACAAAAGTTTCTTAGTCGGGTAGCACTAGACAAAGAATATTATCCTAGTCAATTAGGGTGTCACCCGGGCATTGACTAGGATTAATTTTATTTGCATGTCTCCCTACATAAAATACATACACTACGAAAACATACACTACCATAAACATTAATATAGGAGTGAAGGCGAAAGTGTCAGGATACAAGGCTGAAGATGAAATAATTAGGGCCGGGCTTAGTGATTTGGTATCAAACATTATAAATTTTATTAGTGGCACACTTAATTGCCGTAAACACTAGCTAAATCTAAGCTATTATTTTTACCACACGCTGACCTATTAGCTTTGCTAGTGGGCAGCCCTGTTGGTCAATGGTTGGACTCATCCGCTTTACACACACCCTCGATTAATCTATGAATCTGGGAGACTTCGTTGTCCTGTGTTGTCTACTCTTTGTAGCTGCCGATTAATAATTTCTCTGGTATCCTGTTCGTTGGGGACACTTTGTTTTCACTCCGTATACTACTGTTGACGCACTTTCCTTCTGTTGCTTCCGACTTCCCACGATCGCGGTCCTAGCTCAACTCATCTTGATCGCGGTCCTAGCTTAACTAATCTGTCGATTTAATTTTCGACAGCCCTTGGCCTTTGATTTTGTCGCCGACGCCAGCGACCAATCAAAAGTTGCCAACGTATTTTGGCGATGACGCGATCTATGCAGTCGCCAAAAACATGCGTAGATTAGGCGTCTAGAAGTTTCTAGAACAAAAGAAACTGCGCAATAACTCTGTCGTCTTCATTCGCAAGTCCCGTTGCAATTCCTATTGCTACATACATATATATATGGCGTGACATGCGTTTATATGTATGCATAGAAACATACATATATATATGTGTGTGTGTGTATTGGCGGTGGTCTGATTTAGAGATGCTTTAAGGGAACTAGTTCCTACGAAAATACTAACAACAAGTCAGAGTATAAACTTATAATTAATTCATAGGACTTATTATATATATGTACATTGTGGCGAAGTACCCAAAATTGTACTTAGTCACAACCTTAACGTTCCAAAGTGCAATGTCATGTCGTTACATAGAACTACCTTCCAATCAGTTACGTATTATCTTAATAATACTCCTTTAAAACGTCTGAACGAGATGAATGATTTGCGTGTACTCATGGACCATAAATTAAGTTTGACTCGTCACATTTCTATTACTGTCAGTAAAGCCATGACTACTCTTGGTTTTGTCAAGCGATGGTCGAAAGAATTCGATGATCCTTACACCACTAAAACACTTTTTATTTTACTGGTTCGCCTTATTCTGGAGTACGGATCATGTGTTTGGGCCCCTCCGTCCAAAAGCAATTTTTAATTTTTGCGCTTCCTGGCTTAAACTGGGATAGAAATGTTAACCTAACCTTCTAATTAATCTTTCCTCCTTATTTAAGTGTAGAGTATTGCTGGGTACTTTGTTTATACACAAGCTTGTGAATGGAGAAATAGATACCCCTAATTTACTAAAACAGGTTTATATCTATACCTAGAAATTATGTCTTTTTTCACAATCCTCTTATATTTTAACTCGCTTGCACTTCTAACTATACTTTACATGAACCTTTTCGAGTTCTTTGTTCCGATTATATCCTGTAATCAAATCAAAGCTCGTTTCGCATAGTAGGGATTTTGTAAATATAATTTTTATTGGTATTTAAGCTGGTGTTGTCTGCGTTTAGCCTCTGTATGTTTTTTTATTCCTTGTAGATTCTTTTTTTTATTCACTTGATTTCACTTTTCTTTCGCCTCACTGTCACTTTGATTGTTTCTTTAACTTCCTTGGTTTTCGCTACTTATTTTTTTTTGTGGACTTAACTTGCCGATGGTCACCAACTGAATGATCTTACTATTATTTCTAACTCTAGCCTTTGCCCTAGTTTTTACCATTCTAAGCTTTTGACGTAGCTGCGGAAATGCTTGGCGCGTTATGATTGGCTACTGATGAATCACCGTTATCCTACGAGCTTTTGGCGTACGTGACCAAACGTCTTAGCTTAGCTATGCTGACACCGACTGTACCGGTGCGTCGGCGTCGCTGGCTATTGAAATGCGAAGGAGAGAGAAAAAAAGGAAATAGAAAATAATTGCTCTCTTGCTAAAAACGGTAACATAATGATGAAATAGAAAACAATTGCTCTCTTGCTAGAAACAGTAACCTAATGTTGAACTAATCCCTTTAGTAATTAGGGCATATCGATTCTGAGGGTTAGCTTAATGCTATTTATATTAATATAAGAAAATAACAAAAATTTGTGATTCTTCACACTCCCTCCTTACTTCACGAAGGCAAAAGAAATGGTTATTCTCCCGGTAGTTGTGATATGGACTCGATAAACTAGGCCATTTTCTTCGCATCGGGACTTGCAAGGTTGTTTACGTTAAAGACGGGTCTGGATTCTGTGCTTTAATTCCCAGGGTATTCCTCGGCTCAGAGTTGTTACCCGCCATTCGGTGGGTTTTCTATGTTGGCTGTCGCTTCCTTCTGTACACCCTTTTGTAAGAATGTGGGTGCCTCAGTGGCCCGTTGTTGGCCGGCAGAGTAGCATTGTAGGTTGTGATCGAGGATCTCTTCAGGGTCGGCAGTACTCCCCGTCCGTGTTAGCGACCTTGAGAACCTTGTTTATTAGGCGCTGTGTTTCTGGCTGTGCATCTTACTGGGTTACAGGCTGGGAATTTGCAGTTGCTATGGAATTTACTTCGATGATGAACCTGGTGCCTCTGACGATGGTGAAACTCGGTTAAGGTACGGTGGTTGGGAGGATTTTTCGTCGAAATCAGTAGTGATGGCCTCGATTAGGGGAGTTAGTACTGCCAATAGGGATCTGGTGGGTAATATACTAGCGAAGGGAATTAGTTCACATGCCTGATCTTTAGAAAGAAACGAGCTATAAACTACCTGCATTTGCCTGCCTAATAGTGTGATTTACAAACGTGTGATGAACTTAAAAATTAATATTATTACTAAGATAACTAATTACTTCTAAGATAACTAATTACTACTAAGATAACTAAAATGAAAGATGCCTTGCGTGCAGAGACCCCCCTTTAAGAGGGCAGGGACGTTGGGAGTTCGAAATTTCCAACAAGTGGCCCCTGTGAAATCTCTTCGCAAGGTTCGGCTCTGCGGTTGTCTTCAGTGTCTTCTAGGATTTCTTTTCGGCATTATATTCGTTTGGATTGTACTAATTAGTACGCTGCCTAAATTTGGACGAAGAGTCAACGTCCATTGGTTGTGGAGCCTGTTGCTGGTTGTCCTTATTATGCTCTTCCTGTGGAACGTTTTCTTGCGCTTAAAATAAGGGTTTCTCTCTTAGCCATATGGTTTCTAGCTGGTTTGCCATGCGCGGCACGGCCCTTGTTCATTTCGCTCTTCTAGGGCTCTAGCGTACGAGTTCGCAAACATACTTCTTTCGATTGTTTTTTCTGCTTCACTGGCTAGAACTAGTGTAGACGACCAGTCTTTATGTTGTGCCCGGAACAGTATAGCTCTGAGTACCTTTTTCAACCCTGATATAAAGAAGTGGATGGCGCTTGTAAGCGTCTTTGTTGTTGTGTGCTAATCTGTTTCTGTCTCATCTTTTTCGGCGCATAGTAAGACATTAATCCTTGTGTCCCACTTTAGTTAGTTTACACCTTTTCTAGCTTTTTAATAAATTAATATTTAATAATGGTTGTCAGCTCATTCAAAATATATTTTCACCGTTGAAAGCTCCAAGATGAGATTTTATGCTGTTTTCTGCAACTCTTGACATCGAATTTGTCAATGTCAAAATTATTTTAAGAACGTATGCCGTCTTCATAACTTGTTCGTGAATTCTACCAAAATCTGATATGGTGGTATACGCCCACTTAGAAGCATTCCCTTTGTCTCTTCGCTACTTGGCTGCCGTTGGTTTCTTCTATAATACTATGTTTTCACTTTTTGATGCCTGTGTTCCACATGTGGCCAATGTAGTGTCTGACAAGCCACCATGGTTTACATGGGATTTAATCTAATTTGAAAAATGTAAAATCTAGATATTATAAGAAGTACAAAAAATCGGGTCAGCCGTCAGATTTATCTCATTACATAGTTGCTATATATAAATACACCCACATTTATCTTCTGTTGTATACATACATATACTCCAAATTAATATACCGCATTAACCCTTCCAAATAACTAATACTAAGGTTATGTATATTCCATTATAACTATACACATGACTTATAAAACATTATATAGATTATTATATATTTTACATATATCTATATATATATATGTTGTGCTCTCCCTTTTTTATTTTTTTATCTTAACCCTTCCAAATAACTAATACTAAGGTTATGTATATTCCATTATAACTATATTACTTATATACACATGACTTATAAAACATTATATAGAAGTATATTATATATTATGTACATATATCTATATATATATATGTTGTAGCGTCATCGGCCTTTCTATTTAATTCTTTTGTATTTTCCGACATCTTAATTAGTCTTCGATCGTAGCGAGTTCCTTGTTGCTTGGCGTTCTGATTCTGACTGACTACCTAGTCTCACCAGCCCCAGCATTACACCGGACCACACTCAACGTCAGATTCATCTGACGTCCCGCTTAAAGCCAGCCTTAATTGTTAACCAATAACATGACTAAGCAGTCACTGCCAAACTTACTTACTCACCGTCAAACTAACACGATAGTCGTAACTAACAAATTTACATGACAGAAGTCACTGTAAAACTGTGTGCCCAAGGGTATCAAATCTCCAACATATATATATTATTATTATATATTCAAATTTAGCGCTAATACTTCCAGCGCCTCTCAAACCTCTTTGAACATGTTACATACCGCAAACCCTCCTACTCTCCGTTACTTGCCAACATTCCCGCTGTCAATCCACCCACACCCACCCATGCGTAAGCCCGCTCGATTTTGCTACTTTCTATAACTCTTCTATTTGTTTTCGGCTCTTCATATAATGTATGTTGTTGCTTTTGTGGGCCATCTAGGGCACCCACCCACCTTGGCGGTGATAATATTGGAATTGCCAATTTTGCAATTTCCCCCACCGGAATCGCTTTTGCGGCCTTTGTATATTTTCCTGCTAGCGAGCTGATCCATGCCTGCCACTCATTTTCCGAACTGTTTCCTCAGTTTTTCTACAGTTCCTGATACCGTGAATCCGAATGTTTCGCCGGTATTTATTCTTTCCGTTACTTGCAAACATTCCCGATCCCAATACATCCACACATGTGTAAGCCCGCTCACTTTGATGTTACCGACAGCCGGTAGCTTCCGCACTTGTGCGTGGGTGTGTTCGCTGTTGCGGTTCTATGCCCTCCCAATTTAACTCACTCTCAATGACGTCACACGAGCCTACATGCACTTGTTCTCATATGTTTTGTATTACATATATTCGGCCTTTGCTTTAACCATTTCTATCTAAACATATGTACTTATGCTTGTATACATATTTGCCAATTTAAGTCACGCGATTTACATGTTTGAATTTTGGATTAAATGCGACTTTGTTCTTTGGTTGTTTAAAATCAAGTGAGTGAGATTTTTTATTCTTCGCAAGTCTAAGCTTAGGTTTTCCTTTTGGTAATATATATATAATTTTAAGTTTTAACGTTGGATTTATTAAAAAAATTTATCTTTATTTTTCAACGGAGTTCTTTGTTTACAATAATGATTTAGCCTTAAATTTAAAAGGACTGGAACACAATTTTCCAAGGTTTTAACAGAGGCTGGGTTAGAATTGAACTGAACTACACTCTTAGAGTTTCAATATTATTTATAGGGAGTTTTGTAAGAGTGGCGCTATTTTTGGATTTTGGCTCAAGTGGCGTGATCGATTCTGATTGGTCATTTTAGAGCCTGTTTCTAAGGGTGAAATATGAACTTCTTGTTCTTAAGTGTTATTTTGGAAATATGAAATATGAAACTTCTTGTTGGTGAAATATGAACTTCTTGTTCTTAAGTGTTAGATTCTGCCTATATAAGATTTGTTTATAATAAATTTTGTGTTGGGGTGATTTGCTTATAATTAGTTTTGTGTTGGGGTAATTTGTTTATAATTAAATGATAAGAGGTCTTGTATAAAAAGGCGAATATATTACTCCCCCAACCTTTAGAAAATAGCCTGTCCTCAGGCGAGAAATGCGGGATATAATGATGGAAGTGTACTTTCTGTACTTTCGATAGGGATTTCTTGGGAAGTTATTTGTTCTGGTGGGGCGGTTTGTTTATCGCTGAGTCAACTGATTTAATTTGCTTTATAATTATTTCCTTTGTCATAGATTTAAATTTATAGATTAAATATATGATTAGACTTATTAGAGTAATTATAAACGTAGTGGTTGTTATAATGTTAAATATTTTGTTGTACATGATTTGTTTCGTTTGTATATAAGAGATAGGTTCTAGTTTTGTTACGTTATTTGTTACATAAATGTTTTGTGTGTAGTCTGACAATGTGTTTACTATTGATATTTCATTTAATTGAATAGTACAATCGTATAATTTAATTATATTTTTTTCTTCCATGAATATTTTATTTTGATTACAATTGTGGTTAGGATTTGTTTTTGGTAAGTACCAAATTACAATAATGTTGGGTTCTACATAGCTAATTTGATTTGTTTTAAAGGTTTTTTGTGTATTTAGATTCTGCTGGGATTTGTGTTATAATACCATTTATACATTCATTAATTTCTTGTTTTCTAGATGATTTAACATATGTTTTGTTGTTTTGTATGTAATAGGTTTCATGGACATTTTCTGTTAAAGTATTGTTTATTTGGTCAGGATAGGGTATGATTTTATATAGTGGTGTTTTTGATATTTGTCTGGGTACGTGCGAGATTATAAATATTTCGTTCGTATCCGACTTTAACCAAGTAGATGTTTTTATATTTAAAAGTTTTTCTGTGTTTTAGTTAACTATGTATTGATGATTCAAGAGTAATGTCTGAAATTAATTAGTATATTTGCTTTGGTGAGTTTTTCTTTTTTTCTTGAATTTTGATTTGTAGTGGGTGGTTTGTCTTCCTCTATTTGTTTCTATATAGTGTTTGTCGTCAATTTGGGTTATTTCCCCTGTTTTCTTAAATGGTGTAGTTGTTTTGCTTTTAATAAAAGGTGCAATTTTATATTTTGTATTTATTTCGTAGTTGTTTCTTTTTTTATTTAAGTTTTCGATTTGATTTTTCTTGTTAGCTTGAGTATTGTAAAGGGGTGTACCTGCATAAATGAAAATGTCTGCTGGTGTTCTATTTGTTGTCAAATGTTTAGTCTTATGATTATACGTATAAAGAATAGTTTCGAACTTTGTTTGTTTATTGTCTATGCTGGATTCTGCATTAATGATTCTTAATTTTTCATTCACGGTTCTATGAAATCTTTCTATGTCAGAAATACCGTTTTTACTCGTTGTTATATTTATTTTAACGTTTTCGGATTTTAAAAAATTTTGGAGGGCTATGCATATAAATGCTGAATCTTTATCTGCCTTGATTTCTATGGGTTTGACCATATCGTTAAAGATTTTGATGATTGCTCTTTTAGCTTCGAGCCAATCTCGACTTTGGATTTCAACTAAAGAGGCAAATTTGGAATATACGTCTATGCATGATAAGAATTGTAGATTGTCAACTAGATAGAAATCCATTACATATTTTTCTCTAGCATTAAATATTTCTGGAGTGATTTCGAAAGCCAGTTTAGTGTTTCTATTTTCTGATTTGGATAGGTTGCAAATATCGCATTCATTAATTAGATTTTGAATTAATTTTTGGTAATCTGGATAGTAATACTTTCCTCTGAACCAATTTATGGTTTTAGTAATGCCTGGATGAAGGAATGTTTTGTGGTTTTTTAGAATGATTTCTTTAAAATCTGCATAAGAGGTTATGTCTTTCAATTTAGAAGTAGTTCTTAAAGTTTTAGTCCGACTATCTGGACTTATTATTTCAAGATAAGCTTGTTGGAATATTAGAAAATCTGCGTCGTTGTGGAAATAGATTGCGTTATTTTTTAAACATAAGTATTCTTTGATAAGTTCCTTTGCGGAAAGATTTGTCATTTCTCTGTATGATATTTTTATTTTTGTTTTGTGAAAAAAGTGAGTAACATCGACTTTGTCTTCATTACTCTTGATAAATTCTACTTGATGGTTGTAATAATTTAGTGGTTTTTCTGAAATGGTTATTAAATTTTCATTGTCTTCCTGTGCGCTGTGTATAGTTGCTCGGGAGCTGCTTATTTCATCTCCTAAGAAGTTTTCGTCAAGTTTGACTCTGGAAAGGGCGTCGGCCACATAATTTTCTTTTCCTGGTACATATTTTATTTTGTAGTTATATTCATTTAGTTTTATTTTCCACCGCTGTAACTTCATGTTGGGTTCCTTTATTTTGGATAACCAAACAAGGGGTTTGTGATCACTTAAGATATCGAAGTGTCTGCCAAAGAGGTATGGTCTAAAATACTTAGTCGCCCATACGATAGCTAATAGTTCTTTTTCTATAGCGGAGTAATTAAGTTCGTGCTCATTAAGGGTTCGACTTGCAAAACAGATAGGTTTATGGTCTTGTGAGAGGACAGCGCCTATAGCTACGTTACTAGCATCTGTAGTAAGGGAAAAAGTTTTTTTGAAATCAAGATATGCAAGAATGGGGTCATTGATAATAAGAAGTTTTAATTTCTCGAAAGCTGAGATGTATTCTGGATTGTTTATGTTGATTTGGGAGCCTTTCTTTAAACCAAGAGTTATTGGTTTTGCTATTTTGGCAAAGTTTGGGATAAACTTGCGGTAGAATCCGCATAAGCCTAAAAATGATTTAATTTCTTTTGGTGTTTTGGGAATAGGAAATTTTAGAATTGCTTTGATTTTGTCTGGATTTGGTTTAATGCCGTCTGTGGTTATAACATGACCTAAGAATTTTGTTTCCTTCTTCAAGAATTCGCATTTGTCTAATTGTAGTTTTAGATTAGCCTTGCGTAATTTAGAGAAAACTTTTTGAATTGAGGTTAAATGTTCCTCTAATGAGGTTGAATAAATGATTATGTCATCCAAGTAAACTAAACAATTTTTGTAAATTAGATCTTCTAATAAATTGTTCATGCATCTTTGGAATGTGGCTGGTGCATTTTTTAAGCCAAATGGCATTCGGGTAAATTCGTAATGCCCATGTTTTGTTGAGAATGCAGTTTTCTCAATTGATTTAGGATCCATTTGAATTTGATGGAATTCTTTAGCAAGATCAATGGTTGTAAAATACTGACATTTTCCTAATTTGTCAAGTATTTCATCCATTATGGGTATTGGGAATTTATCATCGACAGTAATCTCGTTTAGACTACGATAGTCAATGACTAAACGGAACTTTTGTTCCTTGGAAGCGTCCTCTTTCTTAGGTACGATCCATATTGGTGAACAATAGGGCGATTTCGATTTTCGAATTATTCCCTGTTCTATCATTTCGTTTATTTGATTGTTGACTTCTTCGTCAAAGATTTGAGGATATTTATAGGGGTGTTTGTAAATGGGGTTTTCGTGTTTTGTTCGAATGTTATGTTTTATAGTACTGGTAAAAGTCAAATTTTCACCTTTCCTGTACTGGATATCACTAAAGTGATGCAAAATTTTTTTATTTTTCTATTTCTTCTGAATTTAAATGATCTAGTCGGAACTCGTTTTTTTCTTCGATATTATTATTTATTTCGTATGAGAATGCTTCATATTCGAAGTCTGCAGGGGGATAATTAATAGATTCTGATGTTTCCTCTTCATCATTTGTGAATTTAAAATAGAACTTGTGATTTGCTAGAGTTACGCTGTTGTCGTTATAGTTAATAGATGCTTGACATGCTTTGAGGTACTTTCTACCTAATAGTATATCGTATGTAGCAGAAAATTTATGACAGTAAAATTTTTGAATAGTTGGGCAAAGTTTGCTGGGTGCAAAAGAAATGCTTTTAGTAAGCTCTATTGTGCCTTTAATTGTTTGGACATTCAATTTTTCTGGGGTTTCTGGGAAATTGAAAAGATTCTGGTTGATAAGGTTTATTGAGGAACCTGTATCAATTATACATTTAAGAGGAGTGTTATTTATGGTTAATAGGATGTAGGGGTTTAATCCGTTTGATCCGTCTGATTTATTTGTACCGAGGCTGATTGATGAAAATTTTCGGACCATTCCATTCTACTCTGACCGCTGGTGCTTTCTCTTTGTCTTTTAGTAGGTCTGTTGGTTACCGGGTTTTGATTTTGAGATGGATTTCTAATTTGATGATTCAAAGGATTCTGTTGTCTACCTAGATTAAGGTTCTGCTGAAATTCTTTCCTAAGTTGCTGATAATTTTCAGGATTTGGATGTGGATTGGGTTGACTTGAGTTGTAATATTGATTGTTTAGTCTGAAGTTATTTCTGCTTGAATTATTTTGGAATGATTTATTATTCGATTGGCCTTGAGAATTGAAATTGTTATGTTTAGGCCTATCTGATGAGCTATTCTCATAGAGCCCTTCTCGTTGAGCTACCTGTTTCAAGGCGGATACTGAGGAAATATCAAATTTAGCAAGGGTCATGTATAGTCTGTCCGGTAATTTTTTTGTAATAACATCTTTTACAGTATTTTTCATGGCATTAGTATATAAAATGGTATTATCCGCGTTGCCTTCTAGTGCTAGCTTTTTTTATAATTGTAAATGACTTATATTCTAGGTCTTCGATAAACTTACGGAGGTTTCCTCCAAAACTAGTGTTGTAGAGACGTCTTAGAAGTTCTTCGTAAGGGGTTTGGATGTTAAATTCGCTGATTAATGCGGTTCGAAGTTCCATCCAGTTTGTGGGTTGGGCCAGCTGGGATGCCCTCTGCGCTTCTCCAGTAAGCTGTATTTCGATAGTGCCGAACATCACACTATGTTGGCGGACGTCCCTCGTCGGGTACAGCTGCAAGATATAGTCCACTCTCCGAATGAACGCGCTTAGGTTTGCAGAGCTTCCATCAAACATGGGCACCTGTCTTAGGAGAGTAAGTGCTTGGTTCAAATGGGTCTCTGATAATTCTAGTGCCATGTTACGTTATGCACTTTGATTATATGTGTAGTACGAAAGTTGCCGTGCGTTACACGATGATTCTTTTGCGGATAAAACTTAGAGATCGGATTGGTGCTTCCTGGATTATTTTTCTCCATTTTTTTTTTTCACAAAAGTCCTGGTTGTTAATCAGGTTTGGAATTTTAGCTCAAAAAGGTCTTGGGTTTTAAACAACCTTGGAAGTAGTATCCTTAGCGGTTGTATTTTATTTGACACAAGTTTTTGCACTGCACTCTTTGTCCTTTTTCTTGTTTTATCCTACCGACTGCGCCAATTTTAAGTTTTAACGTTGGATTTATTAAAAAAATTTATCATTATTTTTCAACGGAGTTCTTTGTTTACAATAATGATTTAGCCTTAAATTTAAAAGGACTGGAACACAATTTTCCAAGGTTTTAACAGAGGCTGGGTTAGAATTGAACTGAACTACACTCTTAGAGTTTCAATATTATTTATAGGGAGTTTTGTAAGAGTGGCGCTATTTTTGGATTTTGGCTCAAGTGGCGTGATCGATTCTGATTGGTCATTTTAGAGCCTGTTTCTAAGGGTGAAATATGAACTTCTTGTTCTTAAGTGTTATTTTGGAAATATGAAATATGAAACTTCTTGTTGGTGAAATATGAACTTCTTGTTCTTAAGTGTTAGATTCTGCCTATATAAGATTTGTTTATAATAAATTTTGTCTTGGGGTGATTTGCTTATAATTAGTTTTGTGTTGGGGTAATTTGTTTATAATTAAATGATAAGAGGTCTTGTATAAAAAGGCGGATATATTACTATATATATGTATGTATGTATGGTAATGTATACAAATATGGCTAGACTTATGATTTGTATGAATGTCTGGTAATGTATACAAATATGCTTAGACTATCAGTTGTCGCCCACGCAAAGGCTTGTATATGTTAAGAAAATGTTGAGTTTGCAGTCGGCCGGATGTTGACATTAAATACTGGCCGAATGCAATCTCTTGGAATCGGTTGCTCAACAGTGAAATATTCTGTTGAGCAGTGGCGATGCCCGAGGGGGTTTTGATAGGGGTGTGGTGTCTGCTGTGGTAACTTGCGCATTGATGATATTTGAATTGCTTTTTTTTTGGGCCAACGCTTATTTGAATTATTAGCCGCTTTTACGACTTGAATTTATCTATATTTATATCTGGCGTAATACTCTGCCGCGTTTGTGAGGTAAATATATATATATAGATGACATGCTTGCTTCATTTAATTATACATAAATTACCAGACTCATAGGGAAGTACAATAAAAAAAATATATTAAAAAAAACTTTTTAGTATAAAATTTTTTTTTGATTCCATTGTTGCTATGGAAGCTATAGTATATAGGCGGCTATTCTGAAGAAACTCAATAGACACATTGATATATCTCTCTCGCTCTTAACGTAAGCAAGATATTCATCTAAAACTAGTTTTCTGGCCGATCGTTCTTATGGGAGCTATATGACATAGTGAACTGATTCTGATAAAACTTAATATATTAAGATTAAATTAAAAGCTTGTTTTACCAACCATCCATATTCATAATCGATCCTTCCTATGGGAGCTATGTGATATGTTCAACCGATTTGGATAAAACTTGGTGGATATATTAATTAGTACACAAAACTAACAAACACCGGTTTTCGTGATATGCGATTAAAATACAACAAAGTTATTGAGGTTAGAGCTTATTCAGAAGATTGCAACGCATAGAAGAAAGCATCTCCGACTATATAAAGTATATGTCTCATCACTATTTTTTTAATTTACTCGTTAATTAATCGTAATAATTGTACCATCTCTATTGTAACGATTAAAAGAAAAGAGAAGCAAAAGGTTACATGTGTAATGTCTTTTTACCCTTTTCCTACGGATGTCTTCTGTCTCAAGATGTCATGTGGTTTTCTTGCAAGCCCAACAGATATGTCTGTTCTACGTAGCCTCGGCCTGACAATGGAATAGAATAAAATAACGATAGTGCTAAGCTCAGATGCGTGCCAATACTGTGTGTATGTATTGGTCTGTCAGATTGGAGAAAGAAAAATTGACCTATAGTAGAAGAAAATAATAAAGTTGATGTAAGTTTTGTAAGAAAGATGGCGACAGAAAATATAAGTAGGAATGCGATTTATGACAAACACGGTTTGAAAAGAACAAAGCTAAATTTAACAGATTTAAAATTGTCGATTATGTTTTGCTTAAAAATGAAGAGACACATCAAACAAAATTAGATCAAAAGTTCAAAGGTCCATTTCTTGTGGCAGAGATACTAGAAGAAGATCGATATGTTTTAAAACCTCTAGTAAGTAAGCGAACTTACAAGTACTCGCATGAAGCTCTAAGAAGTATGCCAGAAGGAGGGATTCCCAGAAGGAGGATTCTCGTGTGATGAGATTGAAATTGTTGAAGATTCATTGGTGGACTCCAATGAAGGTGAAGACGTTGAAAGAGACGTCATAAATGGGTTGGTGGATTCCAACTAGAAAATGAAACGTTGAAAGAGACGTCATAAATGGGTTGGTGGATTCCAACTAGAGTGAAGGCGTTGAAAGAAGCGTCAGAAAACCATTGGTGGACTCCAATGTGAAAAGATACGTTGAAAGAGACGTCATGGTTAAGTTGGTGGATTCCAACTGAAAATTATATTGATGAATTTCAATCTAATAATTCGGACATCGAAAATGGGTTGACCCATAATGTAGGGTTGCCAGTGCTAGTAGGTACACGAGTTAAAGTGTTGACTTATTAGATGTCTGGTGACTATCATTGCGGTAAAAGCCCATGTTTTTAAGTGTCTTAGAAACGAGATTACATGTTGTGAAGAATCACAAATTCATGTTTTTATTTTTTCTCATTCATTAATATATACATACAATCTAACCCTCCAAATGAATATGATCTACTTATTGAAGGGGATTAGTTCAACATTAGGTTACCGTTTCTAGCAAGAGAGAGCAATTGTTTTCTATTTCATCATTAGGTTACAGTTTCTAGCAAGAGAGAGCAATTGTTTTCTATTTCATCATTTGGCTACAGTTTCTAACAAGAGAGCAATTATTTTTTATTTCTTTTGTCTCTCTCTTCTTCGCATCGCAATAGCCAGCGACGCCGACACACCAACGCCACGCCGTCGGTACAGTCGGTGTCAGCATAGCTAAGCTAAGACGTTTGGTCACGTACGCCAAAAGCTCGTCAAAAGCTTAGAATGGTAAAAACTAGGGCAAAGGCTAGAGTTAGAAATAATAGTAAGATCATTCAGTTGGTGACCATCGGCAAGTTCAGTCCACAAAAAAAATAAGTAGCGAAAACCAAGGAAGTTAAAGAAACAATCAAAGTGACCATCGGCAAGTTAAGTCCGCAAAAAAAAAAGTAGCGAAAACCAAGGAAGTTAAAGAAACAATCAAAGTGACAGTGAGGCGAAAGAAAAGTGAAATTAAGTGAATAAAAAAAAAAGAATCTAGTAAGGAATAAAAAAAACATACAGAGGCTAAACGCAGACAACACCAGCTTAAATACCAATAAAAATTATATTTACAAAATCCCTACTATGCACCGAAACGGGTAAGTCGGCCCTAAGGCCACGATACTACCACTTTATTCTCTTCTTCTAGGGTAGTGTGATCGTAGGCAGTTATACATTTTGTTTTTATAATAGACCCATGTGAGTTAGAAGTAATAAAATTAAATATGAAACAGTGACGCTTGCCGTTATTTCTTTAAATGCTTATCCCTTCCCCTTCTCCTCCATATTTTATTGTGACGCCCTAGTAATGTGTTAAGTGTTGTGTTTGCATGTTACAGTTGGCAGTATGTCGACCAGCAGCCATTTCAGTGTCCGGGTAATACCCTAACTGAAATGTTATTGGTCGTACATACGCCGACTTAGTGCCATTTAATATTATTCGACATCCGGGTAATATCCTAGTCGAAGCAATATTAAATGCGCATGAACATGGAACCACTGTAATGTAGATTTCATGTAGAATAGTACAGTGGTCATGATGCCATTTGTTTAGCATTTCAGTATCCGGGTAATACCCTAACTGAAATGTTAACAACTGCGCATCTGACTGCTTAGTGTCATTTAATATTTATTTCGGTGTCCGGGTAATACCCTAACCGAAATTATATTAAATGTACATGTCACTATGTTTATGCTGCTGTGCCCAATAAATAATTATTTCCTACATTTGTCTAAACTAGCTTAAGAATCCAGAGGTCTCGAGATTTACTTATAAATTTTCTGTAAGTAAAGGCCCTGGATAGGTTGAGATGTGTACCCAGGCTGGAAAACTTCCTTACAGATGGCGCCCGAGCAGGGACCTCGAGGAAGATTTTAATTTAATTAGGCATGTTTATTTGAAAAAAATTTTAATTCTACCCTATAATATCGAAAATAAAAAAAATTAACCAATTATATTATATTATAATATGATCGCATTATTTAATATCATTTACTTATGTTCACATATGAAATATTAATTGGGGATGCTTTCTTTACTGGTGCAATATATATATGATGAAAATAAAAAAATTTTTATAAATAATTCAATTTTTGCCAAGGGTAACGGTAGGACTACCTTAGAGTCATCGACAGAGTCGCAGCGACAGAGTCACGACAGAATTCAGTGAAACCAAAACCACGTGGCAGAAATACATATGTATATATTTTTATTTTTTTATTATCGACAGAGCTAAACAGGGTATCAGCAGAGTCACCATAGAAAAAAAAATATATATATATATGTATATATTTGAATTTTTATAAGAACGAAAGAGACAAGCGAGTATAGAAAATCCTACAGGCAAACGGGAGAACTTTTAAAAAAGTCATCGACAGAGTCCCAGCGACAGTGCCACGACAGAATACATTAGAACCAAAACCTCGCGGCAGAAATATATATCTTTTTTCATATATCGACAGAGCTAAACAGGGTATCAGCAGAGTCACCATAGAGAAAAAAAATATATATATGCAACGGAATTTTCATAAGAATATTAGAAACATAAGCAAGCTGAAAAATTTGCACAAAGTAACGGTAGAACGGTAGAGTCTCAGCGACAGAGTCACGACAGAATATAGTAGAACCAAATCCACGTGGAATTATTTTTTTTTACAATCGACAGAGCTACAGCAGCAGAGTCACCATAGAGAAAAAAATAATATACATACAACAGAGTCTAAGTACAATAGAAGAAAGGCAGAAGAGGTAAAGATAAAGTATAGGAGATGGAAAAAAAAATAGTGCCGCTTGTTTTCTATCACAATTTATTCCTATGAGAAGGGGGTATGAGGGTGTTTCGTTGGTTCTCTTTGGTCGACGTAGCCGCAACGGGAAAAAGAGTCATTATCCAACCGTCAAAGAGTCAACATCGAACTGTCGAGGAGTCAACATCAAACCTTCAAGGAGTCAACATCCAGCAGCCAAGGACTATAGCCGTCTAAATACCAAGGATAACAAAGAATAACAGGACTCTAAGTTACCAGCATACCAAGGACCCAGCCAGTCAATATCCTTTTTCAAGGACAACAGTAGTCAAGATTTACTAGCATACAAAGGAATCAACAATGAACATCCTGTTCAAAGGATAGCATCAGCCTAAGTTACAAGGATACAAGCAGAGCCTACACTAAGCAACCAAGAATACAACGAAGAAACAAAGACCCACAACCAGAGAAACAACGTCAACCACAAGGATATTATATTAAACAGGATATCACAAGAAAATATTTGTGACTAGTGGAAAAAAAATTTTATTTAACCCAGCAAGGATAAATAAAAAAAAAAAATATAAATAAACTAGTGAAAAAAAAAAAAAATAATTTACCCAGCAAAGAAAAAAATTTTTAATTAAAATAAATAAAACAAAATAAATAAATTTTCATTGGTAATAATTATAATCTGAAGTTACAGCCATGTCAAAGCCGAGTTCACAAAGACGAAATCCAAACCAGTTCACCGCAGGATACCAACCACAAAGGATACAAGAGCAAATAGCAACAGTCAATCTGAACAGAAGTCATCAGTACAAACATGGGAGTAAAATGGATCAGCTACAGACGCAAGAACGAATTGGAAAATTTCTTCACCGAGTTCGGCCTACCTTCAGGTGGAACGGTAGACGAGATGCGCAATCGGTTTGCTAACTTCGCATCTCGGGAGGATCATCTACCAGAAGTACTCGCCCGCTTAACCGAACTGGAAACTCAATATGGACAAGCAGCTACCAACGAACGCACACTAGATGTGAAGCCACGCTCACGATCCACCTCCCCTGCTCGGATGATTGACAAACATCCAAAGGATACAGAGGTAGATGCAGCCCGCAATCATCTAATTCCGACACTGCCACTGGTGTCCAATACTTCTTCGACTGGAAATGCCCAATTTTCGCTAGAAATCCCAAGAGCAACATCAGGAATCACAGACAATGCAGGATATGCCGCCATCGCCGAGAAGGTGTCCAAGTGGGGCGTGTCCTTCGATGGTTCTACAGATCCACTGTACTTCTTGGAGAAAAAAAAACCCCAGCTGCTACTTACAGGATTAACCTGGAATCACTGCCACATATGATGTCACTGTTACTCTCAGGGAAAGCGGAAGGATGGTGGCAGACTTGCGATCTACTGAAGGCCAAATGAACAACATTTAAGCAGGGATTCCTAGAGTTTTTCTTACCGCCAAGATATTTTGAACGACTCGAGGATGCCATCCGGACCCGACGCCAAATGGCCGGAGAACCCTTCAAACAATACTTAGTCGAGCTGCGCCTAATGATGAAAAGGGCCAACTACTCTTCGACCCAAGAACTAGATAGAATATACGACAACCTGCAACCGGAGTATCAGCTATATACAAGACGCATCGATTTCAAGGATCTAGCAGAGCTGACTAAGCTAGTTGTGAACTTTGAAATTATTCAAAGTGAGAACAACTATTCTCATCCCGAGACTGGATTTAGACGCCCACCAAACGCCGTTTTCCCAATGACAACTAGTTCATATCCCGAGACTGGATTTAGACATAGATCAACCACTGTCCCTACAACGTCAACTAGTTCATATGCTGGAGGAAATGGAGATGTTGCAAACTACAAGGAAAACTAATACGTTGGAGAATGACAACATGATTCCAAAGGTCTACCAATTATCTGACGTCCCCATTGACCTACGTCGAGCTTGCCGCCGATGCAGTGAGACTGGCCACTTAGCCAGGAATTGTACCAAACCCCGTGTAATCTTCTGCTTGGAGTGTGGTCGACGAGGTCAACATACGATTGAATGTTGTCGGCAATCAGGAAACGACGAGCGCCTCCGTTTTAACGGGGATCAGACGAAAGCTGCGCTCAACCAACCCCAACTCTAGATATCCTCAGATTCGAAAAGGGTCGCATTATAGCGCGTATAAGCGTTAATCACACCCTAGTGGACACGACAATCGATACAGGTGCCACCAGAAGCTTCATCAGTGAACACTTGGCTCAGCAACTGGGATCAGCCGGTGATTGGAGAGATGTACGAACCGTGATTAACCTGGCCGACAGTTCACAGAAGGAAGTTACACGAGCCTGACGCATTGAAGTGTCGTTAGGAGTCAAGCCTGTATTCCTAACTCTACTTGTATTACCTAGATAATAGATTTTCTAAAAATGATTGGAGCTACTGCGGATAAAATAATATACAACTCAAGCCACCTACAGTGCATTGGAAGGAGCCTATATCTCATTCAATCATCGTCAATACTCCCGAAGAAAGTTCTCCGAAACTCATAGCCGGACATCCCACTCAGACAGAAGAAAACAACCCTCAAGCATCTTCACCGAAGTTACCCCAGCACAGCCACAGCCCTCATGCCTTACTCGCACCCTCACCGCAGGAAGATGCAATCAGGAAAAAGCCTTTTAGAGGCCCACCGAGAAATACATGCAACGAGAACTGGAGAGATGTACGCACCGTGATTCACCTGGCCGACAGTTCACAGAAGGAAGTTACACGAGCCCTACGCATTGAAGTGTCTTTAGGAGTCAAGCCTGTACCCCTAACTCTACTTGTATTACCCAATATCATGGATCAACTCATCTTAGGAACCGCTTTTCATCCTCACCGAAGTTACCCAAGCACAGCCACAGCCCTTACGTCCAAGTCTTACCCTCACCACAAGAAGATACCCTTTCAGAAGCCCCACCGAGAAACCAATGCAACGAGAACCAGCCCCAGCCTCGCCAGTTTTAGGCCAATTAGAAGCACCACAAAATGGCATCGAAGTTTCAACACGTATATCCAACGAAGACCAGAACTCAGAAGCCGAAGTTATATCCAGTTTCCTAGCAACGGAGTTACCAAAGTTTGAGATGCTACAAGGAATATCTCACATTGCAGAACATGTCATCACGATGAAAGACGACCAATCAAGCAACGTTATTACCCAAGAAATCCGGCCCAGCAACAAATAATCAACGACACAGTGGATCAACTACTCAAAGAAGATCATATCGAGCCCTCCAAGGAGTCTAAGGAGTCTTTCGACGCCTAAGAGCAGCCAACTTAAGAATCAACCAAGCGAAGTGCAAGTTCTTTAGACGACGTCTTCAGTTCCTTGGACATGTCATCAGCGAGCGTGGTATACATACGGATCCTGAGAAGATAGCAGCAGTAAAAGAATTATCACCGCCCACCAATGTGCGTCAACTTCGTCGATGTCGAGGCATCGCCTCATGGTACCGCAGATTTGTCTCAGACTTCGCCAATGTGGTCCAACCGATGACTTCACTACTCAAGAAGAACACCAAATGGCACTGGGATACAAAACAGCAACAAGCATTCAACGACACAGTGGATCAACTACTTAAAGAAGATCAGATCGAGCCCTCCAAAAGCCCATACAGCGCGCCTATTGTTCTCGTTGGAAAGAAGACAGGGGATACTCGCATGTGCATCGACTTTAGACAGCTCAACGCTCAGTCTATACGGGATGCATACCCACTGCCAAGAATCAATCATATCCTGGAGATACTTAGAGATGCCAAGTATATTTCAACCTTGGATCTCAAAAGCGGTTATTGGCAGATCCCTCTGGCCAAGAATAGCCGTGAATGCACCGCATTCACTGTTCCAGGACGAGACTTATTTCACTGGAAGGTCATGCCTTTCGGCCTACATTCCGCCGCGGCTACTTTTCAGCGAGCACTCGACAGCGTAATCGGACCCGAGACGGAACCTCACGCCTTCGCCTATCTCGACGATATAATCGTCATAGGCAAACCCTGCAATAACATATGGCCCACCTTCAAGAAGTCTTTCGCCGTCTAAGAGCAGCCAACTTAAGAATCAACCAAGCGAAGTGCAAGTTCTTTAGACGACGTTTTCAGGTCCTTGGACATGTCATCAGCGAGCATGGTATACATACGGATCCCGAGAAAATAGCAGCAGTAAACGAATTATCACCGCCCGCCAATGTGCGTCAACTTCGTCGATGCTTAGGCATCGCCTCATGGTACCGCAGATTTGTCTCAGACTTCGCCAATGTGGTCCAACCGATGACTTCACTACTCAAGAAGAACACCAAATGGCACTGGGATACAAAACAGCAACAAGCATTCGAAGAACTAATAACCAGGTTAACCTCAGCACCCGTCTTGGCTTGTCCCGATGTTCGGGAAAAATTCTCGTTACAAACAGACGCCAGCGCCTATGGACTCGGAGCGGTCCTCACCCAACAATTGCAAGGAGCAGAACGAGTCATCGTTTATGCTAGCAGAAGATTACTACCAGCCGAAGAAAATTACTCTGCCACGGAAAAGGAATGCCTTGCCATAGTTTGCGCAATCAGGAAAATGCGCGGATACTTAGAAGGATATCGCTTCGATGTGGTAATAGACCATCTAGCATTGAAATGGTTGAACTCCATCGACAACCCTACTGGACGAATTGCCCGTTGGGCACTGAAGTTACAGCAGTTCGAGTTTGACATTCACTATCGCCGAGGAAAACTAAACGTTGTTGCTGATGCCCTCTCCCGACAGCCTCTAGCAGTACTACAAATAGCACAGGATACTACGCCTCAATGCAACTGGTGGACGACGTTGAAGAACAAATTGGAAAAACACCCCGAGCAGATGCCAGACTATTTGTACGAAGGAAATCAAATTTATCGTAGGATGAATCATCACCCAGATGACGAAGACCCAATACCTTGGAAACTTTGCGTGGCCAAAGACTATAGGAAACGAGTTCTACGCGAGTGCCATGACGACCCCACAGCAGGCCATCTAGGAATACGGAAGACGACTCTACGGGTAGCCCAACGCTACTATTGGCCGGGTTATTTTCGAGATGTTAATCATCATGTGACGAACTGCCTCCCATGCCAGAAGTACAAGGTGGAACAAAATAAGCCGGCCGGAAAAATGCTTACGAGGCAAGTAAAGGAACCTTTTAACCTCGTCTCAGCAGACTTTGTAGGTCCACTTCCACGATCGAAGCAAGGCCACACGATGTTACTAGTCTTCTTGGATAACTATAGCCGATGGATCGAATTAGTGCCACTCCGAAAAGCCACAGCAGCGACGTTACAGAAAGCATTTCGGGAAAGAATTATCGAACGATTTGGAGCCCCAAACTCATTAGTATGTGACAACGGAACTCAGTTTACTAGCAAGGACTTCAAAGCATTCTGCGAAAATTCCGGAATAGAACTACAGCATACTGCGCCCTACACACCACGCCAGAACCCAACGGAACGTGCAAACCGCACAATCAAGACGATCATAGCACAGTATCTCGAATCAGGTCAGTCTACGTGGGACCAGCTACTACAGGAAATTACATTGGCCATCAACTCAAGCATATCAGACACGACAGGATACAGCCCAGCATTTCTCGTGCTTGGCAAAGAACCGCACCTACCAGGTGCCCTATATGATGCCGTCACTCCGGGAACAGGATCTACATCTTGGTCCCCAGAAAGTAGAATCAAACGAATGGTCGACGTTCATAAACTAGCACAAGGAAACATTCAGAAGGCGTCTCAGGATCAGAGCCGCTACTACAATCTTAGACACAGAGCTTGGCGACCCACCATCGGGTCACTCGTCCTGCTACGAAGACATCACCTATCCAAAGCCTCCGAGGGATTTGCTGCCAAGTTGGCACCGAAGTTCGAAGGCCCTTTCAAGGTATAATTCTTTATTTCCAGGAACATCGTCCGACTCCAGGATGCTCACGGAAGGTCCTGTCGCACAGCCAGTGTTAGCGATCTAAAGCCATATCAACAAGCGAATCCAATCCAAGAAGAAATCCTATAAGACACAGAAGACAACCACCGAGCCGAGCCTTGCGAAGAGATTTCACAGGGGCCACTTGGAGATTTCGATCTCCCAACGTCCCTGCCCTCCTAAAGGGGGATCTCTGTTCGTAAGACTAAACCGTTGACCACTACATATATCTTACCTTAGTTTTCTTAGTTATAATATTAATTTTTTAGTTTATCACACGTTTGTAAATCACACTATTAGGCAGGCAAAGTTAGGTAGTTTGCAGTTCGTTCCTTTCAAACTCAGGCATATGAACTAATTCCCTTCATTAGAATGTCATCCACCAGCACTCTTTTGACCGGGCTAGCCCCGTTAATAGCATCCATCACCGCGGACTTCGAGGAGATAGCCGCAACGCGATTTCAACACCCCACCCGAGACGCACCACCGCCAGAGGCAAATAGGCCTACCATCGGTGAAACTATCACATCTTGTCGAGATCCCCGCCAGCGGGCAGCCTTCCTGAAGTCGCTGCATAAGATACTACCGCGACTCCTGTTCCGTCGACGATCAACCGCTCTCGCCTGCACCGCCTACCGAGCCTGTATCTGGACAATTGACTATCACCGAAGAACCTAACGTGGAAAGATGCTTCCTCTTAGCTGATGCACCAGAGCGCCCGGTGATAAAGTCAATAATGCGACTACCTCGGGTCCGCGACCTAGCAAAGTTCGTCAACCACGCAGACGACCCTGGAGACGACGAAGAAGATGTGCCATGGGACGCTTGGATGGACGCTTTTCCCATTACCGCGGGAATATCACCCCCCTCTTCATCCGAGTCATGACGACGACTACGAGGTTTACCGAAGTTACCTTAGCAGCCCCTACTCGCCCCTGGGAATCCTTCCTAGCCCGCCCTGCGAGAGTCCTCCGACACACATTCAAGTGGACATAGAAACCGGAGAAAGAATTTATTTACCTAGACCTAGCCCGTCTTGGAGCACTGAAACCCACGATCATCCATATGACCCTGTGGGCTCAGAGAGTTCAATGACGCCCCCATACCATGGCGCCTTCGAACGTACTTCGTGCATCCATACTTCGAAGAAGTCTCAATGGATGCCCCTACTGAAGCAGAGGAGAACGACGCCACGGTCAATGTCGAGCCAACGGCCATCAGCGTACAACCCAGTCACCTCGCATCTCCATGAAAGGATACTCCAGAAAATGTAACGAGCAACGTAGAAGCCCCCACTGAATGGCGTCTGATGACGCCAAATCGTAGAATCCCCCAGATATTACTACAGAGGATCCAGACCCATCCAGACCGGAACAAACCGTGCAGATTCCGATACAAAGAGGACGACTTGACCTATCGCGTCCGCATCACAGCCGGCGGGTGTATCACAGTTTCTTCAACCTCCGCGAAGTAAGGAGGGAGTGTGAAGAATCACAAATTCATGTTTTTATTTTTCCTCATTAATATATATATACAAGCTAACCCTCCAAATGAATATGCTCTACTTATTGAAGGGGATTAGTTCAACATTAGGTTACCGTTTCTAGCAAGAGAGAGCAAAATTGTTTTCTATTTCATCATTAGGTTACAGTTTCTAGCAAGAGAGAGCAATTGTTTTCTATTTCATCATTTGGTTACAGTTTCTAACAAGAGAGCAATTATTTTTTATTTCTTTTGTTTCTCTCTCCTTCGCATCGCAATAGCCAGCGACGCCGACGCACCAACCACCACGCCGTCGGTACAGTCGGTGTCAGAATAGCTAAGCTGAGACGTTTGGTCACGTACGCCAAAAGCTCGTAGGATAACGGTGATCCATCAGTAGCCAATCAAAACGCGCCACGCATTCCCGCAGCTGCGTCGAAAGCTTAGAATGTTAAAATATAGGGCAAAGGCAAGGGTTAGAAATAATGGCAAGATCACTTAGTTTCTGGCCGCCGGAGAGTTAACAAGTAAAAATTATCGTCAAGGGAAAAATCAAACAGTGAAAAACAAGAACAAAACCAGTGAATACATAGAAGTCAAATACGCAGTGACAGTGGTACTAAAACAAAGACAGTGTAAATAAAAATCTAAGAAAATAATAAAACAAGGAAAAGCATTACATTTATCACCGCCAAGATCGTGCAAATTATATTCGGGTGAGTCGGCCTTGAGGCCACGCTACTAACCCCTTATCCCTGTTATTTTCATAGGACAGTGTGATGTTAGGTAGATTAGGCAATAAAAAAAAAAAAAAAATGGAAATACATGAATTAGAAATAAAAATTATAATTGAACATTGACCCTTGCCATTTCTATTTTTTTCTTATCCCTATTCTTTCTCCTTTATCCTTATTTGCTTGTAATGTCCTAATAATGTGTTTAGTGTTGTTTAAATAACCTACATTTCCATGTCTAGTGCCTGTTTCAGTGTCCGGGTAATACCCTAACTGAAACAGTATTAGATATGGAAAATAGGTTTAGTGCTATTTAATATTTATTTCGGTGTCCGGGTAATACCCTAACCGAAATGATATTAAAAAGGCACGTCTTAGGAATAAATGTTGTGTTTCCATGGTACAGTTGGCAGTATGTCGACCAGCAGCCATTTCAGTGTCCGGGTAATACCCTAACTGAAATGTTGTTGGTCGTACATACGCCGACTTAGTGCCATTTAATATTATTCGACATCCGGGTAATATCCTAGTCGAAGCAATATTAAATGCGCATGAACATGGAACCACTGTAATGTAGTTCAGTGTGTAGCTAGTACAATGGTCGTGATGTCATTTGGCTAGTATTTCAGTGTCCGGGTAATACCCTAACTGAAATATTACCAAATGTACATCCGATCACTTAGAGTGTCATTTAATATTGATTTCGGTGTCCGGGTAATACCCTAACCGAAATCATATTAAATGTACATGCCGTTGAATGTATGTTGCATTGTCAAAGTGTTTTCCATGGTACAGTCGGCAGCATGTCAACCAGCAACCATTTCAGTGTCCGGTTAATACCCTAACTGAAATGGTGTTGGTTGTATATGCGCCGACTTAGTGCCATTTAATATTATTCGACATCCGGGTAATACCCTAGTCGAAGCAATATTAAATGCGCATGAACATGGAACCACTGTAATGTAGATTTCATGTAGAATAGTACAGTGGTCATGATGCCATTTGTTTAGCATTTCAGTTTCCGGGTAATACTCTAACTGAAATGTTAACAACTGCGCATCTGACTGCTTAGTGACATTTAATATTTATTTCGGTGTCCGGGTAATACCCTAACCGAAATTATATTCAATGTACATGTACCCAATAAATAATTATTTCCTACATTTGTCTAAACTAGCTTAAGAATCCAGAGGTCTCGAGATTTACTTATAAATTTTCTGTAAGTAAAGGCCCTGGATAGATTGAGATGTGTACCCAGGCTGGAAAACTTCCTTACAATGTAAACTTGGGAATCCTCTATCCTTGGAGAATTCTAGGCTATCTTCTTTCATTAATTTTCAATTGAGTTGTAGACAAAATTTTATCTGTTCATCAAACATAATCTTTTCAGATTAAGCTTAACATGATATGCTATATTGCTAAAAATGTTATGTAACACACGAGGACATGTGAAGGTCAGGAAAGCCGTGTCGCATCACTATTTTTTTTTTATTTTCTCGTTAATTAATCGTAATAACTGTACCATCTCTACTGTAACGATTAAAAGAAAAGAGAAGCAAAAGGTTACATGTGTAATGTCTTTTTATCCTTTTCCTACGGATGTTTTCTGTCTGAAGATGTCATGTGATTTTCTTGCGAGCCCAACAGATGTGTCTGTTCTACGTAGCCTCGGCCTGACAATGGAATAGAATAAGATAACGATAGTGCTCAGATGCGTGCCAATATTGTGTGTATGTATTGGTCTGTCAGATTGGAGAAAGAAAAATTGACTTCACTTTGGATTGAAATGCGAAACTAAAAGGTAATAAGAAAAATGTGTTGGCCGAGGAAACGTAAGGCACGCGATTTGGACCATAATATGGAAACTGCGCGAGATGACACCGAAAGTACGACAGATATATATTCTTGATCAGCACGATGAGCTGAGTTGATAGCTTGTCCGTCTGTCCTTCTGTGTGGATCAACGCAATCTCCTCCGAGATTCTTAAAGCTACAGAGCTGAAATTGTTAATCGGATGACTATATCGTACACCTCCCATAGGAACGATAGGTCGTGAATAAGCTTTAACTTCAATTTGCTGTTTTCCAACGTAACATCATCGAAAATCATAACATATTCACCAAGAAAGTACTCTTAGATGAATAACTAGGTTATTTTTAGGTAGAAATGTGACTAGTGAGTTTTAACAGAATCGGCGGACTATATGGTATAGCGCTCATAGGAACAATCAGAAGAAAAATAAATTTTTTTTTTAAAGGTTTTTTTTGAGCAGCTGAGATATGAATAGGTTTATTTTATTCTTGTTATTTATATATAATTGAAAAAGACAGTTTGCAAAGGTAATTGAACTTTGGCGCGGCTGACGTTAGCCCATCCTTCTAGTTTTTTTTTAATTTAGTACTTCTATGAATGATGTCGACTGTTTGAGAATTAATTTCAGGCTTCCTTGTTAAAATAGTTATAAAGGATGTTACCTCGTGGAATAATCGACGTTGAGTCTTCCGTGGAATTCTTGTGAGCGATGTTGGCTCTAATCTTATCCTTGTATAGACTCCAGTTATGCTTGCGAATGGTCTTCATTTGTTTAAGTTTTGAATTGGACTCCTCCCGATATCATTGTAAAGGAGACTTTTGTAGACTCTTCGTAGCTTTGTAAAGTATGTTCACTAGCCTTCAATGGAAGGCTTAATGTAGATTTTTTTGTTTACCATAGATCTAGATTTCTCTCTCTTACTTTGCTTGCGTCACAGCCACAGCTCCTCGGCTATACAAGAGTGAGCTTTGAAAAGACTCCGCTGCAGGTTCGTAGAACAATGGGAACCATCAGAACTCTCCTACACCCAACTGCTTAGGATAAAGCGTGATACAAATGAACTAAGGAATTAAGTAAAGATCTTTCTAATTGTTAGGCTTTTTAATTCACATAGAGGTAAATACCTGCAGCGAAAAGTTTCAACTTTATTTGATAGTGACTTTTCTGCATAAATTGTGTGGACATTCTATTACGATGACAAAATTTGCCAATACCAAAAATAATAGCATCTCCCAAGATCAAAAGAACTCTAGGATCTGTCTAGTTTATCGTACTTATTTGTAGCTTCAATTGATATTTTTATAACCTTTATGCTATATATTACTGGTATTAACAGTGAGCCCAACAGTTAACAGTAAACCTAACCCAATCCAAACAAAAAAAAAAACTTAGGGAAGTAAGTAGTCCCTGCCGACTTTGAGTATATACCCGACTGCACTTAATTGTTTTTTCTAAATTGCGGAGGCGGTAGTGGGCATGCCAAAAATTTAAAATAAACTTAATCTGCGTAGACACTACACGAATGCTTACATTAAATTTGTTTGCTCAAGCTTTTTTACTCTTCGAGATATACATGTTCATACGCCAGAAAAGGGTAAACAACGAAATTGGAGGGAGGGCGGCCACACTTAAGATAATACGGCAGGTTGATGGAAAGCTCCATATGGGAGATCAGTTCGTTGTATCTTTCAACCCGTTCGAGTTTGTTATAAGTTTTGCCTTTAATTGTACCGCCAACAACTACTTGGCCACCATATACTACTTTTTGATTTTTAATAAAATTGTGTTCTAAACAAAGTTTATGCGTATTAATTAATTAATTAATTTCTTGGCGATTTTTGGAAGACTTCTACTTTGGATGCCTTTGCCCCCCTACAAACATATTCTTTATGGGGTCGGAAATGCTTCCTTCTGCCTGTTACATACATTTTAGTGACTTTATTATATATTTATTGTAATATAATTCACGTAAGGAACGATTTTTATTTTTCAAGGGAATATTTCAATTTTTTGGTTTGACCAGAATTGGGTGTGATTAAAGTTTTAATATTAACAAGTTACAGAAATACCTTATAGTATAACAAAAGAAATACTATCTCCTAAGATCAGAAGATATCTACACAGCCTAGTTTATCTAGTTCATCGGTCTTATGTTTAGCTTCAATTGATATCTTATCGAATCATATAAAAGAACAATCATATAACCGACAGATGTGTGTTTTTTATTAAAAATTAGCATAACACCAATCTTAACAATGGATTTACGAAGACAAACTAAGTAAAATAGCTGTTCCGCGCTTTATCCAATAATCCACTTTTTCAATTCCTGATTTAAGATCGATGGCAAGAATAAATGATCCGGATCGAATTGGATAGTAGTATGCTGGACACTGGTAAACTCCACGCGATCGTTTTTTAAGGTTCTCAACTGGTTTAAAATGTACTACTGGTAGAGGACAAATAAGTTCCATTGGAAGAGGATCCTGAAGACATTGATTTTTGCGAAGCCATCCAGCACCTTCAAGAAATAAGTTTCGTATATAAACACCACCGCCTTCTCGAACTATTCGCGCTGCTGCTGCATCTTCTTCGACAAAAACATAAAATTCCCATGACAACTCATCGATTGGCGTTTTAGTAAAACGAGCGGATGTTTGCAGCACAGCGGTCACAAAACCCGTAGGAAAAGTGTAAGCAGCAAGCCAAAATAAAGTAGGCGGTCGTAGGGTCTTAGCCCACACAGTGAAGTGCAAGACTCGAAGCGTTAGGTCCCGAGCCCAAGCGGCTAATGGTTTAAGAGAGTTGTAAGCTGCGTAGACATAAAAGATATAGTTGTAAAAATAAATAATGGTTTAGAGAAAAAAATCTAAAAATAGCAAAAAAGTCTTGAATATCCCAAGTAAAGATATTTCAAATAAGCATCACAAAGTTAAACTCGGTTCATATAGACATCATATAATCAATTAAAGTGTTTATGCCGTTCAAAAAAATACATATACATATAGAGAAAACTTTTGTCTATATGTTTGCCAACTTAAAGTTAACTGCTAAGTTAAACATGATATCTAGATGTTTTTCTTTACAAGTGGAATTTTTTTTAAAAATAAATGTTACCTTTTTGTATCACCTACCTTTTAGCCATTGTAAGGGAACGCGTGTTTCCAGTACAGCCAAATAAATATCTTCTAGATCAGAACTCATAACTACTAAGCCCTGTATCCCCCGGCGCAAATCAACTAAATGAGTTCGCATTCTATCAAGCAAGTTATTATAACGCTGAATTTCTTGCAGTAAAACTACTTCCAAAGGAGTCCGAACAATTCCAATAATCCTTGCTGTTTGCTCGTAGTTAATTTCATCTGGAGTACTTAACAATATTTCCTTTGCCAAATCAGATACTTTAGTTTCAGCACTATCAGTTGTACTGGAACTCGTTGTCTGGACTTCCATCGAAAGTAATGTCTCAAAAAGCATTCGAGTCTCCCCCATAAGTGATGCTATATCGGCATTTGAATGCTGTCCAAATGCCTCAGGCTTATCAAAATTAGGAAGCATTTGAATTTGATCTAAGTAAGTCTGGATATCACCGTCATCGGGTATAAAATAGTTTGTTAATGACGAAAGACTAGAAAAGAAAGGTGCTAATCAATATTTAAAAATGATTTTTAACTTAAATAAATATACCGAAATTTTCTAGTATGCAACGCTTGATCACAATAAAATTGGTTTATATAGGATGTAAGCAATCGCCGATCCCAATCGTCTGTCACGTGGCCTCCATAATTAACCCCAGCTATCAGGTATTTAAGTGCGCCCCATGGGGTTTCTTCATACTCGTTCAAGTATAATAGCAATAATATTTCGGAAACTTCAAAATCAGAATCATTAAAACTATAAATAACATTCCATCCCAGCTGTAAAAACTTTTTTCGTTCCAACAATATGGAATGAAAAAAGCATAGAGCAAAAAGCAGTTTTTTGTATTTGCTTGGATCATTACATATATCCATATTTACTTCATTAATATTGTAATAAAGACGTTTCATATTTGCTTTAATACCGCGCGGTGGTTCCGTAGTCATTTTTATGCTTGTTTGTAATATAGATATGGGAAAATCAGGATGTGGACTGGAACTAAGCCAAAGGCGAAATTTTCTATGTAATTTTAATGACTTCATTGTGGTTATCATTTTGTCCAGTGTAGGCATCCAACTTAAGGACAAATGACAATTTGCCAGGTAGACCCAATGGCCATCTGTAATGCCATTCATTATCAGCTTTGTTGCAACAGGGGCTTGGCCTTGTCCTAAACTAAGCGAATACATACGCTGAGACATTTTCATAGTCTCCGCAAGAGTTATTAAAGACTGTGCTGGATCAACTCCCTGTGAAAGCACAAATATGAGAGGTGTTTGAGATATAGACTCTTCAAAAGTAGTTTTCAAATCCAAAACGGGTGGTTCCACATAACGAGGTCCAAGCTTACTGATAATAAACTGAGTCATACAGAACGAAATTCGATCCGGTCGTAACGATCGCACAACGCAAATCTTTTGAAAGTCAGTAAGCTTGTCATTCCATTCGCCTACTAAATCTTCTTGCTCCGGAAACGTAGTGGCATACCACGCTAAAAAAAGGTAATAAGAGACGCAAACATAAACATGTATATTAATATAAAATGGCGGTGTACCTTATTAACGTTTTCGACATTTCTGACATTCAAAGTAATAACGGTACAGTCAAATTTGAGGCTAGTTTAACACTGTTTGATTATGTAAGGAATAAGAAGTAAAGAACTGTAGAGTGATGGGCTTGTGGCCATTTTGGCCAGCTGGTAATCTAATTTTAAAGAACCAGAGTTAATTTTAGTCTAAATGAGAGACGAAATCATCATCTATACTTATAGAAAAAAGGTTAAGTACATCTGCGTGGTTCAGTGTAACGCTGGGGCTGGTTTCACTGGGAAGTCAGTCAAAACCAGAACGCCAAGTAACGCACAAGGAACTCGCTCCATCATAAAAGAAAAGAGAAGTGTTAATTTAGTTGGTAAGATAATCCAAAATGTAGCGATACTAAAAGGCACTAGCAATGATGGCATTTGTTATACATTGGAAATATTAGGTAACATTAAGATTGATGGTTATAATATCCAAATACTGTTTCACGTAGTAGGCAATGAGTATTTGAAGGATAACTTTATCATTTACCGATAGGTGGTGCTTTCGCCTGAAAAGTTTAAAATTGTTAGCGCAAAAATAGTGAATTGAACAATGGAAAATATTCAATAAAGCACTAAGAAGAATTCGCTTGGAGTATGTTTCTTTTTTTTGGAGACTCTCATGACCTGCAGAAGAATTCGCACAGAGTCGAATATTTCCTGCGCCGGATAATCGTGGCTTTGAAGTACTTGCCTGGTGTCAAATACTACATCGGCCACGTGGAGTTCCCCCTTACTTTTCCCCGCGAGAGCAACTGCGGCGGGAGGGAGATAGAATTCACGCGTTACAAACACGTGTGTAGATAGCGGTTTATTCGACATAACCTCAGTTGTTGCGTAACATAGGCGCAATTATGAAAGACCGAAATGACCCAGCTGCAGTGTCCGATGCTTATTTGGTGAGCTCTATAGCAAACGTAGGCTGGAACGGAGTCTAACAACCATGGATCGAATTCTCAAACGATAATAACACCTTTTAAAAAATAGCACTTTGCCCACAGTGCCGCACAATGCTATTTTAGATGGAATGTTTGCTACTCCGATGGGCGACTGTATTAACGATTGAAAGACCAAGTGTGCCGGGCCCCGCCATCACTAAAAAGGGAGCGAGTTTGCCTTTTTTAGTAAATATTGCTAATTTCAGCAATGGATTCAGTCAGCAAGGACTAGACTGCAATTTGCAAATACGGATTGGAGGAGAAATACGTTATCTGCTGACCAGATAGCTGCGCGTCAAGTCATTGGGAGAGCTGCCGACATTCTCGGGCAAACCAGTACTGCTTTGGTCAGCATATTATACGGAATTGCAGAACAAAGAGGCTATGCGGAATTGATGAATAAAAAGCTTATGCATAATGCTTTGCTTCATCAAACATTTGCCGTAGTCGATGAAGGTGCAGCCTGCTTACTAATGGAAACAAGTCTGGCCGACGAATTGGGATTAGATGGCCCAGCCCAAAGTTTATGTTTCTAAAGAAGCATTTTAGACAACTTTTATTTTAATCATTGTCAGAAATCTTGAGCAAATTGCACTCCAAATTTTCTTAAATGTGGAAATCAAAACAAAGCAGCAGAGCCGATAATACATAACGAGGGAGGGAGTGACGTCGTTGGCAGTTGCACTTGCCTACGTAATTCTTCAAGTGGGAGATGATAAAATCGAGAACACATCTGCACGGATTACCGTTTAATTATTGGACTGGATAATGTCAAAGTGACCGTACCATTGGAAGTGCGGGAGCAGAAAAGGATGACTAGGCTGGTCCGCAATCACCGTACGTGTTACATATATGTGAATTCAACGAAGCTGAACAAATACTTCATTGCGGTCTAAGGATGACGAGCGCGCCATGCAGATAATGGAGAATACAATAAGCTACTGTCCAACAAAAAGAAGCTGGCAACCAAGCTTGTTATGGATGTTCGACCAATAAGAATTGCCTGATACATACCCGATAGCGATAAGACGTCTCAAATGTTTAGAGGCGAAGATGGCAAAAGACGACAAACTTAAGAGCTTCATGGTGAACACCATGCGAAGCTATGAAGAAAAAGGCTTTATTCGGAAACGGTATGGGAAGCAGTAAAAACTCATGGTTTCTCTAATGACATTTGGAGCATCATGTTCGCCAGCAGTGGCTTACTATCAAAAGGAATTTCAGAAAGCTGTAGAGACCACTCGACATCGAGTGTGAGATGATTCAGTTGGTAAAAACAGTACAGAAGATTCGTTTAGATGACGGATTCAATATGCGACTATAGACCTTAAACGTTGAGAGCGTAGTGAAACCGCTACCCAGGCAAATATCAGTACCAAAAGAAGCCAAGGAAAAGGTTCTAGTCAAGTGATGCTTGCCCATTTGGTCATGCCGGAACTACTCAAAAGAGCATGCGAGGGCGACCCCACCAAGAGAAAAGTGTAAAGAGTGGCTATGTCAATTTTTACCCACTTGGTTTGCTTGGTTTTTTCACTGTTCGTGATAATACTGTTTTGCAGAATATTTGGCGCTCCGGTACGAAGTGGGACGAGATGCTCTTTAAGGATGACGAAGCAGAATGGAGGCATTGATTGCCGTTGTTGCCGCAAATAAATGGCATAAGAATCCCAGATGTATGAAATGGGTAAGATGCGCCACCCAGGTGCAATTACATACATTCGTAAATGCCAGCATAAGCGCTCATATGCAGCGCTTGTATTCCTCTGAGATGGTGGCTTCAAAGACTCGTGTGGCGCCTTTAAAGCACTTCTCAATACCCAGGTAACCCAGTACTAGGCCTACGCTTGGCTAAATTTGTTGAAGCGAAATAATCTGTATGTATTGCGAGCAGATATTTATGGACAGACTCGAAGGATGGATTCGGTCTGATGTACGTTAACATCACTAATTTAAAGCTCTTCGGAGACGTCGGAGATTGGCTATGGGTGCCAACTGCGCAAAACGTAGCAGATGATGGCACAAAATGGTGGAAAACACACGAAATGACGAATGTCATGCGATGGTTGTTTGGCCCACAGTTTTTGTACAAAGACGAGACGAGATGGCCAACGCATCAGTATGCGGGACACTATTAACAGGGGATATATCAATAGTTCCCGTAACTGGGGCCATCACTGGGCTCCTAAACGAAATCAGGCGCTGAGAGTTTGGTGTTGTAGAGTCGTTACTTATAGTCGGAACAGATAGAAGTAGAGATGCCGGCGGATCAGGGGAGAAATCCCGAGGGATAGTCTTCTTCCGCTTTGGTGATTCATTTAATAGTTTATAACTATTAAACTGAGTTTCTAATGATAAAAACTCATCCCGAAGCTTCAGAAAACTAGCCGCCAGAGTTTTGACTCCTTCCCTAGTCCGCCTCATAAATACACGCATATCCATTTCCACGTCCCGACATGCTTCACAGCTCCATTTTAGGCCCCCACCGTTTCCAATGCTGTCTTTTACCCTGGCCGTGTAACCAGCACACTTAACGTGCATAATATTGTCACACAGCCAGCATAAAAGATAGTCATCTTGAAGCTTTTGAGGGTGGGGACATTTTTTGGAAGAGCAGACAACTATTATTAAATATAAAAATTTATTTAAAGCAAAAAAAAATCAAAAATTTTAAAAGTATATTTTAAATTTTAAAAAAAAAATATTAATCAAACCCAAAAAAAAGTAAAAATTTAATAAACCCCCCAAAAAGAAGCGACAGAAACACATCAACAAAGACGGTGTACAAGCGCGAGAGTAAACGGTCGCGATCGCGAGTAATAAAAACACAAGACAACAAGCACAAAACGAAACAACAACACAACATATAAACTTAAGAATGCATATCGTATCATAAGGGTACTTTTTTCAATTGTGACGTATTTGCGACATGGGAAACGTACAACAATTGAACAACGAGAGTTGGTCCTTAACCATTTTAAAAATGGACATTTTCGCCGAAAAATTTGTCAATTTGCCACACTCCATAGTAAAAGGAATCATAAATTTTTTCGTTTTTGAAAATAAAGTGAAAAATAGAGGGAGAATTTGCTTGCAACAAAATTTTGACTGACACGGATGAGCGACTTAAAGACTCCGAACAATTAAGGCAGATCCTAAAATTTCTGCTCCAAAACTGGCCAGTGAACTGAAGGAAACGTTGTGGTCTGCATGGAAGAATCGCCCGAAAAAACCATTCATCAACAAGACTAACCGCCAGCGCCGACTTCAATTCGCAAAAGAGCATCAAAACAAGGACTTTGGCTTCTGGGAGCAGGTTATATTTGCTGATGAATCGAAATTTAATATTTTTGGTTCGGATGGGCGTCCCTATGTATGCGGTGGCAGCGTCATGGTTTGGGCCTGTATGTCTGCTGCAGTTGTCGGAAGGCTGGAGTTTATTGAAACCACAAAAAGCTCCTATCTAGAGGTATTAAAGCAAAATTTAGTTCAAAGTGCTCAGGATCTCGGCATAAAAGATAGTTTCCGCTTCTACCAGGACACCGATCCGAAACACACCTCCGGCATAGTGCAAAACCTGGCTTATTTGGAACTGCCCCCATGTGATTAAACCTCCGGCCCAATCACCAGATCTAAATGTGACTGAAAATTTGTGGGCAATATTAGACAATAACATTCGAAATCGGCAAATTTCGAACAAAAGAGAGCTAAAAGAAGCACTTCTTGAGGAATGGTCAAAAATCCGCCCGGAAACCACAAAAAAATTGGTTTTATCGCTACCAAACCGCATAAAAGGTGTCTTAGCCTCAAAGGGAGGAAACACCAAATATTAAATTGAAAACTATTACTTTATATATTAGGAAAAAATAACGTTTGTTTGTGCTAGGTCAAATAAACTGTGACATTGAATTGTTGACCTTTTGTAGTTTTTGTTTTTTTTTATGTGGAAATTAACAAAAAAAAATTAAAAATGAAATAAATGAAGTATGCATTCTTAACTTTATATGTTAACTGAAAACTCTGCGTTTCAATTTTGTTGTTACCTTCTTTCGTTTAAAAGATATTCTTGATTCAATTTTGTTTTCATAAGTGGGTCAAATAAGCTGTGAACCACTGTATATGCAGAACACAAAAACAAAACTGTAGGTTTTGTTATTGGGTAAAGCACAAATTAAAATATAACTTTGATTAAATGTTTTAGAACAAATTTAAACGATCGCGAGATAGTTTGATTTTAAACAAAAAAAATTTTTTTTTATAACTTTAAGCAGAAATTAATTACAGCAAGAAAATTAATTAGAACAAGAGCGCAAAAAAACACGTACGACTTCGTCTAAGTGAAGAAAAATTTTTTCCTTTTCCTTAGGAAGTTTGTTGTTTTTTTTAATTGAACTTTAAAGTTTGCTTCTCGCAGTCTCGTGAATATATTTTTAATGTCTATTAAGTGTTGTTGCAGAGATGGTGAAAATATTATTATGTCGTCCAGGTATACTAGACAAATGTTACCAATGAAGTCGCGGAGTATGTTGTCCATGACTCTCTGAAAGGTGGCCGGGGCATTTTTGAGTCCGAAAGGCATTCGGGTAAATTCGTAATGTCCATTCTCTACTGTAAATGCAGTTTTTTGTATATCTGCTTCATTCATTTGGATTTGGTGAAATAAGCTGGCCAAGTCTAAGGTCAATTTGGTCAAGGACGTCGTTTATGTTCGGTATGGTGTACCGATCAGAAATGGTTTTGTCATTGAGTTTCTTCTGAGCCAATGAGTCTGAATCTCATGATTCAATTTTGTTTTCATAAGTGGGTCAAATAAGCTGTGAACCACTGTATATGCATAACACAAAAACAAAACTGTAGGTTTTGTTATTGGGTAAAGCACAAATTAAAATATAACTTTGATTAAATGTTTTAGAACAAATTTAAACGATCGCGAGATAGTTTGATTTTAAACAAAAAAATTTTTTTTTTTTAACTTTAAGCAGAAATTACAGCAAGAAAATTAAATTAAAACGAGAGCGCAAAAAAACACGTACAACTTCGTTGAAGTGAAGAAAAATTTTTTCCTTTTCCTTAGGAAGTTAGATTTTGATAATTGAATTTTAAAGTTTGCTTCTCGCAGTCTCGCGAATATATTTTTAATGTCTATTAAGTGTTGTTGCAGAGATGGTGAAAATATTATTATGTCGTCCAGGTATACTAGACAAATGTTACCAATGAAGTCGCGGAGTATGTTGTCCATGACTCTCTGAAAGGTGGCCGGGGCATTTTTGAGTCCGAAAGGCATTCGGGTAAATTCGTAATGTCCATTCTCTACTGTAAATGCAGTTTTTTGTATATCTGCTTCATTCATTTGGATTTGGTGAAATAAGCTGGCCAAGTCTTAGGTCAATTTGGTCAAGGACGTCGTTTATGTTCGGTATGGTGTACCGATCAGAAATGGTTTTGTCATTGAGTTTCTTCTGAGCCAATGAGTCTGAATCTCATTTTCCTCGACATTTTAGTGGTCTGTTACAATATCGAATAGATTCCCAATGCTAGTCCCTTGATTATAAGAGTCGGGTTGTATTGAGTACAACTCAATAAAGTCTTCTTTGTTGTATGGGGTAACTTGTAGGGGCTGTTCTAGAAAAATTTTTTATCTTCTTGTGAGGTGTTTATTACTTCTAGGTAGCTAGTACCATCTACTGCCTTATAAATGCCTTCGGATAATAAGAGGTTATCCTTAATTGTTGTTGTATTGCAGAAAAAATCGCCCTGCTCCAAATTTACTGGTAATGGGAGTAGGGTTCTAGTGAAGGCTGATATTGTAAAAACCTCTGTTGTTGTGTTTCTTTGTGTTAGGATGGTCAATGTTAAATTAGGAGTTTCTAGTCGTGACTCGCCTAAATCTATCTTGGCTTTGATTCTAAATAAGACGTCAATTCCAATGAGGCCATTGAAACTGGGGTGAAATCAAAATAACAAGAAGTCTACTGCTCCTTGTTAGTTGAATACCTTAAAGAGTGGAAGTGAAGTTTTCTCTTTAACTGAATAGTTATTCAGCACGGTTACTATTGTAACTGGGGTTTTTATTTTTTCTCTTAGGTTTTGTGAAATAAACCCTGGTGCGATGAGTGAATTAGTTGATCCCGTATCTATAAGGAATTTTAGTTTGTTATTTCCTTGGAATGTGAGATATATGAAAGGAAGTGTTGATCCGTAGCGGATGTTATTTAAAGGGTTTTGGTTGTTTGAGTACTTGTGGTGATATTGGTGATTATTATTCTTTGATTGAGTATGCTGATTTGTATAGGGGGTAATCTACGTTTTATGAAACCATAGGTAAAAGAAAGAATAGAACTAGACAAATGTTGCAATTGGAAAGTTTTAATTTTCTTAAAAGGCTTCGGAATCGCGGACAATTTGGAAATACCTCTAAATTTAGAGGCTTGTAACGATCCTTTTTGGTCCTTACTTGCGGCAGAGCCGGATTTCAGGTGTAGGGGTACGACACAACAAATTTATTTTGTGCGCTGGTGAAATGAGAAGATGCTGTTTGTTTTCTTTTAATACAACGTTATAATTTTATTGTCGTTTTGATTGGTGGATGTTAGTATGGCCAGAGAGCTTCTGCATGGGCTGTTAGCTTTGTGTTTGTGGCAATTGTGAAATCCACTCTGCACCGCTGGCCCGCATGAAAACTTATCGACAGATTGTTTTTGGCTGTGGCAAGTGTTCCTACTGCCAGGATGACTCCTGGTCTTGCCTATCTACACTGTCGTCTGCTACGCTCCTATTATTCTGCTAGGAATACTCCTAGTTTTTCACTATGCAGGAATACTCCTGGTCTTCCTCAACTGTGCTAGGAATACTCCTAGTCTTCACCAAACTGCTAGGAATAGCTCCTAGTCTTCAATGCTTTGCTAGGAATAGCTCCTAGTCCTTTATATGATTGCTAGGAATAGCTCCTAGTCTTTTATATCTTGCTAGGAATGGCTCCTAGTCTTTTAATCGTGCTAGGAATAACTCCTAGTCTTTTTATGATCCGCTAGGAATAGCTCCTAGTCTTGTGATCTGATAGGATTTGCTCCTAGTTTTTAATACTTTGCTAGGAATAACTCCTAGTTGTCCTACTTGCCACCAAAAACGATTCTGACTTTAAATCTTCACTTGTAGCCAGGATACAGATGGATATCCTTCTATCGATCTGACTTGGCACGTCTTCGCTTTTGTTTCTTCACTTGTGTTTCACTTCGATGTCCTCGCTTTGTACTTCACTTATTGAACCTTCACTTGTTGATTTTACTTGCACCTTACTGGTCCAAGTGACACTTCGCTTGTTTCCTTCGCTTTCCAACTGATGATCCCTGTGTCTCAGCCCTGTCTATTTATAGGCATCTTGACCCAGGGATGACGCGTGGTGGGATTACGTACCGTTGCCAGTACTTTTCCGCGCGCCAACTTTTGCCGCCCAAAACTTTCCATTACTTTCTTTGTCTTCGGCCTTCTCGCCGATCCCGCAATGCAACTCTCTTGTTGCTATGCATGGTGAAATCACGCATACGCCTCTCGCTACACTCTTTGCTCTCTAACGTTACCAACATCCACCCTTATATACTACTTAACAATGTTTGACTTATTACTAGTTTCCCGCCCTTTTGATATATGCTTAAATATACTGAATTTAACATTAAATCAACTTAATAACTATATGACTATATCCCTCCCTTTATCTTTTGTACCTATATATATATATCTAATGCTCTGCATTAATGTATTGCCTTAAATTTTCCCCATAACAAATATTAATGTTATGTTCATGACTTATACGACGTTATATATCTTTACATAGCATATTCTGCCTATCTATTTATATATATATATACATATATATAACTATATATAAATATATATACTATCATTTATATATTTAAATTTAGCGCCAATACCTCCAGCGCCTTTCAAACCTTTGCTTTGGACATGTTACATACCGCCTCTCACGCTCTCCGTTACATGCCAACATTCCCGCTCCCAATCCACCCCACATGCGTAAGCCCGCTCACTTTGATGTTGCCGACAACCGAAAAGCAACCCCTCGCCTCCCTGCTGGTCTATACGCATGAGCCGACTCTCTAAGTCTCGTGCGTCGGTGGCTTACGCACGTGTGCGTGTGTGTGTTCGCTGTTGCGGTTCTATGCACTCCCAATGTAATGCACTCAGTGACGTCGCCTACATGCACTTGTTCTTATCTTTTCTCATTGCATGTTACATATATTCGGCCTTTGCTTTGCCCATTTTTCATATGTAATTATGTTTGTGTGAATGTTTGTCAAGTTTTAAATCACGCGATTTACATGTTTGCATTTACTTTGGGTTCGATCCGCATTTCTTTCGTTTGCTTGTGTTCGATCGAACCTCCGGGTTCGTTTATATGTTTGAGTCAAACATATAAACGCGCGCATGATGAATTTGAATTTAATTTTTGGGCCAACGCATATTTTAATTATTAGCCGCTTTTACGACTTATATTTATTTATTCTGTATCTGTTAATGCTTTGCCCCTTTTGTGATTTATATTATATATGTTTATATTATATATTTGTGGTATGTATATATATATATATATTATATTTGTGAGGTATTTATATATATATATTATATATTATATTTCCTACAGGCTTCTGATTTTATATAAAGGAACAATAAATGATTCCTTCCAAATAGTTTGGAGAGAGGAAGTTATAACAGAGAATGTAATCAATTTAAGAATTTAAGTAATTAAATTCTCAATGTTATAATTAAAATTAAATAATTTCTAATTAGTCTACAAGGTACAGATAGATTGACCTAATTTAGTAAATTAGGGGAATTTATTTGTTCATTCAAAAGCTTGTGAATAAACAAAGCACCAAGCATTATTCTGCGGTTAAGAAAGGAGGAAAGATTAATTTGGGGAAATATAGACTATATCATTTAAAATTTCGATCACAGTTTAAGCCACGAATCGCAAAAATTAGAAATTGCTTTTGCACTGATTCAATTTTAACTTGGTGTGATTCATATTGAGGGGGCCAAACAAATGATCTGTAGTCCAGAATAGGGCGGACCAGTGAATTCTTTCGACCATTATTGCTTTACTGACAAAAATGGAAATGTGACGAGTGAAACATAATTTGTGATCCATGAGTATACCCCAATCATTCATCTCGTTCAGGTGTTTCAAGGGAGTATTATTAAGATGGTAAGTAACTGATTGGAAATCTATTAAATGACATGACATTGCATTTAGAAACGTTAAGGTTAATATGTTAGTTTCCCAACAAGTCTGCAATTTGTTCAGATTTGCTTGGAGCAGAAGGGGATAGTCTGACTCTTTAAAAGTTTAACATCGTCAGCGTACATAAGCACACGAGAATGAGTATCTACTGAAGGAGGTCATTATAAACAGGGTAAAAAGCAACAGTCCTAGATGGCTCCTTTGAAAGTAAGACAAAGTTTAACATCGTCAACGTACATAAGAACCCGAGAATAAGTTACTACTGAAGGAAGATCATTTATTAACAGGGTAAACAGCAACGGCTACCTTGTGGCAACGGCTATCTTGTATGATAGTCATGGCTTTACTGACAGAAATAGAAATGTGAAAAGTGAAACTTAATTTGTATCAAAAGAAGTTGAAATTTATTTTATCCATTTAAGAACTTATAATTTTTCCAAAACCCTTCGGAAAAGCAGATAATTTAAAAATACATGTTTTGTTTTTAGGCTACTGACCTACCCAGGTATCTCATTAGGTCCTGGTGAGTAGAGGAGATTAAGTAAAGTAAACACACTGAAAAGTGAGCTATGATCGACCTATTCAACTAGTAGGTATATGAAGAGTTGTCTTGGTGTTCCTTGGAGCAATAGGTTGAATTGAAAAAATGGATGACGCAGCTCGATCTGATGGGGACCCTACGGTGGGGTAACTATAAAAGTGCGAAGCCCTATTGTTACTACATGAGAAAAGGAGTGAGGGACTGAGGGGAAGAGAGTATGACCGATCTGCAGACTTGTCGTGATTAGTATTTGGGCTATGTGTTAATCCGGACACAATCGGAATTCCTGTAACCAGGCGGGAAGATGATAACCGACCAGAATGGGAGCTTCCTGTTAGTATGCGCGGGATTAGTGGGGGTGAGAGTGGTAAAATCTAGAAGAGATAAGACCTAGTCGGGAGTGCCGTCCTCAACTAATTTTTAGTATCTTTTAGTAAGGGAGGGCGGCTATCAAAAGAGGGGGAAGAGGTACAACCAGACCACAATTCTACGTGCAATTTGTTATATATTAAGTTATATTAAAGATAGCATATTTATCACACCCAATAATATTTCCAAAAGGTATCACAGCTGACCAGCTTACTGTGGAATTTTCCTTATTTTCGACTTTAAAGTCATCGCGCTGCCTTAAAAAATTGTCCAATAGTTTGGTGGTGGTTTATCTAATTACTAACACAGTGCTTTTTGTTTGTTTGGACATATAAACGCAAAATCAAAGCATTAAACTTATTCTTTTGTATTAATCTTTGATTTTGATTTTATACTTCTTCCCGCTTTAAAATCACTTTCGCGCTCTCGCCTACGTACTGTTGTTGCATGTGCAGTGCTGTTGGCTCTCCCGCTCTTTTTTCTTAATTTCTTTTGATCGCGCTCGCATCTATCTCTGTCTCGCGTACAAGTGATACGTGTACTTATGTAGTGCTCTCTTTAATTTAAAACTTATTCTCTCTTCAAGTTTGACCCAAGTGTTGAATTTGGTTTTAAAACTGAGTGGTGATTTTAAAAACTGAGTGAGTTTTTCTTTGGCCTTTTTTATTGATTTTTTTTGTTTTTTTCTTTAAAAAAAGTTTAAATAATAAATCTAATATGTCTGTCTGGTCCAGAAAAGTGTTTGAACCCCCCCCACCCCAAAAAATATTTCTCTTTTTTTGGGTGTGAAAAAAATTTATATATCAGGGCCAGTGGATAAAGAGTTATGACTGCTCAGAGCCATTAAACGAAAGGAAATATAAGCGGTTCACTGCTCACAGACAATCCTCCACAGCTCATATCGTTTACCACCCCCGTCACACAGGGTGGGCGTAAAGATGAGGCCATTTCCGTTTCTCCTGGAAATGGTCTCTTTATACAAACGAATGAAACTATAGTTTCCGAACAGTCCGGGCAACTACCACATTCTTTGGTTATTGCCATCAGCTGCCCAGTTAGAGGAACACCATTAATTAGGCGACTGACTGGAGTACCACCAAAGAAACATATATTTGTTTCTAGGCTTGATCCCGAAACTTCTTCGGATGAAGTCTTAGGTTATATTAAGACAAAAATGCAAGCATCAAAAATAGCGGTGGAAAAATTTAAATTTAATTATTCTAGGGAGATCTCTTCCTTTAAAATTAGTGTCCCGGTTGAACTGTTTGACTGCATCTGTAGTAACAGCTTTTGGCCGGATCAAATTTTAGTGAAAGAATATATGGCCAAAAAGAAAACTCGTGGCCCAGTTAGGCTTCCTTCCACTTCTTCTTCTATCGCTTCCGGAATATCAGGATCTGCTGGTGTTCCAAAAAACTAGTTTCGTCCCTTAATCTGGCCTATCAGAACGTAAGAGGACTTAAATCTAAGCTTCCTAGGCTTTATGTAGATAGTCTTCTAGTATTTGATTATAAAATTTAAGCATTTTCAGAGACTTGGTTAAAACCTGACATTAACGATGCATCTGTTCTGTCTGCAAAATTTTCAATATTCAGGTGTGATCGCATTTCGCGTGTAGGCGGAGGAGTCTTGATTGCCATTGACTCGTCGTTATCTTCTGACCGGATTCAATCTTTTGATAACCAGGAGATTGAGTTTGTAAGTGTCAAGGTCAGTCTCAAGACTTTCTCTGTCTACATTACTTGCTCGTACATCCCGGTGTACATTAAACACTTGCTTTCTATTCAACACATCTCATCTTTACTGTCTGATGGAGACATGTTAATTGTTCTCGGTGACTTTAATTTACCGGATATAGTATGGTCCCCTACTGACGAATCTGCTTTGTTGCTCCCTTCTTTCATTAATGACCTTCCCTCTGTTATAAGTTATTCTCGTGCTCTTATGTACGCAAATGTCGTTAAGCTATGTTTTAGTTACAAAGACATTACCTCTTCTTGTCGATTGCAATCTGATCTTCAAAATCTTGATCTTTGGTGTCATTTTAACTTATTAAAATTAAATGCAACTAAATGCAAGGACATGACTTTTTATAGAACTTTTCCGAATTTAGTTACTTATTTTCTTACTAATACACCATTAGAACGTCTTAATAAAATGTATGACTTGGGTGTCCTGATGGACCGCAAACTAACGTTTAAGTCCCATATATCCTCTACCGTCGGTAAAGCCATGAGCGTTCTTGGGTTTGTAAAAAGATGGTAACAGGAGTTTGACGATCCATATACAACTAAAATTCTTTTTACCTCACTGGTCCGTCCTATTTTAGAATATGCATCTTGCATCTGGTCACCTCAGTATGAGTCACACCAAGCAAGAATTGAGTCGGTTCAAAAACAGTTCTTGCTTTTTGCTCTTCGTGGTCTGAACTGGGATCGTAATGTCAATTTGCCATCGTACTCTAGTAGACTTCTTTTACTTGGCCTTCCTTCTCTTACTAATCGTAGAGTAATGCTTGGCGTCATTTTTATGCACAAGCTTCTTAAAGGTGATATAGACTCGCCCGAGCTATTGAACCAAATAAATTTTGGTGTTCCTTGTAGACCTACTAGAAACTTTATACCTCTATTTCTGTCACTCTGTTCTACTAATTATTTACTGCATCAACCTTTCCGAGTTCTTTGTTCTGATTATAATCGTCTTGGCGTATTGGTACGCAGAAACCTGGAAAAAGCTATTCGGTGGGCGAAATAGTGTGGGCCAAGGAGCACTATTTGTCAAATGCGGCAGAGGGATCCGCGGCAAAACTTGCACCACGGTATGGTGGGCCATACAGAGTCATGGGATTTACATAAGTACAATACTTTCTTCCCACAAAACTCTATAAAATCATCCGATGTACAAGAATGTTGGATGATATTACAGATGCAAGCCATGTTGAGCAAAAAATTAAGAAATACCACATAAATAGTAACCATAGAGGGATAGACGAGACAGTAGCTCATCTAAAAAGAATGTTTTACACACCCCATTTAAAATCCAAAGTGTCCTCAATAATTAACGAATGCGATGTCTGTCAAACCTTGGAATATGATAGACACCCACAAAAGTTAGTTTTTCAAGAAACAGAAACTCCCACAGTACCGATGCAAATTCTGCATATTGACCTTTATTCAATAAATAACAAGACAGTCCTGACAATTATAGACAAATTCAGTAAATTCGCAATGGGATACACAATATCTTCTAGAGACACATTAAGCATTGTTAAAGCTATGAGAAATTTTCTATGCTTTTTTGGTGTTCCGCATAAAATTGTTTGCGACCAAGGGGCAGAATTTCAAGGTAAACTTTTTAAAGATTTTTGAGAACAGTACGATATACAGTTGCACGTTACTTCAGTGCAACAATCGTCTAGTAATTCCCCCGTCGAAAGACTTCATACGTCCCTAACGGAAATTTATCGCATTATATTAGATAAAAGAAAAGTTAAGAAACATAAGTCCAAAATCAAAATGAAGCAAGCAAGTCGTCGCTGCCGACTTTGAGTATACCCTGTACCAAGTAGAGTAACTGTATTAAATCAAACTCCTTAAAATTTGCCATTAGTTCAAACTAAAATTTTGCTCACAAGCAGCAGCAACGAACGCATGCTATCTCGCTCACACTTACCACGCAATGTCGCACTGGGCATTTCAGTACAAATTGTACATAGATATATCTTCCATATTTTTTGTCCGATTCTAACGAAATTTTGTCAGCTGATACTGATTTTGGCCATATTATTGGGTGTGCCAAATAAGAATACGCTACCTTTAATTTAACTCTAGTTATTCGTTTTTCCTAAATTGCGGGAGCGGAAGTGGGCGTGGCAAAAATTTGAAACAAACTTGATCTGCGTAGACACTACACCAATGCTGACACCAAATTTGGTTGCTCTAGCTCGTGGATCCGCCAATGTGCAGAATAAAAGGGAGGCTGACAGAAAGGATTTCGACAGCAATAGCGTCGGATGCACCAGAGATAGAAGTCAGTGACTTTATGTGCGAAGAACTGGCCGAATTGACCAAAATAACTGGCACGTCTAAAGTTGGCATGCACACAATCAATATGTGTGACGATAAGCCAATAACACAAAGGTATTATCCAAAGAATCCACAGATGCAAGGTATATAAAATGAGAAAGTGGAAGAATTGATAGCACCATTGCCAGATGATATCCCATGATATATAGAACGATCAAATAGTCCTTACAGTTCACCAATAGTAATGGTAAAAAAGAAACAAACTGGAAAATGGAGGCTATGTGTTGAATTCAGGCAGATAAATGCAAAATCCATAAAAGACGCTTATCCAATGCCGAGAATTGACTTAGATCAACTGCGCGAAGCAAAATTCATAAGCAATTTAGATTTAAAAGATGGATATTCACAGATTCCGCTGGAAATGAATAGAAGAAGATGACAGCTTTCACAGTTCCAGGAAAGGGATTATATCAATGGAAAGTGATGCCGTTCGGTTTGCACTCAGCATCTGCAACTTTCCAACGAGCTTTAGATATGGTCATAGGACCAGAAATGATGCCACACGCGTTCGCGTATCAGAATGATATCCTAGTGTTTCCGCAGACTGCAGGCAGCAAATTTAATAATAAATGCAGAAAAATGGCCATTCTTCAGAAAAGAGCTAAGAATCCTGGGCCATCGAGTAACAGAATTAAAACCGCCAAAGAACACAAAAAAGTTACGTCAATACCTAGAAGTAGCATCGTGGTACAGACGGTTCGTGCCAAGTTTCGCAACGCTAGTACAGCTATTAAATTTTCTATTAAAGAAAAAAGCAAAATGGGTGTGGGAAAGAAAACATCAGGATGCGTTTGATATGGTAAAGCAAAAATTGGTGGACGATCCAGTGTTGACATGCCCAGACTTTGCGAAAATGTTTGTATTACAAACTGACGCTAACAACTACGGCATAGGGGCAATTCTGACTCAAGATACAGAGGAAGGCGAAAGAGTCATATGCCAGATGGCAATGCGGAGTTGATCAAAGAAATTGTCGTATTGGTACGAAGAAACCTGGAAAAAGCTGTTCAGTGGGCGAAATAGTGTGGGCCAAGGAGCACTATTTGTCAAATGCGGCAGAGGGATTCGCGGCGAAACTTGCACCAAGGTATGGTGGGCCATACAAAGTCATGGGATTTACATCGCCAGGTATATGCATATCAGCGAATTAAAAGTGCAACCAGTATAAGATACAACAGATGATCCAAATGAGCAGTAAGGATGCAACCTACCGGAAACCGGCCAAATGAAGTTTAAACAGTTGGACCGGCCGGACAACTGGGAGATCTTCATATGGAGAGGAACGGTAGAAACACGAACCAGCATCAGGTGGAAAGGAAATTGCATCGGCCTACAGAAATAAATAACAAGAATTTTAACCAAAATTTTTTTTTGCTTGTTAGTTGTTTGACAACATGGAAGAAAGTAATAATGTCGCAACGTGTGAAGGAATTTCTAAAAAAAAAAAAAATATATATATATAAATGGAAAAATCTTTGCAGACGTACAATTTTTTTTTTTGCAGTGCATGTCACTGTAATATAAAAAGAAATAAAAAGAAATTTTGAGTTTGGCGGGTTAGCGCTAGACAAACGAGACGGAATATAAACACCAATGCTTCTCAAACTGTAACATAGCAGAACAGACAGAGGATGCAAATGGATAAGGAGAGGACTCGCATCGCCTTATGTGTCGAACGAGGCGAGGAGCCGGTCCCAATGGGGCCGGTGATCGTCATCTCGTCCGACGAGGGAGAGGAAGAGGACGTGGGAGAAAATCAGGGAATTTATCAGCAATTGCTGCAGTGGCAATTGCACGGGTGCAGACGAGGTCCGCCCTTTATGAGACAGCGGTCCGTGCCGGTCGAGCATCTGATACGACCAAGGCCATATTGGCAAAGGCAGCGGTCGGTGCCAGTGCCACAGGCACACCAAAGATGACAGGAATTGGAGCCCGAGGAGTGGCCGGTGGCTATGGCAGTGCAGGCCATGGAGGGAGGGCTACGACAATCAGAGGTGATGTGGGTGGGCCGGATCCGATATAGGATCCGTAGTAATAGGAATGGAATTATGGTATTCGAAGAATCGGGGGTATAGATTAAGAGAAAATTTTGGATTTTAGGATAGCTTATTCACGACCGATCGTTCCTATGGCAGCTATATGATATAGTTATCCTATCGGAATGATTCCGAGATATACAATGCCTGCAGCAAAAAGAAGCCTGGGTGCAAAATATCAGCTCTCTAGCTTTAAGGGTCTCGGAGGAGATTGCGTTGATCCAGACAGACGGACAGACAGACAGACAGACAGACGGACAGACGGACATACGGACAGACGGACAGGGCTAAATAAACTCAGCTCATCGTGCTGATCAAGAATATATATACTTTATATAGTCGGAGATGCTTCCTTCTATGCGTTGCAAACTTCTGACCAAAATTAATATACCTTTTTTGCAAAAGTATAAAAAATATAATAAAAAAAAAAAAAAATTTTTTTACCATTATCTAAAAAAGCAAACTCTTACACAAAACCCAATCCATTTCTCAAACTGCTACATAAACCTAAATAAAAATAAATGAAGCAAGCAAGGCGTCCCTGCCGACTTTGAGTATACCCTGTACCAAGTAGAGTAACTGTATTAAATCAAACTCCTTAAAATTTGCCCTTACTTTAAACTAAAATTCTGCTCACAAGCGGCAGCAACGAACGCATGCTATCTCGCTCACACTTACTACGCAATGTCGCGCTGGGCATTTCAATACAAATTGAACATACATATATCTCCGATATTTCTTGTCCGATTTTAACGAAATTTGATCAGCTGATACCTTTTGGCCATATTATTGGGTGTGCCATAAGAATGCGCTACCTTTAATATAACACTAGTAATTCGTTTTTCCGAATTTCGGGGTCGTCGGAAGTGGGCGTTGCAAAAATTTAAAACAAACTTGATCTGCGTAGACACTACACGAATACTGACACCAAATTTGGTTGCTCTAGCTCTTATAGTCTCTGAGATCCACGTGTTCATACTGACGGACGGACGGACGAACGGACGGACAGACGGACGGACAAACGGACATGTCTCAATCGACTCGGCTGTTGATGCTGATCAAGAATAATTATACTTTATGGGGTCGGAAATGTCTCTTTCTGCCTGTTACATACATTTTAGCGACTTTAATATACCCTTACCCTGTTGCGAAATACCAACCAACAATTGTCAATCAATAAAGAAATATCATTAAGGTTTAAAAATATTACAGATCACATTAATAATGAACAAGAAAACATAAATTTATTTTTCAAAAACTATAAAAATAATATTTTTAAATCTTTAACTTTAAATTCATTTATTGCAGTATATCGCCAGAATTAACGTAAATCTTGATTTATTGTATTACCATATAAATAATATTGCAGAGAGCGTATTACTAGCAAAAATATATGTTAAACCAAAATTCATATTGGACGAAATAGAATTATTAATAATAAGAAAAATAATTACAGACGAACATTTATTCATGTTATCCCATTACCATTTAACATAACAAAAATGTTTTACCAAATTACTTAACTCATAACCTAGATGTCAATATACAATACTTTAAGCAAGAATGTCCACGAATCCATGAACTGTTTATTTGCGATTACGCAGCAGCAGTAGACAACTTCTACAATCACTGCCTGAAAGATCTACTGGAGAATTAAAAAGCGACTTGTGATGTCAGAGACATCAGCGAAGAGGAACACGTTTATCAGATTGAAGACCAACACATTCTGATAACCAACGCAAAAAACATGGCAATAATCCCGTCATGTAGCCGACCAAGAATAATCAAAGGGTAAGCCTTAATTTCAATTAACAATTGTTCGGTAACCATCGATGGAGTAAAGCCACAAACATAACGTACAACGAAGTAGACCAATTAGCTATACCAAGACTCGAGGATCTAAGGATTAACTACACCATTCCAGACTTGAATCTCCAAAGACTTCATTTAGAGAACATTAAAGCTAAATCGGAAATATTATATGTAAAAAGCTGTACATCGAATCATCTGATCAAGTCTACATCTTAGTTGCCATCATGACAATCACAGTAGCGATACTATGGGCACTGAGAACTAAAAGGATAACCCTGGTAACAACAGCAACACCATCTACAAACGTTCCGACCATACCTTCGCTTTGGCCTTCACTTCATTCCAGGGGGGAGGAGTTACCATCTCAGAGCCCCTCGAGATGCCCCCAATTAAGCCTCCATAAGCAACTGCAACATAAACTGCAATATAAGAAATCTTGAGCAATACCCAGAAGTCGCAACATCAGCAACAAGCAGCATGTATACATATTAACATAATTCTTAAGAATGTAAATCAAATGCTTACGTCGGCATTCTGCCGACGGTCAGCCAGCTAGGGTGTAGGTACATAGAAATTAATATGAATAAAAATAAAACAGTCTTCTTTTGAAGTCGAATTAAACAAGTCTTATTATTTACCTAAACCAAATATTTAAATGCATCTACAACCAAACCATTAAATATATCCACCCCGGATCCTCAATCTGGTAACTGGCGCAGTCGAAATTTTAAGAACCTACTAAACATGAGGATAATCATAGTTATTATTTTGTAAGTTTATTTTAATAATAAGAGTAAAATAAAAAGAGAAGAGAATAAAACACAATAATGAATAAATAAAGTAAATAAATAAAAAATTTTTTTTTTTTTCAAATTAAAACAAAAATCATTATATGCACAGGTAAAATAAAAGTAAAACAAAGAAAAATGAGAAGAAAGAAAATTTAGTTGTCTAGTGTGTGGTGGAACAAGTGTAAAATAATTAAAACAAATCTTAACAATTAAATCAAAAATTTTTTTTCTTGATAAATAAAAATCTTTCCAAATTTTATCGCTAAAAAGTGATATTGATACCAAAAATTTAAACAAAATCATTTATAAATGCATGCAATAAAATTAATAATTCATGCGAAAAAAGAAAAAATATCAAAGTGTTTGTGTACGGCAGAAAAGTTGGCGGCAGTTGTAGACATACTCAGAAACACACAACATGTATGATAATACAGTTTAAAATCGCTCCAATGGGGTTAATATTTCAGGGCGACTTATAAATCCAAGCGGCCAAAAATAAAAATATCTACCATATACATATGTCTAATAAAAAATAATAATAATAAAAAAAAAAGAGAAAAATATACTGATTACGCATGTGTATATAATCTAGTGGAACCTTACTTGACTTTGTTTTTCAGTGTGACTAGCAAAGCAAGAGCAAGATATAAAAAAAAAGTGTTAAAATATTTTCAGATGGTTGTATTTATTTGATTTGGTATTTCTAAAGAATGTAAATCAAATGCTTACGTCGGCATTCTGCCGACGGTCAGCCAGCTAGTGTGTGTGTAGGTACATAGAAATTAATATGAATAAAAATGAAACAGTCTTCTTGTGAAGTCGAATTAAACAAATCTTTTTATATACCTAAACCAAATATTTAAAGACATCTACAACCAAACCATTAAATATATACACCCTGGATCCTCAATCTGGTAACTCGCGTTTATATGTTTGAGTCAAACATATAAACGAATCTGAAAATTCGATCGAACACACGCAAACAAAAGAAATATGCGGTCGAACCGAAAGCAAAATTCAAACATTAAACTGGCAAACATATATACAAACATAATTACATATGTTTGGAGAGAAATGGTTAAAGCAAAGGCCGAATGTGTAATACAAAACAGATGAGAACAAGTGCATGTCGGCATATAACCGCAACAGCGAACACACACACACAAGTGCGTAAGCCACTGACGCACGAGACTTAGAGAGTCGGCACATGCGTATAGACCAGCGGGGAAGGCGAGGGGTTGCATATTTTGTACTGCTTCAGCTGCTGACTTTCTCCAAATCAATTTCTTCCGTTGTATCACACGGTGGAAGTAACCCCAACAGACGAGCAACTTTTCCGATAAACAACTCTAACGGACTTGCCCTTGTCACTCTATTTGAAGTACAATTTAAAGCAAACTGAACATTACTCAATGCATCTTGCCAAGCCCCATTGCCGGACTCCACTGCCGTTAATAAATTCTTCAAAGTACTCATAATGCGCTCTACTTGCACCAGTCGCGATTAAATGCAAATTTGTTTTCTGTTGTGAGCAAAACTCATTAAATTTATTGCTAGCAAAGCACCGTCCTTGATCTGCTATTATACGATTTGATACCCCAAACAAAGATACTGCTGATGTCACTGCATTTATGCAGCTTTTAGCATCAATCTTAAATGTATGAGTCAAATAAACAAACTTCGTAAAAACTGAACTATGATATATTCTTTTGTGTTAGACTTCCCACTCAATTTCCCAGTTATGTCGATATGAATAGTATGCCAGGGTATATTAACTTTTGGTATCGGATGTAAACTAGCTTGCACTTTGCCCGAAGGAGATTTCGACGTTTTACACGTAACACAATTCTCAACGAATTTCCTTATGTACTTTGACATGTTGTCAAACCAATAAAAGTAATAAGCCTTATCCAATGTCTTTTGCCATCCTAAATGCATAATGGATTCATGTACCTGGTTTATTACGGACCATCTGAAAGCTCTTGGAACTATGGGTAATGACCGATTTCTTCCATTTCGCTGTATCTTACGATGAAGAATCCCTGCTCTTAATTCATACGTTTTGGCTAGATGATCTACAAGAGAATCTTCTTTTAGTTTGTTTACCATAATAATTATATCGGGGTCTTTTCTTTTTGTTTAGCCCTCGTCAATTACTAGATATCTCTTTTACGACTTTTGACCGAAAGTCTACATGCGCCATTCTTTTTCCCTCCCTATACTCTAAGTCAAACGTGAATGACTGTAAGTAAGACCACCATCTTTGAACCCTAGAAGCCAGGTCAATGATAAGATTGGCAACGATGATCGAATATGAGAGTGGCAACGACTGGCAAAAAGGGAAACGAGGAGAGAAGAGCTTTAAGCGGCAACGACGACGAGTACGACGAAAATAAAACGACGAACGACGCAAAACTTAATAAGAAGTAACAACTAACGAGGAAAAATAATAATCATAACGACGAACGAGTTTAATTCATTTCATTGTATTTTAGCATAATAGCACAGTTACTTTAATAAACTTACTTAAAATATAAATAAATACTTATGTGGTAAATAACAATCCCACAAATATGGGGGGCTCAACCTAACTAAATGAATAAATGTTAAAACACACCTGAAACTTAAACGAAGATATAGATTAATCGACAATAAGAAAGTCAAACGTAAAAAATTGATGCAAAAAGTTCTAGAAATTTTTCATACCAAAGATGCCAATTGGGCAATTCCAAGAAAAACAAACGGTGAACAGAGATTGTCTGTGTATGTGTGTGAGTTTTCGGGGAATTAGAAACAGACGCTAAAATGTCGCGCCTTGGTGATTTCGAGAAAGTTCTTAACGCGCTGAGTAGAGAGAAGCGGGGCAACATCGCATTGCTGCACAAATTTGTGTTTGAAACAGAGGGTGATCGTAACAATCGAAAGCGTTTGCGTGAGTTCAAAGGTTTTGATTTTGACTATGAAGAATATCAAAATAAAGTTGCATATGTGGCCGAAAATTTATCAGACAGTGATCTTGCTGTAATATGTAACATATTAGGATTGGAACATAATAATGCTGATTTGATGTTACATATATTTCACAATCTGATGAAATCAAATTTAATGGTAAATGTACTCAGCGAACCCGATGATGAATTTGAGAGTGAAAAAGAAGACGATAAAAGTGAAAACGAGAACAAAATGCCGGAACCTTCCACAGTCGTGGCAAGAAATATGGATGTGACACCCAATGCAAATATGACGTCATAGCTTTCGGGATATTGAAGACTCTGCGACCTTTTAGGGGTGACGATACATTGCCTATCGAAGTGTGGTTAAATGATTTTGAAGAAATGGCAAGCATTATGTGTTTAGACGATTTGCAAAAGTTTATTTTTGCCAAAAGGTCGCTAAAAGGGATAGCAAAAATGTACATTATGAGTGAACGCGGAGTTAAAAATTGGAATATGTTAAAAAAATCGCTACTCGACGAATTTGAGACAAAAATGAATAGTGCGCAAATTCACAAAATTTTATCGGAAACAAAGAAAACAAAAGACCAAAGTGTTCACGAGTATTTATTGAAAATGAAAGAACTAGCATCTCGCGGCAATATTGAAACAAACGCGTTAATGCAATACGTAATTGACGGAATAAACGATTTGAGTGTCAACAAGTCGATCCTTTATAACGCCAACAACTTAAAAGAATTCAAAGAAAAACTAAAGTCCTATGAAACGATTGTTAACAGAGTCGTAAAAGAGAAGCCAAATTTTGAAAAGGCTAAACGTGTTCATAATTCGCGAGACAGTGACAAAAAACTTGATATACAATGTTACAACTGTGGTGCTAAGGGGCACACTTCAAATGCGCAGATAAAAGCAAGGGTAAAAAGTGCTTTAATTGCAACGGATTTGGACATATATCAAAGTGTAGTGTTATCAAAACGACATCAAAGGAAAAAGTCCCTAATACGTGTAAAATATAAGTCATTCGAGCATGAGCAAAGAAGTGAATATTGACTATCAACAATGTGTAGCTCTAATTGACACAGGCAGCAAATACAATATTCTAAACGAAAGGGTGTATGTGAAACTAAACAAGCAAAAACTTAATCCAGTAAATGTTTATTTAGTCGGGTTTGGAAGCCAAAATAAAGTAAAACCTTTGGGTGCAGTTGAAGAAACAATAATTATTGACGGATTACAGTTTATTACAAATTTCTTAGTTGTGTCACCAAACTTTTTAGACGTCGAAGTGGTGTTAGGCGAAGAATTCTGTAAATTAGCTCAAATAAACATTGGCCGTCATTGCATAACCATAAAAAAACACGAGGATGACGGTATTGATTCGGAAATAACTTCGTTAATGAAAATTAGTGCTGAAAACGGTAATGACATTGACTTGAATATCGATTATAATGCAAGTAAGAAAGGAAAAATTAAGCACGTAAAGCTTTCGAGAATTATAAACCATCAAACACCAAAACCACAAACGAATAGTTGTTACGGATGACACCCCACGTCGAGCAATGCACTATGGTCAGAAAGTCGGATTTTTTGGCATAAAGTCCAATTTAAAAGTTAGAGCCTTGAAATTTGGTACATATGTTTGCTAAATTTTTATAGAATTTCGGATTTTGTTTTTTTTTAATTGGCCCATGTCTTCACCCACCTGTCCTAGCACATTAAAAAATTTTATTAAAATTTTTTTTTTAATACATTTTTTTTATTCTTTCTCGTTGTCTAAAATAATGTTATATTGCTCTTCACAGTCAGATTCGTGATCTAAATCAGAATCCGAATCTGAATTTTCCGGATCGGAATTAATAGTTTTCTGGGTCGGCGGAGATACTGCCTTTAGAAGATATATGACATCTTGTGGAAGATTTTTCTCTTTGATTTCATTTTGTCTTTTATTCAGACATATGCTTGATATAAGCGGATCTGATGAATCCATTGCTCTATAAAACACATCAGCCATGGTGTTTAGTCGGCTATTTTTTCTTGCATGTGATTTTCTGTCACTTTTGTAATATTTGTTCCGAGCTTCTGAAGCATTTTCGCCTAAACATCCAACCGGAACTAAGGATGAGTTCATAATTTGCCAGCCGTGAACTAATATTTTGTGGACAGTCGGAGACATTGGGTACCAAGGATATATACTTAAGTAAATTGAAAAAGTGCTCTTACAAAATTCCTTAAATTTGTCAACATCTACAGAATAGTGAGACGAAATGGTAATCAAAACCACGAAGAAATTGTGTAGAAAGGCTTGATCAATGTTTGTTACTGATGAAAACAAACGGGTATTAGAGAAGGCTCTTCTGGCTTTTTTTTTAGTTCAGAGCAGTCATGTCTGACGACTTTTAAAACTGTCGCTAATTCATCCTGTTTGGCTTTCTTTGCAGAAACTGAAGCCGCGTGAAGCAAATGAGGCGTGGAAAAATTATTATCCGATGCTAGGTCACATGCTAACTTTCTTTTTAGGCGATCTCCAGCATCTGAATAGTTTAGCTTCGGTCTACCCATTGCAGATGAAGATGCCAGATCCGTCACATTTTCATCTAACGTCAAAGTAATTGACTGCGAAAGCCACTTTGCGTGTCGAGCCTTAAATCTTTGCAACATTCGATTGCACTGCGGCAAATATTTTTTGACGTGATTCAGAAAAATCCTGATTTTTTCAGTAAATATATCCACCTGAGCAGCACTGAGATCAAATTTGTTTACTTTTTCCAATACCCATATGATAAGTGCACCATCATCGCGCTTGTTGTTGTCCCAAACTTCCAGCAACGTTAAGCGCCGAAACTCATATTTGGCTGCAACATGACAATTTATTCAAAAAGGAACAAAAAGGGGCAGAGGAAACTTATTAATTCCGAATATATAAACATTAATCTTGAACATGTCGTTTTTAGTTGCGCGCTCAAGCGCGCTCAGAACAAGTAATACACCACGAAACACGGCTCTATTTGTTAAATTTCACCTGTAAAAAGACACCAACAACAATTGCACATACACAGCTAAACATTCACAATCTTGACAAACTACCACTGAACATTAATTTTAAATACCTGTGCTTTTACTTTCCATGATTACAATATTCTTTTTCTTTAAACAATCACGCTCAAAACAACGACAAAGCTTAATCAATTTTAAGGTTGCATACCAATAATTTAAGCTTGCATAGAAACAGCTGACTTTAGTTGCGCGCCAAATTTAAATGACTAATTTGAAAAATTTTTAAAAAACGTTTTTTTCTTATCTAATGTGTCTATAATCAAAAAATATGTTAAATTTTCAGTTATGAATACATAAAAAATATGACTTTATGCCAAAATATCAGACTTTTTGACCATAGTGCAATGGTTAAAAGATGGTACAATCGAGCACTCGGAGTCCGAGTATAGGAGCCCAGTGGTATTGGTAAGAAAACGGGATGGCACTCCACGATTACGTATCGACTATAGACGAATGAATAAAGTAATAATACGAGATCATTTCCCACTTCCCCTAATCGAGGACCAACTAGACAAATTGGTAAACGCACAGATGTACAGCACGCTTGACTTAAAGAACGGATTTTTCCATGTCGAAGTGGAGGAAGACAGTCGGAAATATACGTCGTTTGTTACCCACAATAGCCAATATCAATTCTGCAAAGTACCATTCGGATTGGCAAACTCGCCCAGTGTGTTTCAAAGACACATCAATGCCATATTTAGAGAGTTAACCCGCAGAAATATCGCGATACCATACGTTGATGATATCATAATTCTAATCAATTTAAAAAAATGTTGTTTTTTGAAAAGAAAAGTAGAGTTTTTGGGACATGAAATTGAAAAGCAAAAGATATGTATCTCTGACAGTAAGATCAAAGCCGTAACTAAATTTCCGTTGCCAAAAAATCAAAAGCAACTTCAAAGTTTTTTGGGACTAGTTGGATACTTTCGAAAATTTATTTTAAATTTTGGATTAATTGCCAAGCCTCTTTCAGATTTACTGAGAAAAGATGCCAAGTTCTGTTTCAATGAGAGGGAGACGACTTCATTTAATGAGCTGAAAAGACTAATTACGCAGAAGCCTGTGCTGAAGATGTTTAACTGCCAACACCGTACCGAGCTTCACACCGATGCGTCTATCGATGGCTTTGGAGCAGTGCTTCTACAAATTTCACCCGATGATAGTCAACTACATCCTGTTTATTATATGAGCAGAAAGACTACAGATGCGCAGAAAAAGTTTACTAGTTACGAGTTGGAAATTCTGGCCGTTGTTGAGGCTCTACAGAAATTTCGAGTTTATCTTCTTGGCATTCACTTCAAGCTAGTGAGTGATTGCAACGCATTTACCAAAACGATGGAGAAAAGGGAAGTTTGTACCAGAGTTGCCAGAAGTGGAACATAGAGCAGGCACTCGCATTCGGCATGCGAATGCACTAAGCCGAAATCCTGTAATGATGATTACTGATGGAAATGTATATACCAAACTAAAACATCTGCAAGCCAAAGACGACGATATTAAGGCTATTATTGATATTTTGATATTGACATTATGAAAGCTGAATTGTTGTGCAAGTTAATCGACGACGTTGAGCTTGTAGTAGTACCTGTACCATTCCAGCGCGAAATTATGAAAGAGGCACACGAAAGAGGACATTTTTCAGTGAAAAAAACAAAGGAGTTAATAGCTAAAGAATACTACATTCCCAAACTGGACGCCAAGATCGAGCGACATATTAGATGCTGCATTCCATGCATAGTATCCAATCATAAACGTGGGAAAAGAGGGATTTTTATATCCATTGTCGAAGGAAGAGGAACCACTGCAAACATTTCATATCGACTTCCTAGGTCCTCTGGAATCCACTGATAAAAGATACAAACACATTCTGACCGTTATAGATGGGTTTACCAAGTTCTGCTGGTTGTATGCAACTAAAACTCCATCAGCCAAAGAAGTCATCACGAGACTGGAAGCTCAAAGCCTTACCTTTGGAAATCCAATACAAATTATCACAGATAGAGGTTCCGCTTTTACACCTGACGAGTTTAAGGAGTTCTGCGACGCCGAAAATATTATTCATCATGCTGTGACTACTGGTCTACCAAGAGCTAACGGGCAAGTAGAAAGACTAAATACCACTATAATTTCAGTTTTATCCAAGCTTTCCGTGGATGATCCGAGCAAGTGGCACAAGTTCGTGGGCAAGGTGCAGCAAGCAATTAATTCAACATACTGCAGAAGCACAGAGATGACTCCATACGAGTTGTTGGTTGGAGTAATAATGCGTACCAAATCGGATGAGCAGAAAGACTACAGATGCGCAGAAAAAGTTTACTAGTTACGAGTTGGAAATTCTGGCCGTTGTTGAGGCTCTACAGAAATTTCGAGTTTATCTTCTTGGCATTCACTTCAAGCTAGTGAGTGATTGCAACGCATTTACCAAAACGATGGAGAAAAGGGAAGTTTGTACCAGAGTTGCCAGAAGTGGAACATAGAGCAGGCACTCGCATTCGGCATGCGAATGCACTAAGCCGAAATCCTGTAATGATGATTACTGATGGAAATGTATATACCAAACTAAAACATCTGCAAGCCAAAGACGACGATATTAAGGCTATTATTGATATTTTGATATTGACATTATGAAAGCTGAATTGTTGTGCAAGTTAATCGACGACGTTGAGCTTGTAGTAGTACCTGTACCATTCCAGCGCGAAATTATGAAAGAGGCACACGAAAGAGGACATTTTTCAGTGAAAAAAACAAAGGAGTTAATAGCTAAAGAATACTACATTCCCAAACTGGACGCCAAGATCGAGCGACATATTAGATGCTGCATTCCATGCATAGTATCCAATCATAAACGTGGGAAAAGAGGGATTTTTATATCCATTGTCGAAGGAAGAGGAACCACTGCAAACATTTCATATCGACTTCCTAGGTCCTCTGGAATCCACTGATAAAAGATACAAACACATTCTGACCGTTATAGATGGGTTTACCAAGTTCTGCTGGTTGTATGCAACTAAAACTCCATCAGCCAAAGAAGTCATCACGAGACTGGAAGCTCAAAGCCTTACCTTTGGAAATCCAATACAAATTATCACAGATAGAGGTTCCGCTTTTACACCTGACGAGTTTAAGGAGTTCTGCGACGCCGAAAATATTATTCATCATGCTGTGACTACTGGTCTACCAAGAGCTAACGGGCAAGTAGAAAGACTAAATACCACTATAATTTCAGTTTTATCCAAGCTTTCCGTGGATGATCCGAGCAAGTGGCACAAGTTCGTGGGCAAGGTGCAGCAAGCAATTAATTCAACATACTGCAGAAGCACAGAGATGACTCCATACGAGTTGTTGGTTGGAGTAATAATGCGTACCAAATCGGATGAGCAGAAAGACTACAGATGCGCAGAAAAAGTTTACTAGTTACGAGTTGGAAATTCTGGCCGTTGTTGAGGCTCTACAGAAATTTCGAGTTTATCTTCTTGGCATTCACTTCAAGCTAGTGAGTGATTGCAACGCATTTACCAAAACGATGGAGAAAAGGGAAGTTTGTACCAGAGTTGCCAGAAGTGGAACATAGAGCAGGCACTCGCATTCGGCATGCGAATGCACTAAGCCGAAATCCTGTAATGATGATTACTGATGGAAATGTATATACCAAACTAAAACATCTGCAAGCCAAAGACGACGATATTAAGGCTATTATTGATATTTTGATATTGACATTATGAAAGCTGAATTGTTGTGCAAGTTAATCGACGACGTTGAGCTTGTAGTAGTACCTGTACCATTCCAGCGCGAAATTATGAAAGAGGCACACGAAAGAGGACATTTTTCAGTGAAAAAAACAAAGGAGTTAATAGCTAAAGAATACTACATTCCCAAACTGGACGCCAAGATCGAGCGACATATTAGATGCTGCATTCCATGCATAGTATCCAATCATAAACGTGGGAAAAGAGGGATTTTTATATCCATTGTCGAAGGAAGAGGAACCACTGCAAACATTTCATATCGACTTCCTAGGTCCTCTGGAATCCACTGATAAAAGATACAAACACATTCTGACCGTTATAGATGGGTTTACCAAGTTCTGCTGGTTGTATGCAACTAAAACTCCATCAGCCAAAGAAGTCATCACGAGACTGGAAGCTCAAAGCCTTACCTTTGGAAATCCAATACAAATTGTCACAGATAGAGGTTCCGCTTTTACACCTGACGAGTTTAAGGAGTTCTGCGACGCCGAAAATATTATTCATCATGCTGTGACTACTGGTCTACCAAGAGCTAACGGGCAAGTAGAAAGACTAAATACCACTATAATTTCAGTTTTATCCAAGCTTTCCGTGGATGATCCGAGCAAGTGGCACAAGTTCGTGGGCAAGGTGCAGCAAGCAATTAATTCAACATACTGCAGAAGCACAGAGATGACTCCATACGAGTTGTTGGTTGGAGTAATAATGCGTACCAAATCGGATATTCAACTGAAGCAGATGATCGAAAACGAGATGACCCAAATGTTCAATAAAAAACGAGACGATTTGAGAAAGATGGCTAAACAACAAATTTTTGAAATTACAAGAGGAAACCAAGAAGACATACAACTTTCGCAGAAAGCAAGCTACAATATACGAAATTGGTGATCTTGTGGCAATCAAGCGAACGCAATTTGGAGCTGGTCTTAAGTTGAAAGCGTAGTATCTAGGTCCTTATCGCATTACCAAAACCAAGATGAAGGACACATACGATGTAACTAAAGACGCAAATTTTACGGAGGGTCCTAAACACACGACTACGTGCGCAGAGTACATGAAACCCTGGAGTCCATTTGAGGACGACGAAGACGACACATTTGGGACGAATGATTAAAAGGATGGCCGAGTTGTGGGATGGGATCTGGCAGCCGTGGCCCAGAACCATTTCTGTTGAATTGGCAACGACGGTCAATGATAAGATTGGCAACGACGGTCAATGATAAGATTGGCAACGATGATCGAATATGAGAGTGGCAACTTTAAGCGGCAACGACGACGAGTACGACGAAAATAAAACGACGAACGACGCAAAACTTAATAAGAAGTAACAACTAACGAGGAAAAATAATAATCATAACGACGAACGAGTTTAATTCATTTCATTGTATTTTAGCATAATAGCACAGTTACTTTAATAAACTTACTTAAAATATAAATAAATACCTATGTGGTAAATAACAATCCCACATGAATGATATCGCGATTCTGCTGGTGAAGTAGCCTTGCTGAAATATTCACCTACATGAGACTTATTGTTTATTTTGTGCAGTAAGATGGCCCCAAAGCCCTGAGAACTTGCGTCTGTATGTAATTAGATTGGATATTGCGGATCAATCATCACCAAAACTGGTTTTTGTGTAAGAATAGAAATAACTTTTTGTCGAATTTGTTCATATTACGGCTTTCAAATATATTGATTCTTTTCTGATGTTAAAAATTATAATGGTTTCATTAAACATGAAAATCATTCCACAAATTGTCTAAAATAAGACGCTAGTCCAATAAATTGTCGTAAAGCAGTTACTGATTGAGGAGGTGGTAAGGCAATTAACGCTGCAATTTTAAGCGAATTTGGACGAATTTCACCCGCCCTTACTTCATATTCCAAATATTGAACCGTTAATTTAAGGAAAAAACATTTTTTAATGTTAAATGAAAATCTCGCCTTTGTTAGCACGTCTAAAGTAATTCTAAGCCGTTCTAGAGCTTCACTTTTTGTTGTTGCTACTTTTACAACGTCGTCCATATAAACCGACCACAAAGGTATTTGCTAGATCTCGCAAAGCTTGCATTACTGCACGTTGAAAAACTGACGGCGCATTTTTAAGGCCAAACGGCATTGCCAAAAATTCATATTGACCATCCGGAGTGCCAAAAACTGTACATTCAACAGAATACTTTTGTAACGGAATTTGATAATACCAACTAGCCACGAAATGAGTGGCAAAGGGTATTTATCTGAGACTGTATTAGAGTTCTGATTCTGACTTTCTACCCAGTTTCACCAGTATCAGCATTACAGCGGACCACACTCGACGTCAGATTCATGTCAGCTGATACCTTTTGGCCATATTATTGGGTGTGCCAAATAAGAATACGCTACCTTTAATTTAACTCTAGTAATTCGTTTTTCTTAAATTGCGAGGGCGGAAGTGGGCGTGGCAAAAATTTGAAACAAACTTGATCTGCGTAGACACTACACGAATGCTGACACCAAATTTGGTTGCTCTAGCTCTTGTAGTCTCTGAGATCCACGTGTTCATACGGACGGACGGACAGACGGACGGAAAGACGGACGGACAGACGGACGGACAGACGGACGGACATGTCTCAATCGACTCGACTGTTGATGCTGATCAAGAATATATATACTTTATGGGGTCGGAAATGCTTCCTTCTGCCTGTTACATACATTTTAGCGACTTTAATATACCCTTTTACCCTATGGGTACAGGGTACAATTAGCTGAAAAAGATCAGCTAACAAAAGCGAAAAAACAGGTGAAGTTGGCAGACGGAGCAGTCAAAGAAATAGACTGGCAATGGCTCGCTGAAGTGCAATTTGGCGACAAAATAATCAAAATGCCATTTTTAGTATTGCCTAGCGGAATTGATGCGGTGGTGTTAGGGCGGAATTTTATAAATACAATATACAATGCGCAGGGGGCACCAAATTGAAATTCCGCCAATGTTCAGAATAAAAGGGAGGCTGACAGAAAGGATTTCGACAGCAATAGCGTCGGATGCACCAGAGATAGAACTCAGTGACTTTATGTGCGAAGAACTGGCCGAATTGACCAAAATAACTGGCACGTCCAAAGTTGGCATGCACACAATCACTATGTGTGACGATAAGCCAATAAAACAAAGGTATTATCCAAAGAATCCACAGATGCAAGGTATAAAAATGAGAAAGTGGAAGAATTGATAGCACCATTGCCAGATGATATCCCATGATATATAGAACGATCAAATAGTCCTTTACAGTTTACCAATAGTAATGGTAAAAAAGAAACAAACTGGAAAATGGAGGCTATGTGTTGAATTCAGGCAGATAAATTCAAAATCCATAAAAGACGCTTATCCAATAGAACGATCAAATAGTCCTTACAGTTCACCAATAGTAATGGTGAAAAAGAAACAAACTGGAAAATGGAGGCTATGTGTTGAATTCAGGCAGATAAATTCAAAATCCATAAAAGACGCTTATCCAATGCCGAGAATTGACTTAGATCAACTGCGCGAAGCAAAATTCATAAGCAATTTAGATTTAAAAGATGGATATTCACAGATTCCGCTGGAAATGAATAGCAGGAAGATGACAGCTTTCACAGTTCCAGGAAAGGGATTATATCAATGGAAAGTGATGCCGTTCGGTTTGCACTCAGCATCTGCAACTTTCCAACGAGCTTTAGATATGGTCATAGGACCAGAAATGATGCCACACGCGTTCGCGTATCAGAATGATATCAAATTGGTCAGCCGAACAATAGAAGACCACAAAGCTCATTTGAAGGAAGTTTCCGCAGACTGCAGGCAGCAAATTTAATGATAAATGCAGAAAAATGCCAATTCTTCAGAAAAGAGCTAAGATTCCTGGGCCATCGAGTAACAGAGCAAGGCATTGGCCAGATCCAGATAAAATGGCAGTAATAGCTGAATTAAAACCGCCAAAGAACACAAAAAAGTTACGTTAATACCTAGAAGAAGCATCGTGGTACAGATGGTTCGTGCCAAGTTTCGCAACGCTAGTACAGCTATTAAATTTTCTATTAAAGAAAAAAGCAAAATGGGTGTGGGAAGGAAAACATCAGGATGCGTTTGATATGGTAAAGCAAAAGTTGGTGGCCGATCCAGTGTTGACATGCCCAGACTTTACGAAAATGTTTGTATTACAAACTGACGCTAACGACTACGGCATAGGGGCAATTCTGACTCAAGATACAGAGGAAGGCGAGAGAGTCATATGCCAGATGGCAATGCGGAGTTGATCAAAGAAATTGGCGTATTGGTACGAAGAAACCTGGAAAAAGCTATTCAGTGGGCGAAATAGTGTGGGCCAAGGAGCACTATTTGTCAAATGCGGCAGAGGGATTCGCGGCAAAACTTGCACCACGGTATGGTGGGCCATACAAAGTCATGGGATTTACATCGCCAGGTATATGCATATCAGCGAATTAAAAGTGCAACCAGTATAAGATACAACAGATGATCCAAATGAGCAGTAAGGATGCAAACTACCGGAAACCGGCCAAATGAAGTTTAAACAGTTGGACCGGCCGGACAACTGGGAGATCTTCATATGGGGAGGAACGGTAGAAACACGAACCAGCATCAGGTGGAAAGGAAATTGCATTGGCCTACAGAAATAAATAACAAGAATTTTAACCAAAATTTTTTTTGCTTGTTAGTTGTTTGACAACATGGAAGAAAGTAATAATGTCGCAACGTATGAAGGAATTTCTAAAAAAAAAAAAAAAATATATATATATATAAATGGAAAAATCTTTGCAGACGTACAATTTTTTTTGCAGTGCATGTCACTGTAATATAAAAAGAAATAAAAAGAAATTTTGAGTTTAACGGGTTAGCGCTAGACAAACGAGACGGAATATAAACACCAATGCTTCTCAAACTGTAACATAGCAGAACAGACAGAGGATGCAAATGGATAAGGAGAGGACTCGCATCGCCTTATGTGTCGAACGAGGCGAGGAGCCGGACCCAATGGGGCCGGTGATCGTCATCTCGTCCGACGAGGGAGAGGAAGAGGACGTGGGAGAAAATCAGGGAATTTATCAGCAATTGCTGCAGTGGCAATTGCAGGGGTGCAGACGAGGTCCGCCTATATGAGACAGCGGTCCGTGCCGGTCGAGCATCTGATACGACCAAGGCCATATTGGCAAAGGCAGCGGTCGGTGCCAGTGCCACAGGCACACCAAAGATGACAGGAATTGGAGCCCGAGGAGTGGCCGGTGGCTATGGCAGTGCAGGCCATGGAGGGAGGGCTACGACAATCAGAGGTGATGTGGGTGGGCCGGATCCGGTATAGGATCCGTAGTAATAGGAATGGAATTATGGTATTCGAAGAATCGGGGGTATAGATTAAGAGAAAATTTTGGATTTTAGGATAGCTTATTCACGACCGATCGTTCCTATGGCAGCTATATGATATAGTCATCCTATCGGAATGATTCCGAGATATACAATGCCTGCAGCAAAAAGAAGCCTGGGTGCAAAATATCAGCTCTGTAGCTTTAAGGGTCTCGGAGGAGATTGCGTTGATCCAGGCAGACGGACAGACAGACAGACAGACGGACATACGGACAGACGGACAGGGCTAAATGAACTCAGCTCATCGTGCTGATCAAGAATATATATACTTTATATAGTCGGAGATGCTTCCTTCTATGCGTTGCAAACTTCTGACCAAAATAATATACCTTTTTTGCAAAGGTATAAAAAAAATAATAAAAAAAAAAAAAATTTTTTTTTACCATTATCTAAAAAAGCAAACTCTTACACAAAACCCAATCCATTTCTCAAACTGCTACATAAACCTAAATTAAAATAAATGAAGCAAGCAAGGCGTCCCTGCCGACTTTGAGTATACCCTGTACCAAGTAGAGTAACTGTATTAAATCAAACTCCTTAAAATTTGCCCTTACTTTAAACTAAAATTCTGCTCACAAGCGGCAGCAACGAACGCATGCTATCTCGCTCACACTTACTACGCAATCTCGCGCTGGGCATTTCAATACAAATTGAACATAGATATATCTCCGATATTTCTTGTCCGATTTTAACGAAATTTGATCAGCTGATACCTTTTGGCCATATTATTGGGTGTGCCATAAGAATGCGCTACCTTTAATATAACACTAGTAATTCGTTTTTCCGAATTTCGGGGTCGGAAGTGGGCGTTGCAAAAATTTAAAACAAACTTGATCTGCGTAGACACTACACGAATACTGACACCAAATTTGGTTGCTCTAGCTCTTATAGTCTCTGAGATCCACGTGTTCATACTGACGGACGGACGGACAAAAGGACGGACGGACAGGCGGACGGACAAACGGACATGTCTCAATCGACTCGGCTGTTGATGCTGATCAAGAATAATTATACTGTATGGGGTCGGAAATGTCTATTTCTGTCGGTTACATACATTTTAGCGACTTTAATATACCCTTACCCTGTTGCGAAATACCAACCAACAATTGTCAATCAATAAAGAAATATCATTAAGGTTTAAAAATATTACAGATCACATTAATAATGAACAAGAAAACATAAATTTATTTTTCAAAAACTATAAAAATAATATTTTTAAATCTTTAACTTTAAATTCATTTATTGCAGTATATCGCCAGAATTAACGTAAATCTTGATTTATTGTATTACCATATAAATAATATTGCAGAGAGCGTATTACTAGCAAAAATATATGTTAAACCAAAATTCATATTGGACGAAATAGAATTATTAATAATAAGAAAAATAATTACAGACGAACATTTATTAATGTTATCCCATTACCATTTAACATAACAAAAATGTTTTACCAAATTACTTAACTCATAACCTAGATGTCAATATACAATACTTTAAGCAAGAATGTCCACGAATCCATGAACTGTTTATTTGCGATTACGCAGCAGCAGTAGACAACTTCTACAATCACTGCCTGAAAGATCTACTGGAGAATTAAAAAAGCGACTTGTGATGTCAGAGACATCAGCGAAGAGGAACACGTTTATCAGATTGAAGACCAACACATTCTGATAACCAACGCAAAAAACATGGCAATAATCCCGTCATGTAGCCGACCAAGAATAATCAAAGGGTAAGCCTTAATTTCAATTAACAATTGTTCGGTAACCATCGATGGAGTAAAGCCACAAACATAACGTACAACGAAGTAGACCAATTAGCTATACCAAGACTCGAGGATCTAAGGATTAACTACACCATTCCAGACTTGAATCTCCAAAGACTTCATTTAGAGAACATTAAAGCTAAATCGGAAATATTATATGTAAAAAACTATACATCGAATCATCTGATCAAGTCTACATCTTAGTTGCCATCATGACAATCACAGTAGCGATACTATGGGCACTGAGAACTAAAAGGATAACCCTGGTAACAACAGCAACACCATCTACAAACGTTCCGACCATACCTTTGCTTTGGCCTTCACTTCATTCCAGGGGGGAGGAGTTACCATCTCAGAGCCCCTCGAGATGCCCCCAATTAAGCCTCCATGAGCAACTGCAACATAAACTGCAATATAAGAAATCTTGAGCAATACCCAGAAGTCGCAACATCAGCAACAAGCAGCATGTATACATATTAACATAATTCTTAAGAATGTAAATCAAATGCTTACGTCGGCATTCTGCCGACGGTCAGCCAGCTAGGGTGTAGGTACATAGAAATTAATATGAATAAAAAATAAAACAGTCTTCTTTTGAAGTCGAATTAAACAAGTCTTATTATTTACCTAAACCAAATATTTAAATACATCTACAACCAAACCATTAAATATATCCACCCCGGATCCTCAATCTGGTAACTGGCGCAGTCGAAATTTTAAGAACCTACTAAACATGAGGATAATCATAGTTATTATTTTGTAAGTTTATTTTAATAATAAGAGTAAAATAAAAAGAGAAGAGAATAAAACACAATAATGAATAAATAAAGTAAATAAATAAAAATTTTTTTTTTTTTTCAAATTAAAACAAAAATCATTATATGCACAGGTAAAATAAAAGTAAAACAAAGAAAAATGAGAAGAAAGAAAATTTAGTTGTCTAGTGTGTGGTGGAACAAGTGTAAAATAATTAAAACAAATCTTAACAATTAAATCAAAAATTTTTTTCTTGATAAATAAAAATCTTTCCAAATTTTATCGCTAAAAAGTGATATTTTGAAACCAAAAATTTAAACAAAATCATTTATAAATGCATGCAATAAAATTAATAATTCATGCGAAAAAGGAAAAAATATCAAAGTGTTTGTGTACGGTTCGAGTTCACGTCACACGTGCTGCGGTTCGATTTCGACGTCTGTGCGACAGAAAAGTTGGCGGCAGTTGTAGACATACTCAGAAACACACAACATGTATGATAATAATACAGTTTAAAATCGCTCCAATGGGGTTAATATTTCAGGGCGACTTATAAATCCAAGCGGCCAAAAATAAAAACATCTACCATATATGTCTGATAAAAAATAATAATAATAAAAAAAAAGAGAAAAATATACTGATTACGCATGTGTATATAATCTAGTGGAACCTTACTTGACTTTGTTTTTCAGTGTGACTAGCAAAGCAAGAGCAAGATATAAAAAAAAAAGTGTTAAAATATTTTCAGATGGTTGTATTTATTTGATTTGGTATTTCTAAAGAATGTAAATCAAATGCTTACGTCGGCATTCTGCCGACGGTCAGCCAGCTAGTGTGTGTGTAGGTACATAGAAATTAATATGAATAAAAATAAAACAGTCTTCTTGTGAAGTCGATTTAAACAAATCTTATTATATACCTAAACCAAATATTTAAAGACATCTACAACCAAACCATTAAATATATCCACCCTGGATCCTCAATCTGGTAACTCGCGTTTATATGTTTAAGTCAAACATATAAACGAATCTGGAAATTCGATCGAACACACGCAAACAAAAGAAATGTGCGGTCGAACCGAAAGCAAAATTCAAACATTAAACTGGCAAACCATATATACAAACATAATTACATATGTTTGGAGAGAAATGGTTAAAGCAAAGGCCGAATGTGTAATACAAAACAGATGAGAACAAGTGCATGTCGGCATATAACCGCAACAGCGAACACACACAAGTGCGTAAGCCACTGACGCACGAGACTTAGAGAGTCGGCACATGCGTATAGACCAGCGGGGAAGGCGAGGGGTTGCATATTTTGTACTGCTTCAGCTCTGACTTTCTCCAAATCAATTTCTTCCGTTGTATCACACGGTGGAAGTAACCCCAACGGACGAGCAACTTTTCCGATAAACAACTCTAACGGACTTGCCCCGTGTCACTCTATTTGAAGTACAATTTAAAGCAAACTGAACATTACTCAATGCATCTTGCCAAGCCCGATTGCCGGACTCAACTGCCGTTAATAGATTCTTCAAAGTACTCATAATGCGCTCAACTTGTCCATTTGCTCTACTTGCACCAGTCGCGATTAAGTGTAAATTTATTTTCTGTTGTGAGCAAAACTCACTAAATTTATTGCTTCCTTTAGCAGATCAAGGACGATTGATACCCCCAAACAAAGATACTGCTGATGTCACTGCATTTATGCAGCTTTCAGCATCTATCTTAAATGTATGAGTCAAATAAGCAAACTTCGTAAATCCATCCACCGCAACTATGATATATTCTTTTGTGTTAGACTTTCCACTCAATTTCCCAGTTATGTCGATATGAATAGTATGCCAGGGTATATTAACTTTTGGTATCGGATGTAAACTAGCTTGCATAGTGTTTCCGCAGACTGCAGGCAGCAAATTTAATAATAAATGCAGAAAAATGGCCATTCTTCAGAAAAGAGCTAAGAATCCTGGGCCACCGAGTAACAGAATTAAAACCGCCAAAGAACACAAAAAATTATTAAATTTTCTATTAAAGAAAAAAGCAAAATGGGTGTGGGAAGGAAAACATCAGGATGCGTTTGATATGGTAAAGCAAAAGTTGGTGGCCGATCCAGTGTTGACATGCCCAGACTTTCCGAAAATGTTTGTATTACAAACTGACGCTAACAACTACGGCATAGGGGCAATTCTGACTCAAGATACAGAGGAAGGCGAAAGAGTCATATGCCAGATGGCAATGCGGAGTTGATCAAAGAAATTGTCGTATTGGTACGAAGAAACCTGGAAAAAGCTGTTCAGTGGGCGAAATAGTGTGGGCCAAGGAGCACTATTTGTCAAATGCGGCAGAGGGATTCGCGGCAAAACTTGCACCAATGTATGGTGGGCCATACAAAGTCATGGGATTTACATCGCCAGGTATATGCATATCAGCGAATTAAAAGTGCAACCAGTATAAGATACAACAGATGATCCAAATGAGCAGTAAGGATGCAAACTACCGGAAACCGGCCAAATGAAGTTTAAACAGTTGGACCGGCCGGACAACTGGGAGATCTTCATATGGAGAGGAACGGTAGAAACACGAACCAGCATCAGGTGGAAAGGAAATTGCATCGGCCTACAGAAATAAATAACAAGAATTTCAACCAAAATTTTTTTTTGCTTGTTAGTTGTTTGACAACATGGAAGAAAGTAATAATGTCGCAACGTATGAAGGAATTTCTAAAAAAAAAAAAAATATATATATATAAATGGAAAAATCTTTGCAGACGTACAATTTTTTTTTGCAGTGCATGTCACTGTAATATAAAAAGAAATTTTGAGTTTGGCGGGTTAGCGCTAGACAAACGAGACGGAATATAAACACCAATGCTTCTCAAACTGTAACATAGCAGAACAGACAGAGGATGCAAATGGATAAGGAGAGGACTCGCATCGCCTTATGTGTCGAACTAGGCGAAGAGCCGGTCCCAATGGGGCCGGTGATCGTCATCTCGTCCGACGAGGGAGAGGAAGAGGACGTGGGAGAAAATCAGGGAATTTATCAGCAATTGCTGCAGTGGCAATTGCAGGGGTGCAGACGAGGTCCGCCTATATGAGACAGCGGTCCGTGCCGGTCGAGCATCTGATACGACCAAGGCCATATTGGCAAAGGCAGCGGTCGGTGCCAGTGCCACAGGCACACCAAAGATGACAGGAATTGGAGCCCGAGGAGTGGCCGGTGGCTATGGCAGTGCAGGCCATGGAGGGGAGGGCTACGACAATCAGAGGTGATGTGGGTGGGCCGGATCCGGTATAGGATCCGTAGTAATAGGAATGGAATTATGGTATTCGAAGAATCGGGGGTATAGATTAAGAGAAAATTTTGGATTTTAGGATAGCTTATTCACGACCGATCGTTCCTATGGCAGCTATATGATATAGTCATCCTATCGGAATGATTCCGAGATATACAATGCCTGCAGCAAAAAGAAGCCTGGGTGCAAAATATCAGCTCTGTAGCTTTAAGGGTCTCGGAGGAGATTGCGTTGATCCAGACAGACGGACAGACAGACAGACAGACGGACATACGGACATACGGACAGACGGACAGGGCTAAATGAACTCAGCTCATCGTGCTGATCAAGAATATATATACTTTATATAGTCGGAGATGCTTCCTTCTATGCGTTGCAAACTTCTGACCAAAATTAATATACCTTTTTTGCAAAAGTATAAAAAATATAATAAAAAAAAAAAAAATTTTTTTTTTACCATTATCTAAAAAAGCAAACTCTTACACAAAACCCAATCCATTTCTCAAACTGCTACATAAACCTAAATAAAAATAAATGAAGCAAGCAAGGCGTCCCTGCCGACTTTGAGTATAGCCTGTACCAAGTAGAGTAACTGTATTAAATCAAACTCCTTAAAATTTGCCCTTACTTTTAACGAAATTTGATCAGCTGATACCTTTTGGCCATATTATTGGGTGTGCCATAAGAATGCGCTACCTTTAATATAACACTAGTAATTCGTTTTTCCGAATTTCGGGGTCGGAAGTGGGCGTTGCACAAATTTGAAACAAACTTGATCTGCGTAGACACTACACGAATACTGACACCAAATTTGGTTGCTCTGGCTCTTATAGTCTCTGAGATCCACGTGTTCATACTGACGGACGGACGGACAGACGGACGGACAGACGGACGGACAAACGGACATGTCTCAATCGACTCGGCTGTTGATGCTGATCAAGAATAATTATACTTTATGGGGTCGGAAATGTCTCTTTCTGTCGGTTACATACATTTTAGCGACTTTAATATACCCTTACCCTGTTGCGAAATACCAACCAACAATTGTCAATCAATAAAGAAATATCATTAAGGTTTAAAAATATTACAGATCACATTAATAATGAACAAGAAAACATAAATTTATTTTTCAAAAACTATAAAAATAATATTTTTAAATCTTTAACTTTAAATTCATTTATTGCAGTATATCGCCAGAATTAACGTAAATCTTGATTTATTGTATTACCATATAAATAATATTGCAGAGAGCATATTACTAGCAAAAATAAATGTTAAACCAAAATTCATATTGGACGAAATAGAATTATTAATAATAAGAAAAATAATTACAGACGAACATTTATTCATGTTATCCCATTACCATTTAACATAACAAAAATGTTTTACCAAATTACTTAACTCATAACCTAGATGTCAATATACAATACTTTAAGCAAGAATGTCCACGAATCCATGAACTGTTTATTTGCGATAACGCAGCAGCAGAAGACAACTTCTACAATCACTGCCTGAAAGATCTACTGGAGAATTAAAAAGCGACTTGTGATGTCAGAGACATCAGCGAAGAGGAACACGTTTATCAGATTGAAGAACAACACATTCTGATAACCAACGCAAAAAACATGACAATAATCCCGTCATGTAGCCGACCAAGAATAATCAAAGGGTAAGCCTTAATTTCAATTAACAAATGTTCGGTAACCATCGATGGAGTAAAGCCACAAACATAACGTACAACGAAGTAGACCAATTAGCTATACCAAGACTCGAGGATCTAAGGATTAACTACACCATTCCAGACTTGAATCTCCAAAGACTTCATTTAGAGAACATTAAAGCTAAATCGGAAATATTATATGTAAAAAACTATACATCGAATCATCTGATCAAGTCTACATCTTAGTTGCCATCATGACAATCACAGTAGCGATACTATGGGCACTGAGAACTAAAAGGATAACCCTGGTAACAACAGCAACACCATCTACAAACGTTCCGACCATACCTTCGCTTTGGCCTTCACTTCATTCCAGGGGGGAGGAGTTACCATCTCCGAGTCCCTCGAGATGCCCCCAATTAAGCCTCCATGAGCAACTGCAACATAAACTGCAATATAAGAAATCTTGAGCAATACCCAGAAGTCGCAACATCAGCAACAAGCAGCATGTATACATATTAACATAATTCTTAAGAATGTAAATCAAATGCTTACGTCGGCATTCTGCCGACGGTCAGCCAGCTAGGGTGTAGGTACATAGAAATTAATATGAATAAAAATGAAACAGTCTTCTTGTGAAGTCGAAAATTTTAATGAGCGGGAAGAGGTCATGCAGCTGCTGCCATGGCCTTATGTGTCGAACGAGGAGTCCGATGGCGAGGAGCCGGTCCCAATGGGGCCGGTGATCGTCATCTCGTCCGACGAGGGAGAAAATCAGGAGGAACAGAAACAGAAGAGAAAGAAGAAGACGGCGAATTAAGCGAGAATGAGGGGATAGTGGCTGACAGTCTGGCGGGTGTATTTGCGGAGTTGGAGGAAGAACTGGAGAGGATGGGGTCAGATTTGGACCACCCATGGAAGAGGCAGATGGGCCAGCCCAAAGAGTTGTAGAGGTGCCGGCGGCAATCAATGACCCGGTCGCTTTCGTTGACCTTATCGACACCGAAGAGCAAGATAAGGGGCCGGAGGAGGTGGTGAGGCCACCGACTCCAATGCGACGGGCAAGTAGCCCAATGCGACGGGCAAGTAGCCCAATGAATGAAAGATTTGAGGAGGAGTTTTGCAGGCCCAGGTCAATGACGCCGGAGGTAGAAAAGCCGGGAATTTATCAGCAATTGCTGCAGTGGCAACAACAACAACAACAGCAGCAGCCGCCACAAGAGCAACAATAACCGCAAGAGTCGCTAGTTCTCTTTACTGTCTCTTTCAAGAGCTTCTTCATATTGTCTCTTTCAACAGCTTCACCATACTGTCTCTTTCAACAGCTTCTTCATACTGTCTCTTTCAAGATTTTCTCTTTACTGCCTCTTTCAACAGCTTCACTGTAATGTCTCTTTCAACAGCTTCACCAAACTGTCTCTTTCAACAGCTTCTCTTTACTGTCTCTTTCAACAGCTTCACACCCACATGTGTTCTCTTTACTGTCTCTTTCAAGAGCTTCTCTTTACAGTCTCTTTCAACATCTTCTCCATACTGTCTCTTTCAACAGCTCCTCTTTACTGTCTCTTTCAACAGCTTCACCATACTGTCTCTTTCAACAGCTTCTCTTTACTGTCTCTTTCAACAGCTTCACCATAACGTCTCTTTCAACAGTTTCTCTTTACTGCCTCTTTCAACAGCTTCACTTTACTGTCTCTTTCAACAGCTTCACCATACTGTCTCTTTCAACAGCTTCTCTTTACTGTCTCTTTCAACAGCTTCACCATACTGTCTCTTTCAACAGCTTCTCTTTACTGTCTCTTTCAACAGCTTCACCATACTGTCTCTTTCAACAACTACTCTTTACTGTCTCTTTCAACAGCTTTTTCATACTGTCTCTTTCAGCAGCTTCTTGTTACTGTCTCTTTCAACAGCTTCACTTTACTGGTTTTTAGTCCATATTTTCAATTTTTACAATTTAATTATTATAATTTAATTTTTAAAACTAAGGTTTTACAGCTTAATTCTTAGAATTCAACTTAAATGACCCTTACTACTTTCTAACTCAGTCGGTACTTGCACATCTGGCAACTTTCTTATATCCTCATGCGCATACTTGTATTTCCTGTTATTTTTCTATTTTCCTCTAACAGATCAATTATTTAAAAAGGTCCTCTAAATTTAGGACTTAACTTTGTTTGATTTTTCTCTTCATTTCTTATCAATACAAAATCACCCACCCCGGCGGATGAGCAACTTTTCCGATAAACAACTCTAACGGACTTGCCCTTGTCACTCTATTTGAAGTACAATTTAAGGCAAACTGAACATTACTCAATGCATCTTGCCAAGCCCAATTGCCGGACTCAACTGCCGTTAATAGATTCTTCAAAGTACTCATAATGCGCTCAACTTGTCCATTTGCTCTACTTGCACCAGTCGCGATTAAGTGTAAATTTATTTTCTGTTGTGAGCAAAACTCACTAAATTTATTGCTTCCTTTAGCAGATCAAGGACGATTGATACCCCAAACAAAGATACTGCTGATGTCACTGCATTTATGCAGCTTTCAGCATCAATCTTAAATGTATGAGTCAAATAAACAAACTTCGTAAATCCATCCACCGCAACTATGATATATTCTTTTGTGTTAGACTTCCCACTCAATTTCCCAGTTATGTCGATATGAATAGTATGCCAGGGTATATTAACTTTTGGTATCGGATGCTGGCACGGGTAAAGTTGGCATGCAAACAATCACTATGTGTGACGATAAGCCAATAAAACAAATTTATTATCCAAAGAATCCACAGATGCATGGTATAAAAAATGAGAAAGTGGAATTGATAGGAGATATATAGAACGATCAAATAGTCCTTACAGTTCACCAATAGTAATGGTGAAAAAGAAACAAACTGGAAAATGGAGGCTATGTGTTGAATTCAGGCAGATAAATTCAAAATCCATAAAAGACGCTTATCCAATAGAACGATCAAATAGTCCTTACAGTTCACCAATAGTAATGGTGAAAAAGAAACAAACTGGAAAATGGAGGCTATGTGTTGAATTCAGGCAGATAAATTCAAAATCCATAAAAGACGCTTATCCAATGCCGAGAATTGACTTAGATCAACTGCGCGAAGCAAAATTCATAAGCAATTTAGATTTAAAAGATGGATATTCACAGATTCCGCTGGAAATGAATAGCAGGAAGATGACAGCTTTCACAGTTCCAGGAAAGGGATTATATCAATGGAAAGTGATGCCGTTCGGTTTGCACTCAGCATCTGCAACTTTCCAACGAGCTTTAGATATGGTCATAGGACCAGAAATGATGCCACACGCGTTCGCGTATCAGAATGATATCAAATTGGTCAGCCGAACAATAGAAGACCACAAAGCTCATTTGAAGGAAGTTTCCGCAGACTGCAGGCAGCAAATTTAATGATAAATGCAGAAAAATGCCAATTCTTCAGAAAAGAGCTAAGATTCCTGGGCCATCGAGTAACAGAGCAAGGCATTGGCCAGATCCAGATAAAATGGCAGTAATAGCTGAATTAAAACCGCCAAAGAACACAAAAAAGTTACGTTAATACCTAGAAGAAGCATCGTGGTACAGATGGTTCGTGCCAAGTTTCGCAACGCTAGTACAGCTATTAAATTTTCTATTAAAGAAAAAAGCAAAATGGGTGTGGGAAGGAAAACATCAGGATGCGTTTGATATGGTAAAGCAAAAGTTGGTGGCCGATCCAGTGTTGACATGCCCAGACTTTACGAAAATGTTTGTATTACAAACTGACGCTAACAACTACGGCATAGGGGCAATTCTGACTCAAGATACAGAGGAAGGCGAAAGAGTCATATGCCAGATGGCAATGCGGAGTTGATCAAAGAAATTGTCGTATTGGTACGAAGAAACCTGGAAAAAGCTGTTCAGTGGGCGAAATAGTGTGGGCCAAGGAGCACTATTTGTCAAATGCGGCAGAGGGATTCGCGGCAAAACTTGCACCAAGGTATGGTGGGCCATGCAAAGTCATGGGATTTACATCGCCAGGTATATGCATATCAGCGAATTAAAAGTGCAACCAGTATAAGATACAACAGATGATCCAAATGAGCAGTAAGGATGCAAACTACCGGAAACCGGCCAAATGAAGTTTAAACAGTTGGACCGGCCGGACAACTGGGAGATCTTCATATGGAGAGGAACGGTAGAAACACGAACCAGCATCAGGTGGAAAGGAAATTGCATCGGCCTACAGAAATAAATAACAAGAATTTCAACCAAAATTTTTTTTTGCTTGTTAGTTGTTTGACAACATGGAAGAAAGTAATAATGTCGCAACGTATGAAGGAATTTCTAAAAAAAAAAAAAATATATATATATAAATGGAAAAATCTTTGCAGACGTACAATTTTTTTTGCAGTGCATGTCACTATAATATAAAAAGAAATTTTGAGTTTGGCGGGTTAGCGCTAGACAAACGAGACGGAATATAAACACCAATGCTTCTCAAACTGTAACATAGCAGAACAGACAGAGGATGCAAATGGATAAGGAGAGGACTCGCATCGCCTTATGTGTCGAACGAGGCGAGGAGCCGGTCCCAATGGGGCCGGTGATCGTCATCTCGTCCGACGAGGGAGAGGAAGAGGACGTGGGAGAAAATCAGGGAATTTATCAGCAATTGCTGCAGTGGCAATTGCAGGGGTGCAGACGAGGTCCGCCTATATGGGACAGCAGTCCGTGCCGGTCGAGCATCTGTTACGACCAAGGCCATATTGGCAAAGGCAGCGGTCGGTGCCAGTGCCACAGGCACACCAAAGATGGCAGGAATTGGAGAGAGGGGGGAGGGCCACGACAATCAGAGGTTATGTGGGTGGGCCGGATCCGGTATAGGATCCGTAGTAATATGAATGGAATTATGGTATTCGAAGAATCGGGGGTATAGATTAAGAGAAAATTTTGGATTTTAGGATAGCTCATTCACGACCGATCGTTCCTATGGCAGCTATATGATATAGTCATACTATCGGAATGATTCCGAGATATACAATGCCTGCAGCAAAAAGAAGCCTGGGTGCAAAATATCAGCTCTGTAGCTTTAAGGGTCTCGGAGGAGATTGCGTTGATCCAGACAGACGGACAGACAGACAGACAGACAGACAGACAGACAGACGGACAGACGGACAACGGACATACAGACAGACGGACAGTGCTAAATGAACTCAGCTCATCGTCCTGATCAAGAATATATATACTTTATATAGTCGGAGATGCTTCCTTCTATGCGTTTGAAAACTTCTGTCCAAAATGAATATACCTTTTTTGCAAAGGTATAAAAATTACAATTATTCAAGAAACACACAACAAAGAGGAGCAATCCACAATATCGACCACCCATAAGGTGAACTACACAATTATGATGAGCAGGGAAATTTTCAACCAAGTGCCTCGACGGCCAAACAGTGTACTTAATAAATAGAGACCCTAACACCCCGTTGCCATACATCAAATTGGGTATAGACCCCTATAAAGATTTAAAATTTTTGATAGATACAGGCGCAACCTTCTCTTTCATAAATCCAAAATATGTACAAACACTGGAACAGTTAGAACTTCAAAAGCCGGTCATAATTACCACAGTCCTAAATTCACACCAGCTATACAAAAAATGTGTGATCCCTCTTTTCAAAGATTTCAATAACGATTCGTTATTCTCGCTTCTTCTATTCAATTTCCATTCTCTCTTTGACGAATTAATCGGAATAGATATCCTAAAAGGAATAAGTGCAGTAGTGAACCTTCCTAAAAGGATTTTACAACTTACAAGAAGTAATATAGACTTAATAATGGAAGATAGATTGACTTCCACCTTGTATACAGTGGAAGAAAATTCAAAGAAAATAATTAAGGTACCGGTTAACCTCAAAGAAGGCATATTTATATACGACCCAACAACCCTAACAGAGGACCTATTTATTTCGGGAGGCCTTTACATTGCTGAAGGTCATTTCAGTTATTTAGAAGTAAACAACTTCTCCAATAAAGAACAAAATGATTGCATAGATACACCTTTGACAGTAGAAGAATGCGATAAGAGGGATTTTTCAGAAACAGAATTAACGATAAAAAATAACGAAGAAAGTAAAGCAAACAACCAGACACAGACAATCCCAATAGATACCGACCATATGAATGAAGAAGAAAAGAAACAATTCATAGTTTTGTGTCATAGATTTGCCAACCTTTTCTATAAAGAAGGTACTTCCCTCACCTTCACAAGTTTAATTAAACACAGAATAAATACAACAGATGAAAAACCAATCTATACCAAACCCTTCAGGTATAGCATCAAAGAGAGAGAGGAAATTCAAAGACAAATTTCAAAATTACTAGATCAAGACATCATTAGACACAGCTACTCCCCATGGAGCTCACCAACATTTCTTGTTTCAAAAAAATTGGATAAGTCCAATGTCAAGAAATGGAGATTGGTCATCGATTATAGAAAATAAAATGAAAAAACTGTTCAAGATAAATATCCCATGCCAAACATAAACGAGGTATTAGACAAAATAGGCAGAGCATAATATTTTACTGCATTAGATTTAGCCAGCGGCTACCATCAGATCGAAATGGAGCCTAAACATATTAATAAGACCGCGTTTTCCACAACGGAAGGCCACTTCGAATTTGTCAGAATGCCATTTGGGCTAAATAATGCCCCAGCAACTTTCCAAAGAATAATGGACAATGTTCTGGCCGATTTAAACGGTAAATGTTGTCTCATTTATTTAGACGACATTATTGTTTTCTCCCCTTCACTACAAGAACACATTAAGGACCTTGAGGTAGTATTCTCAAAAATTAACAAAGCAAATCTTAAACTACAACCAAATAAATCAGAATTCCTTAGAAAAGAAATAGAATACCTAGGTCATGTGGTGACAGAAAATGGAATTAAACCAAACCCCAATAAGATCAATTCCATTAAACAATTTCCTTTACCTAGAACGAGGAAACAAATAAAATCCTTTCTTGGTCTCTTGGGCTATTATCGAAAATTTATTAGAGATTTTGCTACCATTACCAAACCACTTACACAACAGCTGAAAGGCAAAAAGACCGTTAAAATCAGCACAGAATTCATTTCTGCATTTGAAACATGCAAAACTCTCCTTTGCAATGACCCAATTTTACAATATCCAAATTTCTCTAAACAATTTATTTTGACCACCGACGCTAGTAACGTCGCTATTGGAGCTGTCCTTTCACAAGGGTCACCGAATAACGAAAAACCTGTATGTTTTGCTAGCCGTACGTTAACAGATACAGAACTCAACTATACAACAGTCGAAAAAGAAATGCTTGCCATAATCTGGGCAACTAAACATTTCCGCCCCTACCTCTTTGGTCAAAGATTTAAAATAGTCACCGACCATAAACCCCTAACATGGTTAATGAATTTCAAAGAACCAAATTCCAAACTAGTCCGTTGGAAACTTCAATTACACAAAGGGTTCTGAAAATGTGGTAGCTGATGTCCTCAGTAGAATTCCAGCAGATATAAATGTCAACAGCGAAGCAGTAGTTCCAGTTAATACAATAGTAACAGTAAACAAACCAATAAATGACTACAATCTTCAGTTAATATTTCAAACCGGCAACGAGTCAAAACTGATAACAACAACCCCATTCAAAAACAAAATTAGGAGAATAATTACAAAAACATATTTCGATAAAGAGGACACTACACGACTATTACAGAAAATTCTGAAACCAGGAAGAACGTACGCAATTTATGCTAATTTTTATACTAATTAATAATTTTCGACATAATAAATCAAAGCCTCACAGAATACTTTCTTACCACAAAACTCTATAAAATCATCCGATGTACAGTAATGTTGGATGATATTACAGATTCAAACCATGTTGAGCAAAAAATTAAGAAATACCACATAAATAGTAACCATAGAGGGATAGACGAGACAGTAGCTCATCTAAAAAGAATGTTTTACACACCCCATTTAAAATCCAAAGTGTCCTCAATAATTAACGAATGCGATGTCTGTCAAACCTTGGAATATGATAGACACCCACAAAAGTTAGTTTTTCAAGAAACAGAAACTCCCACAGTACCGATGCAAATTCTGCATATTGACCTTTATTCAATAAATAACAACACAAATTCAGTAAATTCGCAATGGGATATACAATATCTTCTAGAGACACATTAAGCATTGTTAAAGTTATGAGAAATTTTCTATGCTCCTTTGGTGTTCCGCAAAAAATTGTTTGCGACCAAGGGGCAGAATTTCAAGGTAAACTTTTTAAAGATTTTTGGAAATTTATCGCATTATATTAGATAAAAGAAAAGTTAAGAAACTGGAGTGCGAACACAATGACATACTAACAGATACCTTAATTACTTATAACAACGCTATTCACTCAACTCTGAAGCATACCCCATACGAGATATTTTACGGCAGACCTCATACTTTCGACAAGACAATCACATTCAATAATGAACACGATTACTTACAAAAAACTAAATAGCTTCCAAAACATAATCTATCCAGAACTCAAACAAGAGATGGAAAATATCAAAAAGTTTAGGATAGAAAAAGCAAACAAAATCAGAAAAAACCCAAAATCATTAGAACCAGATGAAATAGTGTTCAGGAAAGAAAATCGAGCATCGAGTTCTACAAGATAAAGGGATTACACTAATTACACACAAAAATCAAAAAATACATAAGTCCAAAATAAAAAAAAGAACACAAAATAATAAGTCAAATACTTCACAGGTATTCCCAAATTAAGGCAGAAGGCTAAAATTATTAAGTCACATAGGAATGTGATTCATAAAATAGATCTAACCAATTTTCAAAAAAAAAAAAAAAAAAAAAAACATAAATAAAATAAGAATTTAATAAAATACAAGAAAATGAAAATTACCTGTTACAAAATGCCAACCAACAATAATCAATCAATAAAGAAATATCATTAAGGTTTAAAAATATTACAAAACACATTAATAATGAACAAGAAAACATAAACTTATTCATCAAAAACTATAAAAATAATATTTTTAAATCTTTAACACAAGACATATTGAAATTCATTTATTGAAGTATATCGCCAGAATTAACGTAAATCTTGATTTAAGGTATAACCATATAAATAATACTGCAGAGAGCATATTACTGGCAAAAAATAAATTCATATTAGACGAAATAGAATTGTTAATAATAAGAAAAATAATTACAGACCAAAATGTAACAATAAAATAAGACGAACACCTATACAGGTTATAAGATTTAGAAACCTATATTAATGAAAACATTGTAATATTTAAGATAAAAGTTCCCATTTTTTGACCCATCTGTTTACGAACTTAGTCATGTTATCCCATTATCATTTAACATAACAAAAAAGTTAGTTTTACCAAACTACTTAACTCATATCCTAGCTGGCAATATACAATACTTTAAGCAAGAATGTCCACGAATCCATGAACTGTTTATTTGCGATAACGCAGCAGCAGAAGACAACTTCTACAATCACTGCCTGAAAGATCTACTGGAGAATTAAAAAGCGACTTGTGATGTCAGAGACATCAGCGAAGAGGAACACGTTTATCAGATTGAAGAACAACACATTCTGATAACCAACGCAAAAAACATGAATTAACAATTGTTCGGTAACCGTCGATGGAGTAAAGCCACAAACATAACAACGAAGTAGACCAATTAGCTATACCAAGACTCGAGGATCTAAGGATTAACTACACCATTCCAGACTTGAATCTCCAAAGACTTCACTTAGAGAACATTAAAGCTAAATCGGAAATATTATATGTAAAAAACTATACATCGAATCATCTGATCACAGTCTACATCTTAGTTGCCATCATGACAATCACAGTAGCGATACTATGGGCACTGAGAACTAAAATGATAACCCTGGTAACAACAGCAACACCATCTACAAACGTTCCGACCATACCTTCGCTTTGGCCTTCACTTCATTCCAGGGGGGAGGAGTTACCATCTCAGAGCCCATCGAGATGCCCCCAATTAAGCCTCCATGAGCAACTGCAACATAAACTGCAATATAAGAAATCTTGAGCAATACCCAGAAGTCGCAACATCAGCAACAAGCAGCATGTATACATATTAACATAATTCTAAAGAATGTAAATCAAATGCTTACGTCGGCATTCTGCCGACGGTCAGCCAGCTAGGGTGTAGGTACATAGAAATTAATATGAATAAAAATGAAACAGTCTTCTTTTTTTCAAGTCGAATTAAACAAGTCTTATTATTTACCTAAACCAAATATTTAAATACATCTACAACCAAACTATTAAATATATCCACCCCGGATCCTCAATCTGGTAATTCGCGTTTATATGTTTGAGTCAAACATATAAACGAATCTGGAAATTCGATCGAACACACGCAAACAAAAGAAATGTGCGGTCGAACCGAAAGCAAAATTCAAACATTAAACTGGCAAACATGTATACAAACATAATTACATACAGTTTGACAACAAAGTGTTTTCACAACGCAAAAAAGCATCATTTTTTTACTTTAAGATGAAAAAAAAACACTAAATAATAATTTTTTTAAATTTTTTTTTATTGAAGTAGGTTAATTAAACTATTTACTTATAGGACTACGAAAAAAATGAATAAATATGTTTCAAACAAAAAAGAAAAATAACAAAAACTAATTATTGCACAAAATTATACTGCCAACTAAGTCTTTACACATTTCGCTTTTTGTGCTATTTTTGTCGTTATTTTTGCATTTACCGTTGTTTCCTGGAATTTTCGGGGCGAGCATCAGTAGCCGCTTCAATGGTTTGTCTAATTTTGTCATAAGTTGCTAGAATTGATTTGATAGTAACCGTCTTTTGAGTGATTAAAAATGCCAGGCAAGCGGATTAGTTTTGATATGGCCCAGTTGGTCTATTATAATCATACAATTGGCAAAACGGTCGCAGAGATCGCCAATATGTTTTTAATAACACCAAAGACTGTATACAACATTCTCAACCGTGCCAAAAAGGAAGGTAGACTCGAAACAAAGCCTACAACCGGACGCCCTCGGATCATAACACCCAGAGCTGAGCGGATTATGATCCGGAAAACAACTGAAAACCCAACAATTTCGACTAGGACGCTTGCCAGAGACCTACAAGAAGACTGTGGCATTACTGTTTCCCGCGAATGTGTCCGGAAAGCACTAAAGCGGAATGGGTTATCATCTCGAGTTGCTCGTAAAAAACCCTTATTGTCGAAACAGCATATTGAAAGGCGCTTAACTTTTGCCAGAATGCACGGACGACAACCGGAATCATATTGGGATGACGTTATATTTTGTGACGAAACAAAAATGATGCTATATTATAACGATGGACCCAGCAGAGTGTGGCGAAAGCCGTTAAAAGCCCTGGAGTCTCAAAATATAATTCCGACAGTAAAGTTTGGCAAACTTTCTGTAATGGTTTGGGGGTGCATCTCAAGCAAAGGCGTTGGCGATTTGTGCTTCATTGATAATACTATGGATGCCCAACAATATTTGGGCATATTGCGCTCACATTTGGTGGCCAGTGCCAACAAATTTGGGTTTTATGTTGATGGTAAACCTACTTATAGATTTTACCAAGACAATGATCCGAAGCACAAAGCCAATATTGTGAGATGCTGGCTATTGTATAATTGCAAAAATGTGTTGGATACACCTGCCCAAAGCCCAGACCTTAATCCCATTGAGAATCTGTGGGCACATCTCAAAAAAAGAACCGCCAAGCGCCATCCCAAAAACAAAAATGATTTAAAAACTATTATTTTGGAGGAATGGCACAATATCCCGCCGGATTACGTACAAAATCTCATTAAATCGATGAAGAGACGATTGGGAGCCGTTTTAGATGCCAACGGTGGCCATACAAAATATTAAATATCCTAAGTTAGTTTATAAAACGATAGAATAAGTGAAAAAGTAAGTTGTGTAAACACTTAGTTGGCAGTTGAATTTTGTGTAATCTTTCGTTTTTGTTATTTTTCTTTATTGTTTGAAACAGTTTTTTTTTTTTGTTTTTCTAGTCCTATAAGTAAATAGTTTAATTAACCTACTTCAATTAAAAAAAATTTAAAAAATTTATTATTTAGTGTTTTTTTTTTCATCTTAAAGTAAAAAAATGATGCTTTTTTGCGTTGTGAAAACACTTTGTTGTCAAACTGTATGTTTGGAGAGAAATGGTTAAAGCAAAGGCCGAATGTGTAATACAAAACAGATGAGAACAAGTGCATGTCGGCATATAACCGCAATAAGTGAGGTCAAGTGAAGTCAAGTGAAGTTTTCGTTGTGGCTCCGCTGTTGCCTCACATATCAAATCGCGAAATACTGAAAAGTCAGCAAAAGTAGTTAATCGGTCTATTTGAAGCTGAGACACATACCTGGACACAGGAAAACAGTGCTTTGTTGGCGCCGCTGGGGCTCCAAGTTCTTACGGGGCCGATTCGGACGCTAACGTTGCTGTCGCCATCGGGGGACGCGGGGGCTTGGTTTTTGCTTTCTCCCCCCTCTCTCGACTCTTGCTGGTGTGGGTGAGATTTTATTATCCGCATTTCTCTAAGCAGACCCAATTTTTTGTTGTGTTCTGCTTTTTCTTAAGTTGGCATTGAACAGCTGATCGCTGATAGTGTTGGTCAACTGCGCTAGTCGGTAGGTCCCAGTCCGCCAGGTGGCGCTTCTGGGCTCCCTTTTTTAAAATTTGAGACGTTACGATCCGTTGCATTCAAAGACGAATTCAACTGATTATTGCATTATGGAAAACTGTGCTGCATCGATGGACCGTCAATACCGTCTTGACGGAACCGATCTTAACGAGGAGACAATCTTCGGCAAGCGGCCAAAACTAAGAGAGTCAATACAGCTCAGCAGCCTAGCAGCAGCACCGGCAGTTGCACCAACTCCTGGCAGTCCTGAATTAGCCACTGCAGCTGCATCAAGCCCGCCAGTGATATGTAATATACCGGAATTGGATGAACTCGGTGCGATTCTTTTTCATTTAGAGAGCACTTTCTCTAAAAAAGAGGATGGAAAGCCAAAAGTAAGGCATGTAAATCAGAGCACGATGAATGCCATCGCACGTATGAGGCAGATGCATGAGATGCAGTGCCTAAAAGCATTAGCTGGTGAGCTGGCATCAAAATCATCAGTTAGAGAAGCAGCCACCCAGACTCTGCCAGAGTCTAAGTCACAGCATGAAAATGGAGCTTTTACAGATTCATCTAAGAGGTCAAGGGACGATTCGGCCACGCAGCGTAGCACACCACCCAAAAAACTGCGAAACATTGCCCAGCCAAAGCGTTCCTACGCAGACCAGCTGAAAGTGCACCAATCTTTAACTACAGATCGTCCAACTAGCAAGAGCCCACCACCAAAAAAGCACTGCACAAGCTACACCAACGGCAGTGAGTAGCGAAAAGACCGAATGGCAAAATGTAACGGCGTGGCAGGCCAGACGTAATTATTATCAAGCCCGACGAAGGCAGCTCCTACGCCGACTTGCTGGGACTAGTCACCAGAAGAGTGGATGGACGGCTAAACGGTGTCAAAGACTCCGTCAAAAGGGCCAGGAAAACCGCAAAAGGAGAACTGCTCCTAGACCTTAAAGGAGATTCTATGCCGCATAAACTGCAGGAAGATATGAGTCAAGTACTTGGCTCAACAATTTCGGTACGCACGGTGAGTGATCTTTCATTCATAGAGCTCCGCGACCTGGACTGCTTGGCAACTGCAGAGGATGTGATGGCAGCTATCACCGATAAGTTGGCAAAAAGTCCAGCTCAAGTTTCAATCAAAGCGCTGAGACCTTCATATGGGGAAACTCAAACGGTGGCTCAGGATGTCGCAGGCGAATTACTTAGGCTTAAGTCCATCAGGATAGGATGGTCAATTTGCCGTATTCGGGCGCGGGCGTTAGTTAAACGTTGCTACAGATGCCTTAATTTTGGTCACGCTGCCTCCAGGTGCAATGACACTACTGATCGCTCCAACTGCTGTATAAAATGTGGGCAGTCCGGCCACAAAATCGCTGCATGCCAAAACAAGCCAAACTGCTTTAATTGCGTAGCACACAAGAGATCGGATGTGGAACATATAGCAGGAAGCAAAAGCTGCCCCTTAGCTAACGCCCGAGCTACACCATCAGCCGCAGAATGAAGATATTGCAGCTGAATTTAAACCACTGTGCAGCGGCCTATGACCTCTTGAAGCAGACAGTTAGAGAACTCAATGTTGATTTAGCTATTTTAAGCGAGCCTTATAGAATTGGTTCAGGCAATAACTGGGCAATCGACAAAACAGGAAAGGCTGCAATTTGGGCTTGTGGCAATACCGCCCCAATTATGGAAGCTACCTACTCTGGGCTACCTATGCTGCTCCCATCCTGCGACACTGTGACTACGAAAATTTGGTGGATAGCATTGCAACGGATGCTAGAGGAAAACAGAAGCTGCTGATTGCGGGCGATTTTAATGCCTGGTCAGTTGAATGGGGCAGCCAGGGGTCGAACTCTGTTGGAGGCTATGACCACTCTGGACCTGGTTATACTCAACTCTGGGACGGAACACACTTTTAGTCGCGCTGGGTATGGCTCTGTTATCGATATAACACTCGCTAGCAGCTATTTATCACAGTATGCGACATGGAGTCTTTGCAGCCACTATACTGGTAGTGACCATCAGGCCATAATATGTAACATAGGCGGACGGCAATCCCAAATTCAACAGCGGCAGCACACTAGTGCAAAATTGTATAGAACCGATACGTTCGATCCAAACATATTTGCCTCAGCCCTGACAATTCCTGAGTTGTCAGGCGATGCAGATAGCAGCTCACGCGTTTTGATGGAAGCAGTGACGCAGGCATGCGACTCCAGTATGTCAATTCGAAGGGGCCACAGCAAGCACCGTGCTCCAGTGTATTGGTGGAACGAAACCATCGCAGATGTTAGGAAAAAGTGTTTAAAAGCCAGACGTTGCTACCAAAGGGCCAGAGGCAGACCTAATTTCCAGGTCCTGCAACAACTATATACTGCAAGGAGAGGCGACCTTAAAAAGCAAATTACCGCCAGCGACTCAGCAGACAACGACATTTGGGGATTGGCTTATAAGGTAGCAATTAAGAAACTTCGGGCAGTAAAACCAGCTGCTCCTGATGAAGGACGCCTGCAACACATTGTTGAATCACTCTTTCCTTCTACATCGGTTGTTGCACCACGGTCCCCATATCACAACTTGGCCATAGTTGATCGTCCTGTTAGTGTTGAGGAGGTTATTACTGCTGCTTCCCGGTTACAGACTACCAAGGCCCCCGGCCCGGACGCTATCCCAAATGTTGCCCTGAAACTAGCATTGGTCCTGCAGCCAAATAAGTTTGCAGAGGTTTTTAATAAATGCCTGGAGGAAGGCTTCTTCCCGGATCAATGGAAGGTACAGAATCTTGTGCTAATTCCGAAACCAAAGAAGCCACCAGACGATCCGTCAGCATACAGGCCTATATGTTTGCTGGACTCTGTGGCAAAAATTTTAGAACGGATAATCAGCGCCAGGATCGAAGAGTCACTTGCTGCTAATGGCGACCTTTCCCCTCGACAATTTGGATTCAGAAAGTGCAAATCTACAGTCGATGCACTATCCACCGTCATCGATATAGCTGCTAAGGCCATAGAGGGACAAAGATGGAAGGGAGGCCGGAAAGAATACTGTTTGATCACTACGCTTGATATTAGAAATGCTTTTAACTCAGAAAACTGGAGCCGCATCCTACAGGCGCATTCTAACTTTCGAGTCCCTGACTATCTATTGAATATAACCGAGGACTACTTCCGGAATCGAGTCCTACGATACAACACAGGCACTAAACAGATGTCATACCATTGTATGTATGCGAGGTGGTGTCCCGCAGGGATCAGTTCTGGGCCCACTACTATGCAACGTAATGTACGACGGCATACTGCGCTTGCAACTCCCAGAAGGTTCCACCATAATAGGTTTTGCAGATGACGTAGCCTTGGTCACAGTGGCTAAACACCTCAGGGATGCAGAATTACGAACGGCTGTTGCTGTTGATGCAGTAAAAAGGTGGCTGGCTTCCACAGGCCTACAACTGGCCGATGAAAAAACGGAGGCTGTACTAATTAGCAGCAGGAAGATTGTGGAAACAGCAAGAATCCAACAAGATTCCTGCACTATAGTATCGAAAAGAGCGATTAAGTATCTAGGAGTCTTGATAGACACCCGCCTTTGTTTTAAAGAACATTTGAAGTCTGCTAGTCAGAGAGCAGCTGAACTGACGAGGTCCTTAAACAGGATTATGCTGAACCCCAGAGGTCCAAAACATAGTCGCCGTTTGTTATATGCAGCTCCAGTGTGGGCGAATTCGATGGAGCATAAATCCTACAGGTATGGTCTGGAATCGGTATACCGTCTTGGACCACTTCGAGTTTGCTGTGGCTTTCGCACCATATCCGCAGAGGCAGCCCTAATTATTGCGGGCATGGTCCCAATAGACCTACTAGCCCTTGAGGCACAATGGAGTTTTAAGCAGAGAGAAATATCAGCAATGACACCGCAAGAAAAAAAAGTCCTTAAAACGCAAGCCAGGATCGCAAGCCTAGAAGAATGACAGAGACGCTGGACCTCAGCAACCAATGGAAGCTGGACATGGAAACTAATTCCGAGCATTACAACGTGGCTTAACAGGAAATCTGGCGAGGTAACTTTCGAGCTAACACAGCTGCTCAGCGGCCACGGTTGCTTTCGAAGCTATCTTCACAAAATTGGGCAGGATGACAGCCCAAATTGTCCCAGCTGCAACGACAATACTATCGAGACCCCGGAGCACATCTTATTTGTGTGCCCAAGGTTCAGTTCCGAAAGGCAAGCAATGGAGGATGTGGTTGGAAAAACATTAACCACTAATAATCTGGTGGATAGCATGGTGGATAGCCACGCAAACTGGTCTGCTGTATGCAACTTTGCGGCACAGGTGATGTCCAGGCTACGTATGCTGGAAAGACGACGTAAATCAAGTGGGCCGTAAATGGCCTGCCAGCATCCTGCGATGCAATACTCCAAAGTGGTTCCGCAGGATTGTTCTCTGGCATCTCTCACCTCTCTAACTTTCTTTTCTCATTTTTTCCTAACTTCCTTTTCAATTATATTATTCTGTACCCTGTTTATTGTTACCTATTTATATTTCTTATCAATCGAATTAAAAAAAAAAAATATAACCGCAACAGCGAACACACACACACACAAGTACGTAAGCCACTGACGCATGAGAGTCGGCTCATGCGTATAGACCAGCGGGGAAGGCGAAGGGTTGCATATTTTGTACTGCTTCAGCCTCTGACTTTCTCCAAATCAATTTCTTCCGTTGTATCACACGGTGGAAGTAACCCCAACGGACGAGCAACTTTTCCGATAAACAACTCTAACGGACTTGCCCTTGTCACTCTATTTGAAGTACAATTTAAAGCAAACTGAACATTACTCAATGCATCTTGCCAAGCCCCATTGCCGGACTCAACTGCCGTTAATAGATTCTTCAAAGTACTCATAATGCGCTCAACTTGTCCATTTGCTCTACTTGCACCAGTCGCGATTAAGTGCAAATTTATTTTCTGTTGTGAGCAAAACTCACTAAATTTATTGCTAGCAAAGCACCGTCCTTAATCTGCTATTATACGATTTGATACCCCAAACAAAGATACTGCTGATGTCACAGCATTTATGCAGCTTTCAGCATCAATCTTAAATGTATGAGTCAAATAAACAAACTTCGTAAATCCATCCACCTGAACTATGATATATTCTTTTGTGTTAGACTTCCCACTCAATTTCCCAGTTATGTCGATATGATATATTCTTTTGTGTTAGACTTCCCACTCAATTTCCCAGTTATGTCGATATGAATAGTATGCCAGGGTATATTAACTTTTGGTATCGGATGTAAACTAGCTTGCACTTTGCCCGAAGGAGATTTCGACGTTTTACACGTAACACAATTCTCAACGAATTTCCTTATATACTTTGACATGTTGTCAAACCAATAAAAGTCATAAGCCTTATCCAATGTCTTTTGCCATCCTAAATGCATAATGGATTCATGTACCTGGTTTATTACGGACCATCTGAAAGCTCTTGGAACTATGGGTAATGACCGATTTCTTCCATTTCGCTGTATCTTACGATGAAGAATCCCTGCTCTTAATTCATACGTTTTGGCTAGATGATCTACAAGAGAATCTTCTTTTAGTTTGTTTACCATAATAATTATATCGGGGTCTTTTCTTTTTGTTTAGCCCTCGTCAATTACTAGATATCTCTTTTACGACTTTTGACCGAAAGTCTACATGCGCCATTCTTTTTCCCTCCCTATACTCTAAGTCAAACGTGAATGACTGTAAGTAAGACCACCATCTTTGAACCCTAGAAGCCAGGTCAATGATAAGATTGGCAACGATGATCGAATATGAGAGTGGCAACGACTGGCAAAAGGGAAACGAGGAGAGAAGAGCTTTAAGCGGCAACGACGACGAGTACGACGAAAATAAAACGACGAACGACGCAAAACTTAATAAGAAGTAACAACTAACGAGGAAAAATAATAATCATAACGACGAACGAGTTTAATTCATTTCATTGTATTTTAGCATAATAGCACAGTTACTTTAATAAACTTACTTAAAATATAAATAAATACTTATGTGGTAAATAACAATCCCACAAATATGGGGGCTCAACCTAACTAAATGAATAAATGTTAAAACACACCTGAAACTTAAACGAAGATATAGATTAATCGACAATAAGAAAGTCAAACGTAAAAAATTGATGCAAAAAGTTCTAGAAATTTTTCATACCAAAGATGCCAATTGGACAATTCCAAGAAAAACAAACGGTGAACAGAGATTGTCTGTGTATGTGTGTGAGTTTTCGGGGAACTAGAAACAGACGCTAAAATGTCGCGCCTTGGTGATTTCGAGAAAGTTCTTAACGCGCTGAGTAGAGAAAAGCGGGGCAACATCGCATTGCTGCACAAATTTGTGTAGGAAACAGAGGATGATCGTAACAATCGAAAGCGTTTGCGTGAGTTCGAAGGTTTTGATTTTGACTATGAAGAATATCAAAAAAAAAAAACTAAAGTCCTATGAAACGATTGTTAACAGAGTCGAAAAAGAGAAGCCAAATTTTGAAAAGGCTAAACGTGTTCATAATTCGCGAGACAGTGACAAAAAACTTGATATACAATGTTACAACTGTGGTGCTAAGGGGCACACTTCAAATGAATGCGCAGATAAAAGCAAGGGTAAAAAGTGCTTTAATTGCAACGGATTTGGACATATATCAAAGTGTAGTGTTATCAAAACGACATCAAAGGAAAAAGTCCCTAATACGTGTAAAATATAAGTCATTCGAGCATGAGCAAAGAAGTGAATATTGACAATCAACAATTTGTAGCTCTAATTGACACAGGCAGCAAATACAATATTCTAAACGAAAGGGTGTATGTGAAACTAAACAAGCAAAAACTTAATCCAGTAAATGTTTATTTAGTCGGGTTTGGAAGGCAAAATAAGGTAAAACCTTTGGGTGCAGTTGAAGAAACAATAATTATTGACGGATTACAGTTTATTACAAATTTCTTAGTTGTGTCACCAAACTTTTTAGACGTCGAAGTGGTGTTAGGCGAAGAATTCTGTAAATTAGCTCAAATAAACATTGGCCGTCATGGCATAACCATAAAAAAACACGAGGATGACGGTATTGATTCGGAAATAACTTCGTTAATGAAAATTAGTGCTGAAAACGGTAATGACATTGACTTGAATATCGATTATAATGCAAGTAAGAAAGGAAAAAATTAAGTACGTAAAGCTTTCGAGAATTATAAACCATCAAACACCAAAACCACAAACGAATAGTTGTTACGGATGACACCCCAATCTACTCACGTTCGCGCAGAATTGCATACAGCGAACGCTGCATTATAGATGAGCAAGTCGAGCAATGGTTAAAAGATGGTACAATCGAGCACTCGGAGTCCGAGTATAGGAGCCCAGTGGTATTGGTAAGAAAACGGGATGGCACTCCACGATTATGTATCGACTATAGACGAATGAATAAAGTAATAATACGAGATCATTTCCCACTTCCCCTAATCGAGGACCAACTAGACAAATTGGTAAACGCACAGATGTACAGCACGCTTGACTTAAAGAACGGATTTTTCCATGTCGAAGTGGAGGAAGACAGTCGGAAATATACGTCGTTTGTTACCCACAATGGCCAATATCAATTTTGCAAAGTACCATTCGGATTGGCAAACTCGCCCAGTGTGTTTCAAAGACACATCAATGCCATATTTAGAGAGTTAACCCGCAGAAATATCGCGATACCATACTTTGATGATATCATAATTCTAATCAATTTAAAAAAATGTTGTTTTTTGAAAAGAAAAGTAGAGTTTTTGGGACATGAAATTGAAAAGCAAAAGATATGTATCTCTGACAGTAAGATCAAAGCCGTAACTAAATTTCCGTTGCCAAAAAATCAAAAGCAACTTCAAAGTTTTTTGGGACTAGTTGGATACTTTCGAAAATTTATTTTAAATTTGGATTAATTGCCAAGCCTCTTTCAGATTTACTGAGAAAAGATGCCAAGTTCTGTTTCAATGAGAGGGAGACGACATCATTTAATGAGCTGAAAACACTAATTACGCAGAAGCCTGTGCTGAAGATGTTTAACTGCCAACACCGTACCGAGCTTCACACCGATGCGTCTATCGATGGCTTTGGAGCAGTGCTTCTACAAATTTCACCCGATGATAGTCAACTACATCCTGTTTATTATATGAGCAGAAAGACTACAGATGCGCAGAAAAAGTTTACTAGTTACGAGTTGGAAATTCTGGCCGTTGTTGAGGCTCTACAGAAATTTCGAGTTTATCTTCTTGGCATTCACTTCAAGCTAGTGAGTGATTGCAACGCATTTATCAAAACGATGGAGAAAAGGGAAGTTTGTACCAGAGTTGCCAGATGGATCTTCATGCTTCAGGAATTCGACTACGAAGTGGAACATCGGCATGCGAATGCACTGAGCCGAAATCCTGTAATGATGATTACTGATGGAAATGTATATACCAAACTAAAACATCTGCAAGCCAAAGACGACGATTTTAAGGCTATTATTGATATTCTGTCCGAAAAAACATCGCATAATGGTTATTTTATGAAAGCTGAATTGTTGTGCAAGTTAATCGACGACGTTGAGCTTGTAGTAGTACCTGTACCATTCCAGCGCGAAATTATCAAAGAGGCACACGAAAGAGGACATTTTTCAGTGAAAAAAACAAAGGAGTTAATAGCTAAAGAATACTACATTCCCAAACTGGACGCCAAGATCGAGCGACATATTAGATGCTGCATTCCATGCATAGTATCCAATCATAAACGTGGGAAAAGAGAGGGATTTTTACATCCATTGTCGAAGGAAGAGGAACCACTGCAAACATTTCATATCGACTTCCTAGGTCCTCTGGAATCCACAGATAAAAGATACAAACACATTCTGGCCGTTATAGATGGGTTTACCAAGTTCTGCTGGTTGTATGCAACTAAAACTCCATCAGCCAAAGAAGTCATCACGAGACTGGAAGCTCAAAGCCTTACCTTTGGAAATCCAATACAAATTATCACAGATAGAGGTTCCGCTTTTACACCTGACGAGTTTAAGGAGTTCTGCGACGCCGAAAATATTATTCATCATGCTGTGACTACTGGTCTACCAAGAGCTAACGGGCAAGTAGAAAGACTAAATACCACTATAATTTCAGTTTTATCCAAGCTTTCCGTGGATGATCCGAGCAAGTGGCACAAGTTCGTGGGCAAGGTGCAGCAAGCAATTAATTCAACATACTGCAGAAGCACAGAGATGACTCCATACGAGTTGTTGGTTGGAGTAATAATGCGTACCAAATCGGATATTCAACTGAAGCAGATGATCGAAAACGAGATGACCCAAATGTTCAATAAAAAACGAGACGATTTGAGAAAGATGGCTAAACAACAAATTTTTGAAATTACAAGAGGAAACCAAGAAGACATACAACTTTCGCAGAAAGCAAGCTACAATATACGAAATTGGTGATCTTGTGGCAATCAAGCGAACGCAATTTGGAGCTGGTCTTAAGTTGAAAGCATAGTATCTAGGTCCTTATCGCATTACCAAAACCAAGATGAAGGACACATACGATGTAACTAAAGACGCAAATTTTACGGAGGGTCCTAAACACACGACTACGTGCGCAGAGTACATGAAACCCTGGAGTCCATTTGAGGACGACGAAGACGACACATTCGGGACGAATGATTAAAAGGATGGCCGAGTTGTGGGATGGGATATGGCAGCCGTGGCCCAGAACCATTTCTGTTGAATTGGCAACGACGGTCAATGATAAGATTGGCAACGATGATCGAATATGAGAGTGGCAACGACGGGCAAAAGGGAAACGAGGAGAGAAGAGCTTTAAGCGGCAACGACGACGAGTACGACGAAAATAAAACGACGAACGACGCAAAACTTAATAAGAAGTAACAACTAACGAGGAAAAATAATAATCATAACGACGAACGAGTTTAATTCATTTCATTGTATTTTAGCATAATAGCACAGTTACTTTAATAAACTTACTTAAAATATAAATAAATACTTATGTGGTAAATAACAATCCCACATGAATGATATCGCGATTCTGCTGGTGAAGTAGCCTTGCTGAAATATTCAACTACATGAGACTTATTGTTTATTTTGTGGAGTAAGATGGCCCCAAAGCCCTGAGAACTTGCGTCTGTATGTAATTCGATTGGATATTGCGGATCAAACATCACCAAAACTGGTTTTTGTGTAAGAATAGAAATAACTTTTTGTCGAATTTGTTCATATTACGGCTTCCAAATATATTGATTCTTTTCTGAAGTTAAAAAATATAATGGTTTCATTAAACATGAAAATCCTTCCACAAATTGTCTAAAATAAGACGCTAGTCCAATAAATTGTCGTAAAGCAGTTACTGATTGAGGAGGTGGTAAGGCAATTAACGCTGCAATTTTAAGCGAATTTGGACGAATTTCACCCGCCCTTACTTCATATTCCAAATATTGAACCGTTAATTTAAGGAAAAAACATTTTTTTAATGTTAAATGAAAATCTCGCCTTTGTTAGCACGTCTAAAGTAATTCTAAGCCGTTCTAGAGCTTCACTTTTTGTTGTTGCTACTTTTACAACGTCGTCCATATAAACGACCACAAAGGTATTTGCTAGATCTCCCAAAGCTTGCATTACTGCACGTTGAAAAACTGACGGCGCATTTTTAAGGCCAAACGGCATTGCCAAAAATTCATATTGACCATCCGGAGTGACAAAAGCTGTACATTCAACAGAATCCTTATGTAACGGAATTTGATAATACCCACTAGCCACGAAATGAGTGGCAAAGGGTATCTATCTGAGACTGTATTAGAGTTCAACTCTCTGTAATGAACACAGAAACGATGTGAGCCATCCTTCTTATTCACTACCATTACAGGACTCGCATATGGTGAACAACTAGGTTTTATAACGTTACTCTCCAACAGCTCATTAAATTTAGATCGGAGCAATTAACTCTCATTTGGGTAGAGCCTATACGGTCTCCTTTGAAAAAGTTTTCTCGGATCCATTAATTTAATTTTCATTTCCCCTATCTTTACTCTAGAATGAGGAATCCCCTTAATAAAAAACGATGAATATGTTTCCACTAGACTTATTAATGTGTCCTTGTCTTTTCCAAGAACATTAGTGTTCTTGCTTATCATTTGAACAATAATTTACAATTTTTGCCCTAACAATTACAAACATTTCAGCGGCCACTATGACATTGAAGCCATGCGAAAGCACCTCTCGACGAATGACAATGTCATCCTTCAAATACTTATTGTCTACTACGTGAAACAGTATTTCGATATTATAACCATCAATCTTAACGTTACTTAAAATTTTCAATGTGCAAACAATTTTCCACAAGTTGTAGATGCATGTTTTCCACAGTTGTAGATGCATGTTCTTGTACAGGATTTTTCCTCTTGTTGAAAGCAAATGCTTTCAAGCTCAGTTTGCAACTCACTTCTTGTGCGGACATTGGAAGTAAAAGTCAATCGCTGCAATCGGCTATCGACATTAGCTAACTGAGCAAGCGTAACAGAAACTGCGATTTCTTCCAAATCCATCTTACGCCATTTTGTCATGAGTGACGTCATCATTCGACTAGCAAAGCTCGAAAAACATTCTCCATCTGCCGGACGATTTGATAGCATTGAAAGATATATAGCCGCTGGCGTTTCGGTACTTGAAAACCGCTGAACAAAAAGTTCCTTAAATGCAGCCACATTATATCAGGATAGAATATTTGAGACAGCCACTGCGACGCACCGCCTTCCAACGCTGCACTTAACGCCATCACCAACACACTGCCTTTGACTGGATTCTTCATTAAAATTATGTTCGCGGTAGAGCACCAAGCCAATGCATCTGCACCAGCTAGATCCGGGTTGAATTTTGGCAACACCACAGACTTATTTTGCCTTACATCAGGTGCCGTTCCTCGTATAGCTTGCAGCACTTCAATTAAATTTTGGTTTTGAAATTGCACAAGCTCACGCAATTGACCATCCAACATTGTAGGTCTAAGGATAGATCCCACTTCTGATGTTGTAGCGTCATCGGCTGCTCTATTTAATTGTTCAGTATTTTCCGACATCTTAATTAGTCTTCGAGCGTAGCGAGTTCCTTGTTGCTTGGCGTTTTGATTCTGACTTTCTACCCAGTCTCACCAGTATCAGCATTACAGCGGACCACACTCGACGTCAGATTCATGTCAGCTGATACCTTTTGGCCATATTATTGGGTGTGCCAAATAAGAATACGCTACCTTTAATTTAACTCTAGTAATTCGTTTTTCTTAAATTGCGAGGGCGGAAGTGGGCGTGGCAAAAATTTGAAACAAACTTGAGCTGCGTAGACACTACACGAATGCTGACACCAAATTTGGTTGCTCTAGCTCTTGTAGTCTCTGAGATCCAAGTGTTCATACGGACGGACGGACAGACGGACGGACATGTCTCAATCGACTCGACTGTTGATGCTGATCAAGAATATATATACTTTATGGGGTCGGAAATGCTTCCTTCTGCCTGTTACATACATTTTAGCGACTTTAATATACCCTTTTACCCTATGGGTACAGGGTACAATTAGCTGAAAAAGATCAGCTAACAAAAGCTCATGCGTATAGACCAGCGGGGAAGGCGAGGAATTGCATTTCGGTTGTCGGCAAAATCAAAGTGAGCTGGCTTACGCATTTGTGGGTGGATTGGGAGCTGGAATGTTGGCATGTAACGGAGAACGTGGGAGGCGGTATGTAACATGTCCAAAGCAGAGGTTTGAGAGGCGCTGGAGGCATTGGCGCTAAATTTGAACATATAATAATTCTTTTTTCTAATATATAAAATTCTCGTCTCACAATGTTTGTCTTCGTACTCCTCCGAAACGGCTTTACCGATTTTAACCAAATTTTGCATGCATATTGAGTAGGTCTGAGAATCGGCTAACATCTAGTTTTAATACCCCTAAGTGTTTAGGGTTGTCCACCCTTAACATTTCAACCCTAAATTTATACCCCTATTTTTATACCTTTGCAAAAAAGGTATATTAATTTTGGTTAGAAGTTTGCAACGCTTAGAAGGAAGCATCTCCGACTATATAAAGTATATATATTCTTGATCAGCACGATGAGCTGAGTTTATTTAGTTCTGTCCGTCTGTCCGTATGTCCGTCTGTCCGTCTGTCTGGATCAACGCAATCTCCTCCGAGACCCTTGAAGCTACAGAGCTGAAATTTTACACCCAGGCTTCTTTTTGCTGCAGGCATTGTATATCTCGGATGACTATACCACATCCTTACACACTTAAAATAGGTTAGTTATTTTCTGTTGACACTAGAAAGTACATAGAAATTATTTATATGGCAAAACAGTGTTTGCCGGGTCAACTAGTATGTACATAATATTGGGTAGTCGGAAACGTCTTTTCGTATTTGTAATGAAACTTCAAATCATATTTTTAATATATATAATAAACTTAATCAAATCATTTTGGTCGACCACCTTTTTGTCATTTTTCCACTAGAGACATAATTCCATTCGTGTAAAACTTTTGTGGTTTCTCTTTGAAAAACTGCTCCAAGTAATTTTCACAGGCATCTCTTGAAGCCAACTTTACTCCATTAAGGGAGTTCTGCATTGACCGAAATAAATGGTAGTCCGAAGGTGCAAGGTCAGGGCTATATGGTGGATGCATCAAAACTTCCCAGCCAAGGTCTCCCAGTTTTTTATCAAAGATGTGTGTGGTCTGGCGTTGTCCTGATGGAACACGATGCCCTTTCTGTTAATCAGTTCTGGCCGTTTTTTTTCGATTGCTTGCTTCAATCTCACCAGTTGTTCACAGTAAAGTGTCGAATTAATCGTTTGACCAGGCTGAAGCAGCTCATAGTGGATTATTCCTTTCCAATCCCACCAAACACACAGCATTACCTTTCGAGGCGTTAATCCTGGCTTTGCGACCATTTGTTGAGCTTGACCACTCTTGCACCATGATCTTTTTCGCACATTATTGTCGTATTTGATCCATTTTTCGTCTCCCGTTTCAAAAATGGTTCAATTTCATTTCGTTTCAGCAAAGAATCGCATTGATTCGGTTGATTCGGTCCAATAAATTTTTCACAGACAATTCATGTGGTATCCATACATCAAACTGGTTTTTGTAGTCAGCCTTTTCTAAATGGTTCAGAGCCGTTTGATAATGAATGTTTGCTTATGTGACAGTCCTGGCCAATCCGTTCCATAATTTCATCGACTTTTTCAAAGATTGGTCGACCAGAGCGAGGTGCATCTTTCACATCGAAATTTCCAGAACAGAAGCGAGAGAACCATTATTGTGCTACACGAACTGATACAGCATCGTCACCGTAAACATCACAAATTTCATTGGTGGCTTAGTTGGCATTCTTCCCTTTTTTATACAAAAATATTAAAATATTGCGAATTTCTTCTTTATTTTCACTCATTTTTGAACAGCTGTAACCTTTATTTCAAATTCCTTGAATTAAATTTTTTTTGTGCAAATGAAGCTTAAAGTGCTACCAATCGAACACCATATGGTAGTACACAATGTGATTGTTAGCACTAGAGATATACGACTCAAACGATATCTATTGGCAAAATACGAAAAGACTTTTTCGACTACCCAATATATAATATACTGCTATATGATGTTGTATAATTCACGTAATGGAATATACATACATAACATTAAAATTTGTTGTGCGGAAGGGTTAATGCGTTACATTAATGTAGAGTATTAGTTCTGTATATATGAATAAAATAAGAGATAAATGGGGTATATTTATATAGTTGTTAAGTTTATTTTATATAAATAGTTCAGGGAGGAATGGATTTAACCATAAATTCACTTTATTTAAGCATATGTAAAAAGGGCGGGAAATTAGGAATAAGTTAAAAGTTTGTTAAATAATATATAAGGGTGGATATTGGCAAAGATAGAGAGCAGCGATTGCATTAGAGGCGTATGCGTGATTTTACCACGAGAGATACATGGCACGAGCGGGCAAGAAGGCCGATGATAAGAGAAAGTGATGGAAAGTTTTGGGCGGCAAATATTGGCGCGCGGAAAAGTACTGGCAACGGTACAAAATCCCACCACGCGTCCTCCCTGGGTCAAGATGCCTATAAATAGACACGGCTGAGACACAGAGGGCAGTCAGTTAGAAAGCGAAGGAAACAAGCGAAGTATCACTTGGACCAATAAGGCGAAAGTGAAGTATTAACAAGTGAAGATTCAACAAGCAAAAGTGAAGGCATGCCAAGTCGGATCGAAAAAAGGATATCCATCCGTATCCTGGCTACAAGTGAAGGTTTAAAGGCGGATTAGTTTTTGGTGGCAAGTAGGAAGACTAGGAGCTATTCCTAGCAGTGTATTAATAACTAGGAGCCAGTCCTAGCAGATCACAAGACTAGGAGCTATTCCTAGCAGTTTTAGCGAAGACTAGGAGTATTCTTAGCACAGTTAAGGAAGACCAGGAGTATTCCTGGCACAGTCAGGGAAGACTAGGAGTATTCCTAGCACAGTTGAGGAAGACCAGGAGTATTCCTGGCATAGTGGGAAAAGACTAGGAGTATTCCTAGCAGATTATTAGGAGCGTAGCAGGCGACAGGTGTAGCTAGACAAGACCAGGAGTCATCCTGGCAGTAGGAATACTTGCCACAGCCAAACACAATCCGTCGATAAGTTTTCATGAGTGCCAGCGGTGCAGTGTGGATTCCACAATAACCACAATTACAAAGTCAAGAGCCCGTGCAGAAGCTCTCTGGCCATACCAACATCCACCAATCAAATTGCCAATAAAATTATAACGTATCTTCTCATTTCACCAGAGCACAATATAAATTCGTTGTGTCGTACCCCTACACCTGAAATCCGGCTCTGCCGCAAGTAAGCACCAAAAAGGAACGTTACAATATATATCTATATATCTACTAGCATACCCGACACACTGCGTTCTGCCAAAAAGATTTTTAATATTTTATAGTGACTTTTCTTGATAATTATGATTCACCATAACATAATGGCGAACATACGACATGGCATCTTAAGCATGCCATAAGAAAAATCGTAATTCGACCAACATTCTATGCATGTCTATCAGTATTGTGAGGATTCACAAATTCTTGTTTTTATTTTTTCTTTATCTATCAATATATATATAACCATAAGTCAACCCTCTAAACTAATACGCTCTACTTATTGAAGGGGATTAGTTCAACATTAGGTTACTGTTTCTAGTAGAGAGCAATTGTTTTCTATTTCATCTTTAGGCTACAGTTTCTAGCAAGAGAGAGCAATTGTTTTCTATTCCACCATTAGGTTACAGTTTCTAACAAGAGAGCAATTATTTTTATCTCTTTTGTTTCCCTCTCCTTCGCATTGCAATAGCCAGCGACGCCGACGCACCGGCGGTACAGTCAGTGTCAGCATAGCTAAGCTAAGACAATTTGTCACGTACACCAAAAGCTCGTAGGATAACGGTGAATCATCAGTAGCCAATCAAAACGCGCCACGCATTTCCGCAGCTGCGTCGAAAGCTTAGAATATTAAAAACTAGGGCAAAGGCAAGGGTTAGAAATAAGATCAAGATCACTTAGTTTCTGACCGTCGGAGAGATAATAAGTGACAATTAGTCTCAAGATAAAAATCAAGAAGTGAAAAAAACAAGAATTAATTTAAAAGTCAAACACGCAGACAGTGGTACTAAAACAAAGACAGTGCAAATAAAAAAAAAAATCTAAGAAACAAATATAAAACACGGAACTGTGGTACTAAGACAAAGACAGTGCAAATACAAATCTAAGGAAAAGAAAACCAAAATATAAAACAAGGAAAAGTAACATATTTAAAGTTGTACAATTTATATTCAGGTGAGTCGGCCAGGAGGCCACGTTACTAACCCCCTATCCCTGCTATTTCTTATAGGACAGTGTGATGTGAGGTAGATTAGGCAGTAAGAAAATGAGACATATATGTGAGTTAGAAATAATAAAGTTATGAATGAACATTGACCCTTGCCTTTTCTATTTTTCTTCTTGCCCCTGTTCTTTCTCCTTGTCTTTATTTGCATGTGTTCCTAATAATATGTTAAGTGCTGTCTAAATAGTGTATGTAGTGTTTCCATGGTACAGTTGGCAGTATGTCGACCAACAACCATTTCAGTGTCCGGGTAATACCCTAACTGAAATGGTGTTGGTTGTACATACGCCGACTTAGTGCCATTTAATATTATTCGACATCCGGGTAATACCCTAGTCGAAGCAATATTAAATGCGCATGAACATGGAACCACTGTAGTGTAGTTCAGTGTGTAGCGAATACAGTGGTTGTGATGTCATTTGGCTAGTATTTCAGTGTCCGGGTAATACCCTAACTGAAATATTACCAAATGTACGTCCGATCACTTAGTGTCATTTAATATTTGATTTCGGTGTCCGGGTAATACCCTAACCGAAATCGTATTAAATGTACATGCCGTTGTATATATGTTATATTGTCAAAGTGTGTTCCATGGTACAGTTGGCAACATGTCTACCAACAACCATTTCAGTGTCCGGGTAATACCCTAACTGAAATGGTGTTGGTTGTACATGTGCCGACTTAGTGCCATTTAATATTATTCGACATCCGGGTAATACCCTAGTCGAAGCAATATTAAATGCGCATGAGCATGGAACCACTGTAATGTAGATTTTATGTAGTACAGTGGTCATGATGCCATTTGTTTAGCATTTCAGTGTCCGGGTAATACCCTAACTGAAATGTTAACAACTGTGCATCGGACTACTTAGTGTCATTTAATATTTATTTCGGTGTCCGGGTAATACCCTAACCGAAATAATATTAAATGTACATGCCGTAGTATGTGTGTATCTTCTCCTTAGTACAGTGTTCACCGTCTTTAACAATAATTGTTTAACTTTGTGTCTTTTGTTATGTCAAATAAATAATTATTCCCCACATTTGTCTGTATTAGTTTAGAATTTAGAGGTCTCGAGTTTTTCTTACAAATTTTTCTGTAATTAAAAAGCCCTGGATAGACTGAGATGTGTACCCAGGCTGAGAAACTTCCTTACAGATGGCGCCCGAGCAGGGACCTCGAGAAAGATTTTAAATTAATTAGGCAAGCTTAGTGTAGGGATTAATTTTGTGGATTAAAGCCCCACTATATTTATTTGGCCTTCTCATATTGTTCATATCATTTTGAAAAATTTTATTGCTACCCTATAATATCGAAAAAAAAAAAAATTAAAAAATTAACCAATTATATTATATTATAATATGATCGCATTATATTATATCATTTAATTATATACACATGTAAAATATATTTTTGGGGATTTTCTTTATTGGTGCAATATATATATGATGAAAAAAAAAAATTTTCATAAATAATTCAATTTTTGCCAAGGGTAACGGTAGGACTACCTTAGAGTCATCGACAGAGTCGCAGCGACAGAGTCACGACAGATTTCAGTGGAACCAAAACCACGTGGCAAAAATATATGTATATATTTTTATTTTTTTTGTAATCGACAGAGCTAAACAGGGTATCAGCAGAGTCACCATAGAAAAAAAAAAAATTTATATATGTATATATTTGAATTTTTTTTTATAAGAACGAAAGAGAGAAGCGAGTATAGAAAATCCAACAGGCAACGGTGAAACTTTTAAAAAGTCATCGACAGAGTCCCAGCGACAGAGTCACGACTGAATACAGTAGAACCAAAACCTCGAGGGCAGAAATATATTTTTTTTTATATCGACAGAGCTAAAACAGGGTATCAGCAGAGTCATCATGAGAAAAAAAATATATATGCAATGGAATTTCTATACAAGCAAAAGAGACAAGCAAGCATAGAAAATTTCACAAATGAACGGTAGAACTATTTTAAAGTCATCGACAGAGTCCATGCGACAGAGTCCCGACAGTATTCAGTAGAACCAAAACCACGTGGAATTTTATATTTTTTTTTATATATCGACAGAGCTAAAACAGGGTATCAGCAGAGTCATCATGAGAAAAAAAATATATATGCAATGGAATTTCTATACAAGCAAAAGAGACAAGCAAGCATAGAAAATTTCACAAATGAACGGTAGAACTATTTTAAAGTCATCGACAGAGTCCATGCGACAGAGTCCCGACAGTATTCAGTAGAACCAAAACCACGTGGAATTTTATATTTTTTTTTATATATCGACAGAGCTAAACAGGGTATCAGCAGAGTCACCAAAGAAAAAAAAAAAAATATATGCAACGGAATTTTTATAAGAATATTAGAAACATAAGCAAGCTGAAAAAAATTTGCACAAAGTAACGGTAGAACTATTTTACAGTCATCGACAGAGTATCAGCGACAGAGTCACGACAGAATACAGTAGAACCAAAACCACGTGGAATTATTTTTTTTTTATTACAATCGACAGAGCTACAGCAGCAGAGTCACCATAGAGAAAAAAAAAAAATAATATACATATGTACAACAGAGTCTAAGTACAAGAGAAGAAAGACAGGAGAGGTAAAGTATAGGAGATGAAAAAAATAAAATATTACCGCTTGTTTTCTATCACACTTTATTCCTATGAGAAGGGGGTATGAGGGTGTTTCGTTGGTTCTTTTTGGTCGACGGAGCCGCAACGGGATATTTTGGATGCCCACTCCTATGAAGTGGAGACTGCGACGCTAGCAGAGCAGAGGGTCCGACGATAAAATTATGGTACCCACGCATCCCAAGGGCAGTCAATATTCAACCGTCGCAGAGAAAACATCGAACCATCAAGGAGTCTACATCGAACCATCAAGGAGCCTACATCCAGCCGCCAAGGACTACAGTAGCTTATGCCTCAAGGATAACAAAGGATAACAGGACTCTAAGTTACCAGCATACCAAGGACCCAGCCAGTGAATATCCTTTTCAAGGACAACAGTAGTCAAGAGTTACTAACATACAAAGGAATCAACAGTGAACATCCTGTTCAAAGAATAGCAACAACCTCACAAGGAATATAAGCGCAGCCCACACTAAGCAATCAAGAATACAACGAAGAAACCAAGACCCACAACCAGAGAAACAACGTCAACCACAAGGATATTATATTAAACAGGATATCAAAAAAAAATATTTGTGACCAGTGAAAAAAAAAAAAAAAAATATTTATTTAACCCAGCAAGGATAAAAAAAAAAAAAAAAAAAAAAAAAAAAAAAAAAGCTAATAAACAAAAAAATAAACTAGTGGAAAAAAAAAAAAAAATCTAAATTAAAATAAATAAAACAAAATAAATAAATTTCCATTGGTAATAATTATAATCTTAAGTTACAGCCCAGTCAAAGCCGAGTTCACAGGGACGAAATCCAAACAAGTTCAACGCAAGATACCAACCACAAAGGATACAAGAGCAAATAGCAACAGTCAAGCTAAACAGAAGTCATCAGTGCAAACATGGGAGTAAAATGGATCAGCTACCGACGCAAAAACGAATTGGAAAGTTTCTTCACCGAGTTCGGTCTACCTACAGGTGGAACTGTAGAGGAGATGCGCAGTCGGTTTGCTAACTTCGCATCTCGGGAGGATCATCTACCAGAAGTACTCGCCCGCTTAACAGAACTGGAAACTCAATATGGACAAGCAGCCACCAACGACCGCACTCTAGATGTGAAGCCACGCTCACGATCTACCTCCCCTGCCCGGCTAGTCGACGAACACCCAAAGGATACAGAGGTAGATGCAGCCCGCAATCATCTAATTCCGACACTGCCACTGGTGTCCAATACCAATTCGACTGGAAATGCCCAATATTCGCTGGAAATCCCAAGACGAGCAACATCAGGAAACACAGACAATGCAGGATATGCCGCCATCGCCGATCTACCGATCCACTGTACTTCTTGGAGAAAATAGAAACTCGAGCGGCCACGTACAGGATTAACCTAGAAACACTACCACGTATGATGTCCCTTTTACTCTCAGGCAAAGCGGAAGGATGGTGGCAGACTTGCGATCTACTGGAGGCCAACTGGACAACATTTAAACATGGATTCCTAGACTTTTTCTTACCGCCAAGATATTTTGAACGACTTGAGGATGCCATCCGTACCCGACGCCAAAGGGCTGGAGAACCATTCAAGCAATACTTAGTCGAGCTGCGCCTAATGATGAAAAGGGCCAACTACTCTTCGACTCAAGAACTAGAGAGAATTTACGATAACCTGCACCCGGAGTATCAGCTATATACAAGACGCATCGATTTCAAGGATTTAGCTGAGCTGACAAAGCTGGTTGTGAACTTTGAAATTATTCAAAGTGAGAACAACTATTATCATCCCGAGACTGGATTTAGACGCCCACCAAACGCCGTTTTCCCAATGTCAACTAGTTCATACACCGGAGGAAACAGATTTCACAATCCTGAGATGTTGCAAACTACAAGGAAAACTAACACGCTGGAGAATGATAACATGATTCCAAAGGTCTACCAATTATCTGACGTCCCCATTGATCTACGTCGAGCCTGCCGCCGATGCAGTGAGACTGGCCACTTCGCCAGGAATTGTACCAAACCCCGTGTAATCTTCTGCTGGGAGTGTGGTCAACGAGGTCGGCGTACGATCGAATGCTGTCGACAATCGGGAAACGACGGGCGCCTTCGTTTGAACGGGGATCAGACGAAAGCCGCGCTCAACCAACCCCAACTCTAGATATCCTCAGATTCGAAAAGGGTCGCATCATAGCGCGGATATGCGTTAATCACACCCTAGTGGATGCGACAATCGATACAGGTGCCACCAGAAGCTTCATCAGTGAACACTTAGCTCAGCAACTGGGATCCGCCGATGACTGGAGAGATGTACGAACCGTGATTCACCTGGCCGATAGTTCACAGAAGGAAGTTACACGAGCCCTACGCCTAGAAGTGGCTTTAGGAGTCAAGCCTGTACCCCTAACTCTACTTGTATTACCAAATATCATGGATCAACTCATTTTAGGAACCGATTTCCTAAAAGGGATTGGAGCTACCATTCACTGTGGAGAAAATTATATACAACTCAAGTCACCAACAGTTCATTGGAAGGAGCCTATCTCTCATTCGATCATCGTCAACACTCCTGAGGAAAATTCTACGAAGCTCCCAGCCGGACATCCCACTCAGACACAGAAGAACAACCCTCAAGCATCGTCACCGAAGTTACCTAAGCACAGCCCTTACGTCCAAGTCTTACCCTCACCACAGGAAGATGCAATCAGGAAAAACCCTTTCAGAAGCCCCACCGAGAAACCAATGCAACGAGAACCAGTCCCAGCCTCGCCAGTTTTAGGCCAACTAGAAGTACCACAGGATCGCAACGAAGTTTCAACGCTTATACCCAACGAAGACAAGAACACAGAAGACCAAGTTATCTCCAGTTTCCTAGCGAAAGAGTTACCAAAGTTCGAAACGCTACAAGGAATATCTCACATTGCAGAACACGTCATCACGATGAAAGACGATCGACCAATCAAGCAACGTTATTACCCAAGAAACCCAGCTCAGCAACAAATAATCAACGACACAGTGGATCACCTACTCAAAGAAGATCAGATCGAGCCCTCCAAAAGCCCACACAGCGCGCCTATTGTCCTCGTTGGAAAGAAGACAGGGGATACTCGCATGTGCATCGACTTTAGACAGCTCAACGCTCAGTCTATACGGGATGCATACCCACTGCCAAGAATCAACCATATCCTGGAGAGACTTAGAGATGCCAAGTATATTTCAACCTTGGATCTCAAAAGCGGTTATTGGCAGATCCCTCTGGCCAAGAATAGCCGTGAATGCACCGCATTCACTGTTCCAGGACGAGGCTTATTTCACTGGAAGGTCATGCCTTTCGGCCTACATTCCGCCTCGGCTACTTTTCAGCGAGCACTCGACAGCGTAATCGGACCCGAGATGGAACCTCACGCCTTCGCCTATCTCGACGATATAATCGTCATAGGGCGAACTCTGGAAGAACATATGGCCCACCTTCAAGAAGTCTTTCGGCGCCTAAGAGCAGCCAACTTAAGAATCAACCAAGCGAAGTGCAAGTTCTTTAGGCGACGTCTTCAGTTCCTTGGACATGTCATCAGCGAGCATGGTATACATACGGATCCCGAGAAGATAGCAGCAGTAAAAGAATTATCACCGCCGACCAATGTGCGTCAACTTCGCCGATGTCTAGGCATCGCTTCATGGTATCGCAGATTTGTCTCAGACTTCGCCAGTGTGGTCCAACCAATGACTTCACTACTCAAGAAGAACACCAAATGGCACTGGGATACAAAGCAGCAACAAGCATTCGAAGAACTAAAAACCAGGTTAACCTCAGCACCCGTCTTGGCTTGTCCCGATTTTCGGGAAAAATTCTCATTACAAACAGACGCCAGCGCCTATGGACTCGGAGCGGTCCTCACTCAACGATTGGAGGGAGCAGAACGAGTCATCGCTTATGCTAGCAGAAGATTACTACCAGCCGAAGAAAATTACTCTGCCACGGAGAAGGAATGCCTTGCCATAGTTTGGGCAATCAGGAAAATGCGCGGATACCTAGAAGGATATCGCTTCGATGTGGTAACAGACCATCTAGCATTGAAATGGTTGAACTCCATCGACAATCCTACTGGACGAATTGCCCGTTGGGCACTGGAGTTACAGCAGTTCGAGTTTGACATTCACTATCGCCGAGGAAAATTAAACGTTGTTGCCGATGCCCTCTCCCGGCAGCCTCTAGCAGTACTACAAATAGCACAGGATACTACGCCTCAATGCAACTGGTGGACGACGCTGAAGAACCAATTGGAAAAACACCCCGAACAGATGCCAGAATATTTGTACGAAGGAAATCAAATTTATCGCAGGATGAATCATCACCCAGATGATGAAGACCCAATACCTTGGAAACTTTGCGTGGCCAAAGACTATAGGAAACGAGTTCTACGCGAGTGCCAAGACGACCCTACAGCAGGCCATCTAGGAATACGGAAGACGACCCTACGGGTAGCTCAACGCTACTATTGGCCTGGTTATTTTCGAGATGTTAATCATCATGTGAGGAACTGCCTCCCATGCCAGAAGAACAAGGTGGAACAAAATAAGCCGGCCGGAAAAATGCTTACGAGGCAAGTAAAAGAACCTTTTAACCTCGTCTCAGCAGACTTTGTATGTCCACTCCCACGATCTAAGCAAGGACACACGATGTTACTAGTCTTCTTGGATAACTATAGCAGATGGATCGAACTAGTGCCACTCCGAAAAGCCACAGCAGCGACGTTACAGAAAGCATTTCGGGAAAGAATCATCGGCCGATTTGGAGCCCCGCACTCATTAGTATGTGACAACGGAACTCAGTTTACCAGCAAGGACTTCAAAGCATTTTGCGAAAATTCCGGAATAGAACTTCAGTATACTGCGCCCTACACTCCACGCCAAAATCCAACGGAACGTGCAAACCGCACAGTCAAGACGATCATAGCCCAGTATCTCGAATCAGGTCAGTCTACGTGGGACCAACTACTACCGGAAATTACATTGGCCATCAACTCAAGCATATCAGACACGACAGGATACAGCCCAGCATTTCTCGTGCTTGGCAAAGAACCGCGCCTACCAGGTGCCCTATATGACGCCGTCACTCCTGGAACAGGATCTACACCTTGGTCCCCAGAAAGCAGAATCAAACGAATGGTCGACGTTCATAAACTAGCACAAGGAAACATTCAGAAGGCGTCTCAGGATCAGAGCCGCTACTACAATCTCAGACACAGAGCTTGGCGACCCACCATCGGGTCACTCGTCATGCTGCGAAGACATTACCTATCCAAAGCCTCCGAGGGATTTGCTGCCAAGTTGGCACCGAAGTTCGAAGGCCCTTTCAAGGTAAAATTCTTTATTTCCAGGAACATCGTCCGACTCCAGGATGCTCACGGAAGGTCCTGTCGCACAGCCAGTGTCAGCGATCTAAAGCCATATCAACAAGCGAATCCAAGCCAAGAAGAAATCCTAGAAGACACAGAAGACAACCACAGAGCCGAGCCTTGCGAAGAGATTTCCCAGGGGCCACTTGTTGGAGATTTCGATCTCCCAACGTCCCTGCCCTCCTAAAGGGGGATCTCTGTTCGTAAGACCAAACAGCAGACCACTACGTATATCTTACCTTAGTTATCTTAGTTATAATATTAGTTTTTAAGTTTATCACACGTTTGTAAATCACACTATTAGGCAGGCAAAGTTAGGTAGTTCACAGTTAGTTCCTTTCAAAATCAGGCATATGAACTAATTCCCTTCCTTAGAATGTCGTCCCCCAGCACTTTCATGGCCGCGCTAGTACCGATGATTGCATCTATCACCGCGGACTTCGAGAAGATAGCTGAAACCCGATTTCTTCCCCGCACCCGAGACGCATCATCGCCAGAGGTAAATAAGCCGATTACCGAGGAAGTTATCGCAGCAACTACAGTAGCGGGTAAAACCTCAACCCATCAGCAAGCGAAGCCTGAAACCCCACGCATGGTGAATTTGATCCTCGAGATCGAAGATAACAAAGGAGAGCGTAGTCGATCTTTGCAATCCCCTCGCCAACAAGCAGCCTTTTTGAAGTCGCTGCACGACGTCTTATACCCCGACTCCCGGTCTGACAACGGTCAGCCAACCTCGCCTGCTCCACCGACTGAGCCTGCATCTAGACCGTCGCTCGTCCCCGAAGAGTCTACCGTGGGAAGATGCTTCCGGTTGTCCGAAGCACCGGACCAACCGGTCATAAAGTCAGTAATGCGCCTGCCGCGAGTGCATGACTTGGCTAAATTCGTCAGCGATGCGGAGGAACATATGGACCCTGAAGACGACGAAGAAGTACCATGGGATGGTCGCTTCTACCGCTATCACGGGAACCCTACACCCCCTCGTCGTCCGAGTTTGAGTGACGACCAAGAGGTCGACTTATTCCCCGGTAGCCCCTACTCGACCCGAGGCACGCTTTATAGTCCACCATGCGAAAGTCCTCCCACCAACTTCCACGTAGACGAAGAGACCGGAGAGAGGATATATCTACCAAAGCCCAGTCCTTCATGGAGTACGGACACTCACAACCATCCCTACGACCCATGTGGGTCAGAAAGCTCGACGACACCCCCATACCCTGGATCATTCGAAGCAGTACAAAGCTACCCTTACTTTGAAGACATCTCTTTAGATGCCCCCACCGAGACCGAGGAGAACGCCGTCCCTGAACTCATCGAGACAACGCCTGCACCCACCGAGACCGAGGAGAACGCCGTTGCTGAACTCTTCGAGACAACACCTGCCCCCACCGAGACCGAGGAGAACGCCGTTGCTGAACTCGTCAAGACAACGCCAGCCCCCACCGAGGCCAAGGAGAATGCTGTTGCTGAACCTATCGAGACCACCGCCATAGAGGCTCCCACCGAATGGCGCGTGCTGACACACGACAGACGAATACCCTGGACTTTGGCACAAAGAATACAGGACCGTCCAAATCGCAACAAACCATGGCGATTCCGGTACGAAGAAGCCGACCTGGCCTACCGCGTCCGCATCACGGCGGGAGGTAGCGTCACCATTTCTCTTGCCTCCGGAAAGTGAGGAGGGAGTGTGAGGATTCACAAATTCTTGTTTTTATTTTTTCTTTATCTATCAATATATATATAACCATAAGTCAACCCTCTAAACTAATACGCTCTACTTATTGAAGGGGATTAGTTCAACATTAGGTTACTGTTTCTAGCTAGAGAGAGCAATTGTTTTCTATTTCATCTTTAGGCTACAGTTTCTAGCAAGAGAGAGCAATTGTTTTCTATTCCATCATTAGGTTACAGTTTCTAACAAGAGAGCAATTATTTTTATCTCTTTTGTTTCCCTCTCCTTCGCATTGCAATAGCCAGCGACGCCGACGCACCGGCGGTACAGTCAGTGTCAGCATAGCTAAGCTAAGACAATTTGTCACGTACACCAAAAGCTCGTAGGATAACGGTGAATCATCAGTAGCCAATCAAAACGCGCCACGCATTTCCGCAGCTGCGTCGAAAGCTTAGAATATTAAAAACTAGGGCAAAGGCAAGGGTTAGAAATAAGATCAAGATCACTTAGTTTCTGACCGTCGGAGAGATAATAAGTGACAATTAGTCTCAAGATAAAAATCAAGAAGTGAAAAAAACAAGAATTAATTTAAAAGTCAAACACGCAGACAGTGGTACTAAAACAAAGACAGTGCAAATAAAAAAAAAATCTAAGAAACAAATATAAAACACGGAACTGTGGTACTAAGACAAAGACAGTGCAAATACAAATCTAAGGAAAAGAAAACCAAAATATAAAACAAGGAAAAGTAACATATTTAAAGTTGTACAATTTATATTCAGGTGAGTCGGCCAGGAGGCCACGTTACTAACCCCCTATCCCTGCTATTTCTTATAGGACAGTGTGATGTGAGGTAGATTAGGCAGTAAGAAAATGAGACATATATGTGAGTTAGAAATAATAAAGTTATGAATGAACATTGACCCTTGCCTTTTCTATTTTTCTTCTTGCCCCTGTTCTTTCTCCTTGTCTTTATTTGCATGTGTTCCTAATAATATGTTAAGTGCTGTCTAAATAGTGTATGTAGTGTTTCCATGGTACAGTTGGCAGTATGTCGACCAACAACCATTTCAGTGTCCGGGTAATACCCTAACTGAAATGGTGTTGGTTGTACATACGCCGACTTAGTGCCATTTAATATTATTCGACATCCGGGTAATACCCTAGTCGAAGCAATATTAAATGCGCATGAACATGGAACCACTGTAGTGTAGTTCAGTGTGTAGCGAATACAGTGGTTGTGATGTCATTTGGCTAGTATTTCAGTGTCCGGGTAATACCCTAACTGAAATATTACCAAATGTACGTCCGATCACTTAGTGTCATTTAATATTTGATTTCGGTGTCCGGGTAATACCCTAACCGAAATCGTATTAAATGTACATGCCGTTGTATATATGTTATATTGTCAAAGTGTGTTCCATGGTACAGTTGGCAACATGTCTACCAACAACCATTTCAGTGTCCGGGTAATACCCTAACTGAAATGGTGTTGGTTGTACATGTGCCGACTTAGTGCCATTTAATATTATTCGACATCCGGGTAATACCCTAGTCGAAGCAATATTAAATGCGCATGAGCATGGAACCACTGTAATGTAGATTTTATGTAGTACAGTGGTCATGATGCCATTTGTTTAGCATTTCAGTGTCCGGGTAATACCCTAACTGAAATGTTAACAACTGTGCATCGGACTACTTAGTGTCATTTAATATTTATTTCGGTGTCCGGGTAATACCCTAACCGAAATAATATTAAATGTACATGCCGTAGTATGTGTGTATCTTCTCCTTAGTACAGTGTTCACCGTCTTTAACAATAATTGTTTAACTTTGTGTCTTTTGTTATGTCAAATAAATAATTATTCCCCACATTTGTCTGTATTAGTTTAGAATTTAGAGGTCTCGAGTTTTTCTTACAAATTTTTCTGTAATTAAAAAGCCCTGGATAGACTGAGATGTGTACCCAGGCTGAGAAACTTCCTTACAGTATTAATTGCATCTCGAAGATGAATATATTCTTCAGATCAGAGTTTGGTCCGATTAACTGTTATAGGATATACCTTGAAAGTACCATAAAATTTTCGCAAACAAACGAAGTCATTTGAAAGCAATTATGTTATATTGTTGGATATTGTTCAATAAGTGTATGGAATCTGTTTCTATTCCTGAAACCAATGAGTACAACGGCTCTGGTGGTGGATCCAATGGTAACAATTTCACTTTACCCTTTCCGCAATACAATATATCGGTTTTGTTTTTGTATTTCAATGCCTTACAATGTGAGCAACCCGAGTTCATAAAACTAATAACAATACATTGGTAGTTACTGTAGTGAATTGACACATCGTAAATGAATGCAGCTCGGTTTAAACTTGCGCGATTATTAGTTGAATGACGCGCTCGAACTGCAAGCGTTTCTGCCGTCCTGTTACGCTCATTTTGGTCGGCACGTTCTTGCGCAGTAAGATTAGCTTACTAAATGGCTTGGGTTAGAGCTCTTCGGGTTTTTCTATCTATAATTCTTTATCTTATAGTAGGCATAACTGTTATTTATTATTCAAATATGTAACTACAAATGATTAATGTATTTAGGGTTAAAATGTTAAGGGTGGACAACCCTAAACACTTAGGGGTATGAAAACTAGATGTTAGCCGATTCTCAGACCTACTCAATATGCATGCAAAATTTGGTTAAAATCGGTAAAGCCGTTTCGGAGGAGTACGAAGACAAACATTGTGACACGAGAATTTTATATATATATATATATATATATATATATATATATAGTGAAATGTGTGGAATCAATCGCTGATCATCATAATCATTTACACATATATGTTTGTACGTAGAATCAATCGCTGATCACTGCGTCACAAAATATATATTTTTATACCCTGTACCCGTAGGGTAAAACGGTATATTAAAGTCGCTAAAATGTATGTAACAGGCAGAAGGAAGCATTTACGACCCCATTGATCAGCATCAATAGCCGACTCGATTGAGACATGTTCGTCCGTCTGTCCGTCCGTCCGTATGAACACGTGGATCTCAGAGACTACAAGAGCTACAGCAGCCAAATTTGGTGTCAGCATTGGTGTAGTATCTACAGATCAAGTTTGTTTCAAATTTTTGCCACGCCCACTTCAGCCCCCGAAATTTAGGAAAAAGGAATAACTAGAGTAAAATAAAAGGTAGCGTATTCCTATTTGGCACACCCAATAATATGGCAAAAAGGTATCAGCTGACAAAATTTTGTTCAAATCGGGCAACAAATATCGAAGATATATCTATAGTACAATTTGTACTGATATGCTCAGTGCGACATTGCGTAGTAAGTGTGAGCGAGATAGCATGCGTTCGTTGCTGCTGCTTGTGAGAAAAATTTTAGTTCGAATTATTGGCGATTTCGAAGGAGTTTGATTTTATAAAGTTCCTTTAATTGGTACAGGGTATACTCAAAGTTGGCAGGGACGCCTTGCTTGCTTCATAAAACATAAACGATGTCCTTGACCAAATTGGAGAAACTAAATACTTTTCCACCTTAGACTTGGCCAGCGGATTCCACCAAATCCAAATGAATGAAGCAGGTATACAAAAAACTGTATTTATAGTAGAGAATGGACATTACGAATTTATCCGAATGCCATTCGGACTCAAAAATACCCCGGCCACCTTTCAGAGAGTCATTGACAACATACGCCGCGACTTCTTTGGTAACATTTGTCTAGTATACCTAAACGACATAATAATATTTTCACCATCTCTGCACAAACACTTAATAGACATTAAAAATATATTCGCGAGACTACGAGAAGCATACTTTAAAATTCAATTATCAAATTCAAACTTCCTAAGGAAAGAAATAGATTTTCTGGGACATTTAGTCACACAAGAGGGCGTTAAACCAAACCCAAATAAAATACAGGCCATTAAAGACTTTCCTTGCGCACATTACCAAACCACTAACAAGACTAGCAACTTCGCCCTCCGGGCAGTCCTATCACAAGGATCATTAGGAATAGATAAACCAGTGTCCTTCGCCAGCAGAACACTTTCCGACACAGAAGTCAATTACAGAACGTCAAAAAAGAGATGCTAGCTATCATATGGGCAGTGAAAAACTTTAGGCCATATTTGTTCGGTAGGAAGTTTACAATAGTAACAGACTATAAACCACTGACCAAGCTTATGAGTTTTAAAGAACCAAGCTCAAAAATAGTCCGTTGCAGACTCGTCTATAAAAAGGGCTCACAAAACGTAATTGCCGATGCGCTTAGTAAAGTCTGCTAGTATCAATGTAAACGACGCAACACCCTTCCGGACACGAGCCGACGATACAAATATCCCTATTTCAGTCAAACCAATAAACGACTTCGACTCGCAAATTGTATTTCAAATAGGAACAATACCACATGTCGAGACCATAGCCCCTTTCAAAAACAAATTAAGACGTGTGATTACAGAACCAAACTTCGATCAACAAACTATAAAAGACACACTAAAAAGAACAATGAAATCTAATAAATTGTGTGCAATTTATGCACCCAACAATATTTTCCATATTACACTTCGCACACCTACCAACGCACAAATTAATTAGATGCATAACCATGGTAACCGAAATTCTTGACTTCAAAGCCCAACAAGAAACTATAAAAAAGAACCATAGAGGCATAGACGAGACACTTTTGCACCTAAAAAGAGAGGTTTATTTTCCACAAATGAAGAGTAAGATAACTCAAATATTTCGGAACTGCAACACTTACAAAACGCTTAAATACGATAGGCACCCTCCAAAAATCGTTTTTGAGATATCGGAAACACCGCATAAGCCCATGGACATAATCCGTATAGATGTCTATACAATTAATGGCTATGTCCAGCTCACAATAATAGACAAATTTTCAAAGTTAAATTGCGCATATATCTTATCAAACAGAAACTGCATTAACATTTTAAAATCCTAAAAAAAATTTAATGAGTCTTTACGGCATTCCACAAAAAGTCGTATACGATCAAGGGGCAGAATTTTCCAGCCCTATGTTCAAGGAATACTGCGAACACTAGAACATTGGCACACATTGTACGTCATTCCAACAGTCCACTAGTAACTCCCCTATAGAAAGAGTCCATTCAACTCTAACAGAAGCATTTAGAATTATACTTAATAAAAGATTACCCCTTGAACACGATGAAATCCTCTCAGAAACATTAATCACTTACAACAATGATATTCACTCAAGCACGATTCATACCCCGTTCGAACTTTTCAGTGGTAGAACACATATATTTAATAAGACAATGACCCCCCTTACAATAGACACGATTTCCTGAATGAATTAAACTGATTCCGCATAAATCTCTATACAGAAGTTAAGGAACAACGTAGAAAGAAAAAAACAGACAAAATAGTAAAATTAAATAAAGGAAGAACGGCACCACAACAATTATCCTCCGCCGAAGTAATCTTCAGGAAGAAAAACTGAAGAAACAAATTGACCCCTCGATTTTCAAAACAAGTGGTACTTAGGGACATGGGAACAATGTCAATAACCAGGAAAAATCAAAAATTACACAAAGCCAAACTTGGGGTAAATCCCAAAACAACTTAAACTTATGAACCTTGTTCAATAATTTACATAACTCCCATTTCTCGACCTACCTTACAGAAGCCTACAGGCAAATGCGCAATTCATCTCAATCAGCCCCCTGGACGGAAGGCCGCCCATTACCAGAATTAGTCAGGAATTGTGCAAACAAAATAGAACAACAATCAAGAACTTAAAATCAAACGAAATGTTTAAACTATCACTAGGAGTATTAGATGAGAAGCTAAAAGAACTCCAGGGAAAAAAAAACGACTCTTTTATCCCACTAATAAATGGATTAAGTAGTGTTGTAAAGCTATTAAAGGAAACATGGATGATAAAGATTCTAGACAGATTTATGAACAAATTAGGCAGGTAAAGAAAAAACTGAGTCCCTTTCAAGCGCAGTAAATAATCAAATAAATTTTAACAACGAAGTACTGATCCGTTTTAAGAACATAACAAATCACATCAATAAAAAACAAACCTTGATCAACAATTTTCTTAAGCATGTCGCAAAACGGCATTTTGAAAAATTTTGAGGAAGATCAAAAATTTTATACTTTACAATATATTAATAAATTAACTATAACATACATGTGTTATCAGAACACATAAAAAATATTGCAGGCAGCTTAATTTTCGCAGAAATAATCATAATTCCAAAATTCAATTTAAATATAAAAGAAATCGAATATTTAAAAGCATTCTTTCAAAACCAAAGTATAAACAACCTAGATCTAAAAGAACACGTATATAGTCTATTAAGACTTAAAACTCTCTGTCACGAAAATACAATTTTTTTTAATTTAAAAATCTTTGTTTTCGAGGATACTCAGTATAAACTCGAGAGGATTATTCCTGGACCTATAAACGGTACAAAATTTATTGTGGCTCCCAATTTTATTGCAAAAAATAACAAAACTATATTATATTAAAAAAAAATTAATGTATTAAGATAGATAATAAGACATTTTGCGAGCAAATCTCCAACAATGATTTCCCCACCAACATCGATTGCCTTAGGAATATTATCAAAGGTACAGCAACCCCATGCGACCTAATACAAACGGGAAACTTCACCAATATCTTTGAACCCGAAAATCGGATGAACTTTGTCTTTAATACAAAGAACCTTCTACTAGAATTTTTTTTTTTTTTTTTTTTTGCGCGAATCCCAACGGATGCACTAAATGCCCACACCTCCCGCCCAACCGACCGAGGGGCGCTAGCCGCATAACGTACGGCTCGAGTCGCGGGGACAGTTCATACATACAGACAAAAACGAAAACTAAAGCTAGCTACGAGCTAAAAAAGAAAGTATAGAATTTTTTAGTAATGGAAAAGAGAGTTTTGTACTGATTACATGATAAAGACGATTATAATCAGAACAAAGAACTCGGAAAGGTTCATGCAGTAAATAATTAGTAGAACAGCGTGACAGAGATAGAGGTATAAAGTTTCTAGTAGGTCTACAAGGAACACTAAAATTTATTTGGTTCAATAGCTCGGGCGAGTCTATATCACCTTTAAGAAGCTTGTGCATAAAAATGACGCCAAGCATTATTCTACGATTAGTAAGAGAAGGAAGGCCAAGTAAAAGAAGTCTACTAGAGTACGATGGCAAATTGACATTACGATCCCAGTTCAGACCACGAAGAGCAAAAAGCAAGAACTGTTTTTGAACCGACTCAATTCTTGCTTGGTGTGACTCATACTGAGGTGACCAGATGCAAGATGCATATTCTAAAATAGGACGGACCCTTGAGGTGAAAAGAATTTTAGTTGTATATGGATCGTCAAACTCCTTTGACCATCTCTTTACAAACCCAAGAACGCCCATGGCTTTACCGACGGTAGAGGAAATATGGGACTTAAACGTTAGTTTACGGTCCATCAGGACACCCAAGTCATACATCTCATTAAGACGTTCTAATGGTGTATTAGTAAGAAAATAAGTAACTAAATGCGGAGAAGTTCTATAAAAAGTCATGACCTTGCATTTAGTTGCATTTAATTTTAATAAGTTAATATGACACCAAAGCTCAAGATTTTGAAGATCAGATTGCAATCGACAAGAAGAGGTAATGTCTTTGTAACTAAAACATAGCTTAACGTCATCTGTATACATAAGGGCACGAGAGTATTTTATAACAGAGGGAAGGTCATTAATGAAAAGGGTAAACAGCAGTGGTCCCAAATGACTACCCTGAGGCACCCCCGAAGTAACATGGATGGATTTGGAATATGACGATTTAAAAAGAACCTTCTGAGTTCTATTTGTCAGATATTCACGAATCCAATTAATTAAAGGACTTGGAAAGCCAATACTATTTAATTTATAAAGAAGAAGCGTATGATTAAGAGAATCAAAAGCCTTACTGAAATCAGTATATATGACATCAGTTTGCCTTGCATTTCTAAATCCTTCGATCGTTAAAGAAGTAAATTCTAAAAGGTTAGTGGTAGTAGATATACATTTCACAAACCCATGTTAAGATGGTGAAATTATAGATCTACAAAAATGTTGCAATTGAGAAGTGATTAATTTCTCAAAAGCTTTAGGTATAGCGGACAATTTAGAAATACCCCTATAGTTGGATGCTTCCGATTTTTTACCGCTTTTATGGAGAGGAACTATATAGGATTCCTTCCAGATAGCTGGGAACGTGGAAGATTTGACAGACAAAAGAAAAAGTTTACGAATGGGCTTACATAAAGCCTCGGCGCAAAATCTGAGAACGCAACCTGGTATTCCATCAGGACCAGGAGAGTAGACAGGTTTCACTAAATTAAGCACGCTTAGGAGCGAACTTTCATTGACTGTAAATGCAGTTAGAGCTTTTTACCTGGTAAGGATACGGAATGTCTGATTGATATTCCGCTGAGGAATAGGTTGTTGTAAAAAAGTCTGCAAACAAATCAGCGATGGCTTGATCAGAACTCGCTATATTGTTTTCAAGAGATAAGCATGATGGATAGACAGACATTTTGCGTTTGGAATTCACAAAGCTATAAAATTGTTTAGGATTACTAGAAAATTCTAATTTATAACGCTGAAGGTAATCCTTATAGCATTGCGTATTACGCGTCAAAAACTTTGATCGAGCGACTACGTAACGGGCATAGTCTGAGGAGCGGCCTGATTTCTTGTAAATTTTATAACACCTCGATTTTACATTTTTCACGTTAGTTAGCTCCCGAGAATGCCAGGGGGGCCTATAGGCCGACACAGGGATCTTCAGCGGTACACAAACCTTAAAAAGCGAACCAAGAGTGTTATAAAACAGAGAAATAGCTTGGTTCATGTTTGAACAACTATACAGGGAAGACCAATCATTTTTAAGAATGAGCTCATTTAACTTACTAAAATTGGTCTTGCGAAAATTACGGGATTTAACCGCAGGACAACAACAGGCACCAACATTCGGTACACGATACGGAAGATCAATAGTTAACTCCAAAGTAGGATGAAAACTATCTTTCGGCAGGACAAGAGGGTTTATTCTAGAAACTGCACCATTGGTGGAATCGAGAACAAATATCAGATCCAAAGATCTATTATTCTTGTTACGGACTGGATTTATTTGAGTCAAAGATAACTCGAAAAGACCTTCAATAGAATAGAATAGAAGGGAGCAACAAAGCAGATTCGTCAGTAGGGGACCATACTATTTCCGGTAAATTAAAGTCACCGAGAACAATTAACATGTCTCTATCAGACAGTAACGATGAGATGTATTGGATAGAAACCAAGTGTTTAATGTACACTGCCATGTCGGATTGTGGCGGGATGTACGAGCAAGTGATGTAGACAGAGAAAGTCTTGAGACTGACCTTGACACTTACAAACTCAATCTCCTGGTTATCAGGAGATTGAATCCGGTCAGAAGATAACGACGAGTCAATGGCAATCAAGACTCCCCCGCCTACACGCGAAATGCGATCACACCTGAATATTGAAAATTTTGCAGACAGAACAGATGCATCATTAATGTCAGGTTTTAACCAAGTCTCTGAAAATGCTAAAATTTTTTAATCAAATACTAGACTATCTACATAAAGTCTAGGAAGCTTAGATTTAAGTCCTCTTACGTTCTGATAGGCCAGATTAAGGGACGAAATTAGTTTTTTGGAACACCAGCAGATGCTGATATTGCGGAGGCAATAGAGAAGAAGTAGAAGGAAGCCTAACTGAGCCACGAGTTTTCTTTTTGGCCGTATATTCTTTCACTAATATGTGATCCGGCCAAAAGCTGTTACTACAAATGCAGTCAAACAGTTCAACCGGGACACTAATTTTAAAGGAAGAGATCTCCCTTGAATAATAAAATTTAAATTTTTTTTTTTTCCACCGTTATTTCTGGATTCCATGTAATAAAATATTCAAATTGCTCGATTAGCATAAATAACATCCAATATGATAACACGGATTACAATAGCACCGAACACCTAGATATCTTTCTGCCTCCCATGCAGAAGATCATCGAAAATAAGACAATCGAAGTACTAAGCCTGGAAAAAATCCATCTGGACGCGATACAGACCAACACAAGATTCCTTCAAAACAAACAAACCATAAGTCTAAGCATATTTGTATACACTACCATACATACCTACCTACATATATATTATTACGGAAAATAAAACCTAAGCTTCGACTTGCGAAGAATAAAGAATCTCACTTCACTTGATTTTTAACAACCAAAGAACAAAGTCATATTTAATCAAAACGACCAGTCCAACCCAAGTAGACAACACAACTGTTTTCCCCCTTTGCTCCCGGGAGGTAACTCACGCATATCGATTAACTGGTGTTGTTAATACCATAAGGCCTTTGATTCAGTTAACCATACACTGCTTCCGTACAAGCTAAGCAAACTTGGGTTTCCACTTTGTTGGACTTCTCAATATTAGACTGATCGAACTCAAAAAATCCTATTTAAAACCCCTCGACCGTTGTTTTTTATTCTGTTTATAAATGTAACTCATTCGCGTGTGCTCATGTAAGCTGACGATTTTAAACTTTATCTTAGTTTTAAAGACTCAGGCTTCCTTCTTTTGCTCCAGATCTGAAAGTAACATATTAAACCTCAACGTTTCAAAATGCAATGTCATGTCATTTCATAGATCCACCTTCCAATTAATTAATATTACTCTATTGAAACATCTGAACGAGATGAATGGATGCACTCATGGACCACAAATTGAGTGTCACTCGTCACATTTCTATTTCAGTAACGCCATTACTGTTCTGAGTTTTGTCATGATTTTGAACTGCTTGGCAAAAAGAATTAAACCCAAAAAAGGACTTAAAGCACAATGTGTTACGGCTAACTTCCTAGTGCGTAGGCTAACGATATGTTAAACGTAATGAGAAGAAGAATAAAAAATAGAATACAATACGATGAGCTTTAATGGTTAACCCTTTAGTAGCTGTATGAGAGTACATTGCGCCAGCACATTCAAACTACTTATTCTGCGACATATTTAACGTTAATACATAGAAGCTTGAATAGATAAAAAAATCTATTTGATGAAAGTCCTTTATGAACGAAACAAACCCAATAAGCATTTAAAAAATCACTATAACCCTATCGGGATAATGTTTTAATAGAAAAAGTTCAAATGTTTTATATACAAAAGAATAATCAACTAAAATAACAATAATAATCCCCATGAATCAGCAGAAGTCACTATATCAGAGATGAGTCAACTCACAGGGGCCACTTGATGGAGATGGAGAGTGTGCTCTCCCAACGTTCCTGTCCCCCCTAAGGGGGGATCTCTTCATCGTAATCCGAGGGCGTTCTGCGCCAACAGCAAGAGTAATCATGAGCAACGTTGATTGTAAATTTAAGTTAGCATGTAATGTTTATTTTTAAGATATTTTTTTCCCCCTTTGTAAACCACATAGTTAGAGTATTGCAAGTCAGAGTATTTAATATATTTTTCCACAGCAGCATGGTTACCCCTAGTATTCAGTAGCGCCGATTATCACATATACTGAATGGCAAGCAGAGTTATACTACAAGCAGAGTTAAACCACAAGCAGAGCTACACTACACGCAGAGCTATACAACACAGATTTATACTACGCACAGAATTATATAACCCGAAGAGCTATACTAATCCACAGAGCACAGGAGTTCTACGAGATCGGGACCTGAAAGTCCCACATAAATCTGAAGGACAACAATGCAGCGTTCACCCCGGCCTTTTCTCGTCTCACGCACTCCGAAGTAAAGGGGGGTGGGACGAAGTACAATTTTGGGTACTTCGCCACAGTGCACATATATATATAATAAGTCCTATGAATTAATTATAAGTTTATACTCTGACTTGTTGTTATTATTTTCGTGGGAACTAGTTCCCTTAGAATATCTCTAAATCACTATACAAAATTATAACCCTATAGAGATAATATTTTAATACAAAAAGTTCAAATGTATTATACACAAAATAATAATCAACTATTATAATAATAATTTCAACAGAATGCAAAAACTTAAAACCCTTTAAAGGGTTAAATTATTATTGTAACTTGGGGCCTACCAAAAACAAATCCTATCCAAAATTTTAACCAAAAAATGTTTGTGGAAGGAAATAATATAATTTAAATGTCCTACTCAGTTTTATGAAATATCAATAATAAACACACTTCCAGATTACACACAATACATTTTTGTAACAAAACTTATTACTTTATAAGTTAATATAAGTTACTTATATAAGTTAATATAAAAGAAACCAAAATTAATAAATATGATCCAGTCTGGCAATTGAAATGTAAGGATGTTTTTTCGGCGTATAACTCTGTCGGACGTGCGCTTATGATCCGGCTCCTGAATAGCTCGGATGTGGGTAGGGTTCTTGCCTAGTCTTCTAATATACATTTTGAAAGAAAACGAAAGAAGATGTATATTGAAACAAAATTTGAAGGTTTATAAAAGTTTTTCTTCTGTCAAAATTAGGACTTTGACTCGGACAATTGATATTTGTGGGGGATGCTGAGATGTTATTCGCATTCCCTGTCTTTACCCTCCCTACCTTGGCAGTTTATATATATTTTGGACAACTGCCTCAAAATAAAGGTCTACGAGAAAACTAAAATAGATACTATATGAACATTATATAGGTGACAATTTCTCTAAATTTATTCACAATTCATTATTAATTCAATTATTTAAAATTTGAGCTCCAAGATATAATTTAACCTCCAACATGAGGAACTAAACAAAATTTATAAACCAAAATTGATTTAACGAGGCTACTTATCATACTCTTACTCAGACAGATTCCTCGCGCTGGATCGATGGGTCCGCCCACTGCGTAGGTGCTGTGAAATTATCAGGTTAACATTAGCCTAGATAAGAAAAGAATGATTAGAAAATCGGCTTATAAAAATGTTGCCTAAATAAGAAAAAAACAGGAATACTGAAATTAAATTCAAATTCATGATTTTTTCCATTCTTTTCTTTTCCATATTAACTAATTAAATAACTAAATACTATGTTACATCATCTCCGTCTTGCGCCGAAAGGCGCTACAAACTGAATTAACGCACAATTTCGTTATATGGAAATTTCCAATTATGGTAACAAGAAAAGTGAAGCTATGATTATTCATGATTTACAAAACTTTTCTAAAAACTTATCTTTAGGTCAACTTTTTTATGGTATTTTAAAAGTAAGATCTCAATTAACAGACAGGTTACGAAACGCTAATCAATACTCGACCGACGAAGCTAAGCTCTACGACGGAATTTGCTTGAATATCTTTTAATCCATTTGCGAGAACCTCTTAAAACTTCAGTAAAATCAAAAAATCCGCAAGATATTAAGAAAGCCTATAAAGATTGCCGCATAGAAAAGACTTTCTATTCTCAAAAACCAATACTACACACAATATTAGAGCACAAATAGCACCATATTCACGGCCCCAAAATATAAGAAACCATCCTAACAATAACAAACATTATTCCAATAGAAGCAATTCATATAGAAATTCTGCAACCATCACTCAGCAATAATAACAATGATAATAGAAATTCTTTTAACTTAAGAATCACCACCAGGAATCAATTGCATAATGTTAATAAACAGCAATCCTCAACCGAATTTTCCAATATAAACGACGCAGGAAATTTTCTCGAAACTGCCTCCAAGAATCAACAGGGTACTTAACAAAAAGAACACACGTCTCAACATTCCCTTTAATATGGATTAATTCCATTACAAACCAACCCATAACATTTTTGATAGATGCAGGTTCCACAAATTTATTTAAAAGCCCAACTATAGTTTCCAATGCCGATCGTAAAACTGTCGATAATCCCGTAACTGATCAGACTGTCCTAAATCAACACGTCATTAGAGAAAAAACCATGATTCAATCGCTTACACAGTTTAAAGAAGAAATGAAGGTGGAGTTTCTTCTTTTCATCCACATTTTAAAGGCCTGTTTGGAATGGATATTCTTAAAAAATTAAAAGCCAATATTAAGCCCGTTTTTATCTTGAAACTCCAAATAAAAATATGTATACAAGGCAACCCAGCAACCGAAGTACATGTTATTCCCGCACTATTTAAAGTCTTAGTAAATCTTCCAGTCCAGTTGAAGCAAGGTGATTTTTACAGTTAAGAGACAACTTATAACAAGCACTTAAACATATCAGAAGGATTATACAACTCAGCAAGTAAAAAACAAAATAGGGTCAATGCTAAAACAAAATATAATTACAACCAGCTATTCACCTTGGAGTGCCCCAGTTTGGGTAGTTCCAAAAAAAACAAACCCCAATCAATCACGAAAATGGAGACTAGTTTTAGATTATCGCAAACTCAACTAAAAAACAACTTCAGACCGCTACCCCATTCCAAATATAAATGATATTCTAGACAAACTCGGTAAATCCAACTATTTCTCAACGCTCGATTTAGCCAGTGGATTTCACCAGATTGAAATAAACCAAGCGGACAGATATAAAACAGCTTTTATAGTAGAAGGTGGACACATTGAGTTCGTTCATATGCCGTTCGGATTGAAGAACGCTCCTGCAACGTTTCAAAGAGTAATGGACCATATCCTTGGAGATCTTGTAGGTTCCATTCGTGTGGTTTACTTGGACGACATCATAGTTTTTTTCGACATCTCTGCAGAAACACCTGACTGATATTAAACAAGTTTTTGATAGGCTCAGATCCGCTAACTTTAAATTACAAATTGCAATTTTTTAATTTTCTAGGCCACATGGTGGCCCAACAAAATAAAAGCCATTCAAGAGTTCCCCATCCCAAAAAACCAGGAAACAAATTAAATCATTTTGTTGAGTTCAACGCGATCCCTTAGGCAAAGTTTTTAGCAGTCCAACACCAATTTTATTTTCATATAATTCATTTATTTTCTTCACAATAATTCTATTTCAATTAGATTTAATTTGTTACACGTGGTCGATTTTATAATTACAGATGTTTAGGTGTAGGTATTTTAGATTCATATGTATGTTGATCTTAGGTGTTCTCACAGGGGTTGGCACAGTATTAATTAATTGTTAACACGGGTGTTAATAAAGCTGCACAGCTTTAAAATTAATGTGTTCCTAAGTGGCTTCTAAAGTCAAACTGATTTTAGATTGCATGGCAACAAGCCATGAACCCAAAGAAGAACTTAAAGCACAATAAGTAATGGTTAACTTCCCAGCACGTAGGCTGGCGAATACAAATAGCTTTGAGGGTTAATCGTTTAATGGCTGCTTAGGGCTGCATATTTTAAATTTCGGCGGCAACATTCTTCCCCCAGTAAACTTGTCCGTTCCGGGTCTGGTTTACTCCCACATTGCCGACGTCCAATAAAGCCACTTTAGCCACTGGCCGATGTAGTGTCCCGTTCGCTGTTTTGATAACCACTTGTCTGACTTGGTTATCTTTCGCCAGTTTAATCTAGTCGACTACTACTTTAGGCCAGCTATTTCGCGGTAGATTCTCGTCTACCACTAGAACGAAGTTTCCAACTGCTATTGGTGGTCTCTTTGTAAACCACTTTCCTCTTTTGGCCAAGTCTGGAATATATTCCTGTAGCCAGCGTCGTCAGAAGTGGTCGGCAAATTGCTGCACCCCGTCACATAGAACCTTTTCTGCTTCTTTAAATTTAGTTCCATTGTCGCCGTAGATTTCCCTCGGAATTCCGCGCCGGTTGCAAAAGTTTCGAATGCTCATAATGCAAGATGCGGTATCCAGGGAGCATGCCAATTCCAAGTGAACTGCCCTTATGGTTAGAGGCAGGTGAAGTTAACACCACATCTTTTTTCCCGTCGACGTCCCACCGTTACTAGAAGAGGGCCAAAGTATTCGATGCCGACGTATGTAAACAGTCGCTGGTAGGCGGCTAGTCTAGCCGCTGGCAGGGTTGCCATCTGTGGTAAGATTGGCTTGGCATTTTAATTTTTGCAGCGTTAACAGCTTTTCCGCATGTTTTCTATGTAGAATATATACCGAGATACAGCCCGATAAAATCCGCGCCAATCGGAAAATCGCTTTGATTATTAGTTTCAGCGACGAGTTGTCGATGAATAACAAGTTATGCCTGACTTCAGCATCAGTTGGTAGTCCCAGGTCATCACTTTTGTACCATTCAGAGTATTCTTGCAGTAGAAACTCTGGTCCGCTAATCCCTTTTGCGGGTTTGTTTGCTGTAGATGCTTTGGTGGCAAGATCTGCAGGGTTAAGATGGGTGTGTACCCAGTTCCATTAATTTACATCAAAGAATTCGAATATTTCGGCCGCACGATGAATGACGAAATGTTGAAACTTTCGAAGGTCCCTTCGAACCCATTTGAGGAGCGTCTTAGAGTCGAACTAATACCAGCTGGAGTTAATCGATATCCGTTTATTACTTAGGATTCGATTACTTAGCTTTATTTCGATGACTGCCGCTTGGAGGCCACGAAACTGAGATAAGTTGTTTCGTCTTGCCGCATGCGCAGGAAACAGACAGCTGACATTTCGCTTGCATCAACGAACGTATGTATGTACGAATGTATGTATGTGGATGCGCTCGCCTGTTCTGAAATAACACAAAATGGTTGGTAGAAGTCTTTTCCATCGCATCCATTTAGGCAGTAATTCATCTTATAGGGTTTCGTCCCAACCGATGGCGCTTCTCCAAACGTCTTGTAGAATTTTTAGTTCTATGGTGAAGCATGAGATGAATCCGAGCGGATCGTACATTGACATCAGCACTTGAAGAAGTTCCCGTTTTGTTGGTGTGTCGTCGCCTTCGAAAACGTTACGTTTCAGCCTAGCGAACTTGCCCATCACTCTGGCATCCAGTACAAGCCGAGTACCTTTTCGGTTGCATTAAATTCGGCCTTGTTGGACGTTATCTCACTGCCTAGCGAGTGTAGAACCTCCTGAGAGTTTGATGATCAGTTGCCTATGTGGAAGCCGCCTGCTGCATGAATCTTGATAAAAGATAAAATCATCCACTTAGTGTTAATCCTTTATTGATTGTGCTGCGAGTGGATACTGATTCTGAAAGCGATATGCGTTTTTATCCCGAATGAAGTGCGCAATGTAAGGAGCGCAGTTGATGCCGAATGTGAGTGCTTCCATAACGTACACGTTGGGTTGGTGTACATCGGCATTTTGGTTATGGATGTATGTTGGTCTCACTCTGCTGTTGTTAGGATATTGGCAACAGTCATCTTGACGCACTCCGACGCATCGTCTCTGCGTATGGTGTCGTCTGTCCGTTTGAGACATAATGGTTGAGGTTCGCCTTTTAAGCCGAGCTGCTTGTAGATCTTCTTCTCGATGAGCGTTACTGATGAGCCCTCATCTAGAAATGCGAAAGTATTAGTTATTTTGTTTTTATTGTCGATTTGAATTGGAACAACACGGAAATGGGTTTGATCCGAATCTCTGCGTGTATGAATGTGTTTGCCCTCCAGCTGATGTACAATTGGAGCCGCAGATGGTTCGTCGGAGACGCTCGTTGCAGCAGGTTGGAATTACTGCTGCGCATCATGAATTAGTAGATGATGAATTCTTTTGCAGCCTCGGGTTCCGCACACCTTGACTAGTTGGCACTTGTTACGGTGACGATTTAGACTCTAATTGCATAATGGACTTCTTCTGTTGTAAAGACATCAGCCTGAATTTTTTTTCTGTCACGCATGTAGCTAAGGTAACATTTTCCATAGGACACGATTCCAGTGGCCGTTTCCTATTATAATCCTTACTTTATAATCCTTTACAATAATTACCGACCAGGAATTCAATGAACACGTTATAAGATTTTTTTCTCGAATAATTTAGTTGTTAACTGTTCAACCACTCGAGTAGAACTGCCTGTTCCCTTATCTGGGTGGCAGCTCGTTGACTCCACATTGTGACAGCTCGCTCAGTGTTAACTCCTCCCCCTTCAAATATCTGCATCCCGCAGATGAGATCGCCTCCTGGACGGTCGACGAATATCTCCTCCTCGTCTGATAAGATGCCATTCACCAGTCCAGCTCTCTGACTTTCTTCTTTTGTTGTTAAAAATCAAGTGATTTTAGTTTCTTTATTCTTCGCAAGTCGAAGCTTAGGTTTTGCGGTAACAATATATATATAGGTATGTATGTATGTCGAAGATAAGATTGGCAACAATGAAAAGAAGTGGCAACGACGAACAGAGAGTATTTAGCGGAAACGATTACGAGTAGGACGAAGAAATTAAGAGGAACGACGCGAATCTTAAAATAAAACGACGAACGAAGCAAAAATTAGAAAAAGAAGTAACTACTAACGAATTTAATTCTTTGTATTGTATTACCTAAATAAACTTACTTAAAATATAAACCAGAAGGATGGGCTAACTTCGGCCACGCCGAAGTTCAGATACCTTTGCAAGCTGTTCTTATCAATTACATATAAATTACCAGAATTATATATAAACACTAGAAGGATGGGCTAACTTCGGCCACGCCGAAGTTCGGATACCTTTGCAAAGGCCGATTCTGTCAAAACTCAACAGACACATTTTTATATATACCAAACTTACATATACCAAATTTCGAGTGAATCGCTGTTGAAAATAACCAAGATTTTCGTCTAAAACCAATTTTTTGGCCGATCGTTCCTATGGGAGCTATATGATATAGTGCCCCGATTCTGATAAAACTATAAACAGATATGTTAGAAAGTATATAAAACTTATAAACACCAAATTTAGTGATAATCGCTTTTAAAACAACCAATTTATTGCTCGAAATCCATATTCATGACCGACCGTTCCTATGGGATCTATATGATATAGTCATCCGATCGGAATGATTCCGAGATATACAGTGCCTGCAGCAAAAAGAAGCCTAGGTGCAAAATTTCAGCTCTGTAGCTTCAAGGGTCTCGGAGGAGATCCAGACAGACGGACAGACGGACAGGGCTAAATGAACTCAGCTCATCGTGCTGATCAAGAATATATATACTTTATATAGTCGGAGATGCTTCCTTCTATGCGTTGCAAACTTCTGACCAAAATAAATATACCTTTTTTGCAAAGGTATTTAAAGCTAAAAAGTTTAAATAGCAAAGACTTCGACCGAAGAATAGTGAAAACTGCAATCTGGGTCAGCAAAGGCAAAAAACGTCAAAAGTGAATACATCAGCCGTGAAATAGCGAAGAAGCCAACCGAAAAATAGCGAAGACAGCGAACCTGAGTTAACAGAGACAACAACCGTCAACAGTAAAAAAGTCAACCTACCCCAACATAAGAATTATTAAGCAAACATGTAAGTGAATGTTCGGATGATTATCAAAATTTTTCTTTAAATAAACAAAGTAAAATCTAATTAAACGGTTATGAAACATTTGATTCGGACAAACGCCACTGCAAGTACGGTTTGCAAAAATATTTTATTAATTATTGCTTATGAGTTGGGCTTATAGGGAAATAAAAATAGAATTCGACAGCGAGGACGACCTAGATATAGGTTTTGTACCAATAGTAAACAACTGCACAGAAATGGAAGCAGAGGCCTTGCCTCAGGGTAGTCATTTGGGACCACTGCTGTTTACCCTTTTCATTAATGACCTTCCCTCTGTTATAAGTTACTCTCGTGCCCTTATGTACGCAGATGACGTTAAGCTATGCAAAGACATGCAAAGCAAAGACATTACCTCTTTTTTTGTCGATTGCAATCTGATCTTCAAAATTTTGAGCTTTGGTGTCATAATAACTTATTAAAATTAAATGCAACTAAATTCAAGGTCATGACTTTTTATAGAACTTCTCCGCATTTAGTTACTTATTTTCTAACTAATACACCATTAGAACATCTTAATGAGATGTATGACTTGGGTGTCCTGATGGACCATATCTCCTCTACCGTCGGTAAAGCCATGGGCGTTCTTGGGTTTGTAAAGAGATGGTAAAAGGAGTTTGACGATCCATATACAACTACTTTTCACCTCACTGGTCCGTCCTATTTTAGAATATGCATCTTGCATCTGGTCACCTCAGTATGAGTCACACCAAGCAAGAATTGAGTCGGTTCAAAAACAGTTCTTACTTTTTGCTCTTCGTGGTCTGAACTGGGATCGTTATGTCAATTTGCCATCGTATTCTAGTAGACCTTACTTGACCTTCCTTGACCTTCCTTCACTTACTAATCGTAGAGTAATGCTTGGCGTCATTTTTATGCACAAGCTTGTGACGAAGCACTTTTTCAAAGCTTCGCCCCAATGAAGGGGATATTTATATATTCATTTCCTTGTTATTATTTATAGTTTAATTAGTATTAAGTTCATGAAGTCATTATAAGTTTATTCTCTGACTTGTTGATAATATTTTTATTGGTGGAACTAGTTCCCTTAGAGCATCTCTAGATCATATACACACACACACACATACACATACATCGGGCCACCAAAGACAGAAACCAAAAAGTGCAACGGGACTTACCCAAAAAGTCGCCAATTGCTACTGCGCAGTTTCCATTCTCGCTTACATACATATATATACGCATATCACGCCATCCATATGTATATTTCTAATACGCCATACATACATATATACGCATGTCACGCCATATATATATGTATGTAGCAATAACCATTGCAACGGGACTTGCAAAAGAAGTCGACAGAGTTATTGCGCAGTTTCTTTCGTTTAGAAACTTCTAGACGCCAAGCTACGCATGCGTTACGGTAAATGCATCGATCGCGTCATCGCCAAAATGCGGTGGCAACTTTTGATTGGTCGCTGCCGACGTCAGCGACAAAATCAAAGGCCAAGGGCTGTCGAAAATTAAATCGACAGATCAGTTGAGCTAGGACCGAGCAAGAGATAAGTTAGAAACATTAAAAGTGCAGTGCGTGGACAAAATATATCGAGTGGAAGTAAAGTGTCCCCAACAGCCAAGATAATAATCACCAAGTAACAAGAATCGACAACAAAGTAATCCAGAAGACTGCAGAGACACCAAATAAACAAAATCATCAGAAACAGAGCTAAGCAAGGGTGTGTACAGCGGGTGAGTCCAACCAGTGGCCAACAGGGCTACCCCCCATAACCAGCTTATTAGGTCAAAGTGTGGTAAATCAATAGCAGGTTAGATTTAAGTAGTATTTAGGTCCGAGGGACATTAATAAACTTTATAATGTTTGACCCCGAATCTCAAAACCAGTCTTAATGATTTATCCTCAACTATCTATCCTCCCTCTATTATCTAAATGTTTACGTACTGTACTTGCATGTAGTGTGTTTTGTAGTATTTGTATTTTATGTAGGGAGCCATGTAAATCATATTAATCCTAGTCAATGTCCGGGTGACACCCTAATTGACTAGGATAATATTATTTGTCTAGTGCTACCCGACTAAGAACTTTATCAGACCAATGTCCGGGTGACACCCTAGTTGATTTGATGAAGATTCTCGGGCCATTAGTAGTTCGTTTGTACTTGTAGCGATTCGGGATAATTCCTATTTTATTTAAGCCAATGTCCGGGTGACACCCTAGTTGACTTAAATAATAGGAATTATCCAACGAGTCGCAACTGGATAATTCAAACAGGCCAAGGTCCGGGTGACACCCTACTTGACCTGGTTGAATTGCCTGGGCTAATCCCAACGTGTTTGTTTCTCAAGTCGATGTCCGGGTGACACCCTAGTCGGCTTGATACCCTTCCCTTGTGTTTGTTAATCGTTTAGTAGACGTCGATCACCCTACTCCTTTCCCTTTTCCCTCCTCTGTTAGGTATAGGTAAAGCAATCACCGATTAGAGCAAGCCAACTCTGGATATGACTATGCTCCCTTTCCTCCGTCATCAAGTCCGGGTTTCTTACATAAATTTTCTGTGTAGGAAAGGCCCTGGGGAGACTGGGAGTTGTACTCCGGCCTGGAAAAACTTCCTTACAAGCTTCTGAAAGGTGATATAGACTCGCCCGAGCTATAGAACCAAATAAATTTTAGTGTTCCTTGAAGACCTACTAGAAACTTTATACCTCTATCTCTGTCTGTTCCACTAATTATTTACTGCATGAACCTTTCCGTAGCTAGCTTTAGTTTACGTTTTTGTCTGTATGTATGAACTGTCCCCGCGACTCGAGCCGTACGTTATGCGGTTAGCACCCCTCGGTCGGTTGGGCGGGAGGTGTAGGCATTTAGTGCACCCGTTAACCGATGACAACGACATGCTCAATTTTTTAGGGAGTACTCCCGATTGCCATACATCGAACGGCAATTGGATGACAAAACAATAAAAATTCTAATAGATACTGGGGCGGCTAAGAATTATATTAAACCCGTAATGCCTGTCGATTCCCCATTCACTGTAAACTCTATTCATGGGTCCAGTGATAAAAAAGAAAAATGTTTAGTTCTGATTTTCGGCAAAGTTGCCACATTCTTCATATAAGAAACCCTTGGCACATTTGATGCCATAATAGGCTTCGACCTGCTTACGCAGGCAGGGGTAAATATGAACTTAACAGAGAGTACCATAAGATATGGCAACTCCGGTAAGACGTTAAGTCACTTCCAATGCACTAACGTTAATTTTACAAATATTAACGACATTGTAGTCCCAGAGTCGGTAGAAACAGAGTTCAGAGAAATGCTACGTAAAAGACTTCTAACGAGGCACTATTATTTAATACATCTGCTGTAGCTACAATCCGAACTAAGGACAACCAAGCAGTTTTTTCACGACTCTTTCCATACCCAGCGAGTGTGGCAGACTTCGTGAATAAAGAAATTGCACAACTGCCAAAGGATGGCATTATAAGGCCATCCAGGTCGGCATACAATAGCCCAGCATGGGTAGTCGACAAAAAAGGATTGGACAGTGAGGGTAATAGGAACAAGAGGCTAGTTATTAACTTCAGGAAACTGAACGAGAAAACAGTCACAGACCGTTACCCAATGCCAAACATCCAGATTATCCTGGCCAACTTAGGCAAAGCAGAAGTACTTCACCACGCTGGATCTTAAGTCTGGATATCACCAAATTTATTTGGCCGAAAACGACCGCGAGAAGACGTCCTTCTCGGTAAATGGTGAAGCTAACATGAGAGTAGCCAAGGAAAAGACGAAGTTCTTCAAAGAAAGCGTTGAGTATCTGGGATCAACAGACCCTGAACAAGTTAAATCAAAAGTTAAAGCAACAACCTATATGCCCTAAGATCTTTCCTGGGATTATCCAGTTATTACAGGGTATTCATTAAAGATTTCGCTTCTATAGCGAGACCTTTGACAAATGTGCTGAAAGGCCAAAATGGCACTGTAAGTAAGCACATGTCAAGAAAGGTAATTATAGAATTCGATAATCTACAAAAAGACGCGTTTAACCGATTGAGGAACATACTAGCATCTGAGGATGTTATGCAATGTACCCTGATTTAAAAAAACCTTTTGACCCAATAACCGACACCTCTGCCAGCGGCATTGGCGCAGTACTTTCCCGATAACGATGATCTCGCGAAGATTAAAGGTATGCGAGTCACACTACGCCACAAACCAAAGAGAGTTGCTGGCCATTGTGTGGGCCTTGGGAAAATTACAAAATTATTTGTATGGAACCAGGGAACTGCATATTTATACCATCAGCCGTTAACATTCGCAGTTTCCGAAAGAAATACGAACGCAAAAATCAAGAGATGGAAGGCGTTTATTGAAGAGCATAATGCTTAACTGCATTATAAGCCCGGAAAAGAAACTTTATCGCGGACGCCCTATCACGGCAAGAACTTAACGCTCTCCAAAAAGATACAAGTTCAGACGGAGCTACCGTCCATAGTGAGGAGTCCCTGACGTATACTATAAACACGTCGGACAACACTTTAAATTGTTACAGGAACCGAAGAAGCGCGATATTCCTCACATCGCAGAATCTTTTTATTTGGCAGGAAAATACGCCACCTAGTCCAATTCACGGACAAAAACAACCTGCTTGAAACATTAAACCTTGTCGTCAACCCTGATGTCGCAAACGCGTTCCATTGTGAACTACGAACCTTAGCGACCTTCCAACACGAGCTCGTGTCGCTAGATTCTGGCATTGCATAGAAAGATTGTGCGCATAGAGCAGCACAGGAAAATGTAAAACAAGTACTTAGAGATTATTACTTCCCAAGTTGGCCAACGAAGTAGTATTAAATTGCAAAGTATGCATTACCGCTAAGTACAACCGGCATCCCAAGAAGCAGGAAATTGGAGAAACACCAATTCCATCATATAGTGGAGAAATATTACATATAGACATAAGTTTGATATTGTCCAGCCGGTAGCTTCGAGGGCAATAACTGACCTCATAAATCCTATTCTACAAATTGTAAACATTTTCAAAAACACTCAAGTCATTTACTGCGACAATGAGCCGTCATTTAAATCAGAAACGATTACTTCGCTGCTCAAGAGCCAATTCAGTATAGACATGGTGAATGCACTAGACATGGTGAATACTCTAATGGGCAAGTGCCTCAAAACAATACATTTGGTAACAGAGCAAAAGCCCTTAGATGTGTTATACGCGGTCCCAGAAGAGTTTAGGGAACAGATAGAGTGTAAACTAATAAAAGCACAAAAAAACTCAATGGCCAGGAACAACACCAGCAGGCAGAACAGACAATTTGAGGTAGGAGAAAAAGTTTTCCTAAAAAACAATAAAAGATTGGGCAACAAGTTGTCGCCGCTTTGCACCAAAGGCACCATCCAAGCTGACCTCGGAACGTCAGTTCTCATTAAGGGGAGGGTGGTCCATAAGGACAATTTGCGATAGTGCTAAGTTTAAAAATTAAAAATACAATAACCTTGTATGAAATAAGGTTCATCGGGATATTGTTCATATTCGTCACCATGACGCACGCGCGCGTGATCGATTTCACCCACGCAAATTATATCCCAATTTTGGATGGCAAAATTTTAGTATGGGAACAACATAATTATGTAAAACATTCATCAAATCTGTCGAATTTTGCGGTAATATTAGATAATAACACAATAAAGCTAACAGAACTTTTCCCACAGTCCCATATGAGAAAATTTTTAGAAGTAGATATAGAGCATATAAGGAACAATTTAGCAAGTCCAACCATACACCATAGAATAGCCAGGAGTTTAGATTTTATAGGATCTGCGCTTAAAATAGTGGCAGGAACTCCCGACGCAGCAGATCTTGAAAGAATAAAAATTACAGAGGCACAACTCATAGATGCAAACAATAAACAGGTGATAGTAATCACCGAAGCACAAAAGCAGATAAACCAATTAACAGTTAATAAATTAATTAAAGAAAAGAAGGGCGAATTTGTTGACACGCCCCACTTATATCAAACCTTACTTGCGTCACCGAGGACGGCAACGATCTTAAGGGGGGAGTAGTTAACAGCATAGTTAACGCGAGCGGCCCTCGCAACGGATGTGATGTACGCGCGGAGGCATTGTTGTTGAGTCAGGCGTTTATTGTGTTGCGCAAACGAGTTTCAGGCTATGATTAGTTGATGCACTTTGTCGACTAAGCGTCTGCATGCCATGAGAATTCCGTGTGACAATATTTCGCTGATCATTAGTTTTATGTTTCAATTGTACTTAGCTTAAGATTCATATTCATTTTTCTTATAGTTTAGTTTTGTATCACCAATCGTACCGCCTTGACGGATAATAAAATACTAACTCCGGCCTTGCCGTAACCAACCGTATTATACTGCTACTCTAACGCTAGCACTAATCTAATAACTAGTTACTTATTTCAGATGAAAGGTAACCTGCCGCGAACTATTAATAGTCGGTCGTGCGGCAGCAAAATAAATAATTTTTCATACCAATGAGGCCAATTGGACAATTCCAAGAAAACCAACAGAGTTTTCGGGGAATTGGAAACAGACGCCACAATGTCGCGCCTTGGTGATTTCGAGAAAGTTCTTAACGCGCTGAGTAGAGAGAAGCGAGCCACATCGCATTGCTGCACAAATTTGTGTTTGAAACAGAGCGTGATCGTAACAATCGAAAGCGTTTGCGTGAGTTCGAAGGTTTTGGTTTCGACAGAAATTATGAAGAATATCAAAATAAAGTTGCATATGTGGCCGAAAATTTATCAGACAGTGATCATGCTGTAATAAGTAACATATTAGGATTGGAACATAATAATGCTGATTTAATGGGACATATATTTCACAATCTAATGAAAGCAAATTTAATGGTAAATGTACACAGCGAACCCGATGATAAAAGTGAAAGTGAAGAAGAAGCCACAGTCGTGACAAGAAATATGAATGTGACACGCAATGCAAATATGACGTCATCGAAATTTGCACTTAACTTTCGGGAAATTGAAGACTCTCTGCGACCTTTTAGGGGTGACGATACATTGCCTATCGAAGTGTGGTTAAATGATTTTGAAGTGTTTAATTTGTTATGTGTTTAATTTTTTTATTAAGTTTATTTTTTCCAAAAGATTGCTAAAAGGGTTAGCAAAAATGTACATGATGAGTCAACGCGGAATTAAAAATTGAAATATGTTAAAAAAAATCGCTACTCGACGAATTTGAGACAAAAGTGAATAGTGCGCGCAAATTCACAAAATTTTATCGGAAACAAAGAAAACACGTTCACGAGTATTCATTGAAAATGAAAGAACTAGCATCTCGGGGCAATATTGAATGATAAATGATTTGAGTGTCAATAAGTCAATTCTTTATAACGCCAACAACCTAAAAGAATTCAAAGAAAAATTAAAATCCTATGAAAAGATAAGTAACAGAGTCGGAAAAGAGAAGCCAAATTTTAAAAAGCCTATACGTATTTACAATTTGCGGGACAGTGACAATTGTGGTGCTAAGGGGCACACTTCAAATGAATGCGCAGATAAAAGTAAGGGTAATAAAGTAAGCAAGTCGTCCCTGCCGACTTTGAGTATACCCTGTACCAAGTAGAAGAACTTTATTAAATCAAACTCCTTAAAATTTGCCATTAATTCAAACTAAAAATCTTCTCACAAGCGGCAGCAACGAACGCATGCTATCTCGCTCACACTTACTACACAATATCGCACTGGGCTTTTCAGGACAAAATGTATATAGAAATATCTCCGACATTTTTTGTCCGATTTTAAATTTGGTTAGCTGATACCTTTTGGCCATATTATTGGGTGTGCCAAATAAGAATAAGCTACCTTTAATATAACACTAGTTATTCGTTTTTCCTAAATGGCGGGGGCGGAAGTGGGCGTGGCAAAAATTTGAAACAAACTTGATCTGCGTAGACACTACACGGATGCTGACACCAAATTTGGTTGCTCTAGCTCTTGTAGTCTCTGAGATCCACGTGTTTATACGGACGGACAGACGGACGGTCAGACGGACGGACAGACGGACGGACAGACGGACAGACGAACGGACAGACGGACATGTCTCAATCGACTCGGCTATTGATGGTGATCAAGAATATATATACTTTATGGGGTCGGAAATGCTTCCTTCTGCCTGTTACATACATTTTAGCGACTTTAATATACCCTTTTACCCTATGGGTACAGGGTATAATGAAGCAAGCAAGTCGTCCCTGCCGACTTTGACTATACCCTGTACCAAGTAGAGTAACTGTATTAAATCAAACTCCTTAAAATTTGCCATTAATTCAAACTAAAATTTTCCTCACAAGCAGCAGCAACGAATGCATGCTATCTCGCTCACACTTACTACGCAGTGGCGCACTGGGCACTTCAGTACAAATTGTACATAGATATATCTCCGATATTTCCTGTCCAATTTTAACAAAATTTGGTCAGCTGATACCTTTTGGCCATATTATTGGGTGTGCCAAATAAGAATACGCTACCTTAAACATAACACTAGTTATTCGTTTTTCCTAAATTGCGGGGGCGGAAGTGGGCGTGGCAAAAATTTGAAACAAACTTGATCTGCGTAGACACTACACGAATGCTGACACCAAATTTGGTTGCTCTAGCTCTTGTAGTCTCTGAGATCCACGTGTTCATACGGACGGACGGACGGACAGACGGACGGACAGACGGACGGACAGACGGACATGTCTCAATCGACTCGGCTATTGATGCTGATCAAGAATATATATACTTTATGGGGTCGGAAATGCTTCCTTCTGCCTGTTACATACATTTTAGCGACTTTTATATACCCTTTTACCCTTTGGGTACAGGGTATAAAAAGTGCTTTAACTGCAATGGATTTGGACATATATCAAAAGAGTGTAGTGTTACCAAAACGTCATCAAAGGAAAAAGTCCCTAATACGTGTAAAATTATAAGTCATTCGAGCATGAGCAAAGAAGTGAATATTGGCAATCAACAATTTGTAGCTCAGGCAGCAAATACAATATTCTAAACAAAATGGTGTATGTGAAACTAAATAAACAAAAACTTAATCCAGTGAATGTTTATTTAGTCGGGTTTGGAAGCCAAAATAAAGTAAAACCTTTGGGTGCAGTTGAAGAAACAATAATTATTGACGGATGACAGTTTATTGCCAATTTCTTAGTTGTGTCACCAAATTTTCAAGACGTCGAAATGGTGTTAGGCGAAGAATTCTGTAAATTAGCTCAAATAAACATTGGCCGTCATAGCATAACCATAAAAAAACACGAGGATGACGGTATTGATTCGGAAATAACTTCGTTAATGAAAATTAGTGCTGAAAACGGTAATGACATTGACTTGAATATCGATTCTAATGCAAGTAAGAACGCAAAAAATGAAGCACGTAAAGCTTTCGAGAATTATAAACCATCAAACACCAAACCACCAAAGATGCGTTTAGTTGTTACAGATGACACTCCAATCTACTCACGTCCGCCCAGAATTGCACACGGCAAACGCTGCATTATATATGAGCAAATCGAGCAATGGTTAAAAGATGGTACAATCGAGCACTCGGAGTCCGAGTATAGTAGCCAAGTGGTGTTGGTAAGAAAACGGGATGGTACTCCACGACTATGTATCGACTATAGACGAATGAATAAAGTAATAATACGAAATCATTTCCCACTTTCCCAGCTAGACAAATTGGTAAATGCACAGATATACGGCACGCTTGACTTAAAGAACGGATTTTTCTATGTCGAAGTGGAGGAAGAGAGCCGGAAATATACGTCGTTTGTTACACACAACGGCCAAAATCAATTTTGCAAAGTACCATTTGGATTGGCAAACTCGCCCAGTGTGTTTCAAAGACACATCAATGCCATATTTATAAAAGTTAACCCGCAAAAACATCGCGATACCATACGTTGATGATATCATAATTCCAGGCAAAGACGAAGACGAGGCTTTATCGAATCTTAAAGAAGTCCTAAAGCAGTGCAAAGACAATAAATTTCAAAAAATGTTGTTTTTTGAAAAGAAAAGTAGAATTTTTGGGGCATGAAATTGAAAACCAAAAGATATGTATCTCTGTTGCCAAAAAACCAAAAGCAACTTCAAAGTATTCTAGGGCTAGTTGGATACTTTCGAAAATTAATTTTAAATTTTGGATTAATTGCCAAGCCTCTTTCAGATTTACCGAAAAAAGATGCCAAGTTCTGTCTCAATGAGAGGGAGATAACTTCATTTAATGAGCTGAAAACACTAACTACGCAGAAGCCCGTGCTGAAGATGTTTAACTGCCAACACCGTACCAAGCTTCACACTGATGCGTCTATCGATGGCTTTGCAGCAGTGCTTCTACAAATTTCACCCGATGATGGTCAACTACATCCTGTTTATTATATGAGCAGAAAGACTACAGATGCGCAGCAAAAATTTGAAATTCTGTCCGTCGTTGAGGCTCTACAGAAATTTCGAGTTTATCTTCTTGGCATTTATTTCAAGCTAGTGAGTGATTGCGATGGATCTTCATGCTTCAAGAATTCGACTACGAAGTTGAACATGCGGATGCACTTAGCCGAAATCCTGTAATGCTGATTACTGATGAAAATGTATATACCAAACTAAAGCATCTGCAAGCCAAAGACGACGAGATTAAGGCAATTATTGATATTCACACTTTTTTGTAATTTCTTTTCACATTTTTATTTTTTTTATTCATTTAGTATTTAATTTTTGTACTTGTTCACGCCAGAAAAGGATGAACAGCGGAAGAGGAGCGCGGTTGAAATAGAGGGGCGAATTGGAAGGAGGACGGCCACACTGAAGATCATACGACAAGTGGAAAAAGCTCCATAGGGGCAGTTAGTGTTCGTTTTATCTTCAAGCCGCAAGCACGCCCTCCAATTTGTATCCATTTTTCATCTTTTGTTCCGCCAACCGTCAAAGTCCGTTGGCCATCATAAACATATTATTTTACAATTAATAAAACTGTGTTGTGTATAACCGAAGTACGCGTACGGTCTATTTACTTATATTGGGAATTTGTTGGCAACCGTCTACTTAAGGAATTCTTCGACCTCTCACAAACATTGGTCCTTCGAGCCGGATATCCTTCCTCACGACCCCAGCATCGCATCGGTGGAGAATCTGCTAAGTAGAAAAACTCATAATACCAATATATTAATTAGCACACACATACACATACTTACCTGCAGTGAAAAGTTTCCCGCTTTTTTCCATAGCGACTTTTTACTCAAATTTGTATGTACATTCCATGTAATTGTGTCCTGTGCCCTCACCTATCCTGTTGTGATCGCTTATCCTAGCCATCTACTCCATAATATTGCATCATTTCCTACAAAATTTGCATAAAAAATTTACAATCAAATCCACATATATTCACATACATATATACATCTACATACACATCTACATCTACACATATATCCATATACAATTTACATATTTCCACATAAATATATCTATCATCTATATCACATACATATATACATCTACATACACATCCAAATCCATTTATATATTGTATACATACCGGCAATCGCGAGTTCAAGTGCAAGTACAAGTCCAAGTGCAAGCTGAAAATAAAAGTGCAATTAATTTCTGTGTTTTAATAAAATCAAATCAAACTTACCTATTATAATTGTTTGCCGGCTCTAGAGCATTGTTCCGCCGCTATAAAAACTAACAACAAAAAGAACCGCATAAAAGCTCCGCTTGTAAGCTTTTTACAAATTGCATACATATACATACATATGTGTATGTACCGGCTTTGGCAAACATTTATTTGTGCATAGAAATTTTATTTCGCGGCAAATTTGATTTTTTATTTTTTTCACGCACTACTTGCACAAAATTTCCGCACTTGCAACTTGTTTCCTTTTTTGTGTCCAATCCAATCAAAACGCGCAAAATTAATTTTTTTTAAATTACAAAGTGCAACAATTATCCAAAGTAGTCTAATTATTTATATTGGAAGCTTTCTACCTAAAGGGAATTCTCTGCCCTCCCACAAACAGTACTCTTAAATTAAACAAAATACCGTGGTGTAATTTGCCGCACCTTTTCCGTATCCGATTATACAAAACAACAAAAGAAGAGATTTTTTTTTCTTACCGCTTCTCCTAGTCAACTTTAACCACTTTTTTTTCAAGAAAAAAGAAACCCAAGAAAAACTTTATTTCCCTTTTTTATAATTCTCCGGAATTCGACTTGTCTTTTTTTCTTTTCCTTTTGTTTCACCGTATTATTTTTTTTTTACACTTCCACTCTTGACTGTGACGGTCCCTTACTAAGTAACTCCGCCGCCACGCTTGCGCCCAAGTAAACTTTTTTTTCAAAATTGAGTAACTTCGCCGCTGATCGTATTGGCTTCTCGTAATCGTTTCGGTTCAATTCGCCACTCATTATCGGTTTCCGTCATAAACTGACCCGGGATCTAAACCACTCTTAAAAATTGGCGCACAAGCATTTAAATTCAAATACCCAACGGACCTCCAATGGCCGAGTATTTATATATATATATTTTTTTTTTCAAAAAACAATTCCTTAAACCTAGATGCCTCCAGTGCCTGAGTATATATATGTTGTGAAGAATCACAAATTATTATTTTTGTTTTTCTCATATATTTATATATATATGAATAAGCAGACCCTCCAAATTAATATGCTCTACTTATTGAAGGAGATTAGTTCAACATTAGGTTACCGTTTCTAGTAAGAGAGAGCAATTGCTTTCCATTTTATCATTAGGTTTCAGTTTCTAACAAGAGAGCAATTATTTTCTATTTCCCTTTTTCTCTCTCCTTCGCATTCCAATAGCCAGCGATGCCGACGCACCAACCGCCACGCCGTCGGTACAGTCGGTGTCAGCATAGCTAAGCTAAGACGTTTGGTCACGTACGCCAAAAGCTCGTAGGATAACGGTGATTCATCAGTAGCCAATCAAAACGCGCCACGCACTTCCGCAGCTGCGTCGAAAGCTTAGAATGTTAAAAACTAGGGCAAAGGCAAGGGCTAGAAATAATAGCAAGATCACTCAGTTGGTGACCATCGGCAAGTCAAGTCCATACAGACAAGTAGTGCGTACCAAGAAATATAGAAAACAAAGTGACAGTGAGGCAAGAAAAAGTGAAACCAAGTGAAAAAAAAGGAATCCAGACAAGAATAAATAAAAACATAAAAACATAATATAGAAGCGAAGCACAGACATCACAGGATTAAATGATAAAAAAAAAATTATAATTATAAAACTCCTACTATGCACCGAAACGGGTAAGTCGGCCTTAAGGCTACCACCTTATTCTCTTCCTCCTCTAGGGTAGTGTGATCGTAGGCAGCTAGTACACATTTTGTTTTATAATAGACACATTTGAGTTAGAAATAATAAAATTAAACATGAAACAGTGACCCTTGCCATTATTTCTTTCATTTTTATTCCTTCCATTTTTATTCGTATTTTGTTGTGACGTCCTAATAATGTGTTAAGTGTTGTTTAAATAACCTATTTTTCCATATCTAGTGCCTGTTACAGTGTCCGGGTAATACCCTAACTGAAACAGTATTAGAAATGGAAAATAGGTTTAGTGCTATTTAATATTTATTTCGGTGTCCGGGTAATACCCTAACCGAAATGATATTAAAAGGGCATGTCGTAAAAATAAATGTTGTGTTTCCATGGTACAGTTGGCAGCATGTCAACCAGCAACCATTTCAGTGTCCGGGTAATACCCTAACTGAAATGGTGTTGGTCGTACAATCGCCGACTTAGTGCCATTTAATATTATTTCACATCCGGGTAATACCCTAGTCGAAGCAATATTAAATGCGTCATGCGCATTGGAACCGCCGCATGGAACCTCTGTAGTGTAGTTCAGTGTGTAACTATTACAGTGGTCGTGATGTCATTTGGCTAGTATTTCAGTGTCCGGGTAATACCCTAACTGAAATATTACCAATCCGATCACTTAGTGTCATTTAATATTTGTTTCGGTGTCCGGGTAATACCCTAACCGAAATAATATTAAATGTACATGTCATAGTGAGTGTGTATCTCCCCCTTGTACTGTGTTCACCCTAAATGAGCGTCTTTAACATTAATTGTTTAATTTGGTGTCTAGTACTAATAATTGTATGAAAGTATGAAAGTCGTTGTAGATAATTGGTCGTCCCTTGTCATGTCAAACAAATAATTATTCCCCACATTTGCCTAAATTAGCTTAAAATCCAGAGGTCTCGAGTTTTTCTTAAAAATTTTTCTGTAATTAAAAGCCCTGGAACACCAGCAGATGCTGATATTCCGGGAGTAATAGAAGATGATGATGATGACTTTACTTAGGGTAAAACGGTATATTAAAGTCGCTAAAATGTATGTAACAGGCAGAAGGGGAAGCATTTCCGACCCCATAAAGTTAGATATTATAATCTTTATCAGCATCAATAGCCGAGTCGATTGAGATATGTCCGTCTGTCCGTCCGTATGAACACGTTGACCTCAGAGACTATAAGAGCTAGACCAACCAAATTTGGTGTCTACGCGGTTCAAGTTTGTTTCAAATTTTTGCCACGCCCACCTCCGCCCCTGTAATTTAGAAAAAAACCAAAAGGCAGAGCTATATTTAAATAACCGGTTGAAATCGGATAATAAATAGCGGAGATATACTTATAATCAATTTGTTGAAAGACGATCACGTGAGTAAGTGAGACAGTATGCGTTCATGCTGTGTACATAAGTACAGGCGCTCATGGTAGGAGTAAGCGAGGAAGCGTACGTTTGTTGGTGGCACATATGTACGAATTTTCATTCATGTACATATATTTATGTAAATGTACGAATGTACAAAAGCGATTCGGATGTTCCACAAAATGATTACCATTTTATGTTAGAACATTTTAATTTTATATTGGGCCGCGACAATGCAATTCGATTTAATGTAAAGAGTTTGATGCATAACTTTACTTAAAATATATTAGTGTATTTTTTTCGTCATACCCTTATTTACATGTAAAATGTATCTCTTAATTTTTTGTAAGCTATATATATAGATATACCTACATCACAATGTGGATTTACACATATTCTTTTTCCGGGCGAATACTCGCTTAAAAAGGGGATGCGACATATAGAGAGCTTGCTCTTTAATTATCAGTTAGTTGCTTTGGAATTCACGATTACCGGTAGATGTATGTAATAGATAAATGCATTTGGATGTGTATGTAGATGTATATATGTGATGTGATATAGATGTATCTATGTGGAAATATGTAAATTGTATATGGATATGTATGTAGATATATATGTGTATGTGTATATATATGTATGTAGAAACGTATGTAAATGGTATATGGATTTGACTGTAAATTTTTATGCAAATTTTATAGGGATTGATGCAATATGATGGAGTAGATGGCTAGAATAAGCGATCACACCAGGATAGGTGAGTGCACAAGACACAATTACATGGAAAGTACATACAAATTAGAATGAAAAGTCGCTATGGAAAAAAAGCGGGAAACTTTTCACTGCAGGTAAGTATGTGTGTGTGTGCTAATCGATATATTGAAATGATAAGTTTTTCTACTTATCAGATTCTTTACCGATGCGATGCTGGGGTTGAGAGGAAGGATATCCGGCTCGAAGGACCAATGACTGTGGGGGGCAGATTTTTTCCAATATGTAGAAAACTACAGATCTGTTCCAATAAATGATTTACACCGCACGCGTAAACTTCGTTTAAACACAGCATAGTTTTATTAGCCGATAGAAAGATAACAATATATATGTATATGGTGGCCAATAGATGTTGGCAGTACAATAATGTTTGAGCTTGAAAACTAGAAGGATGAGATAACTTCGCCCACGCCGAATGTCGGATACCTTTGCAAACTGTTCTTATCAATTACATATAAATTACCAGAATTAGAAGAAAATGTATAATACTAATCATGCATGCATGCAACAGACACATTTTTATATATACCAAACTTAAACATACCAAATTTCGAGTGAATCGCTGTTAAAATAACCAAGATTTTCATCTAAAACCAATTTTTTGGCCGATCGTTCCTATGGGATCTGTATGATATAGTTAACCGATTGGAATGATTCCTAGATATACAATGCCTGCAGCAAAAAGAAGCCTAGGTGCAAAAGTTCAGCTCTGTAGCTTTAAGGGGCTCGGAGGAGATTGCGTTGATCCAGACAGACGGACATACGGACAGTGCTAAATGAACTCAGCTCATCGTGCTGATCAAGAATATATATACTTTATATAGTCGGAGATGCTTCCTTCTATGCGTTGCAAACTTCTGACCAAAATTAATATACCTTTTTTGCAAAGGTATAAAAATGTGGGGAATATGGAACTGCCTATGGTAGTTCAAGTCGACTCGAAGGTTTCCAATGTTTTACTTTAATTGGTAATGGAAAAGAGAGTTCTGTACTGATTACATGATAAAGACGATTATAGTCAGAACAAAGAACTCGGAAAGGTTCATGCAGTAAATAATTAGTAGAACAGCGTGACAGAGATAGAGGTATAAAGTTTCTAGTAGGTCTACAAGGAACACTAAAATTTATTTGGTTCAATAGCTCGGGCGAGTCTATATCACCTTTAAGAAGCTTGTGCATAAAAATGACGCCAAGCATTACTCTACGATTAGTAAGAGAAGGAAGGCCAAGTAAAAGAAGTCCACTAGAGTGCGATGGCAAATTGACATTACGATCTCAGTTCAGACCACGAAGAGCAAAGAGCAAGAACTGTTTTTGAACCGACTCAATTCTTGCTTGGTGTGACTCATACTGAGGTGACCAGATGCAAGATACATATTCTAAAATAGGACGGAACAGTGAGGTGAAAAGTAGTTGTATATGGCTTTACCGACGGTAGAGGAAATATGGGACTCAAACGTTAGTTTACGGTCCATCAAGACACCCAAGTCATACATCTCATTAAGACGTTCTAATGGTGTATTAGTAAGAAAATAAGTAACTGAATGCGAAGAAATTCTATAAAAAGTCAAGACCTTGCATTTAGTTGCATTTAATTTTAATAAGTTATTATGACACCAAAGCTCAAGATTTTGAAGATCAGATTTCCATCGACAAGAAGAGGTAATGTCTTTGTAACTAAAACATAGCTTAACTTATAACAAAGGGAAGGTCATTAATGAAAAGGGTAAACAGCAGTGGTCCCAAATGACTACCCTAAGGCACCCCCGAAGTAACATGGATGGATTTGGAATATGACGATTTAAAAAGAACCCTCTGAGTTCTATTTGTCAGATATTCACGAATCCAATTAATTAAAGGACTTGGAAAGCCAATACTATTTAATTTATAAAGAAGAAGCGTATGATTAACAGAATCAAAAGCCTTACTGAAATCAGTATATATGACATCAGTTTGCCTTGCATTTCTAAAACCTTCGATCGTTAAAGAGGTAAATTCTAAAATGTTAGTGGTAGTAGATCTACATTTCGCAAACCCATGTTGAGATGGTGAAATTATAGATCTACAAAAATGTTGCAATTGAGAAGTGATTAATTTTTCAAAAGCTTTAGGTATAGCGGACAATTTGAAAATACCGCTATAGTTGGATGCTTCCGATTTTTTACCGCTTTTATGGAGAGGAACTATATAGGATTCCTTCGAGATAGCTGGGAACGTGGAAGATTTGACAGACAAAAGAAAAAGTTTTCGAATTGGCTTACATAAAGCCTCGGCGCAAAATCTGAGAACGCAACCTGGTATTCCATCAGGACCAGGAGTGTAGACAGGTTTCACTAAATTAAACACGCTTAGGAGCGAACTTTCATCGATCGAAGGACTGTAAATGCAGTTAGAGCTTTTTACCTGGTAAGGATACGGAATGTCTGATTGATATTCCGGTGAGGAATAGGTTGTTGTAAAAAAGTCTGCAAACAAATCAGCGATGGCTTCATCAGAACTCGATATATTGTTTTCAAGAGATAAGCATGATGGAACTCACAAAGCTATAAAATTGTTTAGGATTACTAGAAAATTCTAATTTATAACGCTGAAGGTAATCCTTATAGCATTGCGTATTACGCGTCAAAAACTTTGATCGAGCGACTACGTAACGGGCATAGTCTGAGGAGCGGCCTGATTTCTTGTAAATTTTATAACACCTCGATTTTACATTTTTCACGTTAGTTAGCTCCCGAGAATGCCAGGGGGGCCTAAAGGCCGACACAGGGATCTTCAGCGGTACACAAACCTTAAAAAGCGAACCAAGAGTGTTATAAAACAAAGAACAACTATACAGGGAAGACCAATCATTTTTAAGAATGAGCTCATTTAACTTACTGAAATTGGTCTTGCGAAAATTACGGGATTTCACCGCAGGACAGGCACCAACAGTCGGTACACGATACGGAAGATCAATATTTAACTCCAAAGTAGGATGAAAACTATCTTCAGGCAGGACTAGAGGGTTTATTCTAGAAACTGCACCATTGGTAGAATTGAGAACAAATATCAGATCCAAAGATCTATTATTCTTGTTACGGACTGGATTTATTTGAGTTAAAGATAACTCGAAACGACCTTCAATAAAGCAATGTGAAATAGAAGGGAGCAACAAAGCAGATTCGTCAGTAGGGGACCACACTATTTCCGGTAAATTAAAGTCACCGAGAACAATTAACATGTCTCTATCAGACGATGAGATGTGTTAGATAGAAACCAAGTGTTTAATGTACACCACCATGTCGGAATGTGGCGGGATGTACGAGCAAGTAATGTAGACAGAGAAAGTCTTGAGACTGACCTTGACACTTACAAACTCAATCTCCTGGTTATCAGGAGATTGAATCCGGTCAGAAGATAACGACGAGTCGATAGCAATCAAGACTCCTCCGCCTACACGCGAAATGCGATCACACCTGAATATTGAAAATTTTGCAGACAGAACAGATGCATCGTTAATGTCATTTTTAACCAAGTCTCTGAAAATACTAAAATTTTATAATCAAATACTAGAAGACTATCTACATAAAGTCTAGAAAGCTTAGATTTAAGTCCTCTTACGTTCTGATAGGCCAGATTAAGGGACGAAACTAGTTTTTTGGAACACCAGCAGATGCTGATATTCCGGAAGCGATAGAAGAAGAAGTGGAAGGAAGCCTAACTGGGCCACGAGTTTTCCTTTTGGGCCGTATATTCTTTTACTAAAATGTGATCCGGTCAAAAGCTGTTACTACAGATGCAGTCAAACAATTCAACCGGGACACTAATTTTAAAGGAAGAGAATAATTAAATTTAAATTTTTCCACCGTTATTTTTGATGCTTGCATTTTTGTCTTAATGTAACCTAAGACTTCATCCGAAGAAGTTTCGGGATCAAGCCTAGAAACAAATATATGTTTCTTCGGTGGTACTCCAGTCAGAGGCCTAATTAATGGTGTTCCTCTAACTGGGCAGCTGATGGCAATAACCAAAGAATGTGGTAGTTGCCCGGACTGTTCGGAAACTACAGTTTCATTCGTCTGTATAGAGAGACCATTTCCAGGAGAAACGGAAATGGCCTCATCTTTACGCCCACCCTTTGTGACGGGGGTGGTAAACGATATCAGCTGCGGAGGATTGGCTATGAGCAGTGACGGAGATTGCGGAACTGCGGCCGAGACAGGGATAGGCACCGGCAGATGCAGGGGCAGATTCCGCATACTAGTTTTCTTGCGCTTTGGAGACCTAGACTATCTACATAAAGTCTAGGAAGCTTAGATTTAAGTCCTCTTACGTTCTGATAGGCCAGATTAAGGGACGAAATTAGTTTTTTGGAACACCAGCAGATGCTAATATTCCGGGAGTAATAGAAGATGATGATGATGACTTTACTTAGGGTAAAACGGTATATTAAAGTCGCTAAAATGTATGTAACAGGCAGAAGGGTAAGCATTTCCGACCCCATAAAGTTAGATATTATAATCTTTATCAGCATCAATAGCCGAGTCGATTGAGATATGTCCGTCTGTCCGTCCGTATGAACACGTTGACCTCAGAGACTATAAGAGCTAGACCAACCAAATTTGGTGTCAACATTCTTGTAGTGTCTACGCAGTTCAAGTTTGTTTCAAATTTTTGCCACGCCCACCTCCGTCCCTGTAATTTAGAAAAAAACCAAAAGGCAGAGCTATATTTAAATAACCGGTTGAAATCGGATAATAAATAGCGGAGATATACCTATAATCAATTTGTTGAAAGACGATCACGTGAGTAAGTGAGACAGTATGCGTTCATGCTGTGTACATAAGTACAGGCGCTCATGGTAGGAGTAAGCGAGGAAGCGTACGTTTGTTGGTGGCACATATGTACGAATTTTCATTCGTGTACATATATTTATGTAAATGTACGAATGTACAAAAGCTATTCGGATGTTCCACAAAATGATTACCTTTTTATGTTAGAACATTTTAATTTTATATTGGGCCGCGACATTGCAATTCGATTTAATGTAAAGAGTTTGATGCATAACTTTACTTAAAATATATTAGTGTATTTTTTTCGTCATACCCTTATTTACATGTAAAATGTATCTCTTAATTTTTTGTAAGCTATATATATATATATACCTACATCACAATGTGGATTTACACATATTCTTTTTCCGGGCGAATACTCGCTTAAAAAGGGGATGCGACATATAGAGAGCTTGCTCTTTAATTATCAGTTAGTTGCTTTGGAATATGTAACATTTTTAATAGGATGCTTGATCAGCATCTACAGCCGAGTCAATTGAGTCATGTCCGTCTGTCCGTCCGTCTGTACGTCCGTCAGTATGAACACGTGGATCTCAGAGACTAGACTAGAGCAACCAAATTTGGTATCAGCATTATTGTATTGTCTACGCAGATCAAGTTTGTTTTAAATTTTTGACACGCATAATTCCGCCCCCGCAAATTAGGAAAAACAAATACCTAGAGGTTTATTAAAGGTAGCGTATTTTTATTTGGCACACCCAATAATGTGGCCAAAAGGTACCAGCTGACCAAAATCGGACAATAATTATCGGAGATAGTTCTCTAAACATTTTGTACTAAAATGCCCATCGCGACATTGGGTCGTAAGTGTGAGCGAGATAGCATGCGTTCGTTGCTGCCGCTTGTAAGAAAAATTTTAGTTCGAATTAATGGCAAATTTTAAGGAGTTTCATTTATCTACTTGGTACAGGCTATACTCAAAGTCGGCAGGGACGACTTGCTTGCTTAATTTTTTTTAAATTCTCGTTTTCTCGGAAATACCGAGAAATATTATGAATCCCGCACCTTAGTTTTAGATTCAGATTGCGAAGAATTATCTTTCCCAACTATATATGCCGGCACTAAAAGAAATACGTCAGCCAGTTTTGGAACCATAGTCAGATGTCAATGTAGATAGAAGAGGTTGCAGAACAGATAATTTGATTTTCAATTACAAAAAATTAGAAATGATTACAATACGCAATTCGATTTGTTTGCGAAAAGATAGCACTCCACGCGCAACTACTGCCTCTAGGAGGAGGAGAAGAAAAAGATAATGGCAATGATTCCCCAATTTGGACTCACTACTTTGTTTATAATGTGGGCAGCCGAGACAAAGTGGACTGAGCTTTTAGTCATTCTTAGGAAAACAGTAGATAGGGTAGACATTACAGACGAAGAAGCAGCAAATTTACAGTTTAGCGAAAAGGCTCGTCTTATTAGATCAGATCCAGTTTCTTGTACTAGGTTTTTCGAAAATAGATAAAGGGGGTTGTTAAAAGTAATAAAGAGTCAGATAGGTATTTTTGGACAGAATTTTGTAGTTAGGCATTATTGGCGCGTTGAGTTTCAGCAGAAGGCTCCCCTCATATTCACGGGATGTTTTGTCTGAAAGATGCCCCCCAAGTAGACCTAAATAATGAAGATTCCTTTTCACCCGTAATAGCTTTTGTTGACCAGTTCGTTTTCGTAGACATTTTAATTTCAGACTTATCGCTCTCTTTAGTGTACCAAACACACACCCATAGTTTTACTTGACGGCGAAAAGTTCCTGGGAAAGAAATTTGTAGATTCGGCTACATAATTAATTTTATAAATAAACCCCAAAGAGGCATTTCAAAACTGATGCGGGAAGCCGTTGTTAGTGTGGAAAGGGGCAATTTTGAAGCATTAGGCAAAGGTTGCAATAAATTGGTCACAAATTTATTTGCGGCACTGAGATATCAGCTCAGGAAGCCGCCTATTGTTGTCTAGGGATGTCTATGTCCAATATAAGCCGCAAACGTAGGTTTCAAAATACGAATTTATCAGAATTTCGAATTAAAATGCTCAAATCCAGACAGCAATTGCAAAGTTTGACTCAACTGACATCTTTGTAATAGGGCTACTTGACCATTATGTAGAAGGGCCAGTTATTCTTGAGGATTTGTGTTTAGCTGATTTCGCTGCCGATTATGAGTTTAGCATTAGGTCTCGCCGAAATAATAGGAATGTTCAAGAAAATGAGGTTTCACGAGCCAGCCTTCCTTTGCGCGATAAAAGTGGATACATGTCGCATAGAAGGTGGCCTTGCACAATTAGATTTGGGAAAAATAGTATTAACACAGATAGGCAGAATTACTTTCGGTAATGTAGACACGGCACATGGTCCCGTGAATGGGGCCACGGGTACCTTATTGGATATTGATTTAAATTCTTCCACAGTTCTTTGAATAAAGTTTTTAGATGATAGTGTAGGAGTGAATGCTCGCCACCGTGCCCAAAATTCATGGCCCGTAATTCAGAAAACGGCTAAAAGTTTTCAATTCACATCTAATAAGCAAGTCACAATTGATAGGAAACAGTTTCCGGTTACACCTGCAGGGGCTATAACTATTCATAAAAGTCAGGGTGCTACGTATGAAAAAGTGGTGGTCCACACAAGTTCAGGAATGCAACATGAGGCGTTGTATGTAGCATATAGTAGGGCAACTAGTGCCGCAGGACTTTATATTGTCGGACAGTTCGTCCCCCCTAGATCTGCTCAAGATTATGCAGCTGACCAAGAGCTGCAAAATGTACGTACCGAAAAAGCTCTTCAAACATATTTCGATCACCTATTTGATAGCTCTAATTTGAATATCTCCTTCCATAACACGGAAAATCTTCATTGTCATTTTAATGATATTATTTCAAATCAGCTTATGCTGTAGTCCTCTATTATATGCTTTGTTGAGGCTTCTACATATGCTAACGAGGCATATGACTGCCCCTCATTGGCAAGCGGTGCTCGACCTAAAAGTGGTATTGACATATTTATTAACAACGATTAGCTGGAGAATACCAGTCTTTGTTCAAGTGGTCGACATTATTTAATTTATTGTAGTCCGACATACGCAATGTCAAAGGTTGAGTTCGAGAGGATAGACAACAGTGCCATTATTCTAGGAGATTTTTATATAAACCTTCAACAACTTTCACGTAAGGGTAGGAATGTCTTTCAGATTCTAAGTAGTAAAAATTAAAATTCTCTTTTAGATTTGAATGCGTCCACCACCAATGTACTGCCAATATTGACTGGGCGATTTCAAATATTTCTAGCAGTAGAGCCAGTGCGCATATTTGACACCATATATAGTTATCAAAGAGAGATTTCCGTTAGCAATAAAGATTTGTAATTGCGTATTTATTAGGTAGGGTTTTCTGTTAATTAAATATGTATATCCATTATTTGTACTAATTGAAAAAAAAAACTAGAAGGATGGGCTAACTTCGGCCACGCCGAAATTCGGATACCTTTGCAAACTGTCTTTAAAAAAACTTTTGAGTAAAAAAATTTTTTTTGGTCCGATTGTTCCTATAGGAGCTATATCATATAGTCGGCCGATTCTGTTAAAACTCAACAGACACATTTTTATATATACCAAACTTACATATACCAAATTTCGAGAGAATCGCTGTTAAAATAACCTACGCTTTCGTAGCTGCCAGGTAGGGTGATGTGGGGATTCTTCCTAAAGTTTTTAGATGATAGTGTAGGAGTGAATGCTCGAGCTTAGTTTCGCCACCGTGCCATAGATTCATGGACCCTAATTCAATAAACACTAAAAAGTTTTCAATTCAAATCTAATGAGTCACAATTAATAATTCATACCTCTAGAGCATAGGGAACGCAGAACGGATTCAGGATGAGGCAGGCAGAACAGGCGGCCGATAGTCGGCGTTGGTTGATCCGTATTAGAAATTCAGAATATAGAGCCAACGAGCAAGTACCAAATACAGCACAGCATAGAGAACGCAAAACGGATCCAGTGATTAGACAGGCAGAACAGGCGCTACCCGCCTGTCCGTTTCCCCACAAACTTAAAACAAAGACCCAAACCCTTATAGAAAACACATATCAGTTTAGTCGTCCGATTTTGGATATTGCCACACAGTTCCCTCCCACAAATGGCAATCTTACTTTTTGATCGACCTGCTTTACACATTTTTCGAGGGACACAAAACCCAAATTTGCCAGACTGTCTTAGGGGTCTAACCTCTTTAGAAGAACGCCTTATTTCTCCCCGCCTCCCCTTTATGGTTATTAAGTCCACAGGCCATGAAAGCCAAAGCGCAATAAAAGGAGCAGTAGTTAACGTCCCGATTCCAATTAGTAGTATAGTCACTTCACTCCCTCGAGCATTCAACGACTCCGAAGTTAATGAACTCTTCCTTAAATATGGAATGGAATGGAATATTGTCATGATTTCATGGCTGAAACCATTAGGCCCGCTAGAATTGAAACTTCTTCTGAAGATCAAGCCCACCCTGAAGAGGAAGCAGAAGAACTCAACCCCGGTGAGCAGGAGCAGGAGACTATTCAGAGAATAGTAATAGCACCAGGTGAAGGGCAAAACCCATTAGATTTAGTTTTAGATTCAAATTGCGAAGAATTATCTTTCCCAACTATGCCGGAACTAAAAGAAATACTTCAGCCAGTTTTGCATCCGTAGTTAGATCTGAGCTTAGGAATGTAGATAGAAGAGGTTGTAGAACAGATAACTTGGTTTTCAATTACAAAAAATTAGAAATGATTACAATACGCAATTCGATTTGTTTGCGAAATGATAGCACTCCACGCGCAACTACCGCCTCTAACGTGCTTTGTGAGAACTATATAAATAATTTAATTAGTCATGATGAGGGTTATAGGGTTTTGAAGGGTATTCGCACGTCTCCAGCTCATTGGGAGGATGAAAAGAAAAAGATAATGGCAAGGATTCCCCAATTTGGACTCACTACTTTGTTTATAATGTCGGCAGCCGAGACAAAGTGGACTGAGCTTTTAGTCATTCTTAGGAAAACAGTAGATAGGGTAGACATTACAGGAAGAAGCAGCAAATTTACAAATTTAATAGGCTCGTCGTATTTGATCAGATCCAGTTTATTGTGCTAGGTATTTCGAACATAGATATAGGGAGTTGTTAAAAGTAATGAAGAGTCAGGAAGGTATTTTTGGACAGAATTTTGTAGTTAGGCATTATTGGCGCGTTGAGTTTCAGCAGAAGGCTCCCCTCATATTCACGGGATGTTTTGTCTGAAAGATGCCCCCCAAGTAGACCTAAATAATGAAGATTCCTTTTCACCCGTAATAGCTTTTGTTGGCCAGTTCGTTTTCGTAGACATTTTAAATTCAGACTTATCGCTCTCTTTAGTGTACCAAACACACACCCATAGTTTTACTTGACGGCGAAAAGTTCCTGGGAAAGAAATTTGTAGATTCGGCGGCATACCTTATCCTCCAATGCCTTTATGCTCTTAGGTCTTGCAACGGGCTAATATGGACATCCAGTTCATATTAGATCCGTATGCTTGTTGCAGCAACATAATTAATTATATAAATAAATCCCAAAGAGGCATTTCAAAGCTGTTGCGGGAAGCCGCTGTTAGTGTGGAAAGGGGCAATTTAAGCATTAGGCAAAAGTTGCAATACATTGGTCACAAATTTATTTGCGGCACTGAGATATCAGCGCCGGAAGCCACCTATCGTTGTCACAAAGATAAGTTTCAAAATACGAATTTACCAGAATTTCGAGTTAAAATGCTCAAATCTAGACAGCAATTGCAAAGTTTGCCTCAGGACTCAACTGACATGGCGATGGCGCGATGGAAGTGGATACATTTCGCATAGAAGGTGGCCTTGCAGAATTAGATTTGGGAAATATAATATTAACACAGATAGGCAGAATTACGTTAGGGAATTACCTTAATGGATATTGATTTAAATTCTTCCAATCTTCCCACAGTTCTTTGGATAAAGTTTTTAGTATAGGAGTGAATGCTCGAGATAAGTTTCGCCACCGTGTCCAAAATTCAGGGACCGCAATTCAGAAAACGGTTAAAAGTGTTTAATTCAGATCTAATGAGCAAGTCACAATTGATAAGTAACAGTTTTCGGTTATACTTGCAGAGGCTTTAACTATTCATAATAGTTAGGGTGCTACCTATGAAAAAGTGCTGATTTTGGTGGTGATTTTTGATATTGATTTAAATTCTTCCAATCTTCCCACAGTTCTTTGGATAAAGTTTTCAGTATAGGAGTGAATGCTCGAGATAAGTTTCGCCACCGTGCCCAAAATTCATGGACCGCAATTCAGAAAACGGTTAAAAGTGTTTAATTCAGATCTGATGAGCAAGTCACAATTGATAAGAAACTGTTTTCGGTTATACTTGCAGAGGCTTTAACTATTGATAATAGTTAGGGGTGCTACATATGAAAAAGTGGTGATTCGCACATGTTCAGGAATGCAACGTGAGGCGTTGTATGTAGCACATGTGGCAAGCGGTGTTCGACCTAAAAGAGGAATTGCCATATTTATTAAAAACGATTTGCTGGAGAATACCAGTCTTTGTTCAAGTGGTCGACATTATTCTAGATCAAATTTCTTGTCTTCCCTGTTTTTGAATTTGCCCTTTTAAAGTACAAGTCTCTAGGAATTCTAATAATTTATCATAGTTCGACATACCCAATGTCAAAGTTGAAGGTTGAGTTCGAGATTCTAGGAGATTTTAATATAAACCTTCAGTCCCTTTCAGGTAGTGGTAGGAATGTCTTTCAGTTTCTAAGTAGTTAAAATTATAATTCTCTTTTAGATTTGAATGCGTCCATCAACAATGGTAATACCAATATTGCCTGGGCGTTTTTAAATATTGTTTCGCATGCACTAAAGTACAGAGAATTTTAGACTGCGCCCTTTTTGTGTTTTCAATATTCTTGATAGAGTAGGTTCGATAACCCAGCTGAACACAATAGCCTTAAATTGCATGCATGGAGGATACAGTGTGTTGATAAGCTAATGTAGACCGGTAGCTTTGAGTTTTAACTGCTTTTTTTTCGCTTTATACAGAAGATGGTGTTTGAAACAGCACGTTGCCTTAAGGTACTCCTGCATTTGATCGAACTCGTAATTTTCTAGCGGGTAGATAGGATTTCAAGAACTTATGTGTCTAGCGACGCTTTTATTTTGTATATTAACGAGTCTAGCCCAAAGGCTTGGGCATCTTCAAAAAAGATTGCGGTGCAGGTTTGTTTCTGCTCAAACGCTGTACGAATTTCGGAGGTGATACGGTGGAGTTGCTCGATTGTGCCGTGCTTTTCTCGAAAACCAAGCTGATGCTGCGCTTTGTTTGTTTTCAATTAATTTTTCTTTTTTACTTGTTTTTAGGATTAATATGATCAGTGACCACTTTTTTCGAGCTAAGTCTAATGTATATTTTCTCAAGGTGGTTTTCAAGTAGTTGATAATTGAGAGTTCATTCAAAAGCGCGGACAGCGCGGTTTTGAGACGGGCGAACCGGGTTAACGTACAAATGGACATGCAAACGAAAATCTAGGTTTGATTAAACATAGAAACAAAAGAAACAGGCGATCGAACCTAAATATAGAGTCCATACATAAAACGCATTGTTAAGGAGCATTCTGGCTCAATATAACTAAAAACGTTGTCATTATAAGTATATAAGTATGGATGGTCACAGAAAAGCGGTCGAAGGAAAAAGCGATAGAAAGTTTAGGGTGGCAAAACATTGACGCGTGGCAAAGTATTGGCAAGGGTACTGCATTCCACCAAGCGTCCTGATTGGGTTAAGATTCCTATAAATACAATCGGCTGAGATCAGAAAAACTAATTAAAAGCGAGGCAGCGAAGTGGAGTAACAAATTTTCTAGAGAAGGACAGACGAACATGTCTCAATCGAATCGGCTGTTGATGCTGATCAAGATTATATATACTTTATGGGGTCGGAAATGCTTTCTTCTGGCTATTACATACATTTTAGCGACTCTAATTTACCCTTTTACCCTATGGGCTATAAAAATTGAATAACACATTATTATATATATTGTATTTTCTTTTATTTATTTTCCCTTTTTTTTATTTATTAAAATTTAGCATTGAAACTTAAGTAACGAAAACAAATGTAATTAGCCTAGAATTGCAAGGGCAGTTCGGCTTCTGTACTTCCGCTTTTCGTAAGCTCTCTGATCATTTGAACGCTATGGAGACGCAAGAAATACAAAATATGAAATATGCCAATGAATCTGTCAGTACCTAACCCTGTCTCGGCCGAGGTTGGCGCTATGTTAAACTCTATGCAAAAGAGGATACAATAAATATATAGAGCTTCGAGAGTTGACTTGCTGCTAATTTTAAATTTCGGCGGCAACATTCTTCCATCAGTACTCTACTCAGTACTCCCACTTTGCCGACGTCCAATAAAGCCACTTTAGCCACTGGCCGATGTAGAGTCCCGTTTGCTGTTTCGATAACCATTCGTCTCATTTGGTTATCTTTCGCCAGTACTTACTGTTCGACTACTCATGTAGGCCAGCTGTTTCGGGGTAAGCTTTTCTTTTACCACTAGAACGACTTTACCAACTATTATTTTGTAGTAATAAACAACGAAAGCAAAGTAAAAAATAAAGCGAGCGGTTTGACACATTTGATTTTGATAAACATAAATGCAAATACGGTTTGTAACAAATAGTGCAACAAATAGTGTAACGAACAGCTTATTCATTGGGTTATTGAGTTGGGCCTATAGAGAGATAAAAGTGGAATACGATAGTGAAGACGATTTAGAGACAGGCTTTGCACCAGAAATAAACACAGAAATGGAAACAGAAGCTTTAAGAGCAGCAATTGAAGGTGCAGTTAACACTGCACTCGCCGAGCTGGAGAGGAGCTTAAGAGAGGAATTTCGTGCAGAGCTTGAAAATGTTGGAGACCAAATATGTACCTTAAGAGTAGAAACACCACAGGCGGAAGTGTACCAAAAGCTAACAATTAACCCGAATATAAAGCGTGTAGTGAAGTTAGACATAATTAAGAAGAATACGTATCGTGGGGGCAGGCAGCCATAGATGCATACGAAATTTTCACAAGATACACAGGAAGTGAGGCGCACTATGAGGCGGTAGCAATTTTAAAAAATAAAATTAGTGGCCCAGCGAGGGCTATTCTTACATTGCACAATACAGTGCTGAATTTTGATGCCATATTGCAAGGCTAGATCGTACATATGTGGACATATGCACGATCTAGCCTTGCAATTGTAACAGCAGTTAGAAGTCGTCAGGCAAGGGGATTTAAGCTTAAGAATTATTACGTCGAGGTGGAGAAAAAAACTCACTTTAGTAACAAACGAAATAGTTATGACTCATGACGAACCAGCTGCGTCCATTTTGTGCGCAGAAATCAGGGACGATGCCCTAGTCGCCTTCATGGCAGGACTCAAGAGGTCCCTTAAAGCATTGGTTACCCCAGCGAAGCCGAGTGATTTGCCTTCCACCTTAGCAACGGCTAGGGAAGTCGAAAATAGCATAGAAACAAGTCCGTTTGCCGCATCATATGCCAAGGTAGTTGAGGAAAGGAGTCATACTAGCCACAGTAACAGATTAGAAAATCCCACCCAGGCCAGACAAGGAAGAGCCCAGGATAGGAACCCTCATTTCATAGGAAATCGGGGCTAAAATAATCATCCAGACATGAGACAACCGGCAAGTGATAAGGATAATCAAGTACAGCCTATGGATATCGATCCCCCGACATCTAGATTCAGGCAACAGACAAATTGGCGAAAGGATCATACGTTAAACTTGTAAAGGAGTTAAAATACGTAACACCTGTGGATACCCCATTTACTGTGAACTCTATTTATGGGAAAGTTGTCACATTTTTTATATAAGACGTTCTTGATACATTTCACGCCAAAATAGGCTTCAATCTGCTTACGCAGGCAGGGGTGACTATTGACCTAACGGGGAACACCATAAGTTATGCTAATTCATCTGAGAAATTAAAACATTCTCAGTGCGCTGACATAAATTTTGTAACAATCCTTTTTGGTCCTTACTTGCGGCAGAGCCGGATTTCAGGTGTAGGGGTAGGACACAACGAATTTATATTGTCCGCTGGTGAAATGAGAAGATCAAGTTGTTCTTTCGTTTAGCAATACGTTATAATTTATTGGCAATTTGATTGGTGGATGTTGGTATGGCCATTGTGGTTATTGCGGATTCCACAGAGCACCGCTGGCACGCATGAAAACTTATCGACGGATTGTGTTTGGCTGTGGCAAGTATTCCTACTGCCAGGATGACTCCTAGTCTTGTCTAGCTACACCTGTCGCCTGCTACGCTCCTAATATTCTGCTAGAAATACTCCTAGTCTTTTCCCACTGTGCCAGGAGTACTCCTGGTCTTCTTCAACTGTGCTAGGAATACTCCTAGTCTTCCCTGCCTGTGTCAGGAATACTCCTGGTCTTCCTCAACTGTGCTGTCCTAGTCTTCGCTACAACTGCTAGGAACAGCTCCTAGTCTTCAATATTTTGCTAGGAATAACTCCTAGTCTTTTACGATCCGCTGGGAATAACTCCTAGTTTTTAATACACTGTTAGGAATAGCTCCTGGTCTTCCTACTTACCATATCATTATGATACAGTGAGTGAGATACAGTGAGATTTATTATATCATATTTGCAAGTGTAATTGTGAGCATTTTTATTTGTCTTTACCAAGATTGTCCTTCGATATAATATAACGACAAAATGTATCACATAAACGAAATGGACTTTTCTCAAAATTCAAATTTAACATTTAGTTGCAAAGGAAAAGATATAGGTTTCGTAGAATACTACTACTTAACGAAATATAATAATCAGAATCCACATTCAACATTTAGTTGCAAAGGAAAAGATATAAGAAAAAGGCTCCGTTAATATACCGCGAATCCATAAAATAAGTAAAAAACGCCAACGCGTATGAATCCGGCTTTGTATAAATACAAAACGTAATTAATTTTAAAAAAACAATAAGTGTAAATCCACAAAGAAAAAGAAGGGACAAATCGGAGACTATCCCTATGGATCACTCTCCCCTTAATTAAAACAGACATTCCTAGGTCTGCTTGGATAACCTTCTCCGAACGTAGCTCTATTAGGGACTTGGGCATCTTCAAAAAAGACGGTGCAGGTGATACGGTGGACTTGCTCGATTGTGCCGTGCTTTTCTCGAAAACCAAGCTGATGCTGCGGTTTGTTTGTTTTCAATTAATTTTTTTTTTACTTGTTTTTAGGATTAATATGATCAGTGACCACTTTTTTCGAGCTAAGTCTAATGTATATTTTCTCAAGGTGGTTTTCAAGTAGTTGATAATTGAGAGTTCATATAATTCAAAAGCGCGGACAGCGCGGTTTTAAGACGGGCGAACCGGGTTAACGTACAAATGGACATGCAAACGAAAATCTAGGTTTGATTAAACATAGAAACAAAAGAAACAGGCGATCGAACCTAAATATAGAGTCCATACATAAAACGCATTGTTAAGGAGCATTCTGGCTCAATATAACTAAAAACGTTGTCATTATAAGTATATAAGTATGGATGGTCACAGAAAAGCGGTCGAAGGAAAAAGCGATAGAAAGTTTAGGGTGGCAAAACATTGACGCGTGGCAAAGTATTGGCAAGGGTACTGCATTCCACCAAGCGTCCTGATTGGGTTAAGATTCCTATAAATACAATCGGCTGAGATCAGAAAAACTAATTAAAAGCGAGGCAGCGAAGTGGAGTAACAAATTTTCTAGAGAAGGACAGACGAACATGTCTCAATCGAATCGGCTGTTGATGCTGATCAAGATTATATATACTTTATGGGGTCGGAAATGCTTTCTTCTGGCTATTACATACATTTTAGCGACTCTAATTTACCCTTTTACCCTATGGGCTATAAAAATTGAATAACACATTATTATATATATTGTATTTTCTTTTATTTATTTTTCCCTTTTTTTATTTATTAAAATTTAGCATTGAAACTTAAGTAACGAAAACAAATGTAATTAGCCTAGAATTGCAAGGGCAGTTCGGCTTCTGTACTTCCGCTTTTCGTAAGCTCTCTGATCATTTGAACGCTATGGAGACGCAAGAAATACAAAATATGAAATATGCCAATGAATCTGTCAGTACCTAACCCTGTCTCGGCCGAGGTTGGCGCTATGTTAAACTCTATGCAAAAGAGGATACAATAAATATATAGAGCTTCGAGAGTTGACTTGCTGCTAATTTTAAATTTCGGCAGCAACATTCTTCCATCAGTACTCTACTCAGTACTCCCACTTTGCCGACGTCCAATAAAGCCACTTTAGCCACTGGCCGATGTAGAGTCCCGTTTGCTGTTTCGATAACCATTCGTCTCATTTGGTTATCTTTCGCCAGTACTTACTGTTCGACTACTCATGTAGGCCAGCTGTTTCGGGGTAAGCTTTTCTTCTACCACTAGAACGACTTTACCAACTATTATTTTGTAGTAATAAACAACGAAAGCAAAGTAAAAAATAAAGCGAGCGGTTTGACACATTTGATTTTGATAAACATAAATGCAAATACGGTTTGTAACAAATAGTGCAACAAATAGTGTAACGAACAGCTTATTCATTGGGTTATTGAGTTGGGCCTATAGAGAGATAAAAGTGGAATACGATAGTGAAGACGATTTAGAGACAGGCTTTGCACCAGAAATAAACACAGAAATGGAAACAGAAGCTTTAAGAGCAGCAATTGAAGGTGCAGTTAACACTGCACTCGCCGAGCTGGAGAGGAGCTTAAGAGAGGAATTTCGTGCAGAGCTTGAAAATGTTGGAGACCAAATATGTACCTTAAGAGTAGAAACACCACAGGCGGAAGTGTACCAAAAGCTAACAATTAACCCGAATATAAAGCGTGTAGTGAAGTTAGACATAATTAAGAAGAATACGTATCGTGGGGGCAGGCAGCCATAGATGCATACGAAATTTTCACAAGATACACAGGAAGTGAGGCGCACTATGAGGCGGTAGCAATTTTAAAAAATAAAATTAGTGGCCCAGCGAGGGCTATTCTTACATTGCACAATACAGTGCTGAATTTTGATGCCATATTGCAAGGCTAGATCGTACATATGTGGACATATGCACGATCTAGCCTTGCAATTGTAACAGCAGTTAGAAGTCGTCAGGCAAGGGGATTTAAGCTTAAGAATTATTACGTCGAGGTGGAGAAAAAACTCACTTTAGTAACAAACGAAATAGTTATGACTCATGACGAACCAGCTGCGTCCATTTTGTGCGCAGAAATCAGGGACGATGCCCTAGTCGCCTTCATGGCAGGACTCAAGAGGTCCCTTAAAGCATTGGTTACCCCAGCGAAGCCGAGTGATTTGCCTTCCACCTTAGCAACGGCTAGGGAAGTCGAAAATAGCATAGAAACAAGTCCGTTTGCCGCATCATATGCCAAGGTAGTTGAGGAAAGGAGTCATACTAGCCACAGTAACAGATTAGAAAATCCCACCCAGGCCAGACAAGGAAGAGCCCAGGATAGGAACCCTCATTTCATAGGAAATCGGGGCTAAAATAATCATCCAGACATGAGACAACCGGCAAGTGATAAGGATAATCAAGTACAGCCTATGGATATCGATCCCCCGACATCTAGATTCAGGCAACAGACAAATTGGCGAAAGGATCATACGTTAAACTTGTAAAGGAGTTAAAATACGTAACACCTGTGGATACCCCATTTACTGTGAACTCTATTTATGGGAAAGTTGTCACATTTTTTATATAAGACGTTCTTGATACATTTCACGCCAAAATAGGCTTCAATCTGCTTACGCAGGCAGGGGTGACTATTGACCTAACGGGGAACACCATAAGTTATGCTAATTCATCTGAGAAATTAAAACATTCTCAGTGCGCTGACATAAATTTTGTAACAATCCTTTTTGGTCCTTACTTGCGGCAGAGCCGGATTTCAGGTGTAGGGGTAGGACACAACGAATTTATATTGTCCGCTGGTGAAATGAGAAGATCAAGTTGTTCTTTCGTTGGTGATCAAGTTGTTCGATGTTGGTATGGCCATTGTGGTTATTGCGGATTCCACAGAGCACCGCTGGCATGCATGAAAACTTATCGACGGATTGTGTTTGGCTGTGGCAAGTATTCCTACTGCCAGGATGACTCCTGGTCTTGTCTAGCTACACCTGTCGCCTGCTACGCTCCTATTATTCTGCTAGGAATACTCCTAGTCTTTTCCCACTGTGCCAGGAGTACTCCTGGTCTTCTTCAACTGTGCTAGGAATACTCCTAGTCTTCCCTGCCTGTGCCAGGAATACTCCTGGTCTTCCTCAACTGTGCTGTCCTAGTCTTCGCTACAACTGCTAGGAACAGCTCCTAGTCTTCAATATTTTGCTAGGAATAACTCCTAGTCTTTTACGATCCGCTGGGAATAACTCCTAGTTTTTAATACACTGTTAGGAATAGCTCCTGGTCTTCCTACTTACCATATCATTATGATACAGTGAGTGAGATACAGTGAGATTTATTATATCATATTTGCAAGTGTAATTGTGAGCATTTTTATTTGTCTTTACCAAGATTGTCCTTCGATATAATATAACGACAAAATGTATCACATAAACGAAATGGACTTTTCTCAAAATCCAAATTTAACATTTAGTTGCAAAGGAAAAGATATAGGTTTCGTAGAATACTACTACTTAACGAAATATAATAATCAGAATCCACATTCAACATTTAGTTGCAAAGGAAAAGATATAAGAAAAAGGCTCCGTTAATATACCGCGAATCCATAAAATAAGTAAAAAACGCCAACGCGTATGAATCCGGCTTTGTATAAATACAAAACGTAATTAATTTTAAAAAAACAATAAGTGTAAATCTACAAAGAAAAAGAAGGGACAAATCGGAGACTATCCTTATGGATCACTCTCCCCTCAATTAAAACAGACATTCCTAGGTCTGCTTGGATAACCTTCTCCGAACGTAGCTCTATTAGGGACTTCTTAAATAATATCCCCTTCGGGCGATGTTCGCCCCACGTTGGGCGCCAATTAACATTTTTAAGTGTCGTCCCGCCATGGTCCATAAGGTATATGGGCTAGCGGCGAATTCTATTTGGGTTATCTTCCAGATATTTAGGATGATTACGTTGGGAGTCTTACTGGCCTTGTGGCTCAGTAATATATTGAATTAATATCAAATCATTTTTTACGGCTATAAGCCGGAGCAAGTAAATTTTATTCTTAATTGAATGGTGGAAAAATACAAACTATACTTAGCTAAACTTAACAAAACCTAAGAAACCCCAGCAGCGGTTAATAACCGCTGACTCGGCGCGTCGTGCCGTCCAAATTCTGATTACCCAATGCTGACCATGCCGACTGTGTGCAAGGCTCAGGTTACCAACGCTGCCCATGCCGACTGAGTGCTGAGCATATTCCGCTGGGTTGGCAAATGTTGAAGAATATGTTTATAGAATGAAAATGTCTTGGAAACAATTTAAATAAATTGTTGCATGCCACTACATTCGTTAACTTATATATATTGATTTAAATTCTTCCAATCTTCCTACAGTTCTTTGAATAAAGTTTTTAGATGATAGTGTAGGAGTGAATGCTCGCCACCGTTCCCAAAATTCATGGCCCGTAATTCAGAAAACGGCTAAAAGTTTTCAATTCACATCTAATGAGCAAGTCACAATTGATAGGAAACAGTTTCCGGTTACACCTGCAGGGGCTATAACTATTCATAAAAGTCAGGGTGCTACGTATGAAAAAGTGGTGGTCCACACAAGTTCAGGAATGCAACATGAGGCGTTGTATGTAGCATATAGTAGGGCAACTAGTGCCGCAGGACTTTATATTGTCGGACAGTTCGTCCCCCCTAGATCTGCTCAAGATTATGCAGCTGACCAAGAGCTGCAAAATGTACGTACCGAAAAAGCTCTTCAAACATATTTCGATCACCTATTTGATAGCTCTAATTTGAATATCTCCTTCCATAACACGGAAAATCTTCATTGTCATTTTAATGATATTATTTCAAATCAGCTTATGCTGTAGTCCTCTATTATATGCTTTGTTGAGGCTTCTACATATGCTAACGAGGCATATGACTGCCCCTCATTGGCAAGCGGTGCTCGACCTAAAAGTGGTATTGACATATTTATTAACAACGATTAGCTGGAGAATACCAGTCTTTGTTCAAGTGGTCGACATTATTTAATTTATTGTAGTCCGACATACGCAATGTCAAAGGTTGAGTTCGAGAGGATAGACAACAGTGCCATTATTCTAGGAGATTTTTATATAAACCTTCAACAACTTTCACGTAAGGGTAGGAATGTCTTTCAGATTCTAAGTAGTAAAAATTAAAATTCTCTTTTAGATTTGAATGCGTCCACCACCAATGTACTGCCAATATTGACTGGGCGATTTCAAATATTTCTAGCAGTAGAGCCAGTGCGCATATTTGACACCATATTCAGACATTTGCACATGTCTCAGAATGATTAGTTGAACTAGTTATCATCAGTTGTAGGTTTTTTCCTTGGGTTGGACCGGTCCCTTTTAATAAAAGATGACTTTCCTCTTTTGTTGTTAAAAATCAAGTGATTTTTGTTTCTTTTTCTGGTGATTAAGGTTGGCAGATACCATACTCGTTTATTTGGAGTTGCTGCCTCCTCCGGAGCCAGTTTCCACGCATAACCTTTCTCGACGAGGTTGTCCACTTGCTTCTGAATTAACTCTCTTAGGTTGGGATGCCGTGAGAATCGTCGCTTTAAGCATTTAAGCCGCGCAACTGCGCTTTCGTAGCTGCCAGGTAGGGTGATGTCGGGATCCTTCCAGATAAGGCTGACTTCATATCTGCCGTTCTTCAGAATGGCAGTCGATTTCAGACTCGTTAGTACTTGAGCGTCCTTTTCCGATGATATTGATGGCGTCTAATAAAAATGCTTGTTTGATGATGTCGATCATTATGATCATTTTCATCGTAATTGCAGCCGCATACATGTAAATTGACGTGCCCTCCGTTGCGGCTGAGTGATCCCAAACGGGTCTTGCACGCTTTTGGTTGTTTTTGCACCAATTAGAATGCCGGGGCGTACGTTGTTGTATGATGCGATAGGGATTCCCAGGGATGAAAATTGCTGAGTGCACTCATATCGATTGACTGCACAGGTAGATTTAGGCTGTCTACGCTGTGGACATCCTGCAAGGTGAATCGTCTGCCTTTGTTAGGATTGGCAACAGACATCTTGACGAACTCCGACGCATCGTCTCTGCGTATGGGGTCGTCTGTCCATTTGAGACATAATGGTTGAGGTTCGCCTTTTAAGCCGAGCTGCTTGTCGACCTTTTTTTGTCGATTAGCGTTACTGATGAGCCCTCATCTAGAAATGCGAAAGTATGAGTTTGTAAGGAAGTTTTTCCAGGCCGGGGTACAACTCTCAGTCTCCCCGGGGCCTTTCCTATGTAATTTAAAATTTATGTAAGAAACCCGGACTTGAGGACTAAGAAAAGGGAGCATATCCATATTCGTAGTTGGCTTGCTCTAGTCGTTGATCACGTTAATTATGCCTAATAGAGGAGGGAAAAGGGAAGGGAGTAGGGTGATCGACTTCTACTAAATTATTAACGAACACAAAGGAAGGGTATCACAAGCCGACTAGGGTGTCACCCGGACATCGACTTGAGAAACAAACCACATTCGGATTAGCCCACTCAATTCAACCAGGTCAAGTAGAGTGTCACCCGGACCTTGGCCTGTTTAAATTATCCAGTTGCGATCCACTAGATAATTCCTATTATTTAAGTCAACTAGGGTGTCACCCGGACATTGACTTAAATAAAAATAGGACTTATCGCGAATCGCTACAAGTACAACAGAACTCCTAAGGGCCCAAGAATTTTCATCAGATCAGCTAGGGTGTCACCCGGACATTGGTCTGATAAAAGTTTCTTAGTCGGATAGCACTAGACAAATAATATTATCCTAGTCAATTAGGGTGTCACCCGGACATTGACTAGGATTAATATTATTTACATGGCTCCCTACATAAAATACATATACTACGAAAACATACATTACATGCACGTACAGTACGTAAACATTAATATAATAGAGGAAACTGCCAACGCATTTTGGCGATGACGCGATCGATGCAGTCGCCGAAATACATGCGTAGCTTAGTCGTCCAGAAGTTTCTAGTACAAAAGAAACTGCGCAATAACTCTGTCGCTTCCATTCGCGAGTCCCGTTGCAATTCCTATTGCTACATACATATATATATGGCGTGACATGCATATATATGTATGCATAGAAACATACATATATATATGGCGTGACATGCGTATATATGTATATAAGAGGCAATAGAAACTGCGCAGTAGCAACTGGCGACTTTTGGGCAAGTCCCGTTGCATTACTTGCTTTATGTCTTTGGTGGCTCGATGTATGTGTATATGTGTGTGTGTGTATTGGCGGTGGTCTGATTTAGAGATGCTCTAAGGGAACTAGTTCCTACGAAAATACTAACAACAAGTCAGAGTCTAAACTTAAAATTAATTCATAGAACTTATTTTATATATATATATATACATTGTGGCGAAGTACCCAAAATTGTACTTCGTCACAAGTTATTTTGTTTTTATTGATGATTTGAATTGGAACAACATGGAAATGGGTTTGATCCGAATTTCTGTGTGTATGAAGAATGTGTTTGCCCTCCGGCTGATGTACAATTGGAGCCGTGGGTGGTTCGTCGGAGACGCTCGTTGCAGCAGGTTGGAATGACTGCTGCTCATCATTAATTAGTGGATGATGAGTTTTTTTGCAGCCTCGGGTTCCGCACACCTTGTCCAGTTGGCCCTTGTTACGGTGACGATTTAGACACTGAGTGCACAGCCTGTGGTATTGTATAATGGACTTCTGCTGTTGAAAAGACATCAGCCTGAATTTTTGACAACTTTGCAGCTTGTGGTCCGTGCTGTCACAAGCGACGCATGTAGGTGTCTTCAAGTGCTTCTCTGGTACTTCTGTATGGTCTTCTTCTTCTTTCGGTAGAAAGGAGATGTTAACTGGGTTGCTGCTTCAGCTATGTCGTATATCCATCCGCTGAAAGTTTCCATTGATGGCAATTTTGAATTTTTTGGATGCATTGCTCACTGCAGCTTTAGTTGTGTGGGCTAATTTTCCACTAGCTCTTGCACGGGCATTGGATTATCCATGTAGCTTCTTAGATCACAAGCTTCCATCGTTGAGAACATAATGCGTACCCATAGTGCGTATTCGACAAGCGGTTCAAGCTTATCTTTTGGTGAAGCCATTTGCCTCGCCTTTTCTAGCAAGTCATGTAGAATGTGTTCATTCCGTCCAAAGCACATACGTAATGTCCGTATGATTTCAGGAACCATTGCTGGCAGAAGCAACTTGTACTGAACCATTTCTCGTGCTTTGCCCTTTAGACTGGCTTGCACTCGCATGAGATTTTCGGCGCTGCAATTTGCGACGCAGTTGGGGTCGACATACCTGAGACAAAAACGAAAACTAAAGCTAGCTACGAGCTAAAAAAGAAAGTATAGAATTTTTTAGTAATGGAAAAGAGAGTTTTGTACTGATTACATGATAAAGACGATTATAATCAAAACAAAGAACTCGGAAAGGTTCATGCAGTAAATAATTAGTAGAACAGCGTGACAGAGATAGAGGTATAAAGTTTCTAGTAGGTCTACAAGGAACACTAAAATTTATTTGGTTCAATAGCTCGGGCGAGTCTATATCACCTTTAAGAAGCTTGTGCATAAAAATGACGCCAAGAATTACTCTACGATTAGTAAGAGAAGGAAGGTCAAGTAAAAGAAGTCTACTTGAGTACGATGGCAAATTGACATTACGATCCCAGTAGTTCAGACCACGAAAAGCAAAAAGCAAGAATTTTTTGTGAACCAACTCAATTCTTGCTTGGTGTGACTGATACTGAGGTGACCAGATGCAAGATGCATATTCTAAAATAGGATGGTCCAGTGAGGTGAAAATAATTTTAGTTGTATATGGATCGTGAAACCCCTTTGACCATCTCTTTACAAACCCAAGAACGCCCATGGCTTTACCGACGGTAGAGGAAATACGGGACTTAAGCGTTAGTTTACGGGCCATCAGGACACCCAAGTCATACATCTCATTAAGACGTTCTAATGGTGTATTAGTAAGAAAATAAGTAACTAAATGCGGAGAAGTTCTATAAAAAGTCATGACCTTGCATTTAGTTACATTTAATTTTAATAAGTTATTATGACACCAAAGCTCAAGATTTTGAAGATCAGATTGCAATCGACATGAAGAGGTAATGTCTTTGTAACTTAAACATAGCTTAACGTCATCTGCGTACATAAGTGCACGAGAGTAACTTATAACAGAGGGAAGGTCATTAATGAAAAGGGTAAACAGCAGTGGTCCCAAATGACTACCCTGAGGCACCCCCGAAGTAACATGGATGGATTTGGAATATGACGATTTAAAAAGAACCTTCTGAGTTCTATTTGTCAGATATTCACGAATCCAATTAATTAAAGGACTTGGAAAGCCAATACAATTTAATTTATAAAGAAGAAGCGTATGATTAACAGAATCAAAAGCCTTACTGAAATCAGTATATATGACATCAGTTTGCCTCGCATTTCTAAATCCTTCGATCGTTAAAGAAGTAAATTCTAAAAGGTTAGTGGTAGTAGATATACATTTCACAAACCCATGTTAAGATGGTGAAATTATAGATCTACAAAAATGTTGCAATTGAAAAGTGATTAATTTCTCAAAAGCTTTAGGTATAGCGGACAATTAAGAAATACCCGTATAGTTGGATGCTTCCGATTTTTTACCGCTTTTATGGAGAGGAACTATATAGGATTCCTTCCAGATAGCTGGTGTTCACGCCAGAAAGGGTGACCAGCGGGTGAGGAGCGAAAGGCGGCGAATTCGGACACAGACGGTCACACCTGGGATGATATGGAGTTTTGGGATGGAGAACTCCATCTTGGGTTGGTTCGCTCTCTGATTTCAAGTCGACTACTCGTACACCCGTACACTCTTTTCAAACCCTTAAAATTCTCACTTAAATCTTTTTGTAACGCCAAGTGGCCAACCTATCTAGTGTATCTTAATATATAAATAAATCTTGTGTCTACAAAACGAAGTTAACGCGTCGTGGTAATTATTATTGGAATCTATTGAAAGGTGGTCTGCCTACGAAGCCCTTCGCCCTCCTACAAACATTGGTCCTTCGAGCCGGATTTTCTTCCTCTCGACCCCAGCATCGCATCGGTGGAGAATCTGCTAAGTAGACAAACTTTTAATTCCAACATATTAATTAGCACACACATACACATACTTACCTGCAGTGAAAAGTTTCCCGCTTTTTTCCATAGCGACTTTTCACTATAATTTGTATGTACATTCCATGTAATTGTGTCCTGTGCCCTCACCTATCCTGGTGTGATCGCTTATCCTAGCCATCTACGCCATAATATTGCATCATTTCCTACAAAATTTGCATAAAATTTACAATCAAATCCACATATATTCGCATACATATATACATCTACATACATATCCACATACAATTTACATATTTCTACACATCTATATCTACACATATATCAATATACAGTCCACATATATCCACATACATATACACATCATCTATATCGCATACATATATACATCTACATCTACACATATATCAATATACAATCCACATATATCCACATACATATATACATCATATATCCACATACATATATACATCTACATACACATCCAAATCCATTTATATATTGTATACATACCGGCAATCGCGAGTTCAAGTGCAAGTGCAAGTGCAAGCTGAAAATAAAAGTGCAATTAATTTCTGTGTATCAATAAAATCAAATCAAACTTACCGATCATAATTGTTTGCCGGCTCCAAAGCATTGTTCCGCCACTAAAAACCAACAACAAAAAGAACCGCATAAAAGCTCCGCTTGTAAGCTTTTTTCAAATTACATACATTTACATACATATGTTCATATGTAAGTGTACCGGCTTTGGCAAACATTTCTTTTGTGCATAGAAATTTGAATTCGCGGTAAAATTGATTTATTATTTTCACGCACTAATTGCACAAAATTTCTGCACTTGCAACTTGTTTCTTTTTTGTGTCCAATCCCATAAAAACGCGCAAAATTAATTTAAAATTACCAAGTGCAACAATTGTCCAAAAAGGTCGCACAGCTGTTCGAGTTGTGCACAGTGGTACAACCCCTCACAAAAAAAGAAGAAAATAATTCCGAGTGAAGTTTTAATGAGAATTAATAAAATAAAAAGGAGAAATAAAAAGGAAAATTTATTTAATCAAAAAAAAAGGGAAATTAGTTTTCCACATTTCAAAAAAACTTATTTAATTAATTAAAATCAGAAAATATTTTTTTCCAAATAAAAAAAAATCCAAATCCAATACAAATCCAAAAAACAATATTTTTCCACATTTCGAAAAAAAAAGGGAAAAAATTTATTTAATCCAAGAAAAATATTTTTCGACATTCCAAAATTTTACTTTTTCGAAGATTTTCATAATAACTCCGATGGCCGATCGAGTAGTTTCGGCATTTGTGTGTGCGTGAAAAAAAATTATTAATTAAAAAAAAAAAGGCGTTCGTCGGTTCAGAACTAGTTCCAATTTCCAACCTGAGCTACAATTCTAGTTCTTTAATTTTCAAATAAAATTCCACGCAATTCTAAGCACAGGCATTCGGTTCTGACCAGGTCCTTCCAATATTTATTGGTCTACAGCAGAGCAACAATTTTTATAACAAGCTGTGACAAAAAATATTGCCTGCGATTGCCAACCCAACGCTAATAATCATTGTTCACGCCTCACAATAATCACATTCCATTAATTCTCATTATTTTCTTCTCATTCCGATATATCACAAGATCATTTAAATTTAATAAAGATATCCTTATTTATTTATTTATTGATTTTATCCGTTTTTGATATATCTTGTCGGCAATTAATCCGCCCCATACAGTCCACTCGGGTCAGATTCCTTGACCAAACACATATTCTTCCACTCCTATTATGCCCATCGATCCTGCTAAAAGCAGCAACAAAAATCCGATCATCTCGCATTGCCTCGCCGTTCCGTATCGCCATCCACACCGCCGGCCAAAGTAAAGGTACCGCGCGTTACAGATACGGTAAAACGTAGCCAATCCAGTTCCGCTACCACACTATCATCGCCATCCTCCCCAGGCTCTACTGCACAGCGGTTTTCCACACGTACTCCCTCGCCCACGCTGTCCGACTCCAGCTCGCTTTCGATTCCGCGCGTCACTGTTTCAGCTCCCGCGTCGAGAACTTTAACCAGGTCGGAGTCTCAACGACTACTCGACGCAGCCACCATGTCGGTTAATCATTTTATCGCCGCTTGCGACAGTCTGACCGTTTTCGAGGTCAACACCATGGGCTCCATCGAGGGGGACGTTCCGCTATTTTCGTTGCGAATGCATCTGGATCAAACCAAGGTCCTCTGCAGCAGAATCGAGTCCGAGTACATGGCATGTACCAGAGCCCTTACGGCTGATGGGAGCGATGAGAGCCGCGCCGATCTAATGACCGTTAAGTCAAAATACATGGTGTATGTTCGGTGCGGTACAAGTTTGGGAGAACGTATTGAACAAGTTCAGTCGTCTGAAGCAACTTCCGTGCCCCAAAACGTCCAGGTCTCCCGTGAACACCACGCACAGCCAGGCTACCGACTGCCTCCGTGTGAGGTTGACGCGTGCACCGGAGATTACAATCAATAGCCTACGTTCCGCGATCTCTTTACGGCCATGTACATCAACAACCCGAGATTGGCACCAGTGGAAAAACTGTACCATCTCGTTTCGAAAACGCGCGGCGAGGCAAAGGCGATCGTGTCAAGTTCACCCCTCACTAATGAGGACTTCCAAGCGGCTTGGGAAAACTTGCAGGCCCGTTTTGAAAACAAAAGGCAGCTCGTGGCCAATCAGACCAAGATACTATTCAACCTCCCTACGGTTGTCCATGAGACTTGTGGGGCCTGAAAGGAGCTGCAAACTACCACCAAAAGATGCTTGACCACACTCACACGCTCAGGAGTCAGCATCGACAATTGGGATGTCCTCCTGGTGGCACTTTGCACCTCTAAATTGCCTAACGCCACTATCGCATTATGGGAACAGTCTATCCCAAACAAAACAGCTATTTCTTCGTAAGGTGACCTAAAGGGATTCCTGATTGACCGTTATTGCGTTCTGGAGACTCTGGAAGATCGTCGTTCCGCTCCAGTCTCCCAGGCCCTTCCCTCAGCAGCGCGCAGACCGCCGCAAGCTAAAATTCAGGCGCTGAACACTCAAGTCCGTGTCAATTCGGTCTCCTGCAAACTGTGCGGCAGAGAGAACCATCCAATCCGCCTTTGTCCAAAGTTTACCTCCATGTCCGTCCAAGCTCGTTCGGCTGCAATTAAACAACAGAAGCTGTGCCTGAATTGTTTCGCACGCGGCCATCAACTGCGGGAATGCCCCAGTGCCCATAGCTGTCACATATGCAAGGAGCGGCATCACACTTTGCTGCATCGCGCCCAAGTCCTGGCGGTAGCGACCTCCAATGCGCAGCAACCGACAACATCCGTCAACGCAGATTCGGTTGAGCCCCCCTCGAACGTCCACAATTTCTTCGTGTCCACCCCAAGTAAAGGCATCCTAGGCACCGCCATAGTAACGATTCGACATCGGGCCGCTGATTTCCTTACGCGCGCGTTAATTGATACCGGGTCTGAAGGAACATTTCTATCCGAGAGGATGTTCAACCTGGTGAGACCTTCGTTCCGTCTCGTTAATGCCCAGATAAGTGGCATTTCCAATTGTGTGGCCGCTAGGGCCCAGAAACTATGTTAATTACAGCTCGTTTCTTCCAAAGACCCCTCTCGACACGTGGAAACCACAGCGTATGTAGTGACAAACCTGGCCGGAGCGCTACCCGCCTGTCCGTTCCCCAAGGAGATGAGCAGTGACTTCAAAGAACTTCCTCTGGCAGATCCGCTGTTCCATAGAAGCTCTCACATTGATATGCTGATTGGAGTGGATCTCTTTCCCCATATTTTGGGGGAGCGTATTCGGAAGAACATCTGCGGATCCCTCCTCGGCCTCGAAACCATTTTCGGATGGGTACTCTGCGGGCCCATGACTGGTTCATCCAATGCACCTGCCCACGTTCTGGCTGGTCAAGTGTCCGTAGCGCCCCCCTGAGGACTTTCTGGACTTAGAAGACGCCAGCACGGCCAAGACCCTAGGAATTCGCTGGAAGGCTACGCAGGACTACTTCTTCTTCGTCACTACCAAACCGACGCTGAACGCAGCAGTCACTAAGAGGGAGGTCCTATCCCACATAGCCAAGTTAGTTGATCCTGCCGGCTGGCTAGCTCCCTTCGTCGTCCGAGCGAAAATCTTTATGCAGCTACGATGAACGGCATCCAATACTTCTTCCTTACGGCGCTCACCTGACTCGGCTCCTCATCCGTTTCACGCACCAAGTAACGTTGCATGGAGGCAACCAACTAATGATCCGCTTTTTACGTGCCAAGTTCTGGATCCCTAAGCTCAAGAACGCCGTGAAGGCTCACATCCGCGGATGCAAGGCGTGCATCCTTTTTAACCACCGTCAGCAAACGCAGCTGATGGGTGACCTAACCCGAGGTCGGGTAACGTTTTCAAGGCCTTTCACCTATACCGGAATAGATTTCGCTGGACCGTTCGAAATCAAGAACTACACCGGAAGGGCCTGCCTCATCACAAAGGGATACGTATGCGTATTCGTATGCTTCAGTACAAAGGCAATCCACCTCGAAGCAACTTCCGATCTCATGACCGAGAAATTCCTGGCGGCCTTCTCGCGCAGGCAGTGTCCACAGCGCATTTACTCCGACAATGGGAAAACGTCTCTCATGAGCGAGGACCCGGCCGATCTCCTAGCCTTGAGCCCGGGGCATTTCCTTGTGGGAGGGCCGCTATTGGCCATCGCCGAGCCAGAGATCACGGAAGAACCCATGTCCTTGGTCAATCGCTGGCAACGTTTGAAAGCGCTTCATCATCACTTCTGCCGCCGCTGGAAGGACGAATATCTCAAGGAGCTCCACAAACGCAACAAGTGGAAGTGGCCCCAACGGAATCTCCAGATCGGTGACCTCGTAGTCGTGTACGAGGACAATCTTCCGCCCACGGACTGGCGTTTGGGACGAGTTGAGCTGATCCATGCCGGCACCGACGGCCTCGTCCGGGTCGTTTATGTGCGAACCTCGCGGGGTTCAATAAAAAGGCCCGTTGCCAAGCTGATCCTGCTCCCCAACGAGCCTTGTGTATCTCCCTCCACGCAGTGACCCCTTAAGCTCCTCCTTGCGTCTAATGTTCTGTCTCCGTCGGTTGTCCTATGTCTCTGCACGTCACAATTATTTGTTTCTAATCAACCCTTTGTTCACTCTTTCCATACAGAACCATGGCCCCCACATCCAGCCAAGTGCAGCTCCGCACAATACGCGGAGTCGACTCTTACCGGTGTCGCATTTGCAGGGGGGTTCACCCGCTCCGTCGCTGCAAGCGGTTCCTAAATCTCCGCGGGGAGAAGCGTTTGAGGGCAGTTCTGGTGAACAAGTATTGCCCCAATTGTTTGGCCCACGAACACTCTAACTAGGCCTGTCGAACCGCTGGAGGATGCCGGCGCTGTGGGGAGGCGCATCATACCTTGCTCCACGAGACGGAGTCATCCGGTCGACGACACTGTCGGCCCCAAGGTAGGGCCCCTCGTGCTAGAAGTCCAGCACGGTCTCCGCCTCGTAAGCGGAACCCATCTGCACCCCGCGGGAGGAAGTCCGACGGCGCTCCCACTGGAGAACTCTCCCTCTCAGCTCTCCTGCAAACGAAGGCCACACCCGTCATGCCGACTGCCGTGGTGAAGATCGGCAACAGCCGGAAAGAGTCCGAGACGCGCGTCCTCCTCGACGCATGTTCTCCCCAAAGCCGCATCAATGGCTCCTTTGCGTCCGCCTTGGGGTTGGTGACCTTTCGAGTGGGCAAAGATGAGGCCTGCCTTGCGACCATCCGGTCCAGGACGGATCCCAACTTCCTAAGGGAAGTCGTCTTCAAGGTGGAAACTGACCTCCGGATCCACACTCCCATCCGGGAGATACCCGACGGGGTAAAAAAGAACTTCGCCACGCTAATGCTAGCAGATCCGGCATTCCATAGCCCGGCCTCTGTGTCCGTCGTGCTCGGGGCTGACCTCTATCCTGAGGTCATCCAGCCAGGATGCGTTCCTGGCCATAGCGGACTCCCCGCGGCCCAGAGCACCGTCTTTGGATGGATCCTCTCCGGCTCCTGCGCCACCTAGGCGATCCAGAACGCTGCCGCGCCCCATCCTTAGCAGTCCAGCCGGGCTATTGCAATTCGTTGCAAGGGGGGCGGTATGTTCACGCCAGAAAGGGTGACCAGCGGGTGAGGAGCGAAAGGCGGCGAATTCGGACACAGACGGTCACACCTGGGATGATATGGAGTTTTGGGATGGAGAACTCCATCTTGGGTTAGTTCGCTCTCTGATTTCAAGTCGACTACTCGTACACCCGTACACTCTTTTCAAACCCTTAAAATTCTCATTTAAATCTTTTTGTAACGCCAAGTGGCCAACCTATCTAGTGTATCTTAATATATAAATAAATCTTGTGTCTACAAAACGAAGTTAACGCGTCGTGGTAATTATTATTGGAATCTATTGAAAGGTGGTCTGGCTACAGAAGCCCTTCGCCCTCCTACAAACAGCTGGGAACGTGCAAGATTTGACAGACAAAAGAAAAAGTTTACGAATTGGCTTACATAAAAAGGCTCGGCGCAAAATCTGAGAAAGCAACCTGGTATTCCATCAGGACCAGGAGAGTAGACAGGTTTCACTAAATTAAGCACGCTTAGGAGCGAACTTTCATCGATCGAAGGACTGTAAATGCAGTTAGAGCTTTTTACCTGGTAAGGATACGGAGTGTCTGATCGATATTCCGCTGGGGAATAGGTTGTTGTAAAAAAGTCTGCAAACATATCAGCGATGGCTTGATCAGAACTCGCTATATTGTTTTCAAGAGATAAGCATGATGGGTAGACAGACATTTTGCGTTTGGAATTCACAAAGTTATAAAATTGTTTAGGATTACTAGAAAATTCTAATTTACAACGCTGAAGGTAATCTTTATAGCATTGCGTATTACGCGTCAAAAACTTTGATCGAGCGACTACGTAACGGTCATAGTCTGAGGAGCGGCCTGATTTCTTGTAAATTTTATAACACCTCGATTTTACATTTTACACGTTAGTTAGCTCCCGAGAATGCCAGGGCCTATAGGCCGACACAGGGATCTTCAGCGGTACACAAACCTTAAAAAGCGAACCAAGAGTGTTATAAAACAGAGAAATAGCTTGGTTCATGTTTGAACAACTATACAGGGAAGAATGAGCTCATTTAACTTACTGAAATTAGTCTTGCGAAAATTACGGGATTTCACCGCAGGACAGGCACCAACAGTCGGTACACGATACGGAAGATCAATAGTTAACTCCAAAGTAGGATGAAAACTATCTTCAGGCAGGACTAGAGGGTTTATTCTAGAAACTGCACATTGGTGGAATTGAGAACAAATATCAGATCCAAAGATTTATTATTCTTGTTACGGACTGGATTTATTTGAGTTAAAGATAACTCGAAAAGACCTTCAATAAAGCAATGTGAAATAGAAGGGAGCAACAAAGCAGATTCGTCAGTAGGGGACCACACTATTTCCGGTAAATTAAAGTCACCGAGAAAATAAGTGTTTAATGTACACCACCATGTCGGAATGTGGCGGGATGTACGAGCAAGTAATGTAGACAGAGAAAGTCTTGAGACTGACCTTGACACTTACAAACTCAATCTCCTGGTTATCAGGAGATTGAATCCGGTCAGAAGATAACGACGAGTCAATGGCAATCAAGACTCCTCCGCCTACACGCGAAATGCGATCACACCTGAATATTGAAAATTTTGCAGACAGAACAGATGCATCGTTAATGTCAGGTTTTAACAAAGTCTCTGAAAATACTAAAATTTTATAATCAAATACTAGAAGACTATCTACATAAAGTCTAGGAAGCTTAGATTTAAGTGCTCTTACGTTCTGATAGGCCAGATTAAGGGACGAAATTAGTTTTTTGGAACACCAGCAGATGCTGATATTCCGGAAGCGATAGAAGAAGAAGTGGAAGGAAGCCTAACTGAGCCACGAGTTTTCTTTTTGGCCGTATATTCTGTAACGATCCTTTTTTGGTCCTTACTTAATCTGCTACTTTCTGTAACTTTTCTACTTGTTCTTGGCTCTTCATATAATGTGTGTTGTTGTTTTTGTGGGCCATCTAGGGCACTTACGCTTCCCCATCTTGGCGGTGTTAATATTGGAATTGCCAATTTTGCAATTTCGCCCACCGGCACCGCTTTTGCGGCCTTTGTATATTTTGCTGCCAGCGAGCTGATCCATGACTGCCACTCTAAGTCGTCCTCATGATTGTTGACCCATTCTCCGAACTGTTTCCCCATTTCTACTACAGTTCCTGCTAGCGTGATTCCTTTTTCATATAATAAATCCATGATTTTGCCATTTTGCCGGCCTTTGATCAATTTATTTCCATTTAATAAAAATTAAAGTTGTTTTCTTTTTGTTTCCTATACAGAAAACAATAAATCTTGTAAATCTCTTTCACCAGCTAAGCACGTTGGGCGCCAGTTGTAACGATCCTTTTTGGTCCTTACTTGCGGCAGAGCCGGATTTCAGGTGTAGGGGTACGACACAACAAATTTATTTTGTGCGCTGGTGAAATGAGAAGATGCAGTTGGTTTTCTTTTAATAAAACGTTATAATTTTATTGTCGATTCGATTGGTGGATGTTAGTATGGCCAGAGAGCTTCTGCACGGGCTGTTAGCTTTGTGTTTGTGGCAATTGTGAAATCCACTCTGCACCGCTGGCACGCATGAAAACTTATCGACAGACTGTGTTTGGCTGTGGCAAGTGTTCCTAATGCCGGGATGACTCCTGGTCTTGTCTATCTACACTGTCGTCTGCTACGCTCCTATTATTCTGCTAGGAATACTCCTAGTCTTCACTAAATTGCTAGGAATAGCTCCTAGTCTTCAATGCTTTGCTAGGAATAGCTCCTAGTCCTGCTAGGAATAGCTTTTATATCTTGCTAGGAATAGCTCCTAGTCTTTTATATATTGCTAGGAATAACTCCTAGTCTTTTTATGATCCGCTAGGAATAGCTCCTAGTCTTGTGATCTGATAGGATTTGCTCCTAGTTTTTAATACCCTGCTAGGAATAACTCCTAGTTTTCCTACTTGCCACCAAAAACGATTCTGTCTTTAAATCTTCACTTGTAGCCAGGATACAGATGGATATCCTTCTAGCGATCTGACTTGGCACGCCTTCGCTTTTGTTTCTTCACTTGTGTTTCACTTCGTTGTCCTCGCTTATGTACTTCACTTATTGAACCTTCACTTGTTGACCTTTCACTTGCACCTTGCTGGTCCAAGTGACACTTCGCTCGTCTCCTTCACTTTCCAACCGATTGATCCCTGTGTCTCAGCCATGTCTATTTATAGGCATCTTGACCCAGGGATGACGCGTGGTGGGATTACGTACCGTTGCCAGTACTTTTCCGCGCGCCAACTTTTGCCGCCCAAAACTTTCCATCGCTTTCTTTTGTCTTCGGCCTTCTCGGCCGATCCCGCAACGCAACTCTCCTGTTGCTATGCATGGTGAAATCACGCATACGCCTCTCAGCTACAATCTTTGCTCTCAAACCGTTGCCAACATCCACCCTTATATACTATTTAACAATGTTTGTCTTATTCCTAGTTTCCCGCCCTTTTGATATATGCTTAAATATACTGAATTTATCATCAAATCAATTTAATAACTATATAACTATATCCCTCCCTTTATCTTTTGTATCTATATATCCATAAATAATGCTCTACATTAATGTATTGCCTTAACTCTTCCACATAACAAATATTAATGTTATGTTCATGAATTATACAACGTTATATAGCATTACATAGTAAATTCTGCATATCTACATATATATATACACCCATATATAAATACATATAAATATATATATTATCATTATATATTTAAATCTAGCGCCAATACCTCCAGCGCCTTTCAAACCTTTGCTTTGGACATGTTACATACCGCCTCTCCCGTTCTCCGGTACATGCCAACATTCACGCTCCCAATTCATCCACACATGCGTAAGCCCGCTCACTTTGATGTTGCCGACGACCGAAAAGCAACCCCTCGCCTCCCCCGCTAGTCTATACGCATGAGCCGACTCTCTAAGTCTCGTGCGTCGGTGGCTTACGCACGTGTGCGTGTGTGTGTTCGCTGTTGCGGTTCTATGCACTCCCAATGTAATGCACTCTCAGTGACGTCACACGAGCCTATATGCACTTGTTCTTATCTGTTTCTCATTGCATGTTACATATATTCGGGATTTGCTTTGCCCATTTCTCATATGTAATTATGTTTGTGTGAATGTTTGCCAGTTTTAAATCACGCGATTTACATGTTTGCATTTTACCTTCGGTTCGATCGCACATTTCTTTCGTTTGCTTGTGTTCGATCGAACCTCCAGGTTCGTTTATATGTTTGAGTCAAACATATAAACGCGCGCATAGATGAATTTGAAATTGCCTTTTTAAGCCAACGCTTATTTTAACTATTAGCCGCTTTTACGACTTATATTTATTTATAATGCTTAATGCTTTGCCGCATTTGTGAGGTATGTATGTATATATATATATATTATATATTTGTGAGGTATATATATATATATATTATATATTATATATTCCTCACATTCCCCCCTTTCTTCGGGAGCCAAATTCTTCCTCCTCTTTTTTTTTTTATATGGCATTTTTTTTTCTGTTCCTTTTTTTTTCTTTGTTGGCCTGGTTCGCATCTTTTTTTTTTGGCCATTTATGGCATCTTTTCCTTCTTGGCGATTCATCAGGCATCTTTTCCAATTTTTGGCAGCTCGTGAGCATCTTTTCCATTGTCACCATGCTTTATTTTGGCATGGGTGGCTCCGACTGCATCTTTTACTTATATACTATATTTATAATATTACTTATATCTACTGAACCTAAACTTCAGATTATTTTCTATTCTACCTTATCTAAATTCTAAAAATATCCACTAACCTAAACTTCATATTTTTTTTCTTATTCTAAACTTCATTTTATTTTTTTTCTACCTAAACTAAATTCCAAAAATTTCTCCTAATCTACCTATTCTATTTAACCTAAACTCCAAAACTTTCTCTTAATCTAAACTCCCAATTCTTCAAATACTCTAAACCTATTCCTATTACTACGGATCCGATACCGGATCCGCCCCACCCACATCACCCTCGCCTGTCTTGGCCCCTCCCCCATCGCCTGAACGGCCACGGCCACCGCTACTAGCCACTCTTCGGGCTCCACTTCCCGCCATCTCTGGTGTGCCTGTGGCACTGGCACCGAACGTTGCCGCTGTAAAGGCGGCCTTGGAGCTTGCGGCTGGCCAACCGGCGCAGAGCGTTGCCTCATATACCCTGGCCGTCTTGGGTCTCGCTGTTGCTGTTCTTGCTGTTGCTGCGGGGCTTGCTGCTGCTGTGGCTGTTGCTGTGGTTGCGGGGCCCGTGGTTGCCACTCTTCCACCATCTGCTCGATGCTGGGCTCCAGCTCCTCCTCCGGCGACTCTTCTCTGTGGCCCATAAATTCCTCGACAAAATTGGCATTTATTGCCCTTCGCATTGGAGTCGGTGGCCTCGCCAGTTCCTCCGGCTCCTCCTCTTCTTCTTCTGAGTCCGCCAGGTTGATATAAGCCACCGGCTCATTCATAATCGGCATCGTTTCTTCCATCCTTTGGGCAAGCACCTCCTCTGCCCTTTCCCTCTCCTCAGGCTCATCTAACGATAGCCCCCTTCTTTGGAGCTCTTCCTCCACATCGGCCAACAAAAATGCCAGGTCATTTATAACAATGCCCTCATCCTCGCTTGCTTCTGCGGCCACTCCCTCATCGTCGTCTTCCATTTCGGCATCGCTCCCAATACCTTCCAACTCCTCCAGATTTTCCATCCCTTCTCCCTCGTCCTCTTCCTCGTCGGACGAGATGGCGATCACCGGCCCCAATGGGACCGGCTCCTCGCCATCGGACTCCTCGTCCGACACATATGGCGATGCCATCATCTGCATGGCCTCTTCCAACTCATGCTCATTGATATTCTGCCGTCCGCTCATGTTGATAGAAAGTTTCTGATTGATTTCATCAGTCGTAACTTGGACCATCGGAACCTCTAATCCGCGTCGCTCTGCTGCTGCGCGTCCAGCTTCGGGTTCCCGCTCTCGTTTTTCTTTTTATCCGTTCTTCACACACACACTGTATGTGTGAATCCTCTCTCCTGCACTTGGTGTACCGCAGGAGAGAGTCCTCTCCTTATCTGTTTGCATCCTCCGTATGTTCTGCTCTCTTACAGTTTGAGAAGCATTGGTGTTAATTTTCCGTTTTGTTTGTCCATTGCTAACCTGCCAAAGTCAACATTTTTATTTCTTTCTTTTTTCATATTACAGTTTGACATGCACTGTAAAATAAATTGAACGCCTGCAACCAATTTATTTTTATACATATACCTATATGTACATATTTCTTCTATTAATTGAGCCAGTTATAACGCTCCATTACTATATATATACATATATATTTTTTTTTTTTTTAAAAAAAAATTCTTTTTATTGACTTTTGCAGGCCAATGCAATTTCCTTTTTAATTTATGCTGGTTTGTGTTTCTACCGTTCCTTTCCATCTGAAGATTTCCCAGTTGTTCGGCCGGTCCAACTGTTCAAACTTCATTTGGCCGGTTTCCGGTAGACATACTCGCCTGCATATTTATGGCTCATTCGGGTCATCTGTTGGCACTTGCTCTGGTTGCACTTTTAGTTCGCTGATGTGTGCCAACCTTGATTTTTTATTTGTGATATGCTGCAGTTTGCATATCACTGGCGAAGTAAATCCTACGACTTTGTACGGCCCACCATACCGTGGTGCAAGTTTTGCAGCAAATCCTTCTGCTGCATTCGATAAATAGTGCTCCTTGGCCCACACTATTTCGCCCACTCGTGGTTTCCATTGCCTTCTTCTTAGATTATAGTGCCTTGATTGATCCTGAGCAGCTTTTTCTAGGTTTCTTCGCACCAATACGCCAATTTCTTTTATCAACTCCGCATTGCCCTCTGGCCGTTGGCTTGGTTTGCCTGATCCAATAGTTAGCCTGTCAAATGTGGATCCTGGCAATCTCGGCTCTCTTCCTTGCGTTATTAATGCCGCCGTATATCCCGTTGCGTCGGACACGCTAGAATTTACTGCCAACATTATTTCTGGCCATTGTTCATCCCATCGTCGTTGATCTTCTCCTGTGAATTGTGCTATCATTGTTTTAACCGTTCTATTCGCTCGTTCGGTTGGATTTTCTTGCGGCGTATATGGCGCTGTCAGCTGGTGTATTGTGCCCCATTCCTGCAGTATTTTCTCAAATACTTTGCTGACAAACTAAACTCCATTATCCGTTATTACTACTTTTGGGACGCCAAATCTAGCCAGTACTCTTTCTCTGCCGATGCTTTTCTCATTGGTACAAGCTCTGTCCATTTTGAGAATCTGTCTACTATAACAAGTAACACCGAGTTTCCATGTTTTGATCATGGCAGTGGCCCAACGAAATCAGCACATATTGTTGCCCATGGCTCTTCTGGCACTTGTGTCAGCATTTTTCCTGCTGCTGGCTTGGTTTATACCGCATGCAGTTTTCACAGCGGCTGACATGCGCGTGCATCTTTTTGCATGCCTGGCAAGAAATATTTGGCCGCTATTCGGGCAATCGTTCTCCTACTGCCTGTGTGTCCTGCAGTTGGAGAGTCGTGGTTTTCTGATATTATTTGTTGCCTTAACTGTTTCGGCACACATAATTTCCACGACACAACATCTTCATGCCCTGCCCTATGCGGTATATTTCTATATAACTGCCCATTTTCCATTACATAATCCGTATATTTTTGCGGATTTTCTTTTACTTTTTTGGCCATATTTTCAATCCATTCACAGCTTTATGCTGACTGTTCATTTCTGTTGCTATTATTCTTTATCATTCTGCATGCTTCCAATGGTTGCCTCGACAATGCATCTGCAACGACATTTAGTTTTCCTTTGCGATAAGTTATTTTAAAGTCATATTGCTGCAATTCCAATGCCCATCTTGCAATTCGCCATGTTGGACTTTCGATGCTATTTAGCCATTTCAGTGCCATGTGATCCGTTATGACTTTGAAATGATATCCTTCTAAGTATGGCTTCAACTTCCTTATAGCCCATACTATTGCTAGACATTCCTTTTCTGTTGCTGAATAATTTTGTTCCGCTGGATTCAGAGTTCTGCTTGCGTATGATATGACTCTCTCGCCTTCCTCTGTATCTTGAGTCAGAATTGCCCCCTATGCCGTAGTTGCTAGCGTCAGTTTGCAATACAAACATTTTTGCAAAATCTGGGCATGTCAACACTGGATCTGCCACCAATTTTTGCTTCACCATGTCAAACGCATCCTGATGTTTTCCTTCCCACACCCATTTTGCCTTTTTCTTTAATAGCGAATTTAATGGTTGTACAAGTGTTGCGAAACTTGGCACGAACCGTCTGTACCAAGATGCTACTCCTAGGTACTGGCGTAACTCTTTTGTGTTCTTTGGCGGCTTTAATTCAGCTATTGCTGCCAATTTATTTGGATCTGTGCCAATGCCTTGTTCTGTTACTCGATGGCCCAGGAATCTTAGCTCTTTTCTGAAGAACTGACATTTTTCTGCATTTATCCTTAAATTTGCTGCCTTTAGTCTTCGGAAAACTTCCTTTAAATGAGCTTTGTAGTCTTCTATTGTTCGGCTAACCACTATGATGTCATCCTGATACGCAAACGCGTGTGGCATCATTTCTGGTCCTATGACCATATCTAAAGCTCGTTGGAATGTTGCAGATGCTGAGTGCAAACCGAATGGCATTACTTTCCATTGATATAATCCCTTTCCTGGAACTGTGAAAGCCGTCATCTTTCTGCTGTTCATTTCCAGAGGAATCTGCCAATATCCATCTTTTAAATCTAAGCTGCTTGTGAATCTTGCTTCGCGCAGTTGATCTAAAATATAGTCAATTCTCGGCATTGGATAAGCATCTTTTATAGATTTTGCATTTATCTGCCTAAAATCAACACATAGTCTCCATTTTCCAGTTTGTTTCTTTTTCACCATTACTATTGGTGAACTGTAAGGACTATTTGATCGTTCTATATATCCCATTGCCAGCAATTCTTCAACTTTTTCGTTTATTATAGCTTGCATCTTTGGATTCTTTGGATAATACTTTTGTTTTTTTGGATTATCGTCTCACATAGTGATTGTGTGTCTGCCAACTTTAGACGTGCCATTTATTTTGGCCAATTCGGCCAGTTCTTCGCGCATAAAGTCGCCGACTTCTACTTCTGGTGCATTTGTCACTATTGCTGTCGAAATTCTTTCCGTCAGCCTCCCTTTTATTCTGCACATTGGCGGAATTTCAATTTGGTGCCCTGCGCATTGTACAATGACTCCCATTTCCTTTATGAAATTCCAACCTAATACCACCGCATCAATTCCGCCAGGCAATACTAAAAATGGCATTTTGATTATTTTGTCGCCAAATTGCACTTCAGCGACCCATTGCCAGTCTATTTCTTTGAGTGCTCCGTCTGCCAACTTCACTTGCTTTTCGATTTTGTTAGCTGATCTTTCCTAGCTAATTTTTCAATTATCTTTTGGCTAACAAAGCTGCTCGTGGCCCCTGAGTCCACCGTTGCCAGCATTCTGATGCCCCCTATCCTAATTTCTGCTGATAGTTGGCTTTCCTCTTCTATCAGCTTTCCGATTAAGTTCGCGGAGCTGTTGTTGCCGGCTCCTGCTCGCTCCTTGCAGGCAGGAACCGATTTGCGTTTCCCGCTGGCATGCAGCAATTCATTGAACGCTTTCCTATTTTCCCGCAATTCCAACAGAACTCTAATCTTCTGTTGCTGCATTCCTTAGCACAATGACCTGCACCTCCGCATCTTCTGCATGCTTGAGATGGATTCTGTACCCATCCTGTTGGGATTTTCACAAAATTTCGCCGTTGAGCTGGAATTGGTGGCTCATCATCTAAGCAGCGTCTGCAGACGGTGTTATGCCTATTGTCTTGCACAACTGGTCGTCTTTGCATGCCCATTGGTATGTGTGAGCGTTCTCTTTGAGCCTCTCGTTGGAATTGTTTTCTTTCCAGTTCCAATGTTTCGAACTCATCTGCCAGTTGCATTAGTTCTTCCAGCGTTTGTATGTTGTGTGGGCGAATGAACATTTTCAAATCTGGCGTGCAATTTTCCAATATGATTTCTAGCTGCTCGAAATCTGGGCATTTTAATGGACGCATCATGGTATGCATTTCTATCATGAAATCTTTGAATGACTCATTCCATTGCTGTTTTCTGGCTTTTACTTGGTCTGCCAGTTTGCTAAAATATCCCCTCGGCAAGAAATATTTTTTGAATGCCTCAGTAAACTCTCTCCATGATGCCCAATGCTTATTGTTGGCCACCTACCATTTTAATGCTTTGACTTTTAGCAGTTCTGGCATTGCCCTTGGGATCATGTTGATATCTAGTCCTTACATGTCTGCTGACCATTCAACTTGTTCGATGAATTCTAGCGGCTTTGAATTGCCGTCGAAACGAAATGTTTATTCCCTCACTTGTTTTGCCACTTTCGGATATTCATTTTTCGAATTTATTAGCCCGACTCTGCTACTTTCTGTAACTTTTCTACTTGGTATTGGCTCTTCATACAATGTATGTTGTTGCTTTTATGGGCCATCTAGGGCACCCACGCTTCCCCACCTTGGCGGTGTTAATATTGGAATTGCCAATTTTGCAATTTCCCCCACCGGCATCGCTTTTGCGGCCTTTGTATATTTTGCTGCCAGCGAGCTGATCCATGCCTGCCACTCCGGGTCTTCCTCATGATCCTTGACCCATTCTCCGAACTGTTTCCTCATTTCTTCTACAGTCCCTAATAGCATAAATCCGCACGTTTCGCTGGTTTTTATCAACTCCTCCTTTTTCATTTAATAAATCCATGATTTTGCCATTTTGCCGGCCTTTGATCAATTTATTTCCATTTAATAAAAATTAACGTTGTTTTCTTTTTGTTTCCTATACAGAAAACAATAAATCTTGTAAATCTCTTTCACCAGTTAAGCACGTTGGGCGCCAGTTGTAACGATCCTTTTTGGTCCTTACTTGCGGCAGAGCCGGATTGCAGGTGTAGGGGTACGACACAACGAATTTATATTGTGCGCTGGTTAAATGAGAAGATACAGTTGTTTTTCTTTTAATAAAACGTTATAATTTTATTGTCAATTTGATTGGTGGATGTTAGTATGGCCAGAGAGCTTCTGCACGGGCTGTTAGCTTTGTGTTTGTGGCAATTGTGAAATCCACTCTGCACCGCTGGCACGCATGAAAACTTATCGACAGACTGTGTTTGGCTGTGGCAAGTGTTCCTAATGCCAGGATGACTCCTGGTCTTGTCTATCTACACTGTCGTCTGCTACGCTCCTATTATTCTGCTAGGAATACTCCTAGTCTTTTCCCACTGCGCCAGGAATACTCCTGGTCTTCCTCAACTGTGCTAGGAATACTCCTAGTCTTCACTAAACTGCTAGGAATAGCTCCTAGTCTTCAATGCTTTGCTAGGAATAGCTCCTAGTCCTTTATATGCTGCTAGGAATAGCTCCTAGTCTTTTATATCTTGCTAGGAATAGCTCCTAGTCTTTTATATATTGCTAGGAATAACTCCTAGTCTTTTACGATCCGCTAGGAATAGCTCCTAGTCTTGTGATCTGCTAGGATATGCTCCTAGTTTTCAATACCCTGCTAGGAATAACTCCTAGTTTTCCTACTTGCCACCAAAAACGATTCTGTCTTTAAATCTTCACTTGTAGCCAGGATACAGATGGATATCCTTCTATCGATCTGACTTGGCACGCCTTCGCTTTTGTTTCTCCACTTGTGTTTCACTTCGTTGTCCTCGCTTATGTACTTCACTTATTGAACCTTCACTTGTTGACCTTTCACTTGCACCTTGCTGGTCCAAGTGACACTTCGCTTGTCTCCTTCACTTTCTAACCGATTGATCCCTGTGTCTCAGCCATGTCTATTTATAGGCATCTTGACCCAGGGATGACGCGTGGTGGGATTACGTACCGTTGCCAGTACTTTTCCGCGCGCCAACTTTTGCCGCCCAAAACTTTCCATCGCTTTCTTTTGTCTTCGGCCTTCTCGGCCGATCCCGCAACGCAACTCTCCTGTTGCTATGCATGGTGAAATCACGCATACGCCTGTCAGCTACAATCTTTGCTCTCTAACGTTGCCAACATCCACCCTTATATACTATTTAACAATATTTGTCTTAATCCTAGTTTCCCGCCCTTTTGATATATGCTTAAATATACTGAATTTATCATCAAATCAATTTAATAACTATATAACTATATCCCTCCCTTTATCTTTTGTATCTATATATCCATAATTAATGCTCTGCATTAATGTATTGCCTTAACTTTTCCACATAACAAATATTAATGTTATGTTCATGAATTATACAACGTTATATAGCATTACATAGTAAATTCTGCATATCTACATATATATATGTACACCTATATATAAATACATATAAATATATATATTATCATTATATATTTAAATTTAGCGCCAATACCTCCAGCGCCTTTCAAACCTTTGCTTTGGACATGTTACATACCGCCTCTCCCGTTCTCCGTTACATGCCAACATTCACGCTCCCAATCCACCCACACATGCGTAAGCCCGCTCACTTTGATGTTGCCGACAACCGAAAAGCAACCCCTCGCCTCCCCCGCTAGTCTTTACGCATGAGCCGACTCTCTAAGTCTCGTGCGTCGGTGGCTTACGCACGTGTGCGTGTGTGTGTTCGCTGTTGCGGTTCTATGCACTCCCAATGTAATGCACTCTCAGTGACGTCACACGAGCCTACATGCACTTGTTCTTATTTGTTTCTCATTGCATGTTACATATATTCGGTCTTTGCTTTGCCCATTTCTCATATGTAATTATGTTTGTGTTGTGTTTGTGCCAGTTTTAAATCACGCGATTTACATGTTTGCATTTTACTTTCGGTTCGATCACACATTTCTTTCGTTTGCTTGTGTTCGATCGAACCTCCAGGTTCGTTTATATGTTTGAGTCAAACATATAAACGCGCGCATAGATGAATTTGAAATTGCCTTTTTGGGCCAACGCTTATTTTAATTATTAGCCGCTTTTACGACTTATATTTATTTATATCTGTATCTGGCTTAATGCTTTGCCGCATTTGTGAGGTATATATGAATATATATATATATTATATATTTTTGAGGTATATATATATATATATATTATATATTATATAATATTCCTCACAATTCTTTCACTAATATGTGATCCGGCCAAAAGCTGTTACTACAGATGCAGTCAAACAGTTCAACCGGGACACTAATTTTAAAGGAAGAGATCTTCCTAGAATAATTAAATTTAAATTTTTCCACCGCTATTTTTGATGCTTGCATTTTTGTCTTAATGTAACCTAAGACGTCGTCCGAAGAAGTTTCGGGATCAAGCCTAGAAACAAATATATGTTTCTTTCGGTGGTACTATAGTCAGAGGCCTAATTAATGGTGTTCCTCTAACTGGGCAGCTGTTGGCAATAACCAAAGAATTTGGTAGTTGCCCGGACTGTTCGGAAACTACAGTTTCATTCGTCTGTATAGAGAGACCATTTCCAGGAGAAACGGAAATGGCCTCATCTTTACGCCCACCCTGTGTGACGGGGGTGGTAAACGATATGAGCTGCGGAAGATTGGCTGTGAGCAGTGACGGAGATTGCGGAACTGCGGCCGAGACAGGGATAGGCACCGGCAGACGCAGGGACAGATTCCGCATACTAGTTTTCTTGCGCTTTGGAGACTCATTCAACAGCTTATAGCTTTTGAACTCTGTCTCCAAAGCGTTAAACTCATCAAAGAGTTTACGAAAACCAGATGACAGTTTCTTAAACTTATCCCTGGTCTGCCTCATGGATACCCTCATCTCGATTTCCACTTCTCGGCATAAGTCGCATCCCCATTTGAGACCACCTCTTTGCTCCAAACTGTCCCTCACTTTGGCTGTGTAGCCAAAGTGCACTTGACGTGCATGACATTATCACACAGCCAACAAGTGAGAAACACGTTATGGTGTGCAGGGGGGTTCAAACACTTTTTTCTGGAGCAGACAGACATAATAGTATTTAAATATTTATTTTTTTTTTTAAAGCGAAAGAAAAAAAAAATCAAAATTCAATGAAAAAAAGCCAAAGAAAAAACTCACTCAGTATTTAAAATCAAATTCGACACTTGGGTCAAACTTGAAGAGAGGATAATTATTAAAGAGAGCACTACATGAGTACACGTATCACTTGTACGCGAGACAGAGATAGATGCGAGCGCGATCAAAAGAAATTAAGAAAAAAGAGCGGGAGAGCCAACAGCACTGCACATGCAACAACACTACGTAGGCGAGAACGCGAGAGTGATTTTAAAGCGGGAAGAAGTACAAAAGCAAAATCAAAGATTAATACAAAAGAATAAGTTTAATGCTTTGATTTTGCGTTTATATGTCCAAACAAACAAAAAGCACTATGTTAGTAAGTAGATAAACCACCACCAAACTATTGGACAGTTTTTTTAGGGCAGCGCGATGACTTTAAAGTCGAAAATAAGGAAAATTATGCAGGAGCACAGGAAAACGCGTAAATTCACAGTGAAATACATGTGGCTGGTAGTTTGGTTCTCCTTCCTTAAAATTGGCTGAGCGCGGCCTTAGTCATCTTTTGGCTTATATTAGAGAGCCAGGGCCACGTCGGTACGTCGCTTGATTGAGGTTGTTCGCGAATGGTGACTCGTGGTTGTTGTGTGCTTGTTGAGGTTAAATACGTTGACTGCACATGGTTCGCCGTAAGAGGTGACGTAACGCCGTAGGGATGCCACGTGTCACGTATCGCCTTTTGAGTTGCCACTACATTTTTTGGCGGGCAAAGTTCAAAATTTTGTCCAACTCCTGCCGCTTCGCTAGATTCTGCTGGTGATGATGCGGCTTGGGCAACACCTGCATGTATGGCTTTTGCGGCGGTCTGCAGGGCGTTGGCTAGTATGGTGGTGACAGCTGCCGATGCCACGATTGCGCAGTCGCAGCTCCAGCTGCTGTTCAGTTTATCCTCCTTGGCCTCGACGCAGTCAAAAAGACTGGACTGGCATTAATTGCACTGTACCATGCAATGATACACACCACTGGATAGGTCTTCCTTCGGCATGATTTCTTTTCCTTTCAGGTTGTGTACCAATATGTTAATTGGTTATGTAATCACTGGGGTTGACCCCTGTAAGGAAGTTCTCTAGCCGGGTTACATATCTCAATCTCCCCAGTGCCTTTAGTTACAGAAAATTTGTAAAAAAATCTCGTGACCTCTGGATTTTTAAATAAGTTGAGGCAAATGTCGAAAATAATTATTAATTTGACGAGGCAAAAGAGGTGACCAATTATCTACAACAAACTCAGTATACACTACAGTGGATACACAATAAATAACACGAGACGCGAAATTAAACAATTACTATTAAAGGCGCTTTTTTTTTTTTCCTTTTTCTGGACGTTGACGCGTACAATGCGAAGTACGTTCAAGTGGTCCAAGCGACACCAGGACAATGCCTGTTACGCGCGAACCCTATCAGACAGCATGCAAAAGACGAAATCGCGAGGACAACGGACGACAATTACAGTAATAATTAGAACTAGAATAAAAGTTTTTAGTTGAGAAATAGAAAGTTCTGAACCGATTACAGGATAAAGGCGATTGTAATCGGAACAAAGAACTCGAAAGTGTTCATGTAAAGTATAGTTAGAAGTACATCGAGTTAAAGTTAGAGGGATATAATTTCTAGTTAGTCTACAAGGTACAGATAGATTAACCAGATTAAGTAAATTAGAGGAATCAATTTGTCCATTCACAAGCTTGTGTATAAACAAAGTACCCAGCATTACTCTACGGTTAAGTAACGACGGAAGATTAATAAGAAGAAGTCTATCAGAATACGAGGGTAGGATAACATTTCTGTCCCAGTTTAAGCCACGAAGCGCAAAAATCAGAAATTGCTTCTGGACAGATTTAATTTTTATTTGGTGTGATTCATATTGAGGAGACCAAACGCATGATCCGTACTCCAGAATAGGACGGACTAGTGAAATAAAAAGAGTTTTAGTTGTGTAAGGATCATCGAATTCTTTCGACCATCGCTTGACAAAACCAACAACACTCATGGCTGACTGTAATGGAAATGTGACGAGTGAAACTTAATTTGTGGTCCATGAGTACACCCAAATCATTCATCTCGTTCAGACGTTTTAAAGGAGTATTATTAAGATAATACGTAACTGATTGAAAGTTAGTTATATGAAATGACATGACATTGCATTTCGAAACGTTTAGATTTAATATGTTAATTTCACACCAAGTCTGCAAGTTATTCAGATCTGCCTGGAGCAAAAAAGGAGACGACTCTGAGTCTTTAAAACTAAGACAAAGTTTAATATCGTCGGCGTACATAAGGACACGAGTTACTACTGAAGGTAGTAAAAGGAGAAAAGTAACGGTCCTAGATGGCTACCTTGTGGCACCAACGAGGTTACTTTGATGGTTTTCGAAAGAGAGTTTTTAAATAGAAAAGGCTTATAAGCCCAAGTTTGTTAAGTTTGTACAGAAGCAGGTTTACAGAATCAAAGGCCTTACTGAAGTCGGTATAAACGACATCAGTTTGTAGTGCATTCCTGAATCCATCGATCGCTAAAGAAGTAAACTCTAATAGGTTAGTGGTAGTAGATCTACGTTTCATGAAATCATGTTGGGTAGAAGAAAGAATAGAACTACAGAAATGTTGCAATTGGGAAATTATAATTTTCTCAAAAGCCTTCGGAATAGCGGACAATTTGCAAATACCTCTATTGTTAGAGGCTTCTGATTTGTTACCTTTTTTATAATGTGACGGGCAGGGCAACAACAAGGAAGACTCATCTGATGGAAACCATGAAATGTCGGGAAGATTAAAATCACCAAGAACAATTATTAAGTCTACATCGGAAAGTAGCGAGGAGACAAAACGAATAGCTTCTAGGTGGGTTGCATAAACCACCGAGTCAGATTTCAGTGGAATATACGAACAAGTTATGAAGACGGAATGCGTCTTTAAAGTAATTTTGACACTGACAAATTCGATGTCAAGAGTTGCAGACGGCTGAACTAATTCAGAGGAGAGCGCAGAGTTGACAGCAATTAAAACTCCACCACCATTTTTGGATGTTCTATCGCATCTATAAGTTGAAAAAATTGTGGGAAAAACAGAAGCATCAGATATGACAGGCCTTAACCACGTTTCTGTAAATACCAGAATATGAAAATCGAATGATAGACTGTCTACGTAAAGTTTTGAAAGTTTAGAATTTAGTGTTCTAACATTCTGGTATGCCAGAATAAGGGACGAAATTAGTTTTTTGACCCACCTGGTTTAGAATTTAGTGTTCTAACATTCTGGTATGCCAGAATAAGGGACGAAATTAGTTTTTTGACCCACCTGGTACTGACGAGCCAGAATATAGTAGAAGATTGTTTGGTGCTATAGGAGACCGATTTTTCTTCTTCGTTGTATAGTCCTTTATAATTAAATGCTCAGGACAAAAATCTTTACGACAAATTTAGTCAAAAAGATTAGGCGGCACTGTTTGGCACTAAAATTTTTGACCGGATATGGGCTAAGACATCATCTGATGTCGTATTGGGAGCTAATCTAGAAACAAATATTTGTGTTTTAGGTGGAATTGCAACTAGCGAACTCGCTGAGCCACTCGCACCCACGGCCGCAGTTATTTGCCCTGGGGCCGCGGAGGCGGATGACGCTTTACGTGCTCCTCTAGTTACAACTTTATTCGGAATATCCCTTGAAGAGGGTATTCGTTCGGACACATCGGAGACTACACTTGATATCGCATCAGTATGCGGGACACCATTAATAGGGGATATAACTATAGTTCCCGTAACTGGGGCCATCACTGGGTTCCTAAATGATATCAGGCGCTGAGAGTTTGGTGTTGTAGAGTCGTTACTATATATTTTTTGGAAGAGCAGACAACTATTATTAAATATAAAAAATTTATTTAAAGCTAAAATAAATCAAAATTTAATAGAGTATTTTAAATTCTATAATCAAAAGTGTATACTAACCAAACACAAGGGTTAATGTCTAACTATGCACCGCAAAAGAAGCGACAGAAACACATCAACAAAGACGGTGTACAAGCGCGAGAGTAAACGGTCGCGATCGCGAGTAATAAAAACACAAGACAACAAGCACAAAACGAAACAACAACACAACTGTGTACGAAGAGCGCGAGTGCAAGCGAGAGAATTACCGCAAAACAGAAATTCAAAGTATGTATATGCAGAACACAAAAACAAAAGTGTAAGTTTGGTTATTGAGTAAAGCACAAATTAAAATATAACTTTGATTAAATGTTTTAGAACAAATTTAAAACGATCGCGAGACAGTTTGAATTTAAATCAAATTTTTTTTTAATCTTTAAGCGGAACTAACAGCCGGGAAAACAGAAAATCAAATTAAAAACGAGAGCGCAAAAAAAACACGTGCGACTTCGTTCAAGTGAAGAAAATTTTTTTTAGGGGTGAACACTGTACAATCGGAGAGATACATGTATTACCCGGACACCGAAATAAATATTAAATGACACTGAGTTGTCGGATACACAATTGGTAATATTTCAGTTGGGGTATTACCCGGACACTGAAATATTAACCAAATGGCATCACGACTACTGTACTAGCTATACATTGAACTACATTACAGTGGTTCCATGTTCATGCGCATTTAATATTGCTTCGACTAGGGTATTACCCGGATGTCGAATAATATTAAATGGCACTAAGTCGGCACATGTACGCCCAGCACCATTTCAGTTAGGGACATGATGCCAACTGTACCACGGAAAACGACACAACATTTACTACTAGGTCATGCAGTTTTAATACTATTTCGGTTAGGGTATTACCCGGACACCGAAATAAATATTAAATAGCACTAAGTCTGCTTCCCACATCTACTGTTTCAGTTAGCTTATTACCCGGAAGCGGAAGGGTAGACTATTTGATCTACAATGAACACTTATAATTTGGGACGTCACAACCTAAAAAAGAAGGAATAGGAATAAGAAATATCAAGGGTCACTGTTTCATGTTTTATTTTTTTTATTATTTTCTAATAAAAAGGAAGGGAATAATGTGGTTGTATCATGGCGCTAAGGTTGACTTACCCGCTTCGGTATACTGGAGTGGGTATAATTAATTAAATTTTCTTGAGCTTTCCTTTAATCCTGTGATGTATGTTTTCCGTATATTGTTTATTCTTTCCCGGATTTTTCTTTTGTTCTGTTTTGTCTTTGTTTCACTTTTTGAGTCTTTGTTTCACTGTCACTTACTTTGTTTTCTTTTTTGTTTTATACTCCGCACTATTTATCTAGTATCAACTTATCTTGCCGATACGTGGCGCGTTTTGATTGGCTGCGGACAAATAACCGTTATCCTATGAGCTTTTGCGTACGTGACAAAACGACTTGACTTAGCTATGTTGGTGCCGACTGTACCGACGGCGTGGCGGTTGGTGCGTCGGCGTCGCTGACTATTGACAGACAGAGAGAAAAGGGAAATAGAAAACAATTGTTTTGTCGCTAGAAACGGTAACCTAATGATGAACTAATCCTCTTAGCTTAATGCTATATGTATTAATATATAAAAAGTACCAAAATTTGTGATTCGTCACATTCCCTTCTTACTTCGCCGAGTCAAAAAAAATGGTTATTCTCCTGGTAGCTGGTTACGGTAGGGACGTGTCTGGATTCTGTATCTTAGTTTCCAAGGTATATGGCCCTGATGGGATACCTGGTTGCGTACTCAGGTTTTGTGCTGAAAATCTAACTACTCAAATTCTTAAATTATTTAAATTGTCTGTTGAAACTTCCTCTTTCCCAACTATTTGGAAGGAAACTTTTATTATTCCTTTACATAAAAAAGCTAACAAATCAGAAGCCTCTAACTATAGAGGTATTTCCAAATTGTCCGCTATTCCGAAGGCTTTTGAGAAAATTATAACTTCCATTTCTGTAGTTCTATTCTTTCTTCTACCCAACATAGGTTCATGAAACGTAGATCTACTACCACTAACCTATTAGAGTTTACTTCTTTAGCGATCGATGGATTCAGAGGAATGCACTACAAACTGATGTCGTTTATACCGACTTCAGTTAGGCCTTTGATTCTGTAAACCATTCACTGCTTCTGTACAAACTAAACTTGGGCTTATAAGCCTTTTGCTGTGTTGGATTTCCCAATATCTGACTGACCGTACTAAAAAAGTTCTATTTAAAAACTCTCTTTCGAAAACCATCAAAGTAACCTTGGGGGTGCCACAAGGTAGCCATCTAGGACCGTTACTTTTTACCCTATTTTAAATGACCTACCTTCAGTAGTAACTCATTCTCGTGTCCGTGTTCTCGTGTACGCCGACGATATTAAACTTTGTCTCAGTTTTAAAGAATCAGACTCTCCCCTTCTGCTCCAAGCAGATCTGAATAACTTATAGACTTGGTGTGAAATTAACATATTAAATTCAAACGTTTCGAAATGGAATGTCATGTCATTTCATAGAACTAACTTTCAATCAGTTACGTATTATCTTAATAATACTCCTTTAAAACGTCTGAAGGAGATAAATGACTTGGGTGTACTCATGGACCACAAATTAAGTTTCACTCGTCACATTTCCATTACAGTCAGTAAAGTCATGAGTGTTCTTGGTTTTGTCAAGCGATGGTCGAAAGAATTCGATGATCTTTACACAACTAAAACCCTTTTTATTTCACTGGTCCGTCCTATTCTGGAGTACGGATCATGCGTTTGGTCTCCTCAATATGAATCACACCAAATAAAAATTAAATCTGTCCAGAAGCAATTTCTGATTTTTGCGCTTCGTGGCTTAAACTGGGACAGAAATGTTATCCTACCCACGTATTCTAATAGACTTCTTCTTATTAATCTTTCGTCCTTATTTAACCGTAGAGTAATGCTGGGTACTTTGTTTATACACAAGCTTATGAATGGTTACTTACTCTGGTTAATCTATCTGTACCTTGTAGACTAACTAGAAATTATATCCCTCTAACTTTAACTCGCTGTACTTCTAACTATACTTTACATGAACACTTTCGAGTTCTTTGTTCCGATTACAACCGCCTTTATCCCTAAAAACTTTTATTCTTAACTATCTAGCTCGAGTTAGTTCTAATTATTACTGTAATTGTCGAACGTACTTCGCATTGTACGCATCAACGTACGGCCCTTTATATCTGCCAAGCCTGGGTATCGCAGCCGCCAAGCTGGAGATAAAATTTCTGCCGAAACTATAATGAATCTCACACTGAATGATTTTACTAACAATTGGCTTTAATAATTTTATAGTTGCTCCATAGCAAGTTCAAAGATTATATAATATTTTCACTTGCGACAATATGTAACACTATGTGGACTTCACTTTTCAATAATCTGTGCCAAACTAATTATGTCTTTTCTAAGCTTTCCTCAGCTCTCTTATTTATAGACGACTATTGCAAGCTAAAGCTCCAAAATTGACGGCCTAATCGTATGATCTTGCGCACATTTGCTTTAATGCTGTTGTAGGTGTCGCGAGACGCATGCGCGGAAAGTTGTTATTATCTGTTGCTAAGTGCAATAATCTTAAACTTTTTTTAAGTTAAGTTACATACGAGTAACAGATTATGTTAAGTAATATATAACATTCTGTCAACCTTATGTTATGTCATTCACAATTAATACGCCGAAAAGAACGCATGCCAAATAAATATAATTATCAGGTTCTGGGCCCTAAAAATTTATTTGCCTCATTTGCTAACTCATAATAAGACGGACTAATGAACACTAATGAATACTAATGATAATTTAATTGCGGGTATATACTATGTCTCCTTCTTTAAGCTTTATTTGAAGAATTGAGAGAGTCCTGGAATTAAAAATTCTGCGCTAATCTGCTCTTAAATATTTCTAGTTTAGTTCACAACCAAAATCTATTCGAACATTCGAACTGCATCCTACAGTCCGATGAGTTCCATGGTATCCGATCAACTCCTGGTCTTAGGTCACTTCCATGGTCTTAAATCACTTCCGATGAGTTCCATGGCATCCAATGAACTGATTTTCAGTTTCCCTTTTTAATTGGCCTTGGCCCATCAGAAATTGCCACCACGATTTGTCGATGACTGCAGCTGCCAAAAATGCGTAGCTGAGGCTTCGAGATGTTTCTAAGCAAAAAAAAAACTTCGCAATAGCAACTTATTGCTATGGTTGTGTGACGATGATGCGCCGGTGTGCGTGTGTGTGTGTATGTGTGCATTGACAATGGTCTGATTCAGGGATGCTCTAAGGGAACTAGCTCTTACTAAAATACTAACTAGACATGGAACTTACTATTTGTATATGTATATTGTGATAAAGTACCAAAATTTCACGTCGTCACAGAACATTGCAACATAGTCGAAAATGCTGACACAATGGGTAGTGCTGAACCAATGTGAAGTGCTGAACCAGCTTTTCCAGTATTCGAACTCTACGGAGAACAACAAAAGCCGTGACGGCCACCCACATAAGTTCTGCCAACGTGGCTCTGCCAATAAACCGATACTTCTTTAGTTGAAAAGAAAAATCTGGAATTGAAAAATCGGTGGATCTCAAGACATATCGTACCAGTTCGCACGACACTTTCTGAATTATGAAATCTGGAAGCGCAGTAGTAAACCCAACAAGAACAAATTCTGCAACATCGGGAAAGAAGACCACAACATCAATTGTAGCCAAGTAAGATAGTGAAAAAGTAAAAAAAATTTTGCACCTAGGCTTCTTTTTGGTGCAGGCATTGTATATCTCGGAATCAATCCGATCTGAGGATCACATAGCTCCCATAGGAACGATCGGTTGTGAATAAGCTTTCAATAACTTTGCTGTTTCCAATGAAATATCGCAAAAGCCAGAATTTGTGAGTTTAATATACTTCCTAACATATCCGCCAAGTTTCATCAAAATCGGTTGACTGATCATGAATGAATATAGATTAGGTCATGAATATGGATTTAGAACAATAACTTGGTTGTTTTAAAAGCGATTATCACTAAATTATACTTATACATATACTTTTTTAACATATTTGGTAAGTTTTATCAGAATCGGTTCAGTATATCATAGTTGGTTTCAGAAAAATGTGCTATTTTTACAAGGTAGATTATTGTGGTTTCATGTAGTTGTATTGATACTTCCGAAAATTGTAACATTTCATCAACCGAAAGATGGGCCATTTTATTTCTATTGAATATTTCCTTTATTTCATTTAACTCTGCATCATTGAGTATTATTGAATTGACCATGTTTAATTCAACCCATTGAATTGCGTATCGGATATTAATAACTTCTTCTTTAGTCTGAACTAACTGCGAAACCGGTACTTAGAAAACTGTCTTTCCTAATTTCACTTGTTAAATCATTGGATATTTTGTTTGTTTACTATTACTTGTTGATTACTGTTTGTTATTAAATCATTAAAATTCTGCTTGATCATAACTAAATCACTATGATCGGTACTTCCTGCAAAAAATTTCCTTGCAGATCCGATTCAATTTACCGATCGGGCTTGCGTTAATTTGACTTTGTGTGTGTGCTATTTCATGTTTTATCATAATCGGTTCACTATATCATATTGCTCCCTTAGGAAAAACCGACCAAAAAATTAGTTTTAGATGAAAATCTTGGTTATTTTAACAGCGATTTTCTCGAAATTTGGTACATGTAATTTTGAAATATATAAAAATGTGTCTGTTGAATTTCAACATAATAATTATTCAAGTTTTTTTTTTTTTTGGTAATTTATATGTAATTGAAAAAGACATTTTTTCAAAGGTATCCGAACTTCGGTGTGGCCTAAGTTAGCCCATCCTTCTAGTTTTTTTCTACGGTATTCCCAAATTCGTTGTTATAGATAATGAAAAATCTCTCCATTCTGAGCCTATAAAATTTATGTTAAATATCATTTATTAGGTTGTTCACTAAGTAATTTCGTTTTTTTTAGTGCAATTCAAACCCGTTTTTTTTATTTTATAAATCATTTTATGAAATTATGTATTCTCCATTTTGTTATAATACCTTTTGCCATCTTTCGGGCAATAGATTGATTCCATGCTCAAAAAATTTTTGATCCTTGCTGGCAAAAAACTGGTTCAAGTGGTTTTTGACGTCCTGATTTGAAGGTTATACCATCCAAAAAATTTTGCAGTGACCGGAACAAGTAATAGTCCGAAGATGCCAAGTCTGAAGAATATGGTGGGTGTGATAGCACATCCCATTCAAGCTGCAATAGCTTTTAGCGAGTTATCAAACTTGTATGGGGTCTCGCATTATCCTGGTGAAACACTACACCTTCTCTATTGACCAATTCTGGTCTCTTTTTTTTGAGTGCATCACTTAATTTGTTTAGTTGATTGCAATAAACTTCAGAATTAATTGTTCTGTTGTCCTGCAAAAGCTCAAAACAAACGATTCCTTGAAATCCCACCAAACGGACAACATAACCTTTTTTTAGTGAATATCGGGATTTGATGTGGTTTGAGCTGGTTCATCCTTTTTAGACCATGATCTTCTTTACATTGTTGTAAACAACCCACTTTTTGTCGCTGGTAACAATGCGCTTCAAAAATGAATCGTTTCTTTGACGTCGAATAAGCGTGTCGCAGTCGTTAATGCGACGAAGCAAATTTCGTTCTGTAAAAACATGAGGAACCCATATGTTAAGCTTGGAAATTAATCCTAGAGGTGCTTGTGAACGGTCGCGTTTGACAGATTTAATCTTTCTGCAATCTCTCTAGTTGTTATTCGACGGTTTGCATCGACTAACGACTTTATTTTGTTCACATCGGCTTCAAGAGGCCTTCCAGGACGTGGTGCATCCTTAAGATTGAAATTGCCGGAACGAAATTTTGCAAACCAATTTTGGCATTGGCGTTCTGTCAATACATCTTCTCCGTACACATTGCATAATTTTCGCCTTGATTTAACTGCATTTTTGCCTTTCGATAGTAAAACAGGAAAATATGACGAAAATGTTGTTTTTCATCCTCCATCTTTAATAGGGCACCAAATGAAAACTATCTGACAAAACCCAACAAAATTTTTTACAAATAAGCTTCACTATATCAGCTATTGAAATTTATAACGGTAAAGCGGTTAAGCGCGAAGTTGGCTGCGAAAAAATTCAACAAGATCAGCTGATGTCATAAAACGAAATTACTTAGTGAACGACCCAATATGTTAAAAGTCAAGTTGAGAGATTCCACTATACACTCTCTGAAATTAACAGATACATTAAAACCAAAAATGAACACCAAACTTTTGAAAAACTGATAGATAAAGCAATCTACTACTAACAAAAGACCTTTGGACGTATTATTCGGACGAAATGTAACTTCAAGCTCAGAACAGTATGAAGAAAGCCGAAAAAACCTCGTCGACAAAATAAACAACAAAATAAGCAATATGAGGTAGGTCACGAGATTTTTCTAAAATGTTTGAGAAACATATAATATAAATATATCTACCTCACAAAGGCGGCATAGTATTATGCCAGATATAAATATAGATAAATTCAAGTCATAAAAGCGTTGGCCCAAAAAACATATAAACGAACATTGAGGTTCGATCGAACATATTTAAACAAAAGAAATGTGCGATCGAACCGAATGCAAAAAACATGTAAATATGTTTGGAGAGAGAGGATATATGCGAATATGTAAATAGAAAACAGATGAGAGTAATTGTAGGTTGGCTCACTGAGAGTGAGTTATATTGGGAGGGCATAGAACTGCACACCCACGCACAAGTGCGTAAGCTACCGACACACGAGGCTTAGAGGGTCGGCACATGCGTGTAGACGAGCGGGGGTTATGAGACGCGTTGGAATTGTGGGCGTTAAATTTGAATCATATATATAATTATATACAATGTATTAGTACAAGTACACACAAGTACGAAACACACAAGTGAAACAGATACGTAAAGGCTTGCCAAAGCATATCAAAGGATACCCATACGTATTCTGGCTACAACTTGAAGGTTTAGATACGGATCTAATTTGGCGGCAAGTAGAAAGACTAGGAGCTATTCCGAGCAGAATATTGAAGACTAGGAGTAATTCCTACTACTAGGAGTAATTCCACAGATAGGGACACCAGGAGTATTCCTGGCACAGGCAGAGAAGACTAGGAGTATTCCTAGCACAGTTGAGGAAAACCAGGAGTATTCCTGGCAAAGTGCGAAAAGACTTGGAGTATTCCTTGCAAAATATAAGGAGCATAGCAAACGACAGGTGTAGCTAGACAAGACGAGGAGTCATCCTGGCAGCAGGAAAACTAGCCATAGCCAAATGCAATCCGTTTCTAAGTTTTCATGAGTACCAGCGATACAATTTGGGTTCAACAATAAACTCAACTACCAAGCAAGTAACTCGTGCAAAAGCTCTCTGGCTATACCAACATCCGTCAAGCGTATCGCCAACGTATATTAAGCGTATTATAACGTATATTGAAATGAAAAGAAAACTGTATTTTCTCATTTCACCGGCGCACAATATTAATTCGTTGTGTCGTAGGGACCAAAAAGGATAGTTGTCAAAAAGCATAGGAGTACAACAATTTTATGCGAAAAAAAAAGATTCGTTCACAAAAGCAATAATAGGATTTCATAATTCCTTACACCTTTCCGAAACAAATTATTAAATTATAATAGAAAGAAAGTAAGGAAGTATTTCAACACAACCCGGAATATTATGAACTAAGCAAAAATTGTAAAGCAATAGAAAACCAAAAAATATGTAATAGAAACAATATTGTTAATATAAGCAATACCGACTGCATTTCTAATCTAATTAATGGTAAAAAGGCATTGTGTAACTTTAGTAACTCAGAGCATATTAAAAACATGTGGTTGGTGAGGGTATATTCGTACTCAATAATTTTGACGGTACCGTGAGCTCGAATAACACCAGGACCAATTTAGTTGCCACATACCTAATTCATTTCTGGAACACTGTTTGCGTAAAATAAGACTCTATATTCAGCACTCCTACGGAAGTGGAACGCCTCAAGGTATTGTCTTTATAGTCACTCGAAGCCCTAACATCAACAAAACAAAGCAGCTTCAAATAGAAACTATTACTTTGCTTTGTCTGACAATTATCCTGAGTGCAACCCTCCACATGGGGTGGAGAAAAAAGAACGTCATCTTACAGATGGACATCATCGCCAAAGAAAAAATCAAAATTTGGTTATTAAACATTTAATCAAAGCTTATATTAATTAGTGGTTTACTCAATAACAAAACTAACAGCTTTCTTTTTGCTTTAATTCTCTCGCGCTCATTTGACACAGTTGTGTTGTTGTTTGTGTTGTGCTTGCTCTCTTATCATTTCTCGCGATAGCGACCGTTACTCTCGAACTTGTAGATGTTATGTATTAATTTGTTTCTTTCTAGAACTTTTTTCAGTGAATATTAAGACGGTACCCCTTGTTCACGCCAGAAAGGCTGATCAGCGGGAGAAGAGCGAAACCGGCGAATACAGTCGAATTAGGAATTCCGAGATGCTTTTTTATACAGTGGAGAGCCGAAATTGTGAAGTTCAACAATTCGAATTCGTAGATGCCGGAGAAGATGCTTATGCCCCTGTGGTTTACTTTAGGATGACCAACAAAGGTCGCAAGCAGCGCTGATAGGCGCAAGGCTAATGTGCAACATTATCATACAATATAAGCTTGACATTCAGGAATGCCATTTATGCACAATCTCGAAAACCGTACTGGCGTGGCTGAACGGAGATCCCGACGATATCAACAGTATGCGATGTTCAGGAAATCGGTGCCGAGCAAACTAAATGTGGCAGATGTTGCTACTAAAAGCCAACATACGTCTGAGGCGTATAAGAAATGGTTCAAGGGACCCGAGTTTCTCAAGTCACCTCTGGCGACATGGCCGCGCAGGATCGCCACAAGAGACGCAGTTACCGAGGAACTGCGCCCTCGTTTTATTTACATGCGGAAGGAAAATGAAAAATCAACTACGAATGATTCTCCAACTGGAACCGACTAAGCAGAGCAGTGGCCCTTTGGTTGGTCTACAAGGAGAAACTTCTCCTTCACTGACCAATAAGATCCGCAAATCAAGTGTCGATACACGTCTGCGAGTGGAGCAGATAGTCTCAGACAAATATTTCTATACCGGAACATGCAACTGGAAAATTATGGAGAGTAGTATGCATCCGTTGAAAAAGGCAAAAACGTCTGTCGCAGCAGTCCGCTGTGGAGGCAACAACTCTACATTGATGAGCACGGTGTGCTGTCCATAACCGACCGTGCCAGCCGCGTTGCCAACGCTCCAAAGGGGAAGATTGCGATGTCAGCCCATCACTGGGCAACTACGCTAATGGTCCGCCACTACCACGAAAAATATTACCACATCAATCATGAGACAACCATAAACGAGGTGAGACAAAAATATTTTATCCCAAAACTAAGACCTCTTCTTAAAAGGATACGCCGAAGCTGCCAACGATGTAAGCTGGAAAGAGCCCGACCTGTTCCACCACTGATGGCACCGTTGCATTTATGCAAGATTGGCTGCCTTCAAGCCAGCGTTCACCTACGTGGACGTTGACTGTTTCGGACCGCTCACAGTCATCGATGGACGGAAGGCGTTAAAACGATGGGGCATGATAATAACTTCCCTCACCATGCGAGCAATAAGCATCGAAATCGTCCATAGTCTTACAACAAACTCATGTCTGATGGGTTTGCGGCGTCACATTGCACGTCGCGGGACACGAAAAGAAGTCTACAGTGATAACAGCACCAACTTCCGAGGAACTGATGCCTTTCTGAGAGAGAAGCTTCAACTAGAAGACACCGAGATGCATCACCAATTGGCAAAGCGAGGAATTGCCTGTTTCTTTAATCCGACTTCGGCTCCCCACGTGGGTGGCGCCTGGGAGCGTTTGGTGCGCTCTATCAAATGCGTATTGTATCGCATTATTCCAAATCAAAAGTTCACAGACGAAAGCCTTCTTACTGCAATGATGGAGGTGGAAATGATGGTCAACTCTAGACCGTTGACATATGTATCCCTCGACCACGAGGACCAAGAAGCTATAACGCCGAATCACCTGCTGCTTGGGTCATCTAATGGTGAAAAGTCTTTCTGCAATGCCGATGAGATCGACTACAAATGGACTTTGCGCCAGAGCAAGATGTTCGCCAACCAGTTCTGGATTCGGTGGGTCAAAGAGGTGCTACCTAACATCACTTGGAGAAGCAAATGGCATCAAAAGGTCAAGCCTATTGAGAAGGGAGACATCGTAATAATAGTAGATGAAAACCAAAACCGCAACGTTTGGACAAAGGGACGAGTCATTGACGTGACCACCGCAGCAGACGGTGTAAGGAGTGCAAAGGTTCAGACTCAAATAGGTGTTCTATGTAGACCAGCCGTTAAATTAGCAGTCCTTGATGTCGGCAATAAGGAAGTAAGCTTCCCTGGATGAGTCCGTTTACTGGGAGGGGAATGTTGCCGAAATTTATGACAGCAAATTAATCACCTTCGACCCACTATAAAGACAAAAGCAAACGCAAAAATGTACAGCTGCATACAGCGAACGAAACACTTCGTTTTGTGCAAGCTCTTTTCTATTCTTATTGCTGTGGTACTTTTCCTTTGTACTTTTCATATGTATGTATAACTTAAGCTAGTTAGAAACACAACGCGTGATCGATGTCGCAGTTGTTTGTTGCAGCCTAAGAGTATGGCTAGAGTAAGTGAAATTGTATAAATGTAGGATGCCAAATTTAACCTTAAAATGTTTCAGAATCTTAAAGCTACCCACTTCTTCGCCTACCCAGTTTTCCGCCTACCCACCTTGAATAAATTAAATGGAAAATAAATTGTAATTGAGCGTTTTAGTGGAGCTAGAAAACTAGCCAAACAAGCAACATTTCTTTAAAATTTCTATTATGAAATTTTTTTGAAATTTCTACGGAAATTATCTGTGAAAATCCTACGGTGAAGAAAGTCATAGAAGTTCTTCGTATACCTGCAGAAGATCGAATTCATATTTGACTCACTACGGTACAGAGTCTAGCGAATCCATCAGAAAAGAAATTCATTGCCGCTGCTGAGACAGCAGAAATTACGCAAATAGATGGCTTCCAACAATAGCTGTGGGCTATGCAGCGCTCTGGACAATAAGGAGATGCTGACATGCTCCAGGTGTGCAGACCAATTCCACTGCACATGCTGCGGAACGGACAGCAGTGCCACTTCGAGCTCATGGATGTGCGCCACGTGCATTTTATTGAGCCGTCGCCAGGCTATCGCTTTCGCAGATGAACATAACCCTACTTCCAAGCCGGTGCCAGTACATACTGAAAAGGAAACACGTGTCCGAGATTATCAGCCAGAGACAGTCAACCAACACGTGGAAGAGGATGCTATGCAGGAAGATCATCAACTACTTCTACAATATTTAGAAGAGGAAATGTGCCTCGAGAGAGAATACTTAATACAGTCAGGTGGAGCAGCAACAGGCCATGCTGCAGGAGCTCATCCAAAAGTTGAGACCTGAAATGATGCTGAACTGGGCAATTCATTAAAAGCCAATAAATTGCCCAAATTTGGAGAACCTAGCGGATTGGTTATACGACCTAGCAGAGGCTGCATGTCGAGTTTCTACGCCTAATATAACACCAGAAACCGACAGCAAGAAACCAAACAGAGCTGCTTTACACACTCATACAGCAGTCGCCGCCGAAAGTTATAAAGGAACCCCATGTGTGATTTGCCAAGGAGATCACAAATTGGTATCGTGCGATAAATTCAGACGTATGACTGTAAAGGAGAGGTGGGATGCCATAAAGACTCACCGATTATGCCACTAGTGCATGAAGGGGCACAAAGGAGGCTGTGTTGGAGACAAACATTGTGCAATATAGCCGGCTGCAAGGCAAAGCACAACAGTCTTCTCCATAACGAAGCGACGACGAGTGTCTTACATAATCATCGTAACTCATCAGCTAACTCTCTAGAAAGTTTTTTCAGAATCGTTCCAGTCACCTTGTACGGAAAATCAAAGTCAATTGATGTGTACGCGTTCATGGATGATGGTTCGACTTTAACACTTTTAGAGGCCAAAGAGTTGGGGGAGAAGGGCGCTCCCAGCTGATACATAGTGGATCAGCTGGACCGGAAATGTCAGAAGAGAAGAGCCGCAATCCAAGCGGTTGAATTTAAAAATCTCCAAACTGTGTATGTATTAAGCAGAGCAGTTGCGCTTTGGTTGGTCTACAAGGATAAGCTGACCAAAAATATCCACAAATCAAGTGCGGATAGACGTTTGCGAGTGGACCAGATAGTCTCAGCACAAATGTTCCTATATCGGAACATACAACTGGATAAGATAAACATCTACCGCAGCAATTAGCTGTAAAGGCTACAACTCTATATTGATGGGCACGGTTTGCTGCGCATAAGCGACCATTTAATTTTATCCCAAAACTAAGACTCCTTAAATGATACTCCGAATCTGCCAACGATGTAAGTTGGACAGAGCCCGTCATAAATGGGTGGCGCTTGGTGTGCTTTATCAATTGAGTATTGTATCGCATAATACCAAATCAAAAGTTCACCTCGAAAACGGTCAACTCTAGACCGTTAACATATGATTCACTTGATCACGAAGACCAAGAAGCTATTGCCTACTGCTTGACATCTAGTAGTGAGAAACCATTTGAAACGGCGACCAGATTACACACAAATGTACTCTGTGCCAAAACGAGATGTTCTCCAACTAGTTCGTGATTCGATGGGTCAAAGAGCTACCTAACATCACTCGGAGAAAACAAATGGCATCAAAAGGTCAAGCCTATGAAAAACAGAGACATTGAAATAATACTAGATGAAAACCATGTACACCTGCACACAGCGAACGAAAGACTTCTTTTTGTGCAAGCTCTTTTCTCATTTGTAAGTTAGAATCTTAATAGTACAGTAAGTGAGAATATTTAAATGTAAGAAGTGAAATTTGACCTTAAAAATGTATATCAGAATTTTAAAGCTAACCGCCTATCTGCCTAGACGTCTAAGATCTATGCTAACTCGACTTTTTACTGAATTTCCAGGTGTGTCATTGAGTAATACGATATTTTAGCATGAATTAATTATAAAGTAATGTGACTATACCCTGTAGCGGATAACAGCAGATATCAGTGAAGGAAAACAGATTCTGGACTGATCCACCATAGTTCCTTATTATACACACTGTTTCCGAAACCATAAATATTATTATCAGTATCAACAGAAAAGGTGATTGACATTTCCTTAAATTAATAATTAGGACCTTAAAAAAGAAGAAAAATCCCATTTTTATTTGACATACCCAATAATTTGTCGCTTTGCCATCTTTTGCCTAATTCGTACAATAAATATCGAAGAGATATCGATGTATATTTAGTGCTGAAATGACAACTGTTATATTAACTGATAAGAGTCTTGCGATTGTTGTCTGTCTTAATGACAATAAGGACGACGAGCAAATGCAACAATGGAGTATAGTATATGTAGCGAGCATATTTAGTAAATTAGTATATGTATTCAGAAAACTTACCATTCCATGCTTTAGAATTTTGTTCGAATGAATCAATAATGCCATGAAAACCGGGAACTTTATCAAGCTCAGTAATATTGTCCCAATTAAGTTCAGTAATCCACCCTGAAAATTATTCGTAAAGTAATAGTTTCTGAAATAGGTTTTATATGCTCACATGGTGCCGGATTGGGAGCCTGCCCCTGCTTGTCTAATACTACACCTCCTTTCAGAATAAAGTCATATTCTTCCTCTACAAGTTTTCCCGCATTTGAGAGTATTTTGGCAGACATGTGTATGGAAAATAATAGCTTGTGCTTTTCAAATAAACCCCGGCAAGTATTTCTGTATACCGAATATGTGTGATAGTCATTAATATTTTGGATTCGCTCGTGCACCAGCTGATTTCGAGGACTGCGCTCAATAGATTGCGTAAATAATAATATATATGCAGCCAATGAAAAAACGTACATTGGATCTATTTTTGACATATCCATTAGAACAAAGAATAAAATAGCCGCTCGCTCTGAAGATGGTTTATATTCTAGACGTGCAGCATCTATTTCGACTTCAGTTACCTCAGCTATACTTAATGATTCCTTTACTAAAACAGACGTCTGACGCGATTTTTGTAATGTTGAGAATAGTTCGTCATCATCCAGTAGAGATCCCCGACTTTCATTAAGTAAACGAAGGATTTCATTGTCTAAATCAATGAGTGTCCGTTTATTTCTTGCAATAGTCATGACAAGCTCATCTTTCTGCTCTTCGAGCGCTGGTTTTTCCTTGCGCACAATTATACCCAATAATTGGGCCTCTAGGCCATCCTGCTTCAATGCAAAATTAACTATTGTTGTCTTCGAAGCGATTTCCGGAGGATAATGTGGGTTCGATATTTTCGTTGTTATATAAAATCTAAACTTTTTGTTGTACGCTATATACTTATCATTAAACTTGATTAACCTTTCGCCGCCCTGAATTGTAAAGCTCCGGCGAAGAATTGGGTTAATAGCCTGGTCTAAATTTTCTCCAACATTTTGTAGTAAAACGGGCAACCCATCTTTTATACCCTTTTCTATTTGTCGGAGATAGTCGCTCATCCCCAAATCAATGATTATAAGGCCATTGTGATCCTCCATATTTTTGATCCAGGTGTTAGCCTGCATTTGGGGATCAATAATAAGAGGCCATCGACTTCCCCGAGTTACTATAACACCATTCTCAGTGCTTAAGTCGTCAGCGGGCAATCCTTGAAGGTTCCACTCTCTAATTGAAACAGCATCACTAAGAAAAAAAGTTATTTTCAACTCTGATGTTGCTGGTATAAGTAGATCTTTAATAAGCTGACACCACATTGTTATAAGTTTAGCTCTATATTTAGTATCAAATGCGCCTAAGTAAGACATAAACGCAATTGACAATAGACAATCACCCGGAAGTTTTTCGAACGAAAGATCTAATTGAGCTACAGTTTCAATCCATCGTTCTCTTTCCCCGGAAAGGGATTCGACTAATATAATTGCCCGCTCTAATTGTTTTCGCAAGCGCTCTTCTTTTGCCCTTAATTCATTTAGCAGATTTGTCTTTTCATGAAACTGACGGTAAAGTTCTTCAATAACTGCTTGAAGTTCCTCAAGTTTCTTTTTTGCTGCTGCTAAAGCTGCCTGTTTTTCTTCCAAGGATTTCATAGCGTTATCTAGTTTTTCTTGCTTTGGAGCTACAATACGATAAACTTTGCCGTAATTTTCAATAGCCATAATCCATTGCATCAACGACTTACAAGCAACTGAAACAACAGCTACTTTATCTGGTTCTAGTTCTGGATTTTTTGTGTACATTGCTATTCGTTTTAATGTTTTGTCGGATATATGATCTCGATCAAAGTTTTTTAAATCATTAAGAAATGTCGACTCACTAAGTACCTTTTTAGCATTTTCCCAAGTAGGATCTTTACCAAGAAGTATTAAAATAGCTTCCATCACCTTTTCTATTTTCATAGGTGGTCTTCCATAAGACTTAACTTCTGCAATGTCCTTTTTATTTAATGCATCTAATGCTTTTACTGCAGCATCAATCATTGGCATTACTACTTCTAGATCTGCTCTAGCGGTTGAAGCTAAATCTAGACAAATAATTTCTTCGCGTTTAATAATAACTGCTTCAGCATCAACTCTTTCTTTTTGTTCAGTGGCCTCCGACTTTTGAATTTCTATAATAGAAATAAACTCTTCGCACTCTTTAGCCAGCACTTTAACTAACTCGGAACTAGTTTTTAATTCTTCCGTCATTAAAGAGACTTTTTTCCTGAGTCTCGGCAATTTTAGAAAGCCCATTTCGTAGGCGATTTGCTGCAGTAGACACTTCCATTCGCTTGTTTTCAAGAAGCTCTTTAAAACCGCTTACAAGTTGTAAATAATTGGGTGAAGTTACGTAATTACGCCTCTTGACTTCTGCTAACATAATATCAGCTACTTTAGCAACACTTGAATGTATTAGTGCAAAGGCAAGCGCTATTTCTCGATGTAATACACTTTCTGTGGTTATAACTAAACTATCGCGATGTTTTTCAGTTTCTTTACCAGGCACCACAACATTAAGTTGAAATCCGTCCAAAAAATGAGATGCTACTTCTAATAATGCTTCCTGTGGCCATGATCTAAACCAATTTGGCGTTGTAGCGCTTAACAAAGCAGGATATTGTCGAATGTAGTTTCGGAAAAGTTCACCAATAGGGCTAAAACATAAAATAATGTGCATATTTTCTCGAACATTATGCATAAAAAAAGAATACAATTCTTCAGTGGTGATTACAATTCCGGCTTTTTTAGCCGGGCGCTCCAATTCTGGTTTCAGTTCATCAAATTCATCCGACTTAAAGAGATTTATTTCCCCAGTACATAACATATTATTTATTACTTCCAAAAATGTAAGTTCAGCAATTTGTTCGTTGCTAAAAATAAAAATAGTCATTCTCTGTTTTATGCCTGTTAACTTATACAATTGCTTTAAATCTTCGCGAAACTCCATGATTTTATATTTCTTAGTAACTTCGATTTGGAATATTCCCATTTCGTAAATAAAAGCGGCTAGTTTGGAAAGAATTTGGCGGCCCGAGCCTCCAATACCCATGTTTAGCATATGACCACGTGGCTGGGAAATTACCCGTAGTATTCGAATAAGGTGCTCGATAGCTTCTTTAAAGAAGACTAAGTTCAAGCGAGTCATGCCCGGAAAGTTATTATATTCTTCTAACTGATTTATCATATAACTTCTTAATGTGTCCATTTGTAAATCTTCATAAAATCCTTGTGGATGTGCAAAATCTCCAAAAAGCGGTGGCAGTTTTGAAGGACAGAGATTTTGAAATGTTACGTCAAAATGTTTACCCAAGGTATCATTTAGCATATTCAAAAACCATGCTTGATCTATTTCATCAACAAGACGGTCTGAGAATACTCTACAGCTTTCATGAATCCAAAGACGTAAAAAAAAAAATTTTTTGGTTTGTAATTCTTGAACACTTCTTAGAAGCCCTTGAAAAACCTTTGATATATCTCTCATATTAAAGAGGTAATGTGATTTGTTAGGTGTTGGTAGCATTTTGCTATTTACAGCTATGTACAAAGAAATTGTACATTGGGTAATTGGTAGCCACAATTCACGAACTTCGTTGGAAAAGTTTTCCAGCTTTTGTTTAAGCATAGTTCCAAATATACGTACAATAGTTTCTTGAGTGGGAAAAGTTAAATTCAATAAAACAAAACGGCTCTGTGTACGCGACGATATTACTTGGCGTCCCCCCCCTGGAGGCCCCATAGCTGCCATCAGTAGGGTATTCTGTACATAAATTTTTTGCTGAGTTTTGCGATTAAACCAATATTTATAATCAATCCACTGACGAATTAACTCAAGAGGAGGTTGTGAGCCATAAGTATCCATAGCAGGCATGTTAAAATCATCCATAAAACATATCATTCTTTTCCCACCAATTGGTACGAATTGTGTTTTTGTGCGCTTCTCTGTTCTGTTTTCGATAGACTCTTGAAGTCCAGCAGCTGTAGTTTGCGCCGAAAGATTAACGGAAAGTACGCAGTATTTATTTTTATCGCATGCTTCCATGACACTCACAGCAGTTGACGTTTTTCCAGTTCCAACGTTTCCAACTAACATAACAGGATGATCTTCAGCGAGAAGTTTTGAAACTATATATTCATATCGTACCGTATCAGCAGTAGGCACCATGATTTTATAAAAGGGTGACCTAAAAAATATTTTTAAGGTTTTATAATTGAAAATAATAAAATAAAATAACCCAAAGTTTGTATATCCTAACACACTAGTTTCTGAAAACATTTTAAATAATGAAAAAAGTAGGATTTATATTTCTTTCTCTAATTAAAATTTTGATAGAAGTTAAGTTCGACCTTGCCGAAGTTTGTCTATCTTTACAGTTCTAGACTTATTATTAATAATTAACTACTTTATTCATCGCTCGCCAAATTTGGGAGAAATTAACTTTGGCTTTGTTAAAAGCTTATATATCCAGTTTTAGAATTATTTATTTTATATTGATATTTATTTCAAGAATGCCTCTTTTGCAATAAATAGTATATTGTTGCAGAGAAGGCATCTTCGGCCTACTATAGAGAAATATATTATAGCTTATTTCGTCATTACAAAAATTTAATTTATGGCTATAGATTTTATATAGTTTATGGAGCTGTTTTAAATATGGTGTGGTCTTTGGACTATATTCAAGCGAGTCGACTTAAGGTCTTTGGGACAAAATATTTAACTGCCAATAGTATACCGTATTACCTATCAAAACATTGTCAATATTTCTGCTACGAAAACTGACAACTCAGAAAAACATACTGAAATTGTATAAATGGTTCAATAACAGCTCTTATAGCCATCGCGAATTCTGCCTGGTGTCTGTTTGCTGCTGCCTAGTCACCTAGTCGGCTGACGGTGGCGAGTGCCCAGCACGGTAGATCTTTGATGGTAGCTGAGTTGACTCACCGTGAGTGCAAAAGAAATACAAATGTAAGAAATGAAGTTTAAAAACAAATGAAATGAAATGTAAATTTATAGAAATTTAACGATTTCAGCAAAACACAATGCAATACGATAAGCAACAATACAACAAATTATTCAGTAAAGCAATAAGGACTATTCGCTCAGAGTATTTTTTATTTTTGGAGACTTAAATTTAACCGCACGAACTAGCTAATTCTTTCCTGGAAATGTTTTCAAAACTTTTGCCGTGAATTGACGACTGCGCTTATTTGTCCAACAAGGGTTCGCATTTGTTGAAAAGTGAGTGTAGAATTTTCGATGACTTTTTAAAGGTAACCTCCGCAATGAAGAGTACGCGGTGGAATTAATAATAATTGAATTCCATCATTTGCCATGCTGTGTGTAACAATGTCCGTATGCTGTTGTGAAGCTAGTAGCTTTTGTATTTTATTGGTTATTGTGCCATTATCGCTGTAGTTTCCGACATTAGCCACGTGAAAATACGACACGACGCACTGCCGCTAAAAATATTTCAGTGGTAAGATCAGTACCAATTTCGAAATATTTTGCCGATTTAACAAGGCAAAAGAATATGAATATATAGCCATTGCTTATGCGACCTTTGTCATCCTTGAAAAGTATCGGACCAATAATGTCGTATCCTGTATTGACGAGTGGGAGTGGTTGAGTGATGCAAACAATCGCCAAATTAGCCATCCTGGGGATTTGCTTGGATGGATATTCTCTTTAAACCATTTCGCTAGGAGATTTTTGTGTTGATAAATATACCGGACAATAATAATATAGCAATTAGTTACACCAAACCATATATATATAATGAATACTAGTTAATACATACATAAAGTTGATTGACAAGCGCGGGCTTTGAGACGGGCGAACTGGGTTTTACATGTTTGCATTGAACATAAAAACGTACATGCAAACAAGCATCTAGATTTGATCAAACATACAAACAAAAGAAACATGCGATCGAACCTACATGTAGGGTCCACACAAAAAATGCAAAGCATAACATAATTCGATATGTTCAGAGAGTAAAGCTAACAGCAAAATCCGAATAACACATGTGAGGGTAGCTTGAGAGCGGAGATGTTGGATGTGTGCGTGGTTCCGCAGAAAGTTTGAGAGACCGCGGGAATTCAATTGTGTGCTCCCAAAATGTCTTTAGAATGAGGGTTGGAAGAGCGCTGAGGTTGCGTGGAGTGGCGCCACGTTGGAAATATTCCCTCGTGGAACAGATGATTTCGAGGACTGCGTTCAATAGATTGCGTAAATAATAATATATATGCAGCCAATGAAAAAAAGCTCTATATTTAGTATCAAATGCGCCTAAGTAAGACATAAACGCAATTGACAATAGACAATCACCCGGAAGTTTTTCGAACGAAAGATCTAATTGAGCTACAGTTTCAATCCATCGTTCTCTTTCCCCGGAAAGGGATTCGACTAATATAATTGCCCGCTCTAATTGTTTTCGCAAGCGCTCTTCTTTTGCCCTTAATTCATTTAGCAGATTTGTCTTTTCATGAAACTGACGGTAAAGTTCTTCAATAACTGCTTGAAGTTCCTCAAGTTTCTTTTTTGCTGCTGCTAAAGCTGCCTGTTTTTCTTCCAAGGATTTCATAGCGTTATCTAGTTTTTCTTGCTTTGGAGCTACAATACGATAAACTTTGCCGTAATTTTCAATAGCCATAATCCATTGCATCAACGACTTACAAGCAACTGAAACAACAGCTACTTTATCTGGTTCTAGTTCTGGATTTTTTGTGTACATTGCTATTCGTTTTAATGTTTTGTCGGATATATGATCTCGATCAAAGTTTTTTAAATCATTAAGAAATGTCGACTCACTAAGTACCTTTTTAGCATTTTCCCAAGTAGGATCTTTACCAAGAAGTATTAAAATAGCTTCCATCACCTTTTCTATTTTCATAGGTGGTCTTCCATAAGACTTAACTTCTGCAATGTCCTTTTTATTTAATGCATCTAATGCTTTTACTGCAGCATCAATCATTGGCATTACTACTTCTAGATCTGCTCTAGCGGTTGAAGCTAAATCTAGACAAATAATTTCTTCGCGTTTAATAATAACTGCTTCAGCATCAACTCTTTCTTTTTGTTCAGTGGCCTCCGACTTTTGAATTTCTATAATAGAAATAAACTCTTCGCACTCTTTAGCCAGCACTTTAACTAACTCGGAACTAGTTTTTAATTCTTCCGTCATTAAAGAGACTTTTTCCTGAGTCTCGGCAATTTTAGAAAGCCCATTTCGTAGGCGATTTGCTGCAGTAGACACTTCCATTCGCTTGTTTTCAAGAAGCTCTTTAAAACCGCTTACAAGTTGTAAATAATTGGGTGAAGTTACGTAATTACGCCTCTTGACTTCTGCTAACATAATATCAGCTACTTTAGCAACACTTGAATGTATTAGTGCAAAGGCAAGCGCTATTTCTCGATGTAATACACTTTCTGTGGTTATAACTAAACTATCGCGATGTTTTTCAGTTTCTTTACCAGGCACCACAACATTAAGTTGAAATCCGTCCAAAAAATGAGATGCTACTTCGAATAATGCTTCCTGTGGCCATGATCTAAACCAATTTGGCGTTGTAGCGCTGAACAAAGCAGGATATTGTCGAATGTAGTTTCGGAAAAGTTCACCAATAGGGCTAAAACATAAAATAATGTGCATATTTTCTCGAACATTATGCATAAAAAAAGAATACAATTCTTCAGTGGTGATTACAATTCCGGCTTTTTTAGCCGGGCGCTCCAATTCTGGTTTCAGTTCATCAAATTCATCCGACTTAAAGAGATTTATTTCCCCAGTACATAACATATTATTTATTACTTCCAAAAATGTAAGTTCAGCAATTTGTTCGTTGCTAAAAATAAAAATAGTCATTCTCTGTTTTATGCCTGTTAACTTATACAATTGCTTTAAATCTTCGAGAAACTCCATGATTTTATATTTCTTAGTAACTTCGATTTGGAATATTCCCATTTCGTAAATAAAAGCGGCTAGATTGGAAAGAATTTGGCGGCCCGAGCCTCCAATACCCATGTTTAGCATATGACCACGTGGCTGGGAAATTACCCGTAGTATTCGAATAAGGTGCTCGATAGCTTCTTTAAAGAAGACTAAGTTCATGCCCGGAAAGTTATTATATTCTTCTAACTGATTTATCATATAACTTCTTAATGTGTCCATTTGTAAATCTTCATAAAATCCTTGTGGATGTGCAAAATCTCCAAAAAGCGGTGGCAGTTTTGAAGGACAGAGATTTTGAAATGTTATGTCAAAATGTTTACCCAAGGTATCATTTAGCATATTCAAAAACCATGCTTGATCTATTTCATCAACAAGACGGTCTGAGAATACTCTACAGCTTTCATGAATCCAAAGACGTAAAAAAAAAAATTTTTTGGTTTGTAATTCTTGAACACTTTTCAGAAGCCCTTGAAAAACCTTTGATATATCTCTCATATTAAAGAGGTAATGTGATCTGTTAGGTGTTGGTAGCATTTTGCTATTTACAGCTATGTAAATGGGCGGCCTGAACACATTCTACATGACTTGCTGGAAAAGGCGAGGCAAATGCCTCTACCAAAAGATAAGCTTGAACCGCATATCGAATACGAGCTATGCGTACTGACTATATACTCAATGATGGAAGCTTGTGATCTAAGAAGCTACTTGGATAATCCAATGCTCGTGCAAGAGCTAGTGGAAAAGTTGCCCACACAACTAAAGCTGCAGTGGGCAATGCATCCAAAAAATTCAAAATCGCCATCAATGGAAACTTTCAGCGGATGGATATACGACATAGCTGAAGCAGCAACCCAGGTAACATCACCACTCTACCGTAAGAAGAGTGAAAGCCTTAATCACCATACGGAAGTACCAGAGAAGCACTTGAAGACACCTACATGCGTCGCTTGTGACAGAACGGATCACAAGCTGCAAAGTTGTAGCAGAAGAAGTCCATTGTACAAAACCACAGGCTGTGCAATCAGTGTCTAAATCGTCACCGTAACAAGTGCCAACTGGACAAGGTGTGCGGCACCCGAGGCTGCAAAAGAACTCATCATCCACTAATTCATGATGAGCAGCAGTCATTCCAACCTGCTGCAACGAGCGTCTCCGACGAACCACCCACGGCTCCAATTGTACATCAGCCGGAGGGCAAACACATTCATACACACAGAGATTCGGGTCAAACCCATTTCCGTGTTGTTCCAATTCAAATCATCAATAAAAACAAAATAACTAATACTTTTGCATTTCTAGATGAGGGCTCATCAGTAAAGCTCATCGAGAAAAAGATCTACAAGCAGCTCGGCTTAAAAGGCGAACCTCAACCATTATGTCTCAAATGGACAGATGACACCATACGCAGAGACGATGAGTCGGAGTGCGTCAAGATGACTGTTGCCAATCCTAACAAAGGCAGACGATTCAACTTGCAGGACGTCCACAGCGTAGACAGTCTAAATCTACCTGTGCAGTCAATCGATATGCGTGCGCTCATAAAGCAATTCCCATACTTTGTGGGAATTCCTATCGCATCATACGACAACTTACGCCCCAGCATTCTAATTGGCGCAAACAACTGGAATCTCGCCGTGCCCCTCAAAATAAAAGAGGGAAAGTGGCGACAACCAATAGCGTCCAAGACTCGTTTGGGATGGACCATCCAAAGCTGCTCATCACCGAGCCGCAACGGAGGGCACGTCAATTTGCATGTATGCTGCTGTTACGATTATGTTAAAATGCACGACATCGTCAAACAAGCGTTTTCATTAGACGCCACCTCACCAAAGACAATATCATCGAAAGAGGACGCTCAAGCACTAACGAGTCTGAAATCGACTGCCATTCTGAAGAACGGCAGATATGAAGTCGGCCTTATCTGGAAGGATCCCGACATCACCCTAACTGGCAGCCCAACCTAAGAGAATTGATTCAGAAGGAAGTGACCAACCTCGTCGAGAAATGTTATGCGCGCAAACTGGCTCCGGAGGAGGTAGGAATTGCAAAAAAACGAATATGGTATCTGCCAACCTTTATCGCCAGATACCCAAACAAGCCAAATAAAGTACTTTTTGTATGGGACGCAGCCGCCCAATCAGGAGGGAAGGCTCTCAATGACTTTATCCACAGCGGACCGGACCTTCTAAATTCGCTACTGGATCTACTCATCTCCTTTAGACTAGGACGAGTGGCGATTTGCGGCGACCTCGCCGAAATGTTTCACCAAATTTAAGTGAGACCAGACTCGCATGCCCAGAGGTTTCTTTGGTTTGACCAAAATGCCGATGTACACACGCATATCGCTTTCAGAATCAGTATCCACTCGCAGCACAAGTAGTAAAGGATTAACACTACGTGGATGATTTTATCTTTTATCAAGATTCATGCAGCAGGCGGCTTCCACATAGGCAACTGATCATCAGACTCTCAGGAGGTTCTACACTCGCTAGGCAGTGAGACAACGTCCAACAAGGCTGCCGAAATTAATGCAACCGAGAAGGTACTCGGCTTGTACTGGATGCCAGAGTGATGGGCAAGTTTGCTAGGCTGAAACGTAACGTTTTCGAAGGCGACGACACACCAACAAAACGGGAACTTCTTCAAGTGCTTATATCAATGTACGATCCGCTCGGATGCATCTCATGTGTAATAAATTGAACGGACACAGGGGACATCTTTCATATATGAGTTCACTTTATTGAATGAATCTTAATTCTAATACAAATGTTGATTAAAGCTAAGACCGCGTAGCTGCGCTGCTAGCAATGCAGGCAGAGGCGCGGTATGATTATGTATAAACATATTTATGTATAAATATATATAAGGTTTACATAAGCATATGTATGGGAATATGAATATGAATATGCCGCCGCAGCGGAAGAGTGGGGATGTATCATATTCCATCTTGGGCCAGAGTGGCCGCGCGTGTTATATTTGCCGACACAGCAATTGTCCAGCACCATGTACTCATGGGTGGTCATGTTACTTAAAAGGCAAATACACTTGCTTTATATTATTAATATATTATTATTATATGAACATGCTACATCCCCCCTCTTTAGAAAAATAACGTAATTACATGAAGTTATTTATAATTTAATTTAATTTTATATTATGTGGAAATTCATTTATTTATTACTGTTTATAAAAAAAATTTTTTTTTTTTTTTGTTTGAATGTTTGATTATGAAAATTCATTTATTTATTACTGTTTATAAAAATTTTTTTTGTTTGAATGTTTCATTATGGAAATTCATTTATTTATTACTGTTGGGCGTTGTCGTTTGGGCAGATTTCCTTTTTTAGGTTTTATATATCTGACTGTTGACCGACAACTGACCCTTGTGGTTGCTTTTGTTGTTGTTCTTCTTCTTCAGTTGTTACTTCAACGTCGGTGTAGTGGGCGGATTGCCTACTACACTTGGGCGCATGATAAAACCAAGTCCCTCGAAGTATTTATTATTTGCTTCAGCGGCTGTTGTTGCAGTTTTCATCTTCTTGTTGTTCAGTTTTTTTTTTTTTTTGTTTTATATCATAAGTGTTTGTTTTTTTTTTTTTTTGTTGTTTTCTTGTATTACTGGATAATATTTGCATAGTCACAAAGGAACATCTTTTGTGTTTTTTTTTTTTCGGCCGTGTTTTTTTTTTTTTTTTACGGCCCAACGAAATTTTTAAATCCAATTGGCAATATTAGCAGGCATTTCCTCAATTGTTGAGTGGTAGTATTTTCTTTTGTTAATATTTTGCGCTCATATTTTCTCTTTTCACTGTTGCTTACACTCATTTTCTTTTTGTGTAAGAATTTTTCTTTAGTTTATTTTTAAGTTTATTTTTCCATTTCCACTGATTTTTTTTTATTTTTTTATTCTGCCCATATTTTTGTGACCGGTCCTGTCACCTTCGGATCCTGGTCCTGTCACGGTCGCCAAGTAATAAATTGAACGGACACAGGGGACATCTTTCATATATGAGTTCACTTTAACCCGATGTCCATACCAAGGATAGAGCTAGAAGCGGCAGTCATCGGAATAAAGCTAATAATAAACGGCTGTCAAATAATTCTAGCTGCTATTGGTCCGACTCTAAAACGGTGCTCAAATGGCTTTGAATGGACCCAAAGTTTCAACAGTTCGTCATGCATCGGATAAAGGAATATGTTCCAGACCTGGCCAGAAGAGGAAAGTGGTTTACAAATAGCAGTTGGAAACGTCGTTCTAAAGGAGAAGTCGACCAGATAATACTGGCGAAAGATAACCAAGTCAGACGAGTGGTTATCAAAACAGCGAACGGGACACTACATCGGCCAGTGGCTAAAGTGGCTGTATTGGACGTCGGCAATGTGGGAGTAAACCAGACCCGGAACGGACAAGTTTACTGGGGGGAGAATGTTGGCGCCGAAATTTAAAATAAGCAGCCACTAAAGGGTTAACCCTCAAAGCTCATTGTATTGTATTCTCTTTGCATTATTCTTCTCATTGCGTTTAACATATCGCCAGCCAACGCGCTGGGAAGTTAACCGTTACTTATTGTGCTTTAAGTTCTTCTTTGGCTTCATGGCTTGTTGCCATGCAATCTAAAATCAGTTTGACTTTGGAAGCCACTTAGGCACACGTTAATTTTTAAGCTGTGCCAACACCTGTTACAACACCTAAGTCAACATACATATAAATCTAAAATACGTGAATTGACGACTGCGCTTATTTGTCCAACAAGGGTTCGCATTTGTTGAAAAGTGAGTGTAGAATTTTCGATGACTTTTTTAAGGTATCCTCCGCAATGAAGAGTACGCGGTGGAATTAATATTAATTGAATTCCATCATTTGCCATACTGTGTGTAACAATGTCCGAATGCTGTTGTGAAGCTAGTAGCTTTTGTATTTTATTGGTTATTGTGCCATTATCGCTGTATTTTCCGACATTAGCCACGTGAAAATACGACGCGACGCACTGCCGTTAAAAATATTTCAGTGGTAAGATCAGTACCAATTTCGAAATATTTTGCCGATTTAACAAGGCAAAAAAATATGAATATATAGCCATTGCTTATGCGACCTTTGTCATCCTTGAAAAGTATCGGACCAATAATGTCGTATCCTGTATTGACGAGTGGGAGTGGTTGAGTGATGCAAACAATCGCCAAATTAGCCATCCTTTCCAAGCAATCATGTCTGCTTTTCCGTATTAGATTCTCCCTAGGGTGCATTTTGACGAAGAGATTTTGCCGTCAAAAATCAAAATGTTTATGATTGGTTGCCAGAATGGTACACTGGAAGTTCCGTTGACGGTGCACAGTTGGGATTTGGTTGGATGGATCTTCTCTCCAAACCATTTCCCTATGAGATTTTTGTGTTGATAAATATACCTGACAATAATAATATAGCAATTATACAGTTTGACAAACTAAGTGTTTACACAATGCAAACAAGCATCATTTTTTTACTTTAAGATGAAAAAAAACCCTAATTAAATGATTTTTTTAATTTTTTTTAAATTAAATTAGGTTATTTAAACTATTTACTTTTAGGACTACAAAAAAATTGAAAATATTTCAAACAAGACAAAAAAAAACAACAAAAACTATACACAAAATCCAGCTGCCAACTAAGTCTTTTCACATTTCGCTTTTTGGGTTCTTTCCGTCGTTTTTTTTGTATTTACCGAACTTTCCTGGAATTTTCGAAGCGAGCTTCGGTGAGTGCTTCAATATGTTGAGTAATTTTGTCATAGTTCCTAGAATTGGTTCGTTTTTAACCGCCTTTTGGATGTTTAAAAATGCCAAGGAAACGGATAAGTTTCGGTATGACCCAAATGGTCTATTATAAGAACACAATAAGCAAAACGGTTGTAGAGATCTCCAAAATGTTTTTACTTTCAATAAAGGCAATATATATCACCCCAAACCGTTCCAAAAAGGAAGAAAGGCTAGAAACAAAGCCTACAACCTGGCGGCCTGGGGTCATAACACCCAAAGTCGAGGTCATTATGCTAATAAGGGCAAGTGAAAACATAACCATTTCGACCAGGACTCTTGCCAGAAAGCTGTCATCCAGTGTTACTTGTAAAAAACGCTTTATGTGAAAATCACATATTGAAAGGCGTTTAAAATTTGCGAGGATGCACGGAGGAAAAACTGATTCACATTGGGATGATTTTATGGTTTGTGTTGAAACCAAAATGATGCTATAATATGAGGGTGGACCCAGCAGCGTGTGGCGAAAACCGTTAAATGCCTTGGATTCCAATAATAGAATTTGGTTTGGTAGTTTGAAAAACTTTCGGAAATGGTTTGGGGGTAGGTCTCCAGCAAAGGAGTTGTTGATTTGTCGTTTATTGAGAAAACAATGGATGTCCAACAATATTTGGACATATTGCACACAGATTTGATGGCCAGTTCCAACAAATTCTGGTTTTTTGTCGAGGGTAAACCAACTTTTAAGTTTTACCAAGAAAATGATTTCAAGCAAAAGGAGCATATTGTGAGGTACTGGCTGCTATATAACTGCAAGAATGAGTTGGATTCACCTGCTCAAAGTCCAGACGTAAATCCTATTTAGAATTTGTGGGCGTATCTCAAAAAAAGAACCGCCAAACGACATCTCGAAAATGAAAATAATTTGAAGACCATTATTTTGGAGGAATGGCTAAAGATCCCTATGGATTATGTCCAAAATCTCATCAAATCGATGAATAGATGATTGGGAACTGTTCTAGATGCCAATGGTGGCCTTACAAAATATTAAATATTATAAGTTTATCTTTAAATCGATAGAATAAGTGAAAAAAGTAAGTTGTGTAAACACTTAGTTGGAAGTTGAATTTTGTGCAATCTTCAGTTTTTGTTATTTTTCTTTCTTGATTGAAACATATTTAAAATTTTTTTTTTATGTTCCTGAAAAGAAATTGTTTAGTTAACATATTTTAATTAAAAAAATTTAAAAAACCATTTAATTTAGGTTTTTTTTTCATCTTAAAGTAAGAAAATGATAATTTTTGGAGTTGTGAAAACACTGGAAGACACGAGCTGAAACTGACATAGCTTCTGGGCACTGGCGGACACACAATTGGAAATGCCGCTTATCTGGGCGTTAATGAGACGGAACGGAGGTCTCACCAGGTTGAACATTCTTTCGGATAGAAATGTTCCTTCAAACCCGGTGTCAATTCAAGCGCGCACAAGGAAGTTAGCGCCCAACTGTCGTATGGTCACCTTGGCGGTGCCTAGTAGGCCTTTACGTGGGGTGGAAACGAAGTAATTGTGGACGTGTGGATGTGTGGTGCTCAACCGAATCTGCATTGACGGAGGTCTGCGGTTGCTGCGCATTGGATGTCGCTATCGCCGAGGCGCGATGCAGCAAAGTGTGATGCCGTCCCTTCCATATGTGGCAGCTATGGGCACTGGGGCATTTCCGCAGCTGATAACCGCGTGCAAAACAATTTAGGCACAACTTCTGTTGCTTGATTACAGCCGATCGATCTTGGACGGGCATGGATGTAAATTTTGGGCAGAGGCGAATTGGATGGTTCTCTCTGCCGCACAGTTTGCAGGAGACCGAATTGACACGGACTTGAGTGTTTAGCGCCTGAATTTTAGCTTGCGGCGGTCTGCGCACTGCTGAGGGAAGGGCTTGGGATACTGGAGCGGAACGACGATCTTCCAGAGTCTCCAGAACGCGATAACGGTCGATCAGGAACCTGTTTAGGTCGGCCCACGAAGAAAGAGCTGTTTTGTTGGGGATGGACTGTTCCCATAAGGCAATAGTGGCGTTAGGCAATTTAGAGGTGCAAAGTGCCACCAGGAGTACATCCCAATTGTCAGTGCTGACTCCTGAGCGTGTGAGCGTAGTCAAGCACCCTTGGATAGTAGTTTGCAGCTCCTTTAAGGCCCCACAAGTCTCATGGACAACCGTAGGGAGGTTGAAAAGTATCTTGGTCTGATTGGCCACGAGCTGCCTTTTGTTTTCAAAACGGGCCTGCAAGTTTTCCCAAGCCGCTTGGAAGCCCTCATTAGTGAGGGGTGAACTTGACACGATCGCCTTTGCCTCGCCGCGCGTTTTCGAAACGAAATGGTACAGTTTTTCCAATGGTGCCAATCTCGGGTTGCTTATGTACATGGCCGTAAAGAGATCGCGGAACGTAGGCCATTGATTGTAATCTCCGGTGAACGCGTCAACCTCACACGGAGGCAATCGGTAGCCTGGCTGTGCGTGGTGTTCACGGGAGACCTGGACGTTTTGGGGCACGGAAGTTGCTTCAGACGACTGAACTTGTTCAATACGTTCTCCCAAACTTGTGTCGCACCGAACATACACCATGTATGCGTATTCATATTTTGACTTAACGGTCATTAGATCGGCGCGGCTCTCATCGCTCCCATCAGCCGTAAGGGCTCTGGTACATGCCATGTACTCGGACTCGATTCTGCTCCAGAGGACCTTGGTTTGATCCAAATGCATTCTCAACGAGAACAGCAGACCTCGAAGACGGTCAGACTGTCGCAACCTGGTTAAAGTTCTCAAGACGCGCGCAATCGAAAGGGAGCTACTATCGGACAACGTGGGCTAGGGAGTACGTGTGGAAAACCGTTGTGCAGTAGAGCCGGGGGAGGAAGGCGATGATAGTGTGGTAGCGGAACTGGATTGGCTACGTTTTACCGTATCTGTGACGTGCGGTACATTTACTTTGGCCGGCGGTGTGGATGGCGATACGGAACGGCGAGGCAATACGAGATGATCGGATTTGTTGCTGCTTTTAGCAGGATCGATGGGCATAATCGGAATGGAAGGATATCGTGTGGTCAAGGAATCTGACCAGAGTGGACTGTATGGGGCGGATTGAATGCCGATAAGATAAATCAAAAACGGATAAAATTAATAAATAAGGATATTTTTATTAAATTTAAATGATCTTGCGATATATCGGAATAAGAAAATAATGAGAATTAATGGAATTGGGAAGAACTATTGTGAGGCGTGAACAATTATTATTAGCGTTGGGTTGGAATCCTCAAGCAATATTTTTTGTCCAGCTTGTTATTAAAATTGTTACTCTGCTGTAGCCCAATAAATATTGGAAGGACCTGGTCAGAACCGAATATATATAAATATTTTTTTAATAATATTAATTAAATTAAATAATTTTTTTCGAAATGTGGAAAATATAATTTTTTTTAAAAATGTGGAAAATATATTTTTTTTGGATTGAATAATTTTTTTTCGATAATTTTAAATAAAATGAAGCAAGCAAGTCGTCCCTGCCGACTTTGTGTATACCCTGTACCAAGTAGAGTAACTGTATTAAATCAAACTCCTTAAAATTTGCCATCAGTTCAAACCAAAATTCTCCTCACAAGCGGCAGCAACGAACGCATGCTATCTCGCTCACACCTCTACGCAATGTCGCACTGGGCAAATGTACATAGATATATCAACAGTACAAATTGTACATAGATATATCTCCGATATTTCTTGTCCGATTTTAACGAAATTTGGTCAGCTGATACCTTTTGGCCATATAATTAGGTGTGCTAAAAAATGCGCTACCTTTAATTTTACTCTAGTTATTCGTTTTTCCTAAATTGCGGGGGCGGAAGTGGGCGTGGCAAAAATTTGAAACAAACTTGATCTGCGTAGACACTACACGAATGCTGACACCAAATTTGGTTGCTCTAGCTCTTGTAGTCTCTGAGATCCACGTGTTCATACGGACGGACAGATGGACGGACAGACGGACAGACGGACATGTCTCAATCGACTCGGCTATTGATGCTGATCAAGAATATATATACTTTATGGGGTCGGAAATGCTTATTTCTGCCTGTTACATACATTTTAGCGACTTTAATATACCCTTTTACCCTATGGGTACAGGGTATAATAATTTTGCGGGTTTTTATTGGATTGGACACAAAACGGGAAACAAGTTGCAAGTGCGGAATTTTTGTGCAAGTAGTGCTTGAAAATAATAAATCAAAAATTGCCGCGAAATAAATTTGCTATGTACAAATAAATGTTGGCCAGTGCCGGTACATATACGTATGTATATACATATATGTGTACGTATGTATATGCAATGTAAAAGCTTGTAAAAGCTTACAAGCGGAGCTTTCATGCGGTTCTTTTTGTTGTTGGTTCTTATAGCGGCGGAACAATGCTTTGGAGCCGGCAAACAATTATGATCGGTAAGTTTGATTTGATTTTATTGATACACAGAAATTAATTGTACTTGCACTTGCACTTGAACTCAGGATCGCCGGTATGTGTATTTATGTATGTAATATAGATGTATTTGGATGTGTATGTAGATGTAGATATGTGGAAATATATGTAAATTGTATGTGCATATGTATGTGAATATATGGGGTATATATGTATGTTAATTTTTTATGCAAATTTTGTAGGAAATGATGCAATATTATGGAGTAGATGGCTAGGATAAGCGATCACACCAGGATAGGTGAGGGCACAGGACACAATTACATGGAATGTACAAATTAGAGTGAAAAGTCGCTATGGAAAAAAGCGGGAAACTTTTCACTGCAGGTAAGTATGTGTATGTGTGTGCTAATTAATATATTGGAAATATAAGTTTTTCTACTTAGCAGATTCTCCACCGATGCGATGCTGGGGTCGAGAGGAAGGATATCCGGCTCGAAGGACCAATGTTTGTGGGAGGGCGAAGAAATTCTCTAAAGTAGATGATGGTCAACAGGTTTCCAATATGAAGAATTAGACCGAATAATATGAAATAACACTGTGTATGATGGCCACTTGGCAATACAAAAGGATTTATGGTTATTTAAGATTAGGAAATGTGGGTACGGTGTGTACGTGTATCGGTGTATTCGGGTTTGAAGAGAAAAGCGAACTAACTCCTTCTATGGAGCTTTTTCCCCTTGTCCCATGATCTTCTGGGTGGCCGTCCTCCTTTCAATTCGCCCCTCTGTTTCAACCACGCTCCTCTTCCGCTGTTCACCCGTTTCTGTCGTGAACAGTATTAAAATAGCTTCCATCACCTTTTCTATTTTCCTAGGTGGTCTTCCATAAGACTTAACTTCTGCAATGTTCTTTTTATTGCAGCATCAATCATTGGCATTACTACTTCTAGATCTGCTCGAGCCGTTGGAGTTCAGCTTCAAAGACAAGTTTACCTTTTAGACAAATAATTTCTACGCGTTTTATAATAACTGCTTCAGCATCAACTCTTCCTTTTTGTTCAGTAGGCTCCGACTTTTGAATTTCTAACTCGGAACTAGTTTTTAATTCTTCCGTCATTAAAGAGACTTTTTCCTGAGTCTCGGCAATTTTAGAAAGCCCATTTCGTAGGCGATTTGCTGCAGTAGACACTTCCATTCGCTTGTTTTCAAGAAGCTCTTTAAAACCGCTTACAAGTTGTAAATAATTGGGTGAAGCAACGTAATTACGCCTCTTGACTTCTGCTAACATAATATCAGCTACTTTAGCAACACTTGAACGTATTAGTGCAAAGGCAAGGCAAGCGCTTTTCTCGTGTAATACACTTTCTGTGGTTAAAACTAAACTATCGCGACGTTTTTCAGTTTCTTTACCAGGCACCACAACGTTAAGTTGAAATCCGTCCAAAAAATGAGATGCTACTTCTAATAATGCTTCTTGTGGCCATGATCTAGAGATTTTGAAAGGTCAAAATTTTTACCATTTAGCATATTCAAAAACCATGCTTGATCTATTTTATCAACAAGACGGTCTGAGAATGCTTTACAGCTTTCATGAATCCAAAGACGTAAAACAAAAAATTGGAAAAGTTAAATTCAATAAAACAAAACGGCTCTGTGTACGCGACGATATTATTTGACGTCCCCCCGCTGGAGGCCCCATAGCTGCCATCAGTAGAGTATTGTGTACATAAATTTTTTTCTGAGTTCTGCGATTAAACCAATATTTATAACCAATTCACTGAAGAATTAACTCAAGAGGAGGTTGTGAGCCATAAGTATCCAAGCAGGCATGTTAAAATCATCCATAAAACGTACGTAAAAGTACGCAGTATTTATTTTCACAGCAGTTGAAGTTATCCCAGTTCCAACAATTCCAACTAGCGTTGGGCGAGTGCCCAGCACGGTAGATCTTTGATGGTAGCTGAGTTGACTCACCGTAAGTGCAAAAGATACACAAATGTAAGAAATGAAGTTTAAAAAAAAATGAAATGAAATGTAAATTTATAGAAACTTAACGATTTCAGCAAAACACAATGCAATACGATAAGCAACAATACAACAAATTATTCAGTAAAGCAATAAGGACTATTCGCTCGGAGTATTTTTTATTTTTGGAGACTCTCATGACCCGCAGCTGGCCAGACGCATTCTCAACACTAATGATATGTGCAGATGGTTCTTCAATATCCCGGCTCTGAAACACAGTTTCTAAAAAAGCAGGATCAAGCAATATTGATTGGTCTGGCAATATCTACCGATGAAGTCTTAAAGTTAACCGCACGAACTAGCTAATTCTTTCCTGGAAATGTTTTCAAAACTTTTGACGTGAATTGACGACTGCGCTTATTTGTCCAACAAGGGTTCGCATTTGTTGAAAAGTGAGTGTAGAATTTTCGATGACTTTTTAAAGGTATCCTCCGCAATGAAGAGTACGCGGTGGAATTAATAATAATTGAATTCCATCATTTGCCATGCTGTGTGTAACAATGTCCGTATGCTGTTGTGAAGCTAGTAGCTTTTGTATTTTATTGGTTATTGTGCCATTATCGCTGTAAACACAATCAATTGAGAATCCATGTGGACGTTGACTCGGGTGCTGTCACTGAAAGTGAGTTATTTCTATAACGAGAAGGCATAGCCGAAACGAAAGCAGGGTACACACCGACGCACAAGTGCATAAACTAGCACCGCTCATGCGTATAATTGCGAGAGAGAGGCGACGGGATGCACTTATGCAATCGAACGCTTAAATAGGAAGTACACATGTGAGGGTAGCTTGGGAGCGGAGATGTTGGATGTGTACGTGGTTCCGCGGAAAGTTTGAGAGACCGCGGGAATTTAATTGTGTGCTCCCAAAATGTCTTTAGAATGAAGGTTTGGAAAGCGCTGAGGTTGCGAGGAGTGGCGCCACGTTGGAAATATTCGCTCGTGCACCAGATGATTTCGAGGACTGCGTTCAATAGATTGCGTAAATAATATATATGCAGCCAATGAAAAAACGTACATTGGATCTATTTTTGACATATTCATTAGAACAAAGAATAAAACAGCCGCTCGAGTTACCAACCCAACAACCCATCCACCAGTTTATTGCAATAAGATTAACACACACAAACACATCTACAAGAGATAAATGTTCATTATTTGTAAACACATAAGCACTTACTCTTTGTAGGAAGATAAGAATAGAGGAAAACCTAAAAGCTAAGAAATAAACATACACATTTCTGTTTTGGCAATTGTATTGAGCGGACGTTTTCTTTAATCACAAAAACATACACATACATATATGTACATATATACATCATCTAGCTCCCGATGATAATTGGCGCAGCCGGTAGGATTGGATCTACTTATAATCATGCTAAGTATCATTGTTTTTGTGTATTTCACATGTAAAGTGGAGTAACTGTATATAAGATGCATTGCTAAATGGAACGGAATTAATCGTTGATTATCGTTACCGCAAAAAAAAAAAAAAATTAAAATCTATGTATAAACATATATGTACTTAACTTTATTATGTGCATGTATGTACATGTTTGTATACATGTGAACCTCTTGTGGTGTGATATGTGGAATCAATCGCTGATAATTACTACTGCCACGGCATCAACCGACAACATAAACAACATAGAAATATAGTTATGAATGTATACATACAGTTTGACAACAAAGTGTTTTCACAACGCCAAAAATTATCATTTTCTTACTTTAAGATGAAAAAAAAAACCTAAATTAAATGGTTTTTTAAATTTTTTTTAATTAAAATATGTTAAGTAAACAATTCACTTTCAGGAATACAAAAAAAAATTTTAAATATGTTTCAATCAAGAAAGAAAAATAACAAAAACTGAAGATTGCACAAAATTTAACTGCCAACTAAGTGTTTACACAACTTAGTTTTTTCACTTATTCTATCGATTTAAAGATAAACTTAAAATATTTAATATTTTGTAAGGCCACCATTGGCATCTAAAACAGTTCCCAATCGTCTATTCATCGATTTGATGAGATTTTGGACATAATCCATAGGGATATTTAGCCACTCCTCCAAAATAATGTTCTTCAATTTATTTTCATTTTCGGGATGTCGTTTGGCGGTTCTTTTTTTTAAGATACGCCCACAAATTCTGAATAGGATTTACGTCTGGACTTTGGGCAGGTGATTCCAACTCATTTTTGCAGTTATATAGCAGCCAGTACCTCATAATATGCTCCTTTTGCTTGGAATCATTGACTTCGTAAAACTTAAAAGTTGGTTTACCCTCGACAAAAAACCCGAATTTGTTGGAACTGGCCACCAAATTTGTGTGCAATATGTCCAAATATTATTGGACATCCATTGTGTTCTCAATAAACCAGAAATCGACAACTCGTTTGCTCGAGATGTACCCCCCAAACCATTTCCGAAAGTTTGCCAAACTACCAAACCAAATTCTATTATTGGAATCCAAGGCTTTTAACGGCTTTTGCCACATTCTGCTGGGTCCACCCTCATATTTTAGGATCATTTTGGTTTCAACACAAACCATAAAATCATCCCAATGTGAATCAGTTTTTCCTCCGTGCATCCTTGCAAATCTTAAACGCCTTTCAATATGTGATTTCCACATCAAGCGTTTTTTACAAGTAACACTGGATGACAAACCGGTCCGTTTTAGGACTATCCGCACATCTTCACGGGAAATGGTTATTCCACATTCCTGTTGTAGCTTTCTGGCAAGCGTCCTGGTCGAAATGGTTTTGTTTTTAATTGTCCTTAGTAGCAGAATGACCTCGACTTTGGGTGTTATGACCCGAGGTCGTCAGGTTGTAGGCTTTGTTTCTAGCCTTTCTTCCTTTTTGGAGCGGTTTAGGGTGTTATATACTGACTTTATTGAAAGTTAAAACATTTTGGAGATCTCTACAACCGTTTTGCCTATTGTGTTCTTATAATAGACCATTTGGGCCATACCCAAACTTATCCGTTTGCTTGGCATTTTTAAACATCCAAAAGGCGGTTAAAAACGAACCAATTCTAGGAAACTATGACAAAATTACTCAACATATTGAAGCAGCCACCGAAGCTCGCTTCGAAAATTCCAGGAAAGATCGGTAAATACAGAAATAACGACGAAAAGAACCCAAAAAGCGAAATGTGTAAAGACTTAGTTGGCAGCTGGATTTTTGTGCAATGTATAGTTTTTGTTGTTTTTTTTGTCTTCTTTGTAATATTTTCAATTTTTTTTTTGTAGTCCTAAAAATAAATAGTTTAACTAACCTACTTTAATTTAAAAAAATTAAAAAATCATTTAATTAGGGGTTTTTTTTCAACTTAAAGTAAAAAAATGATGCTTTTTTGCGTTGTGTAAACACTTTGTTGTCAAACTGTATGTATACACACATACAGACATACGCAACTAGAAATTTTCAGAATTACGTGGAATTTTAAAACACGCTACAAAAAAAAAAAAACACAAAGCAGCAACACCACATTTCTGAGTTTAGACGCCGACCTATCGGAATCTTGCATTTAGGTCGTTACGCTCATTAATAAAGAGGCGCCACTATTCTGCCCTCCGACAGAATTCTGACGCTCAAAGCTTAAGAAGTTTCGGTCGCCGCTACCAAAACTATACAACATACAATGCCTGGAGCCACTAATCTGGCTATCGACGCTGCCACCGTCGGTCATTTCAGCAAAACCAAATGTACCTGGCGACACAATTTGCGACACAGAGCTCAAACAGTGAAGACATAAGAAGTTTACAAATAAGAATACCAAAATTCATTGTGCAGTGATATTGTTTATCTGTAACATTGATATTGTAAAAAAAAAAAAACAAAACAAAACAAAACAACAACAAATGTGAATAGAAAAAGGCAATATCTATATGACTTAACAGATCAGCTTAGGTAAAACACATATACAAATTTTCAAAGTATGTATCATTTTGTTCTCACGCTGTTCTCTCCTACGTTGAATTAGATCCGAAGAATTCTGGCAACAATAGCGCAAATAATAGCATTTTCTTAAGTAATGTCAAAGCGATATACACTCTGGACAACCACAACAACAGCATCTGCCGGGCGAATCACAAAAACAAGTGAAAACCTAGTTTGCCCTCTCAACGTAAACTCAATGGACTCCGGCAACGCCTCGGCATCACTCCCGTCTACTATATCGACCTTAAACAGGACACATTCAATAATTAGCATGGCCAACACTCCAACAATTTTAAATCCAACGGACATCCTCGCTTTCATCAAAGAAGTACCTACTTTCGACGGAACCCCTAATCAACTGCAGGACTTCATCGTTAATGTGGAAGAGGTGATCACATCAATTCAAGGAATCGAACAGACACCGTACAGCTCCCTTCTACTAAGAGCCATCAGGAATAAAATCATAGGAAGAGCTAATGACGCGTTAAAACTGTGCGACACTGGACTCATCTGAAATGACATTAAGGCTAATCTGATTCAACATTATGGTAACAAGAAAAGTGAAGCTATGCTTATTCACGATTTGCAAAACTTTTCTGATAACTTATCTTTAGGTCAACTTTTTTATGGTATTTTAAGAATAAGATCGCAACTAACAGACAAGTTACGAAACGCTAATCAATACTCGACCGACAAAGCTAAACTCTATGACGAAATTTGCTTGAATACCTTTTTAATCCATTTGCGAGAACCTCTCAAAACTTCAGCAAAAACAAAAAATCCGCAAGATATTAAGGAATCCTACGAATATTGCCGTATAGAAACGACTTTTTATGCTCAAAACCAAACACTACTCAGAATATTAGAGCACAAATAGCACCATATTCATGCCCCCAAAATATAAGAAACCATCCTAACAATAACCCACACTATAACAATAGAAGCAATTCATATAAAAATTCGGTAAACATCACTCAGCCTAACAATAACAATAATAATAGAAATTCAACTGTAAATCCTTTTAACTCAACAATCACCTCCAGGAATCAATTGCATAATATTAATGAACAGCAATCCTCAACTAAACTTTGCAATTAACGACACAGAAAATTTTCTCGAAACTGCCTCCAAGAATCAACAGGGTACTTAACAAAAAGAACACACGGATCAACACTCCCTTTCATATGGATTAATTCCATCACAAACCAACCAATAAAATTTTTGATAGATACAGGTTCCACAAATTCATTTATAAGCCCAACTATAGTTTCCAATATCGATCGCAAAACTCTCGATAATCCCGTAACTGTTCAGACTGTCCTAAATCAACACGTCATTAGAGAAAAAACCATAATTCAATCGCTAACAGAGTTTAAAGAAGAAATGAAGGTGGAGTTTCTTCTTTTCGACTTCCATCCAAATTTTAAAGGCCTGTTTGGAATGGATATTCTTAGAAAATTAAAAGCCAATATTAATCTAGCCCGTTTTTATCTTGAAACTCCAAAATCATGTTTAAAAATATATATACAAGACAACCCAGTAACCGAGGTACATATTATCCCCGCTCTATCAAAAATCTTAGTAAATCTTCCAGTCCAGTTAAAGGTGATTTTTACAATCAAGAGACAACCTATAACAAGCATTTACATATATCAGAAGGATTATACAACTTAGCTAACGGATATAGCAATATGTTAATTATAAACAAGTCCTTTGAAGATCAGCAATTATATTTCGAACAGCCACTAAAAACCATCCCCTATAATCAAAATCAAGCCTTAAAAAAGGAAGTAAAAAACTAAATAGAGTCAATGTTAAAACAAAATATAATTACAACCAGCTATTCACCTTGGAGTGCCCCAGTTTGGGTAGTTCCAAAAAAAACAAACCCCAATCAATCACGAAAATGGAGACTAGTTTTAGATTATCGCAAACTCAACGAAAAAACAACTTCAGACCGCTACCCCATTCCAAATATAAACAATATTATAGACAAACTCGGTAAATCCAACTATTTCTCAACGATCGATTTAGCCAGTGGATTTCACCAGATTGAAATGAACCAAGCGGACAGATATAAAACAGCTTTTATAGTAGATAGTGGTCACTTTGAGTTCGTCCGTATGCCGTTCGGGTTGAAGAACGCTCCTGCAACGTTTCAAAGACTAATGGACCATATGCTTGGAGATCTTGTAGGTTCCATTTGTCTTGTTTACTTGGACGACATCATAGTTTTTTCGACATCTTTGCAAAAACACATGACTAATATTAAACAAGTTTTTGATAGGCTCAGATCCGCTAACTTTAAACTTCAAATTGCAAAATCTGACTTCCTTCGAAGAGAGGTTAATTTTCAAGGCCATTTAGTGACTCAAGACAAAATAAAAGCCATTCAGGAGTTCCCCATCCCAAAAACCAGGAAACAAATTAAATCATTTCTTGGGCTCCTTATCGGAAATTCATTAAGGACTTTGCCCGCATAACAAAGCCCCTAACACAACAATGAAAAGGTACAAAAGCAGTAACAATTGTTGAAGAATACTGTAAAGCCTTTGCATTTTGGAAGACATTACTTTGTAACAATCCAATATTGATTTACCCAAATTTCAACAAATCTTTTATATTAACCACCGATGCAAGCAATTATGCCATTGGTGCCGTGTTATCACAAAAATTAGCTGGAAATGACAAACCTATTTCTTATGCAAGTCGTACATTATCTGATGAAGAAACGCGTTATTCAACAACAAAAAAAACAGAAAAAATGCTAGCAGTTCACAGGGCAGTAAAACACTTTTCTCACAATAAACTTTTTAAATTGCTTAGGTGTACAACTTTCCTAAATGATATTACAAATACTACTGACCAAGAAAAAATTGTCAATGCTTATCACAAAAATAACAATCACCGGGGTATTGATGAAACATTAATGCATCTTAAAAGAAAAATCTACATGTATGGGAAATACATGAAAAGTAAAATAGCACAGATAATAAAGAGGTGTGAAGTTTGCCTCACACTTAAATATGATAGACAGCCACAAAAACCACCTTTTCAAGTAGCACAAACACCTTGCAAACCAATGGAAATAATTTACATAGATATTTACACAATAAACAAAAACTATAACCTTACTTTAATAGATAAGTTTTCAAAATTCGCATGTGCCTACCCTATACCCAACAGGACCTGCATAAACGTCGTTGCTTCCATGAAACATTTTTTTAGTCTCTTTGGAATACCGAAAAAACTTATATATGACCAAGGTGCAGAGTTTTCCGGCAGTATATTTAAAGATTTCTGTAATCAATATGACATCCAATGTCATGTAACTTCCTTCCAACAGTCGTCCAGCAATTCTCCGGTAGAACGACTACACTCAACACTTACCGAAATCTATAGAATAATCACAGAATTAAAAAAAAAAATACAAGCAGACAAATAAACACGAAGAAACTCTTTCTGAAACACTTCTCACCTACAATAACGCTATACATTCATCTACAAAACTCACACCTTTCGAACTTTTCACTGGACGCACTCATATATTTGAACAAACAATTAAATACGACAATAATCACACGAATACTTACAAAAATTGAATTTCTTCAGATCAAAATTATACTAAGAGATAAAAGAAAGGTTACATACAAATACCAAACACAATCTGGATAAACTCAGAAAAATGCGGAAAACTTGATAGAAAATCCGCAACACCTGTATCCACTAATAATACTATATTTAGGAAAGAAAATCGTAGAAATAAGCTAACACCAAGATTCTCCAAACATATAGTTTTACAAGATAATGGTAACACACTTATCACTACACGCTCACAAAAAAAAAACATAAATCTAAAATAAGGCGAACAACATAATAATAAGTAGTGTAATTTCTAGTTTTAATGTCTACTATTCATTGTACTTAAGCTTAGTATAAACAAAAGATGACATTTTATATTATACAATACATTATTTTGTGTTGTGTTGGTCTCATATTTGCTGAGTATGCTCAATCCACATAAAAATCAGTGGTAGCCACCTGGACATCCTGCTCTTCATCATTTGCTTCATTTTGGGGAGGGAGGAGTTACCAACCCAACAACCCATCCACCAGTTTATTGCAATGAGATTAAAACACACACAAACACATGTGTGAGAGAACACATATTGAAAGTGAAAGTCTTGTTTTAAATCGCTTCACCGTTTTTGCCACAAGTTGGGTGGCCCGTGTAGCTGAAAAATACAAAGTACTGCTTAGGAAGCGCATCTGGGAACTAAACACACACGACTGCCCAGGCTGTGGAGGAGCGGGGGTTGTGGCGTCGGCATCGACCTCAAAATCCTCCTTTTCGCGCCTCTCCCGGATTTCTGTTTGTGTGGGTGCGTAATTGATAAAAAAAATTTTTTTCCTTTCTCCGATTAACTCCAGCTCTGGTTGCTGTGAGAAACTTCTTCTTCCTTTTATCGTCACCGGACAGCTGACTGATCCAGTGTTGATCACTGGGTGAAATCATAGGGGGTCCCCCAAGCCCGGCAGGTGGCGCCACAGGGGTTCTCACTTTCAGTTTTAAATTCAAATTCAAAAATACTAACCGTTAAAATTCTAAAGGCAGCTAATTATGAATTTTATTTTGGAGTACCAACACCAATATATGGAGAAATTTGTGGCTTCTATGGACCAATTGCACCGTCTTGATGGCGTCGATGCTGACAAATCAGCTGAGGAGGCGATCTTTGGTAGGCGCTCGAGGCTCAGAGTGTCGCCAATAGCGCCAACAAAACCAGATAATAGTCCAGAGGAAGCACAACGAGCCTTTAAATGCCCTTTCAACACGGAAATTCCTGAGCTAGATGAATTAGGCAGACTTATACTCGAAATGGCAAACACCTTTAATAGGAAAGAAGATGGAAAGCCCCCGGTGCGCCACATTAACATGAGCACCAAACAGGCTATTGGGCGCATGAAGGAGTTACACGAAATGCTTTCCCTTAAGCTGCTGGCGGGCGACATCCCAAAAACTAAGAAAAATAGTAGCAAAGGGACTCAGACCACACCAGAGGTTAAGGCTAAAGCTGATTCTAACGCAAAAATCATCGCAGACAGCGTGCGATACCCCCAAACGGCACAGAGAAGATGAGGCAGCACAGCGCAAAACACCAGCTAAACGGCCACGAAATGGTGCTCATTCGAAGACGTCGTATACAGCCCAACTAAAACAGCAAATTTCCGACTCTCAACAGATATCCGTATCAACAGGGATTCCGCAAGAAACTGAGCCCAAGTGGCAAAAAGTAACAAACACGCGGCAAAAAAAACTGAGAGACAGAAAAGAAGCCAGGCAGATCGGAAGCCATCCTGATCAAGGCGCAAGAGGGTTACTCCTACGCCCAGATTCTTGGCATGGTTACAAGAAGAGATGACGGAAAATTAAATGGAGTCAGAGACAAAGTCAAGCGAGCCAGAAAAACAGCCAAAGGGGAACTCCTGCTGGAATTAAGTGACAATGGCGGTGGCAATACCCAATTACTCAAAAACGAGATTAGCCAAGTTTTAGGCCAACTGGCCAACGTAAGAGCAGTTGGAGACGAAATTTGGCTTGAAGTGCGAGATCTCGACTGTCTGGCCACTGTCCCAGATGTAGTTGCGGCTATTGAGACTAAATTGGGAACCAAACCCACTCAAGTGAACATTAAGAGCCTCCGGCCGCTGGGCCTATAAGGAGATCAAATTGGAATACGATAGTGAAGACGATTTAGAGACAGGCTTAGCACCAAAAATAAATATTCATACAGAAATGGAACCAGAAGTTCTAAAAGCAATAATCGAAGGCGCAGTCAACAGTGCACTTGTCGAGCAGGAGAGGAGGTTAAAAGAAGAATTTCGTACAGAGCTTGAAAATGTTAGAGGCCAAAAAAGTGCCTTAGAAGTAGAAACACCGCAAGTGGAAGGGTACCAAAAGGTAACAATTAACCCAAATATAAAGTGTAAAGTGAAGTTAGACATAGTAAAGTCCGTGCCTAATTTTAACGGAGACCACGAAGATTACGTATCGTGGAGGCTGGCGGCCATAGATGCATAAGAAATTTTCACAAGATACACAGGAAGTTAGGAGCACTACGAGGCGGTGGCAATTTTAAAAAATAAAATTAGTGGTCCAGCAAGGGCTATTCTTACACCACACAATACAGTACTGAATTTTGATGCCATAATTACAAGGCTAGATTGCACATGACGTCCTTGCGCGTGCTTAGACAGCAGTTAGAACTCGTCAGGCAAGGGGATTTAAGTTTAATGAATTATTACGACGAGGTGGAGAAAAAACTCACTTTAGTAACAAACAAAATAGTTATGACTCATGACGCAGGACTCAAGAGGGATTTGCCCTCCGCCTTAGCCGAAAATAGCAAAGAAGGAAGTGACGCATCCTACGCGAAAGTAGTTGAGGAAAGGAGTCATACTAGTGACAGTAATAGATTAGGCAAACGCACCCAGGCCAGAAAAGGAAGAAGCCAGGATAGGAACCCACATTTTGTAGGAAATAGGGGCCAAAATAAGGCGCCGGACATGAAACAGCCGGTAAGTAACAAGGATGCACAACTAAAAAATCAGGTACAGCCTATTGATGTCGATCTCTCGACATCTAGATTAAAGCAACAGACGAATGGCGAAAGAAGCAGGCCACACAGGGTTACCCTCAGAATAGACAAAACACGTCAGGAGCGTTTGTCAGGTTATAGCCGTCAAAGGGTGAATAATATTGCCCAGCAGGCTCCCATCAAAGATGAGAAAGAACACGAAGATGTGGCCGAAACTGTACGTGCCGAATTAGATGAGGAAGACAATTCAACAGAAGGCAGACTTGCAATTTTTTAGGGAACGCTAACGATTGCCGTATATCGAGCGGCACTTGACTGGTAAAACAATAAGAATCCTTATCGATACTGGAGTTACCTCATTCACTGTGAGCTCTATTCATGGGTCCAGTAATATAAAAAAAAAATGCTCCATGGTACTTTTTGGGAAAGTTGCCACATTCTTCCTATTAGACACCCTTGATACATTTGATGCCATAACAGGCTTCGATCTGCTTACGCAGGCAGGGGTGACTATTGACCTAACGGGGAACACCATAAGCTATAGTAATTCATCTGAGAAATTAAAACATTCTCAGTGCGCTGACATAAATTTTGTAACGATCCTTTTTGGTCCTTACTTGCGGCAGAGCCGGATTTCAGGTGTAGGGGTAGGACACAACGAATTTATATTGTCCGCTGGTGAAATGAGAAGATCAAGTTGTTCTTTCGTTGGTGATCAAGTTGTTCGATGTTGGTATGGCCATTGTGGTTATTGCGGATTCCACAGAGCACCGCTGGCATGCATGAAAACTTATCGACGGATTGTGTTTGGCTGTGGCAAACTGCCAGGATGACTCCTGGTCTTGTCTAGCTACACCTGTCGCCTGCTACGCTCCTAATATTCTGCTAGAAATACTCCTAGTCTTTTCCCACTGTGCCAGGAGTACTCCTGGTCTTCTTCAACTGTGCTAGGAATACTCCTAGTCTTCCCTGCCTGTGCCAGGAATACTCCTGGTCTTCCTCAACTGTGCTGTCCTAGTCTTCGCTACAACTGCTAGGAACAGCTCCTAGTCTTCAATATTTTGCTAGGAATAACTCCTAGTCTTTTACGATCCGCTGGGAATAACTCCTAGTTTTTAATACACTGTTAGGAATAGCTCCTGGTCTTCCTACTTACCATATCATTATGATACAGTGAGTGAGATACAGTGAGATTTATTATATCATATTTGCAAGTGTAATTGTGAGCATTTTTATTTGTCTTTACCAAGATTGTCCTTCGATATAATATAACGACAAAATGTATCACATAAACGAAATGGACTTTTCTCAAAATCCAAATTTAACATTTAGTTGCAAAGGAAAAGATATAGGTTTCGTAGAATACTACTACTTAACGAAATATAATAATCAGAATCCACATTCAACATTTAGTTGCAAAGGAAAAGATATAAGAAAAAGGCTCCGTTAATATACCGCGAATCCATAAAATAAGTAAAAAACGCCAACGCGTATGAATCCGGCTTTGTATAAATACAAAACATAATTAATTTTAAAAAAACAACAAGTGTAAATCCACAAAGAAAAAGAAGGGACAAATCGGAGACTATCCCTATGGATCACTCTCCCCTTAATTAAAACAGACATTCCTAGGTCTGCTTGGATAACCTTCTCCGAACGTAGCTCTATTAGGGACTTGGGCATCTTCAAAAAAGACGGTGCAGGTGATACGGTGGACTTGCTCGATTGTGCCGTGCTTTTCTCGAAAACCAAGCTGATGCTGCGGTTTGTTTGTTTTCAATTAATTTTTTTTTACTTGTTTTTAGGATTAATATGATCAGTGACCACTTTTTTCGAGCTAAGTCTAATGTATATTTTCTCAAGGTGGTTTTCAAGTAGTTGATAATTGAGAGTTCATATAATTCAAAAGCGCGGACAGCGCGGTTTTGAGACGGGCGAACCGGGTTAACGTACAAATGGACATGCAAACGAAAATCTAGGTTTGATTAAACATAGAAACAAAAGAAACAGGCGATCGAACCTAAATATAGAGTCCATACATAAAACGCATTGTTAAGGAGCATTCTGGCTCAATATAACTAAAAACGTTGTCATTATAAGTATATAAGTATGGATGGTCACAGAAAAGCGGTCGAAGGAAAAAGCGATAGAAAGTTTAGGGTGGCAAAACATTGACGCGTGGCAAAGTATTGGCTAGGGTACTGCATTCCACCAAGCGTCCTGATTGGGTTAAGATTCCTATAAATACAATCGGCTGAGATCAGAAAAACTAATTAAAAGCCAGGCAGCGAAGTGTAGTAACAAATTTTCTAGAGAAGGACAGACGAACATGTCTCAATCGAATTGGCTGTTGATGCTGATCAAGATTATATATACTTTATGGGGTCGGAAATGCTTTCTTCTGGCTATTACATACATTTTAGCGACTCTAATTTACCCTTTTACCCTATGGGCTATAAAAATTGAATAACACATAATTATATATATTGTATTTTCTTTTATTTATTTTGCCTTTTTTTTATTTATTAAAATTTAGCATTGAAACTTAAGTAACGAAAACAAATGTAATTAGCGTAGAATTGCAAGGGCAGTTCGGCTTCTGTACTTCCGCTTTTCGTAAGCTCTCTGATCATTTGAACGCTATGGAGACGCAAGAAATACAAAATATGAAATATGCCAATGAATCTGTCAGTACCTAACCCTGTCTCGGCCGAGGTTGGCGCTATGTTAAACTCTATGCAAAAGAGGATATTGTAGTCCCGGACTCGGTACGATACGAGTTCAAAGACATGCTACGAAAAAGAATTAACGCATTTTCTACCTCTAACGAGGCGTTACCTTTTAATACTTCGTTAGTAACTACAATTCGGACTGAGGACGAACAAGCAGTGTTCAAGACTTTACCCATACCCAGCAGGTGTGCCAGATTTCGTGAATAAGGAAATTTCACAATTGTTAGAGGATGGCATCAAAAGACCATCAAAATCCACATACACTAACCCAGCTTGGGTCGTTGATAAAAAAGGATTAGACAGTAACGGCAACAAGAATAAGACACTTGTTATTGACTTCAGGAAACTGAACGAAAGAACAATCGCTAACCGTTCCCAATGCCAAGTATTCAAATGATCTTAGCCAAACTAGACAAGGCGAGGTTTTTCAGCACGCTAGATTTCAAATCTGGGTACCACCAGAAATACCTGGCCGAAAACGATCGAGAGAAGACATCCTTTCAGTAAACGGCGGTAAATATGAATTCTGTCGATTGCCCTTCGGCTTAAAAAATGCGGAAAGCATTTTACCAAGCTAACATGAGAGTAGCGAAAGAAAAGACGAAATTGGTTTAAGAAAGCGTCGAATATTTAGCCTTCATTGTTACCGGTGATGGAGCAACAACAGACCCTGAGAAGGTTAAAGCAATCCTAAGATCCTTCTTGGGCCCAGCCAGCTATTATAGGGTATTCATCTTCCATAGCATGACCCTCCTGCTTGACTAACATGCTGAAAGGCGAAAATGGTTTTGTAAGTAGGCACATGTCCAGGAAGGTGGCCATAGAATTTGAGGATCAAAAAGACGCCTTTGACCGTTTGAGGAAGATATTAGCATCTGAAGATGTTATGCTCATGTATCCCGATCTCAAAAAGCCTTTCAATTTGACTACCGACGCTTCTGCAAATGAAATTGGCGCAGTACTGTCCCAAGGGGGGAGATCAATGACAATGATTTCTCGATGCTAAATAACATTACAAGCCAGGGAAAGAGAACAGGAGCTTAACGCGAGAGACGAGACAGACTCAGACATAGCTACCGTTCATAGTGAAGCGTTTCTAACATATACCATAGAAACGACAGACAATCTCTAAATTGCTATAGAAATCAAATAGTCTTAGAAGAAGCGCGATATGCACTACCACCCAATCCAATTTAAGGACAAAAACAATCTGATCGAAACATTAATATTTGCCGTCAATCCTGATGTCGTAAATGAGTTCCACTGTGAACTGCAGACTTTTGCGATTTTCCAAAACGAACTCGTGTCCCTGTTCCCTACTACTAAATTCTGGCATTGCAAGAATAAAAATTGGCATCACAAATAAAAATGAACAAATAGAAATAATTAATACCGGACAAAACCGTGCGCATAGAGCGGCACAGGAAAACATAAAGCAGTTACTTAGGGACTACTACATCCCAAAAATGTCTAAATGGTGTCTTAAAATTGACAAAAAAAATAAGAGATGCATGTCAGGCAATAATGAGAGCACCAAAACAGAACAGAAACCCATAGACATATTACACGCGGTCCCAAAAGAATTTAGGGAAAAAATATAGAGCAAAATAAAACTAGAAGAATGGGCTAACTTCGGCCACGCCGAAGTTCGGATACCTTCGCAAACTGTTCTTATTAATTACATATAAATTACCAGAATTAGAAGAAATTATATAAAACTGATAATGCCCGTGGCTCTAAGAAAATAAACTTGCAAGTAAAAAAAATTTTTCTTTTCCTTTTTTGATCCGATTGTTCTGTCAAAACTCAACAGACACATTTTTCTATATACCAAACTTACATATTCCAAATTTCGAGTGAATCGCTATTAAAATAACCAAGATTTTCATCTAAAACCAATTTTTTGGCCGATCGTTCCTATGGGGGCTATATGATATAGTACCCCGATTCTAATAAAACTTTTCAGATATGTTAGAAAGTATATAAAACTTGTAAACACCAAATTTAGTCATAATCGCTTTTAAAACAACCAAGTTATTGCTCGAAATCCATATTCATGACCGATCGTTCCTATGGGAGCTATATGATATAGTCATCCGATTGGAATGATTCCGAGATATACAATGCCTGCAGTAAAAAGAAGCCTAAGTGCAAAATTGCGTTGATCCAGACAGACGGACGGACGGACGGACAGACGGACAGACGGACATACGGACAAACGGACAGGGCTAAATTAACTCAGCTCATCGTGCTGATCAAGAATATATATACTTTATATAGTCGCAGACGCTTCCTTCTATGCGTTGCAAACTTCTGACCAAAATTAATATACCTTTTTTGCAAAGGTATAAAAAGCACAGCAAAACTCACTAGCTAGAAATAACCCTAACAGACAAAATAGGGTGTTTGACGTAGAAGAAAAAGTATACCTCAAAAGTAACAGAAGATTGGGCAACAAACTGTCCCCACTATGTATTGTACACGCGAAGTATATTCCAATTTTGGACGGTGATTTTTTAGTGTGGGCACAGCATAGTTATATAAAGCACTCGTCAAATTTATCAAATTTTGAAACAATAGTAGACTTATACAGTAAGATTAGCAGAACTCTTCCCGTAATCGCATATGCGAAAACTTTTAGAAGTAGATATAGAACACATTAGGAACAACTTAGCATGTTTAATTGTGCACCAGAGAATAGCCAGAAGTTTGGACTTTATAGGGTCCGCATTTAAAATAGAGGCAGGCTCACCAGACGCATCCGATTTAGAAAAGATTAAATTCACAGAGACTCAACTTATAGAGTCAAGTAATAAGCAGGTGATGAACTTGTTAACAGACACTGTCAATAAATTGATTAAAAAAAAGAAAGGGGTGTTTTTTGATAACCCCCCTTTTTTTTAAAAATTTTTTTTACAAAAAAAAAAAAAAATTTTTAAAAAAAAAAAAAAAAAAATTTTAATAAAAAATCCTTGTTAAACACGTAAAAAATTGATTAAAGAGAAGAAAGGGTGTTTTTTTGTTACCCCCTTTTTTTTTTATACCTTTTTAAAAAAAAAAAAATTATTTTTTTTAAGTTTAATATAATAAATCCGACAATATTTGATCATGATGATCTTAAAACTATCTTTACCGAAAATCTCACAGAGGTCCCTATAATAAGTCTAATGAGTGTATCCAAAATTAAAATATTTTAATCAGATAGCCCATAACAACAACGTTCTACAATTGCATGATGATGTGGTAGCTGAGTGCGCCGGTCGTGTTCAACCGTTAATAGACCACGACCAACTTTGCGACCTTTTGCAGGAAATCATTGCACGAGACCTGCGCCAGCGGATTACACTCAGGAAGATCAGCAACATGTCACGCACAACCCAATCACTGTAATGCAGGGCTTGTAGCTGCAAAAAGAATGAACTAAGATTAACTATGATGTCTAAAAGTATGCTTAAATTTTTCTTGATTGCTTCGCTTTCTCTTTAAACATGGGAAAGTCCTCTTTTTTTTTGGTAACGGATTGAGTGAGAGTTGTTGGAAGGGGTCAGCTTCGGGTAAAAGTAAAAGCTAGAAGGCCGAACCCAAAAAGAAAGGGTGAAAGATGTCCCTATAAATAGAGGACCCATAGTCGCCATCATTCTTTTCCAAGTCGATCGGGCCTAGCAACAGCAGGAGTGAAACAAATATTCTCAACGTGTGGGGAAAATTTTTAAAAGTGTAACAAAAGAAAAAAAAACCCGCGATTGCGTTGCAAGTGCAGAGAAAAAAACAATCATTCGATTTGCGAAAAGGAAAGAAATTTTTTTTGAGCAACTGAAAGTATCCCAAGAAAGTAAAAACAAACTAAAAGCAAGTAATTAATTGGGCTAACAGTGGCCAAACCCACAAATTCAGTATCAAAAATAAAAAGAAAAAAAAAACAAAAAGGAGACGAGTTAAGACGGTAAGCGAGCAACTTGAAAATCAAAAAGGGGTCGTTAGAGTATTTTCAATTGTAGGGCGTTCGACGACGACCACCTGATTCTTGTGACGTCACCCAGCAGCCGCTGGCTGCATGGCTTAAGAAGAAAAAAAGAAGAACAAATTCTAAGAAATTAGTCTCTGGCGAACGGTCGGCGAGCCAACTCTCCAGCGGTAACGGCGCGGTGCAGATCGATGCACGAGTGACAAAGGGCTTAGAAGTGAGGGGAAAAAAGCTGAGGAAGAAGTAACACCAAAAAGAACAACTGTGAAAGAACTTCTCAGCGAATACCAAAAGAAAAATGTCTTAAAAAAAAAATTGTAGCTAAACGGAATTTTGTCGTCGGTAAAATTATCATAAAAATTAAAGTTTAACTAAAGGGGGTGAAAATTTAAAAATGTGTAAGAGTAGGTAAGAAAAAAAAATGTAAGAATATAAAGAGACAGAAGGAGAGAAAAATGGCAGAGTGAAAAATATAAAGTAGAAAAAAAAACCAAATCAGTGTCCAATCCAAAGAAAAAATTTTAAGAAAAAACGGAAAAAGCGCAAATTGAAGAATAAAAGAAAAAATCTAAAGCAAAGTGGAAAAAAAAATGTCTCAGTGTTAAGTGTTCCTTACTCGAATGCTATCCCGTTACCTTAAATTCCCTCTCCTTCATCCTCTCCCTCTTCTCTCCCCTTCGCACCGATCAAATATCGAGAGAGAGAAGCACTTATAATAAGTTATGCGGCTCTCGCATATTTGATCTGTGAGAAGAAGAGAGGAGAACAAGCAGACGAAAAATTTTCGTCCATGAACTTGACCCAGTTATTGGGTTTTATTTTATTTTTTTTTAAGTGGCGAACAAAAAGTAAAAAGAAAAAAAAATTCCAAACCCAAATAATCTAAAGTTGCAGCTGGCGAACATCTGAAGCGCTTCATCGATGGACGTCGCAAACCGAAAACTGTAAGTCAGATTTTTGCTATTTTTTTATGAATATATTTTTTGTCTCATACAAGTTGAGACCATTTCCATTTTTTTTATTCTTTGTCTGCCATTTGTAAAAAGTAAAAAAGGAGAAGAAAAAAAAAGACCCGAAAAAAAAAGAGAAAAAATTTAAGGGCAATGGGTCTTCGTAATTGAAGAGAAGAGAAAAAAAAGAGAAACCAGAACAGAAAACAATTCGATCAACTCCACCGAAAAAAATTAAGAGCGGATTTACTTCCATGTCTAGGCCACAGCAGAGGCAATGATAGCTAAAGAAGCTTTGTAATTTTTGTTTGCCGGGAGACATTAAGTTTTTTTCTGTCCATGAAATGTATGTACGTTACTCTCTTCATAGGCGATCAAGTCCGTTTCTGCATAGAAAGAAATTCCCTCTCTCCTATCCCAGCATATAAAACACTTGAACACAGTGGGGCAAATGGCGTAAAAAGTGATACAAAATTTTTTTTTGATTTCATGGATTGTTATGGGCATTTTAATTGAGAATTGGTCATCAATTTTTTTATTTTTATTAATCAGATCTATTCTGGTTTATAACATTTATCTGCGATTTATCTGCAATTCAATTTTTTTTTCTCTCTTTGTTGGTCTCTCTTGAATTATAAATTGAGAAAAAAATAACAAAAAAAAAAAAGTCATTAATTAAGCTAGAGTGGAAATAAATTCATGTCCAAGGGGCGATTATTAGAAATGTATGTTAATGTTAATTTTATATTTAGGCAATAAATTTATACTTATAATGTGCTAAACCCAAAATAGTTTGATCTCTCGCGGCATGTCTCCCTAGCGTCTTGTGTTTTAGGGGCCTTGGAAAAAATTTAAATAATATGGAATCAAGGCCATGGAAGGGTGGGCTATTCCCTCCTCTCAACATCTGAGGAGGCTGACTCTCTCAATTATCCCGATCTGGTACAGGCGATCCTCTATAACCAAAAATTTATGTTCAACATTTTTATGGCTACTATAGCACGCAAATTTTAAATAATAATAATAACGTAGGTCACATATATGGCAAAAATATAAAAACCCCCTCGTAGCCGACGAGCCAGAAGCCGGACAAAATAAAGCGTGCGCCGTATATGAATGTTTCCATCCTGCCTACTTTGAGGTATTCGTTACCCGTTACATTTAATATTATTTTTGGCGCCCAACCATGGGGCCACTATTTAGTTAATATAATTTTCGGTGCCCAACCAAGGGACCACTATCTAGTGGCTCACGAGCATAATTTTTTATCTAACTTCTTCTTATTAATTTTCTGTCTGTTTCCTTTTTCACGCATTCTATTGAAATTAAATCATTTAATTTCTTAAATTTCCGCTGCAGCAGATTTGAAGCTAAATTGTCGGATAACAGTCATTATTTAACTTCGGTCGATTTTACTGTCCACAATTTGGATTTGAATTGCTGAATACCTGTCTTTTTTTCAAGTACTTAAATAAAATCTTTGTTTCAACGCATAGGAATATTACAGTTAAAGCTTGAATAAGCGTTCTGTTCTCCACGGGGATTCAAGAATTAATTTAATACTTTTTCTTTAAAGCATAATTGGACATTGCAAACAGCTCGCTGGATATGCAGGTGATTCATGTGATTTAACGAACTCCTGACCGCGTCTGTTACATTGAACCGATGATTGCAACTTTCATTTTGAGATTGCTGGCATAGTGAGGTAAACTAAGCCGAATGTGAAACAAATGGGTAGATCATAATTATCTCCATTGTCCACGGTTTTTTTTCTTCAATATTCCATGTTATCTCAAACTATTATTCTTTGTCTGAACATATGATCGGATAGTTAAGGGAGCCACAAGAAGGAAATAGAGGAAGACTGCTAGTGGGAGATCAAACATCATTTTATTATTTGTTGAAATAATCAAATTTTTTTTTCCTTTTATAAGATTTTCGTTATTAGGAATTTTTCTTACAGTGTTATCAAAGGTATCAGAAACTTTGTTTCGGTAGATTACAAGAAAAAAAAAAAAATATAAAAAATTAACAGAATTAAAAAAATATTTTGTAGATTAAAGAAAATTTTTAAAAATAATAAAAGTTTGAAAAGTAGTTTTGTCAAATTAGAGATAAAAAAAAAAAAAAAAATATAATTTTGTAGATTAAAGAAAGTTTTTAAAAATAAAAAAAGTTTAACAAAAAGTAGTTTTGCCAAATTAGAGAAAAAAAAAAATATAATAATTTTGTAGATTAAAGAATTTTTTTTAAAATAATTAAAGTTTAATAAAAAGTATATTTCCAAATTACAGAAATTTATTTTGGGAGATTTTAATAAAATTTTATTTTTAGATTACTGAAGAAAAATCAACTAAAGATAAATAAAAATTATTTGTAGTTTATAGAAAGTAATAATATTTAAAGATTAATAAAAACAACAATTTTTTTTTGTTTATCGCAGAAAGAATACAATAGTTCAAATTATTAAAAATTTTTTTCTTTGTAAAGGTACCTATTATTTTTCTTCAAGTTTAACTTATTGGGAAAAATATTAAAAATTTTTTGCAGTTGCAAAGAAAAGATAAACTAATTTAAAGTTAAAAATAAAATTTGAATAATAAACTATAAATTAATAAAAAGCTTTTGCAGTTACAAAAGAAAATAAGAAACTACTCAAATAGCAAGAATAAAAATAGAAAAAAAAAAGAAGAGTATAAAGTATATCACTACATTGAGAAGATCATTAAAATCACAAAATGGGCTTAGAAAGATCCGATGATGAGGAGCCAGGCCCGTCGGCCAAGTGCGACATCTGTAAGGAAGTGGTGCTTATGGCTGAAAGTTATAAAGCTAAATGCGGACACGGATTTCACAAGAGCTGTATTCAAAGGCACTTAAAAACAAATTCGACATGTCCGACATGTATGGCTACCCTAATTGGTCATACCACGCCTCAGTCTCAAGTAATAGTTGGGAAAACTAGGCAGCAAACGAGGTTGCTCAGCCAAGGGAGTGGAGGCAGTGAAAGAGCAAGATCCGAAGAAACAGGGCAAGAAAGTGTTCCAGTTAGTGTAAGCCAGGTATCAGAATTAATTACTACTTCCATTAGGGCCATGCAGAATGAACTACTAACTCAGCTAACCGAGAGAATGGGCCAATTGATCCAGTCGAATGTAGCAGTTCAACTGGCAAATCCGCAACTTCAGCAGCAAGCGTTTAGTAGCATAAACAGGGCAAATTCTCTTGATCAGCTGATGGATATGCCTAACGGAAATCAAGCTGCAGGTTCTACGCCCCCAATTCGTCCTTCTTTACTTAGATCAGCAGCGTCCGATTTGGCACAAAGGCCTGACAAAGTCGGCCATATAATGAACCATTGGAAAATACGATTTTCGGGTTCCTCCGATTCTTTGAGCGTGGATTCGTTTATTTATAGAGTTGAAGCGCTTACGCACCAAACTCTCGAAGGGAGCTTTGATCTTTTGTGCAGCAACATAACTACGTTGTTCGAGGGTAAGGCTTCAGATTTCTTTTGGAGACACCATAAATTAAATGGAGTAGTGAGATGGCCACAGTTATGCGAGGCTTTGCGTAAACAGTTCAGGGATCCCAGAACAGATGTCGACATTAGGCAAATGATTAGGGACAGCCACTTTCCCATAAAACGCTGATTGAAATTGTACGTCGGAATTTACGGCCTGACGTACAACACGAAATTTTGAATTTAGAAATTAATTCGATAGAATCCCTTCGCGACATATGCCGAAAAAGGGAATGTTTTCTTGAAGAGGTGCGGCGTTCTTACGGGTACCAGAAAACCGTTCCGTTTCGAAAACAAGTAGCAGAACTTACAGACGAGTTCTTCAGCGACGATGCCGAAGAATTCGCAGAAGCAGAATTAGGTGACGAAATCGGAGCCATTGCCTTGGTTTGTTGGAACTGCCGAAAAGAAAATCACCGGTATCAGGACTGTGAAGAGAAGAGGAAGATATTTTGCTATGGGTGTGGAGCTCCGAACGCGTATAAGCCATCTTGTAAAAAGTGCCAAAAAAACGGCAAAGCGAACCCGGCAGAGAATCGTCGCCAGCCAGGGATGTCGCAGCGAGCAACGACGAAGCACGAGTAGGTGAGGCTGATTCACAAACTCCCAAAATGTCGTTAGAAAAAGAATCCTCGTTATTATTTTGGGATAATCACTCAAATACATTTAGTCGGATAGCACAACAACTAGTTAAGAGCCCGGAGAAAAAAGTATCGCGTAATACACGGCGATTGAAAGAATATTTTAAATCAATAAAACAAATAAATGAAATAAAAAGGAAAACAGGTGATAGAAGGCCTTATGCAAAAGTTAGGGTGTTAGACCAAACCGTTGAAGGTTTATTGGACACTGGAGCAGCAATCAGCTGCATAGGTGGGAATTTGGCTAAAGAACTAATATGTAGCAAAAAGCCATTTAAAATAGTGTCGTCTAATGCTTATACAGCAGACGGCAAGCAACAGCATATTTTAGGTAAATTAGTAACTAAGATAGAATATAAAGGGGAATCTAAAGATATAGAACTATTTATAATTCCTACGTTAAGCCAAAATTTATACTTAGGCATTGATTTTTGGTCACTTTTTAATTTATTACCTTCAGAGTGGCAACTGTCAGAATTGAGTCTGGATTCAGAAAATCATGTTCTCACGGCGGCTCAGAAATTGTCACTAAATTCCGTAATTTCCAAATTTCCCTCCTTTTTAGAATCAGGGCTAGGGAGAACTCACATACTGTCCCATAATATTGATGTTGGGCAAGCCAAACCTATCAAACAGAGGCACTTTCCAATATCTCCGGCTGTCGAAAAACTTTTGTACGCAGAAGTAGATAGGATGTTAAAGCTAGTAGTGATTGAGGAATCAGGCAGTGCATGGTCTTCGCCAGTTGTTTTGGTCCAGAAACCAGGAAAGGTCAGGCTGTGCCTAGATAGTAGAAAAGTCAATGCGGTGACAGAAAAGGACGCATATCCTCTTCCGCAGATCGACGGAATTTTGAGCAGATTGCCAAAAGCAGTGTATATCACAAGTTTAGACCTAAAAGATGCCTTTTGGCAGATACCGCTAGATGTAGCTTCAAGAGATAAAACGGCTTTCACAATACCAGGAAGACCTTTATACCATTTTAAAGTCATGCCGTTCGGGCTCTGTAATGCGCCTCAAACAATGTCCCGTCTCATGGACAAGGTAATTCCTCCGTCCCTACGGAATGAAGTCTTTGTGTATCTAGATGACTTATTAGTCATTTCAGACACATTTGAATCTCACTTGAAGGTACTGCAAACGGTCGCGGGACACATTCGTCAGTCAGGTTTAACAATAAATATAGAAAAAAGTAAATTCTGCAGGCAGTCTGTAAAATATTTGGGCCATATTATTGGGCAAGGCGGTATAAAGACAGACCCAGAGAAAATTTCGGCAATTAGTAATTTCCCGCTTCCAAAAACTATTAGAGCTTTAAGGAGATTTTTGGAATGACAGGGTGGTACAGGAAATTTATACATAATTTTGCCACTCTTTCAGCGCCTTTAACAGACTGTTTAAAACAGAAAAAGAAGTTCGTCATGTCGCAAGAAGGGCAAGAAGCTTTCATAAAATTAAAAGAACATCTCTGTAAAGCCCCAGTTTTGAGAAGTCCAGATTTCGCTAAGCCTTTTTATATCCACTGCGACGCAAGCAATACAGGAGTAGGTGGAGTATTAGTTCAGAAAAATGAGGATGGGGACGAAATGTCAATAGCGTTCGTATCGAAAAAATTAAATAAAGCCCAGCGAAATTATACTGTGACCGAGCTAGAATGCTTAGCAGCTTTGATTAGTATTAAACGATTTAGAGCTTTTGTGGAGGGAATTCACTGTGATAACCGATCACGCCTCACTAAAATGGTTAATGTCCCAAAGTGACCTGCATTCTAGGCTGGCACACTCAAACTACAGGGGTTCAGATTTCACATCGAACATAGAAAAGGAAAGTAGAATATTGTCCCAGACGCCCTCTCACGAGTTCATCAAGATGAGCTGGCTGCCTTAAATGGACCAAATGGTCTGCTTCTGGATATGGAGGCACCTCAGTTTAAGTCTGTGGAATACCAGCAGTTAGTTGAAAGGGTTAAGGCTAATCAAGACCAGCTGCCTGATGTAAGGGTTACAGATAACAAGGTTTATCGTAAAGCAGAGCACCTTAATGGAGATTCACTGCATGATATGTTTGCTTGGAAATTATGGGTGCCCAAAGAGAGCGTAGGAGAAATTTTAAAACGGGCACATGACGATCCATTGGCTTCCCACGGTGGTGTCCACAAAACACTAGAAAGGATACGTCGGTATTATTATTGGCCTGGATTGGTAAATGATGTCAAAGAATATATCCAAGCGTGCAGCGAGTGTAAGGCAACCAAGGCGCCAAACCAAACGTTAAGACCACCCATGGGTAAACCATTCGAATCTCTGAGATTTTTTCAAAGACTGTACATCGATTTTTTGGGTCCATATCCCAGATCCCGAAGTGGTCACATTGGCATTTTTATAGTACTCGACCATTTCTCAAAATTCGTATTCCTAAAGGCTGTAAAGAAACTAACGGCAGATGTAGTTATAAAATACCTGCAAGAAGATTTGTTTCACATGTTTGGAGTACCGGAGAATATCGTCTCAGATAATGGGTCCCAATTTAGAGCAGCGAAATTTCAAAGTTTGGTGAAAGCGCACCGAATTACGCACACGCTCACGGCGGTACATGCTCCGCAGGCCAACGCGTCCGAACGAGTCAATCGCTCGGTTATAGCTGCCATTAGGGCTTACATACGCCCAGACCAAAAGGATTGGGATGAGCACTTAAGTAGCATTTGTTGCGCCTTAAGATCGGCCATACACTCAGGTATTGGCACTACTCCTTATTATATGGTTTTCGGTCAACAAATGATCACTTCCGGTGGTACATATTCCCTGCTACGGTCGCTGAATATGCTGGAGGATCGGGCTGCTACATTTTCAAAAGAGGATTCGCTTGAAATAATTCGTAATCAGGCGCGTAAAGTGTTAGAAAAACAACATATGCGTAATGAGAATAAATATAATCTAAGGTCGAAAGAATTGTCTTATCAGGTGGGCCAAGAGGTTTAAAGACGGAATTTTAGGCAGAGCAATTTTCAAGGCGGCTATAACGCCAAGCTGGGACGCCTGTTTGTAAAGGCTAGGATTCGGCGGAAAATTGGCAATTCTATATATGAATTGGAAGACTTGAAAGGAAATATGATCGGAAGGTACCATGGGAAGGATATAAGGCCATAACAGCTACAAGCAAGACAGCCTCGTGGTCTCCCTACCCCAAGTCTGATTTGGGCAGGGGGAATTTGTAATGCAGGGCTTGTAGCTGCAAAAAGAATGAACTAAGATTAACTATGATGTCTAAAAGTATGCTTAAATTTTTCTTGATTGCTTCGCTTTCTCTTTAAACATGGGAAAGTCCTCTTTTTTTTTGGTAACGAATTGAGTGAGAGTTGTTGGAAGGGGTCAGCTTCGGGTAAAAGTAAAAGCTAGAAGGCCGAACCCAAAAAGAAAGGGTGAAAGATGTCCCTATAAATAGAGGACCCTTAGTCGCCATCATTCTTTTCCAAGTCGATTGGGCCTAGCAACAGGAGTGAAGCAAATAGTCTCAACGTGTGGGGAAAAAATTTTAAAAAGTGTAACAAAAAAAAAAACCCGCGATTGCGTTGCAAGTGCAGAAAAAAACAATCATTCGATTTGCGAAAAGGAAAAAAAAATTTTTTAGCAACTGAAAGTATCCCAAGAGAGTAAAAACAAACTAAAAGCAAGTAATTAATTGGGCTAACAGTGGCCAAACCCACAAATTCAGTATCAAAAATAAAAAGAAAAAAAAAAACAAAAAGGAGACGAGTTAAGACGGGCGTTCGACGACGACCACCTGATTCTTGTGACGTCACCCAGCAGCCGCTGGCTGCATGGCTTAAGAAAAAAAAAGAAGAACAAATTCTAAGAAATTAGTCTCTGGCGAACGGTCGGCGAGCCAACTCTCCAGCGGTAACGGCGCGGTGCAGATCGATGCACAAGTGACGAAGGCCTTAGAAGTGAGGGGAAAAAGCTGAGGAAGAGTAACACCAAAAAGAACAACTGTGAAAGAACTTCTCAGCGAATTCCAAAAGAAAAAATGTCTTAAAAAAAAAAAAGGAAAAAAAATCGTAACTAAACTGAATTTTGTCGTCGGTAAAATTATCATAAAAATTAAAGTTTAACTAAAGGGGGTGAAAATTTAAAAATGTGTTAGAGTAGGTAAGATAAAAAAATGTAAGAATATAGAGAGAAAGAAGGAGAGAAAAATGGCAGAGTGAAAATATAAAGTAGAAAAAAAAAACCAAATCAGTGTCCAATCCAAAGAAAAAATTTTAAGAAAAACGGAAAAAGCGCAAATTGAAGAATAAAAGAAAAAATCTAAAGCAAAGTGAAAAAAAAAAATGTCTCAGTGTTAAGTGTTCCTTACTCGAATGCTATCCCGTTACCTTAAATTCCCTCTCCTTCATCCTCTCCCTCTTCTCTCCCCTTCGCACCGATCAAATATCGAGAGAGAGAAGCACTTAAAATAAGTTATGCGGCTCTCGCATATTTGATCTGTGAGAAGAAGAGAGGAGAACAAGCAGACGAAAAATTTTCGTCCATGAACTTGACCCAGTTATTGGGTTTTATTTTATTTTTTTTTTTAAGTGGCGAACAAAAAGTAAAAAGAAAAAAAAATTTCCAAACCCAAAATAATCTAAAGTTGCAGCTGGCGAACATCTGAAGCGCTTCATCGATGGACGTCGCAAACCGAAAACTGTAAGTCAGATTTTTGCTATTTTTTTATGAATATATTTTTTGTCTCATACAAGTTGAGACCATTTCCATTTTTTTTATTCTTTGTCTGCCATTTGTAAAAAGAAAAAAAGGAGAAGAAAAAAAAAGACCCGAAAAAAAAGAAAAGAGAAAAAATTTAAGGGCAATGGGTCTTCGTAATTAAAGAGAAGAGAAAAAAAAAGAGAAACCAGAACAGAAAACAATTTGATCAACTCCACCGGAAAAAATTAAGAGCGGATTTACTTCCATGTCTAGGCCACAGCAGAGGCATAGATAGCTAAAGAAGCTTTGTAATTTTTGTTTGCCGGGAGAAATTAATTTTTTTCTGTCCATGAAATGTATGTACGTTACTCTCTTCATAGGCGATCAAGTCCGTTTCTGCATAGAAAAAAATTCCCTCTCTCCTATCCCAGCATATAAAACACTTGAACACAGTGGGGCAAATGGCGTAAAAAGTGATACAAAATTTTTTTTTGATTTCATGGATTGTTATGGACATTTTAATTGAGAATTGGTCATCAATTTTTTTTATTAATCAGATCTATTCTGGTTTATAACATTTATCTGCGATTTATCTGCAATTCAAATTTTTTTCTCTCTTTGTTTGTCTCTCTTGAAATATAAATTGGAAAAAATAACAAAAAAAAAAGTCATTAATTAAGCTAAAGTGGAAATAAATTCATGTCCAAGGGGCGATTATTAGAAATGTATGTTAATGTTAATTTTATATGTAGGCAATAAATTTATACTTATAATGTGCTAAACCCAAAATAGTTTGATCTCTCGCGGCATGTCTCCCTAAGCGTCTTGTGTTTTAGGGGCCTTGGGGAAAAAAAATTAAATAATATGGAATCAAGGCCATGGAAGGGTGGGCTATTCCCTCCTCTCAACATCTGAGGAGGCTGACTCTCTCAATTATCCCGATCTGGTACAGGCGATCCTCTATAACCAAAAATTTATGTTCAACATTTTTATGGCTACTATAGCACGCAAATTTTAAATAATAATAATAACGTAGGTCACATATATGGCAAAAATATAAAAACCCCCTCGTAGCCGACGAGCCAGAAGCCGGACAAAATAAAGCGTGCGCCGTATATGAATGTTTCCATCCTGCCTACTTTCACCAAGGACGGCAACAACTTTAAGGGGGAAAAGTTAACTGTATTAACAGTTGAACCACATAGTTGGTCAATAAATACTTTGCTCCGGCAACGCCGAAAAAAAAGGTTATTTTATAAAAAAAAAAAAATCGTAAAGCGTCATTTGCTATGCCAATAAAAAATAGGCGGTGGTTCTTACAAACATTTTATTTATAAATATATAAAAAAAAAAAAAAAAAAGGAAATGTTTTTACCAAGAAAATATATTTAAGGGAAAAAAAAGAAAAAAAGAAAAAAATCGCGGTGGCTACTTTTGATTGGTCGCTGCCGGCGTCAGCGACAAAATCAAAGGCCAAGGGCTAGTGAAAACGAAATCTGCAAGAGAGTGGACGTTGGACCATTGATCAGGAAAGTTTAGTCGAAGAGTTGAGCTAAGACTATGTACGTGATCAGTTCATTGTTTATCTAAAAAGTGCGCCCAACTGTAAAACAATAGGAGTTCGTAAGTGACAGGAAGGAATACATACAGCGAAGCATAATTACTAAGACACAGGATATAACGCATCTAAGATACCAGGCAAAGGAGCTATATAATATAGCCAACCAATTTTGATGAAACTTGGTGGATATGTCAGGAAGTATATAAAACTCACAAATAAATACAAATTCGTGATATTTCATTGGCAAACAACAAAGTTATTGAGGTTAAAGCTTATGCACAACCTATCATTCCATGGGAGCTAAATTATATAGTCATCACCTTTTTTGCAAAGTTATAAAAAAACACGACTGTAGATTGACATGGTTTGAAAGTTTAAATGAGCGAAACTAAGATAATTGTTACTACATGATGAATGAGAGTGAGGTGCTTGCATAGCTTTTCAGACATGTCTGGTGTAAAATTTTAAATTAGAGAAGCAAAAGTGATTTGATGGTAAGTTAACATAAGCCAAAGCTAAATCAACTATAGATAGCTAAACTGGATATTCGGCGTTATATGCGTTACGACAATGCTGACGTTGCTTATCCCAAGAGCGTGAATGTGCAATGTCAGCGATCTTCGAAACCGACGTCTGGCTCAGCGACTAGTTAGGGCTAGTTTGTAAGAATAAAATTGCTGGCCGAGCCAGCGTGAAAAAACACGCTCTTGCTGAAAAATTGTCACAAGTGTGACGTTGCTTGTGATTTATAAAACATAATTTGAAAATAATATGTACGATTTGGTTTGTTACATACCTAAAAAAAGTAGACACATTAACAATCATAAATGATAACACCATAGCAACGTAGCAAAAAAAAAAAATTCGGGATGAATGGTGGAATGCGGTATCGTTGCCAGTACTTTTCTAGGTGCCAATGCTTTGCTACCCCAAATATTATGTCACTTTTCTCTTTGGTCGGCATTCTATGCCGACCGCGCCACATAGCTGCTGAAATTGCTTTCCCTCGAGTGCGTCGTCTCTCATACTGCTTTACCCTTTCCTATACCATACTGCCACTCCGTCGTTTGCCGCCTGTCTATCAAATATGAAAATTACGTCATCTTATCGAATAAGTGTTACAACGATGCACTTTGCTTTTATCGACGGATTTCATGTGATGGGGTACGACGCAACGAATTTATTTTAGGGATGGTGAAATAAGAACACAGTTTGTGTCCACAACGGTATAATTTTATTGGTGAATTCCTTTTTGTTTAAACCGGTTATGATAGAGAATTTTGGTAGTGTATCCGCTTCGTCGGTGTGCCGGTTGTTGTTGGTGTTGCTGCTTCTGGTCTTGCCTATCTACCTATCTCTATCTTTTGTCTGCTATTTTCCCTACATTCCACTAGGAAGTATTCTTAGTCTTCTGTCACTGTGCCAGGAATACTCTGGGCCCTTTCTAACAATGCTAGAAATAGTTTTAGTCTTCCCTGCCTATGCCAGGAATCCTCCTATTTGTGATGGGAGTGCTACGAAACGATTACGCATGTGGCTTTTGCAGGATCGATGGGCATAGTCGAGTCGGGTTCTACTATGGTCAATGAATATCTCACCCGACTGGACTTTATTTTGGGCGGACTGCGTATTAACAAGGTACATAGTCCAAATAAATGATAATAAGAATATTTTATTAAAAGAATTAATTATGTGATTTATTGGAATGGGGAGAAAATAGTGAGAATAAATACTTAGAATGATTGGAATTATTAATCGATACTTTGAGTGTCCTGTACTTTAAATTGCGCGGAATTATATAACATAGTTAAAAAACCAGAATTGCAGCTTAGAACGAAAGTTACAACACGCACGAACGTTTTTTTTTTTTAATTTTATGGAGATATATAATTTGGTCACGCACGCACAATTGCCAAAAATAATCGTTCTTTTTTTTTTAAATTAATTTTCTGAGGGAATGTCGTGACTGTGCTTAGGTCACACTGTGGTCACGTGGCAACTCTGACGGTAATTCAGCCACAGCTGATACACACAGATGTACTTTAATAATATTTACAGTGAGTCAAAAAAGTATTGGCACACCCACAAAGTTGAAGTTTTTCGTGCTATAACTTTTCATCCAATAACAAATTTGAAAAATTTTAAACAGTATTCTCTAATTTCATGGTTTTATTATACATCTAAACAACAAAAAATATAAATTTCAACGTTTTTTTATGAATTTAACCTTAAAAAGTAAAAAAAAGTCACAAATTCACATCAAAAAAGTATTGGCACATTTCTTAGTTTAGCTTATGCTTTTGGCGTCGCAACGGTAAATTCCTGGTATTTTTACTCTTGTTTCTTACTTCTTCGTACTTCCGATAATTATATAAGATGCCAATCACTTTTGATCGCAAATTCAACGGACAGAGACGTAGAAAATGGGCCGAGGTAGTGAAATTTCCGTAGAACTTCGTAAATTAATAATAAAACTGTATTTAGAAAAAAAAATCCTATCGCGAAATTGCCAAAATTGTTGATAAGTCATGGTCTAGTGTTCGAAACATCGTTATGCATTATTGCAATACAGGCAAAATAGCTCCGGAGAGCAGATCCGGTCGCCCAAAAAAATTAAGCGAACGCCAGGAGCGGATTGTGGTGTCCACGGTGGCACAAAATCCGAAAACTTCGGCAGTCCTGTTGTGCGAGACATTGCAGAATTCGTTTGAAGTCAATGTTAACCCCCAGACAATTCGCAATACCCTATATAGGGCTGGGTATCATGGCCGTGTCCCACGTCGCAAACCCTTCATTTCGAAGGCAAACAAGAAAAAGCGGCTAGAATTTGCTGAACAGCACTTAAATAAGCCGGACTCGTTTTGGAACACCACAGTATTCAGTGATGAATCAAAATTTAACCTATTTGGGTCAGATGGTGCACAATAAATTTGGCGAAAGCCAAACAAAGAGCTTCAAGAGAACAACCTACTCAAAACAGTAAAACACGGTGGAGGTAACGTGATGGTTTGGGAGTGTTTTGCGGCATCTGGTGTCGGAAATCTTGTGTTTATAGATGAAACAATGAATAAGCATGTATATAGAGACATTCTCAAAGAAAATTTAACTCCAAGCGTTGAAAAAATGGGCCTTAATGGGACAACTTGGCAATTTCAACAAGATAATGACCCGAAACATGCATCTTATCTTGTTCAAGAGTGGTTGATATACCATTGCAAACAACTGAAAACACCCCCACAATCGCCGGACTTAAATCCAATTGAGCATGTGTGGCATCTTCTAGAGCGTAAGATTAGATCTCATCACATTACGTCGAAGGATTCCCTAAAAGAGGCACTACTTGCAGAATGGAATAAAATAACACCTTCCGAAACTGCAAATCTGGTAAACAGTATGAAAAGACGTTTACAGGCCGTCATTCAGTCAAAAGGAGGTCCCACAAAGTATTAGCTCGGTACACCTGCAATGGAGCAAGCTATTTCGATACCTGTGCCAATACTTTTTTGATGTGAATTTGTGACTTTTTTTACTTTTTAAGGTTAAATTCATAAAAAAACGTTGAAATTTATATTTTTTGTTGTTTAGATGTATAATAAAACCATGAAATTAGAGAATACTGTTTAAAATTTTTCAAATTTGTTATTGGATGAAAAGTTATAGCACGAAAAACTTCAACTTTGTGGGTGTGCCAATACTTTTTTGACTCACTGTATTTGGCGCTTTCAAAATTGTATTAAAAACAAAAAACAAGTGCAGGTGCGAATATTTTGTGGGAGTAGTGCGGGAAAATAATAAAACAAAAATTGACCCAAATTAACGTTTTATATATGTATATGGATGTATGCAAATGCCGATACACACAGATGTATATGTAAATTAAAAGATTTATGAACACCACGGCGGATTTTGTTTAGTCTGAAACAGGAACTTAAATTATTTAGCCGATGATAGCGTTAGCTTAGCAATCAAAGTCGGCTTATTACGGCGCCACCGGAGTAAGGATTTATTGGCCGACAAGGCGGCTCAATAGGCGGCTCCCTTACAAAACTAAGCTAGAAAAATTAAAGTAAATCTTAACTAAAGCTTAAGCTTTGAATCATAAAAACTTATGGTAAGCAAAATAATGTTCATGCGGAGTTCTCGTGGTGTGCAGGGCCGAGTCAGCATAATGCATCGACTAATCACCGCTTGCAACGTGTTTACACAATACCACAAACGCCTGACCCAGCAACATTGCCGCCGCGCGTGTATCATTCCCGCTGCGAGGGCCGTTCACGAACTAGGTCGTTAACTATTCCCTCCTTAAAGTTGTTGCCGTCCTCGGTGACGCTTAATTCCTTTGCCAACGCTTGTAGTTTGAGGGAGGCCTTTCTTCGGTTCCAGCATTGTTGAATAACGCCAATGCAGCAAATGGTGAGACCGATGGCTATACCAGTTATGAGCCAGACATTGGTTGTTCCTCCCGACGTTACATCGTCTCTTAGCTGCCTGATTATGTCTAGACTATGCACATTCATTCTTTTAAGCAGTGGCAGGCTAAGCACTTGGACATGTCCGGTAATATTCAGGAGCGGAGATGCCACAATGCCGGTTCCCTTTTTTATGACTCGGTTGTAGTTGATAAAAATGGTCTCATTTATATCCATATCCATAATATGTTTGTTTGCGATACCACAGAAGCAGCGGACAATTTCTAAAACCACTCCCTGAAGGATCTGTTGGAGAATAAAGAAGCGACTTGTGATGTCAGAGACATCAGCGGAGAAGAGCATGTGTATCAGATTGAAGAACAACACATTCTGATAACTAATGCAAAAAACATGACAATAATTCCAAATAAAATCCTTTCTTGGTCTCGTGGGCTATTATCGAAAATTTATTAGAGATTTTGCTACCATTACCAAACCACTTACATAACAGCTGAAAGGCAAAAAAGACCGTTAAAATCAGCACAGAGTTCATTTCTGCATTTGAAACATGCAAAACTCTCCTTTGCAATGACCCAATTTTACAATATCCAAATTTCTCTAAACAATTTATTTTGGAGCTAAACAATATTATTGGAGCTGTCCTTTCACAAGGGTCACCAAATAACGAAAAACCTGTATGTTTTGCTAGCCGTACGTTAACAGATACAGAACTCAACTATTCAACAGTCGAGAAAGAAATGCTTGCGATAATTTGGGCAACTAACCATTTCCGCCCCTACCTTTTTGGTCAAAGATTCTAAATAGTTACCGACCATAGACATGGCTAACGAATTTCAAAGAACCCAATTCCAAACTAGTCCGTTGGAAACTTCAGTTACTGGAGTATAATTACAAAATAACACATACAAAGGGTTCTGAAAATGTGGTAGCTGATGCTGTCAGTAGAATTCCAGCAGAAATAAATATCAACAGCCAAGCAGTAGATCGGGAAGAACATATGTAATTTATACCAATAACGATATTTTCGACATAATAAATCAAAGCCTCACAGAATACTTCCTTCCCACAAAACTCTATAAAATCATCCGATGTACAAACATGTTGGATGATATTACAGACGCAAATCATGTCGAACAAAAAATTAGGAAAAACCACATAAATAGTAATCATAGAGGAATAGACGAGACAGTAGCGCATCTAAAAAAATGCTTTACACGCCCTATTTAAAATCAAAAGTATCCTCTATAATTAACGAATGCGATGTCTGTCGAACCTTGAAATATGATAGAAATCCACAAAAGTTAGTTTTTCAAGAAACAGAAACTCCCACAGTACCAATGCAAATTTTGCATATTGACCTTTATTCAATAAACAACAACACAATCCTCACAATTATAGACAAATTCAGTAAATTCGCAATGGGATATACAATATCTTCTAGAGACACTTTAAACATTGTTAAGGCAATGAGAAAGTTTTTATGCTGCTTTGGTGTTGTGACGAAGTACAATTTTGGGTACTTCGCCATAATGTACATATATATATATATAACAAGTCGTATGAATTAATTTTAAGTTTATACTCTGACTTGTTGTTAGTATTTTCATAGGAACTAGTTCCCTTAGAGCATCTCTAAATCAGACCACACACACATACACATACATCGGGCCACCAAAGACATAAAGCAAGCAATGCAACGGGACTTGCCCAAAAGTCGCCAACTGCTACTGCGCAGTTTCTATTGCCTATTATATACATATATAAGTTAATTAAATTAGGTTGTCCCACGATGTCCACAACCTTTGGGTTAGTAATGACTTCTGTTGGTGATTGTCCAATTATGTCGATTATGATGGAAGACTTGACTTCGTCTTCTTATTACTGGCCTTGTGGCTCAGCAATGTTTCAATTTAAATAACAAAATTACGGCTTGTAATAGCCGGCAATGCCGGCTCAGTATAACAGATAAACAATCAACTTGCGCAACGTCAAGTATCATGTTTCCAGTACTGACTTTGCATTGGGGCATTGCGCTGACAATGATGTGTCAGCGGAATGCGCATGCGAGGGTAGCCTAAACACTAATGATATAACAAGCGAGGGTTACTTGTTAACTATTCCCCCACTAAGTTCGTGACCGGCCTCGGTTACATTGTACTTGTCGATAGTTTCTTGCACCTTCTTCGATACCATTTTGCGCTTGTAGAGGTGGTAGATGACAATGAAACAGCTGAAGGCGACGCTCATAATTATACCGCCGATGCACCAGTTGGCTTGGGAGTCAGATGATTCCAGATCTTCCTTAAACTCGCTGATGACTTGTAAGTTTTGGGTGTTCATCAACTGGAGTTGTGGTAAGCTTAGCACGGGGTCATGACTTATGATGTTGAGAAGTGGAGACCCTGCAACGGCTGGTCTCTTTTTTAATGCTTCTAGTTGGTTGGTGAATTTAGTTCTGTTGATCATGCTGAAGCGTTCAAAGGTGATGAGATAGGTGCCGTTGATGCTGATTTCTGGCCCGTCATCAACGCTTACTCTTGCTGAACTCTCATTGATGATTATCACGCCGTCATCTATTTCGGCGATGGATCTTAGGTCGCTGGGTTGAGTTCGACAATTTGCCGTGCTCCCGGCATGTAGAGCTCGAGCGCAAGTATCGCCCTTTGCTACCTTGCAGATTGCGCCATAGTTGGTAGTAGTACATCCTGAAGTTGCCAGAATATCACCGTCACAATCAGTTATCTTGTAGCTGTAGTATGGTGTGGTGATGGGATACAGGGTGAATTGCTATCTTGCTACAAACGGACTTAATCTTTGTATATGTCATTAATACATGGACAATATTTTCGGACTGGAGTACTTTTATGGAAGAGGCTTCCATCAGGCTAACTATAGGGACTTCTGAAGGGTGTTCATTAAGTATTGATTTCAAGTCACGATGATCAAAAATGGTGGGGTTTACTATGCCTGATTTAGCGAGAGTGATTGTGAGAATTAAATTTTGTATTTCTGTTGTTAACATTCTGTTTCGTGCCAAAAGTGCCTCATATAGATGGGGGCTGTCTACGAAGTTGGCTTTCTTAGCCTTTATAATTTCATTTACGGTAGAGGTTAGCTGATTGATTTGTTTTTGTGTTTCGGAATTTATAACTATTTGCATATTATTTGCATTAATAAGTTTTGCCTCGGAAAATTTGATCATCTTAAAGTCGGAAGCATCCGGTGTGCCAGCCACCACTTTCAGCGCGGTGCCTAGAAAGTCTAAGCTCCTGGCCATCCTATGAAATTTTACCTCAATTTTCCTCGACATGTGTTTACTAACCTTGCCATTTTCTCCCTTGAGTATGCTTTTTAGGGGGGCTGCTATAAATGCAAAGTCTTTTATGAAGACCCTATAGTAGCTGGCTAATCCAAGGAAGGACCTGAGGCTGTAGAGGTTTTTTGGTTCAACATACTCTTGGATGGCCTTGACTTTTTCGGGATCAGTTTTTATTCCGTGTTTTGTCACTAAGAAACCTAGGAATTCAATACTTTCTTTGAAAAACTGCGTTTTTTCTTGTGAGACTCTCATATTAGCCTCACACAGACATTTTAGCACCATGTCAACATGTTTCACATGGTCGAACTCATTTTCTGAGAAGACGATTACGTCGTCTACATATACGTAACATGTTTTCCCTATCTGTTCCCTTAGGACGTCATCTATTGCCCTTTGAAAAATGCTTGACGCGTTTTTTTAAGCCGAAAGGCAGACGGCAAAATTCGTACTTGCCGCCATTTACCGAGAACGACGTTTTTTCCCGGTCCTGTTCCGCAAGGAAAATCTGGTGGTAACCTGACTAAGTCTAAGGTTGTAAAAAATTTTGCCTTCCCCAGGTTCGCTAGAATCATGGGGATGCTGGGCATTGGGTAGCGATCGGCAATAGTTCGCTCATTTAGCTTCCTAAAGTCGATTACAAGGCGCTTGTTCTTATCGCCGTTGATGTCGGTCCCTTTTTTGTCAACAACCCAAGCTGGGCTGTTGTATGGTGACCTTGATGGTCTAATTAAACCATTCTTGAGTAAACATTCAATTTCTTTCTTTACAAAGTCCGATACTCCCATTGGCAGGGGGTACCATTTGGAGTAGACTGGCTCGTTGTCCACAGTTCTTACTGTGGCTACAACGGAGGTATTAAAGGGTAACGCCTCGTTAGAGGTTGAAAATGCCTTTTTCCTCTTTAGTACCATGTCTTTGAACTCCTTTTTTATTGAGTCTGGTACAACTATGTCATTTACGTTGGTAAAATTTACGTTAGAGCACTCATGGAACTCAATCTTTTCCTGTTTGCCTAAGTAACTTAACTTGCTATCCCGAAGGTTCAACGTAACTCCCACTGGAGCCGTGAATAGAGCTCACAGTGAAGGGCTTTTCGGCTGGTGTCACTACTTTTAGCTCCTTTACGGGCCTAATGTAGTTTTTAGCCACCCCGGTGTCTATTAGAATTTTTAAATTTCTCCCAGCCAGTTGTCCTCTGATGAACGGCAGCCGGGAGCGTTCCCTAAAAAATTCACCGAATCATTAAGGTCAATGGATTCGTTTTCATCGTCGATACAGGCTACAGCTTCTTCTGCTGCCTGCTCGTATTTATTATTTTGGTCAACATAGTTGCCTTGGGCTATGTTGTTGACACGTTGTCGTCTGGCGCCTGTAAAACGTTCTGAAGAGTTTGGTTTTTTCTGAGTCTGAGAAACTAAGTTCTGATTGTTGCCAAACTCCGTGCGTTGTTTAAACCTGGACGAAGTATCGACTTCCATCGGCACCGGACGTTCTTCCTGGCTTTCTTTTCTATTCTCCTGGTGAGTTTGCTGTTTTTTAAAAAAATGAGTGTTCTTTTCCTGACTTCTATCATCCCTATTGCCTTTACCTTGTTTGTTGTGCGATCGGTACCTGCTACATTCGATCCCTTGATTTTTTTCTTCTAGCGCTCTAGCGTATGATACAGAGAAAACACTGCGCTCAATGCTAGCCTCGGCTTCTTGGGCCAATGCCAAAGCAGAAGGCAAGTCTTTTGGCTGCGCTGGGAATACTAATGCTCTCAGATTCTTCTTCAGGCCCGAAATGAAAGCATGTAGGGAATCTGCCCTGGCCTCATTATTAAGTAATTCGGCCTGTTGAGGTTCATGGGACATGACAATTTTGTTTGTCACCAACGTTAGCTTTCGTTCTACTTCGTCGTAATAGTTCATGAGGCTTAAGTCGCCCTGTCTCACCAACTCTAGTCCTTGTCGTAAAAGGCGTAACGACGTTTTGTCAGAGTAGGTGCAATCTAACCTAGCTATGATAGCGTCAAAGTTCAACACAGTATTGTGTGAGACTAACAACGCTCTAGCTGGTCCTCGGATTTTATTCCGAATTATTGTTACCGCTTGGTAGAAATTAGCGCTGCCCGCAAATGGTTTGAATAATTCAAAGGCATCACTGGCAGATTGCCTCCATGCTACGTATTCATTTGCCACGCCGTCAAAATCGGGTACCGATTTTATAATGTCAAGTGGCAGGTCGCATCGAATGTTTTGGTCTACCGTTATTCTCTTTTATGTTTCTACCTGTGGCGTTTCTATGCGCAAGTTATTTATCTGCTGTTGCAGCTGACTTAATTCTTCCCGGTGCCTTGCCTCCTGACGCTGTAAAGCGTTTTGGGGCAGGTCAAAAAGGTCGAGGGTGTATCTTGGCAAGAAATAAATGTCTATTGAAAGATTATGTTAATTTGTTTAATTGCACTTCGCTAAATTTAACACTTGATTGTTATCTTTTCTTTTTTTTTTTTTTTTTTTATTTTGGAACTATTAAGCTTTTTTTTATTTTCTTTTTTTTTTTTTTTTTTAAATTAATTAGTAACCTTTTGAATCAATACTCAATGAACTTACATGTTCTGAGACGTTCCTAGCTAGTTCTGCTAAATTTCCGTTGGGCGCCAGTTAATTAAATTAGGTTGTCCCACGATGTCCACAACCTTTGGGTTAGTAATGACTTCTATTGGTGATTGTCCAATTATGTCGATTATGATGGAAGACTTGACTTCGTCTTCTTATTACTGGCCTTGTGGCTCAGCAATGTTTCAATTTAAATAACAAAATTACGGCTTGTTGCCGGAGTACAATTAACACAAGTTGTGTCTTCTTTATTCAATATTGAACTTTTAAACAATCAACTTGCGCAACGTCAAGTATCATGTTTCCAGTACTGACTTTGCATTGGGGCATTGCGCTGACAATGATGTCTCAGCGGAATGCGCATGCGAGGGTAGCCTAAACACTAATGATATAACAAGCGAGAGTTACTTGTTAACTTATACGCATGTCACGCCATATATATATGTATGTTTCTATGCATGCATATATACGCATGTCACGCCATATATATATATATGTATGTAGCAATAGGTATTGCAACGGGACTCGCGAATGAAGACGACAGAGTTATTGCGCAGTTTCTTTTGTTCTAGAAACTTCTAAAGGCCTAAGCTACGCATGTTTTTCGGCGACTGCATCGATCGCGTCATCGCCAAAATGCGTTGGTAAGTTTTGATTGGTCGCTGCCGGCGTCGGCGACAAAATCAAAGGCCAAGGGCTGTCGAAAATTAAATCGACAGTTCAGTTGAGCTAGGACCGAGATCAAGATAAGTCGGAAGCAAAAGTAAAGTGCGTGAATATAAATATATAAAGTGAAGATAGTGTCTCAGGATATAACTACGACCAGGATACCGCAGGAAGTATTAATCATCAACTACAAGGAGTAGACGACGCAGAGTTACGAAGGAATTTAGCAGACTACCAAGTTAAACAACCATCCCAGATACAAAGTTAACAAGCGTGTGTGTAAAGCGGGTGGGTCTAACCAGTGGCCAACAGGGCTACCCCCATAGCAAGTTTATCAGGTCAAAGTGTGGTAAAGAAAATAGCAGGTTATATTTAACTAGTGTTTAGGTCAGAGTGACATTAATAAAATTTATAATGCTTGACACCGAATCGCAAAAACCAGTCTTATCCTCAGCGTTACATCCTGTCACTTTAGTTTCCTCTATTGTATTGTGTTTTAATATATGCATGCTGGCAAATCACAGAGTATCCCAAGTGCACCATAAGTCAATTACATTGTTCACATACCCCGCATGAAAGCCCCGCCAGCAAGAATTCAATTTAAAAAGTCAACGATAGATCTGTCTAATCACCGACATAGCTAATTCACCCAGCAGAGTCAAGATAGAGTAATCAGTAGAATCAACGACAGAAAATTAGTTTTAAGCAAGCCAGCGATAGAACTAGGTACAAAACCATCGTCAGAGCTAACGTACTCAGCAGAGTCACGGTAGAGTACTTAGTATAATCAACCCCCAGGAATTTAGTTGTAAGTGAGTCAACGATAGAACTAAATACAAAATCATTGACATAGCTAATAGACTCAGCCGAGTCGTGATCAAATATACAGCAGAATCATCGACAGACAATTCGTTCAGCAAGCACAGTTAGAATTTAAAAATTGCAGGCAAGTCAAAGAGAAACAGAAAAACGCTGCAGCGAAGCCCAGTTTCGAATTCATGCGATGGTACAGTCAAAGTATCATAGGAAAACCAAAATTCATACACCGTACATAGCAACCAAAGCACTCTAGCATTTTTTTTTGTCTCCTTCTCCCACACTGAATTGTTTTGATGAGGAACAGAAGGGGGGGTCTCCTGATTGGTTCCTATTGGTCGACTTCGCATCGCTACTCACATTACCAATGTACAAAGCATAGCAGTAACGGCGAACATTAAAATAAAAGAAACTGCAATTAATAACTGTAAGAATAATTGCAGCTTCTGAGATAAGCAGAGCAACTTCTATTTGGAGTAGATGGAAGTACAAGAGTCACCAGGAAGACGTCAACCAGAACAGTCGATCCTACTCTCGTCAAGGATTTATCAAGCAGACTTCAACGCAAGCAGTCCAAGGATACACAAGAGTCCTTAAATATAATCAACAGTGAACAACAAGGATCAAAGTCAACAAGCAACCAAGGATATTCATCGCCAACCAGAATCAACCAACGATATTAAAAGTCAACCAGGATTAACCAACGATATTCAAAGTCAACCAGGACCAACCAACGATATTCATTGCCAACCAAGATTAACCAACGATACGCAAAGTCAACCAGGATCAACTAACGATTCACAAAATCCACCAGGATCAATCAACGATATAACAAACCAACCGAGAATACTTAGTCATCAGTCCTCAAAGACACCCCGAGTCAAGAAACCTACGCATAGTCAACAAGTTATCAAGGATACACAGGATAATTAGCCCGTGGCAATATTTATCATTTATTAAAATTAAACACCGCCTGTTTAATTAATTGTTCAATTACAGCAACGTTCTATTTGGATACTCTAGCAACATGGGTGTCAAATGGATCACGTATCGCCGAAAAGCTGAACTAGATAATTTCTTTACGGAATTTGGATTAACACAAGGCGGCACCGTGGAAGAAATGCGCAGCCGATTTTCCAGTTTTGTCATAACCATAAACCAGACGTGCTTGCACGCCTAGCAGAATTAGAAGCCCACTATGGACAGACGGCAACCATCGACAAGGGCCTGGATATTAAACCACGATCACGTTCTGTATTTCCCGCAAGATGCACAGAGCAGGCCATCGAGATCGAGATAACCAGGCATCAAGCAACCACAGCAGGTAAGTCAACTACACTACGATCCACGGAAAACCTCAGCCCATCGACCATAGCAGATAAAGTGTCCAAATGGGGCATTAGCTTCGATGGGACAACCGATCCACTTTATTTTCTGGAAAAATTGGAAACACGTGCAGCCACGTATCGCATCCATACTGAGTCATTACCAAGAATGATGTCAATTATTTTATCCGGCCGAGCCGAAGGATGGTGGCAAACCAGCAGATTACTAGAATCATCCTGGCTGAGCTTCAAGCAAGGATTTCTGGAATTTTTCTTGCCACCCCGATACTTCGAAAAACTGGAGGATGCTATTCGAACCAGAAGACAACGCACAGTTGAACCATTTAAACAATATTTGGTCGAACTTCGTCTCATGATGCGAAGAGCCAATTATACCGGAGCACAAGAATTGGAACGCATCTATGACAACCTGCATCCCGAGTACCAGCTGTACACTCGTCGCAGGGATTTTTAAGATTTAACCGAGCTAACACGGTTAATTGTCAACTATGAGGTCATACGAAGCCAAAGTTCCACAAGTTTTATAACTTCTTTTAATTCCCAGGTCCTCTGCCTACGACAACCAGGTTCAACAATTCTTAGATGTACCCCGAGCTGAGCCACGCAAGAACAGGATTAACAACAAGTCCACCTATCAGCCTGGGGCTGGACGCCAAGCCAACTGATCTAACGTCTACCAACTGGCGGACACATGCGTAGATACTCAACGCGCCTGCAGGAATTGCAGTGAACAGGGACATTTTGCCAACCAATGTACCAACCGACGCAGACTTTTCTGCTGGGAATGCGGAAGAAGAGGCATTCGAACCATCGAATTTGTTTGAACGGGGATCAAACAAAGGAAGCGCCAAATCATCCCCAAGTATAAGCCGACTTCAATTTGCTGAAGGACGTCTGCTAGCATTAATACAAATCAATGGTCACGAGATAAACGCAACGTTGGACACCGGAGCTACAAGAAGCTTCATCAGCCATTCTTTGGCACAACAAGTATCAGCCACCGAAGACTGGAAACAAATACGCGCCGCTATCAACTTAGCCGACGGATCTCGCAAGGAGATCACCCAAGCCATCGAAGCCGATGTGTGGTTAGGAATATCACACACCAAGTTACCATTGTTAATTCTACCAGGCATTATGGACCAGATCATTCTGGGTTCAGATTTCCTCCGTGGTATTGGCACCACGATCCAATGTGGAGAAAATTTTATCAGATTGAAAGCTACTGTAACGCAGTCCAATGGATCATCCACCCGAGTTGATGCCATCACGGTGTCTAATATCAGGCCACCGATCAAGTCGACGATAATTACCAGCCGTGACCCAAAGCCCAACTTATCCACAGATGGCCCAACGGAACAAAAGCCCAACTGAGAGTTGCATGGTCCCCCATCGGACCATGCGATAATGAACAACCCCTTTCCCAAGCAAGTAGAAGGAAGCCTCTTACGTAAGTCAACGAAACTAAGTTTAATAACCACAACACTGCCAGTGACCCCCGAAGATACTAAACAGAGCATGTTATTACAATGAAGGACGACCGTCCCATTAAGCAGAGATATTAACCCCGTAATCCAGCACAGCAGAAGATCATCAATGATACCGTAGACCAGTTACTGCTGGAACGCCGCATAGAACCATCGAAAAGCCCACACAGTGCCCCTATTGTATTAGTGGGTAAGAAAACTGGTGATATGCGCATGTGTATAGATTTCAGGCAACTCAATGCCCAATCTATACGAGACGCCTACCCTCTACCCAGGATTAATCATATATTAGAGAAACTTCGGCAAGCGAAGTTCATCTCCACATTGGACCTCAAGACCAGATACTGGCAAATCCCATTGGGCAGATCCAGTCGCGAATGCACAGCTTTCACAATCCCCGGTCGTGGGCTGTTTCAATGGAAATTTATGCCATTTGGACTACATTCAGCAGCCGCCACATTTCAACGCGCTTTGGATAGCGTAATAGGCCCCGAAATGGATCTTTTTGCTTTCGCCTACCTAGACGACATCATCGTTGTAAGCAGCACACTGGATGAACACATGACGCACACATTTTCGCAGGCTACAAGAAGCTAACTTGCGTACGAAATACATTTACTACAATATACAGCCAGAATTAACGTAAATCTTGATTTAATGTATAACCATATAAATAACATATCTGAGAGCTTATTACTGGCAAAAATGAATGTCATACCTAAATTTATATTGGATGAAACAGAATTGTTAATAATAAAAAAAATAATTACAGAGCAAAATGTAACATTAAACTCAGATGAACATATATATAGGCTATTAGATTTAGAAACCTATATTAATGAAAACATTGTTATATTTAAGATAAAAGTTCCCATTTTTGACCCATTCATTACACCCCATTCATTACACTTTATAATTGTTCAGTAACCATCAATGGAGTGAAGTACGAGACCACAAACATAACATACAACGAGGAAGACCAATTAACCATACCAAGACTCGATGATCTAAGGATTAACAACACCATTCCATTTGGAGAACATCAAAGCTAAATCGGAAATATTATATGTAAAGAATTATACATCGAATCATCTGATCGCAGTCTATATATTAGTTGCCATCATGACAATCATAGTGGCGATACTATGGGCACTAAGAACTAAAAGGATAACACTGGTAACAACATTAACACCATCTACAGACGTTCCGACCATACCTTCGATTTGGCCTTCACTTCATTCCAGGGGGGGAGGAGTTACCATCTCAACTCCCCTCGAGATGCCCCCGATTAAACCTCCACGAACAACTGCAATATAAAATTGCAACACAAGAATCTTGAGCAACATCCAGAAGTCGCAACATCAGCAACAAGCAGGATGTAGACACTATTATAATTCTAAAGAATGCAAACAAAAAGTTTACGTCGGCATTCTGCCGAGGGTCAGCCAGCTAGGGTGTAGGTAGGGAGAAACTTATATGAAATAAAAATTAACAGTTTTCTTTTGAAGCTTAAAACCGCAAGTTTATTATTTCACATGAAACCAACTATCTAAAATAATTAAACAATTGAACACATATATACATACATCCATATCCCCGGACTACGAAGTTGGTTCTTCGTTCCCCTCCCGCACTTGCTTATACGTCCCTCTGTCAATAAACTCGCACATTTATGACCCATCCTCGAGCTCGAGATCGTTGCTTGTGCGTCCCTCAGATGAATGTGCGTCCCGCCGTTGCTTGTGCGTCCCTCTGTCTAGAAACTCGCACATTTGTGACCTCTGCCCGGACTCGCGATCGCGACCTTTTTCTCTGCCCGGAATGTTGTTTGTTGTAAAATTTGTTGTCGGGCACACTTGCGAAGTTTGGCTGCCCACCCTTGCTATAAAGTCTTACTTTTCTGTTTTTTACGGTATACTTTTAAGGTATAACTTTCAAACACCCTATTTTGCCTCTTATGGTTATTTCTAGCTAGTGAGTCTTGCTCTGCTTTTTTATATTGCTCTCTATATTTTCCTTAATTCTTTTTCTATAGGTTTCTGTTCTGTTACTGAAGGGATAGTTCTATTATATTCAACAGTTGCTCGCAAAATTGCTTGACATGTATCGTTAATTTCTTGTCAATTTTGAGACACCTAGCGATTTTTACTAATGTGCTGTGAAACCGCTCCACTTGCCCATTAGAGCAACTATGCAACGGCGGTGCGTTGACCATGTTAATCTTGAATTGGTTTTTTAAGAGTGAGATAATTGTTTCAGACTTGAACCACGCTTCATTGTCACAGTAAATAACCTTGGTATTTTTGAAAATATTTACGATTAATAAGGTGGGATTTATAAGGTTGGTGATTGCGATGCTAACGGTTGAACGATAGCAAATTTAGAGAACTTGTCTATCATGTAAGAAATAATTTCTGGTCCGTGGAAAATATGTGTATGTGCAATATTTCCCCGCTACACAATGGAATTGGATTGGTGCCGGTTGTATTTGGCGGTAATGCACACCTTGCAATTTAACTCTACATCATTGGCCAATTTAGCCATCTTTGGGAAGTAATAATCCCTAAGCACTTGCTTTATATTCTGCTATATAGTGCTGCTCTATGCGCACGAGTTACCAATCGGTAGAGTCCAAAGTGCAATTGTCCAACAAGGATCAAGGAAAAGAAAAAATGTGTGTAAATACATACATATGTATGTTCATATAACACTATTACTTATTGTTATATATCCACGTTCCACGTTCCCATCTCTCTTGTGTGTGTCTTTCTGTCTGGCAGTTTATGTTACAGTTGTTTGTGGAAGCTTAATTGGGGGCATCTCAAGGGGAGCTGAGATGGTAACTCCTCCCCCCCTGGAATGAAGTGAAGGCCAAAGCGAAGGTATGGTCGGAACGTTTGTAGATGGAGTTGTTGTTGTTACCAGAGTTATCCTTTTAGTTCTCAGTGCCCATAGTATCGCTACTGTGATCATCATGATTGCAACGATTTAGCTTTATTGTTGTCTAAATGGAGTCTGTGGAGGTTCAAGTCTGGAATGATTGTGTTAATCCGTAGATCCTCGAGTCTTGGTATATATAATTATGTTATGTTTGTGGCTTCGTGCTTTACTCCATTAATGGTTACCGAATGTGTTGTTCTTCAATTAAATAAACGTGTCACTCTTCGCTGATGTCTCTGACATCACAAGTCGCTTTTTGATTCTCCAGTAGATCTTTCAGGCAGTGATTGTAGAAGTTGTCTTCTGCTGCTGCGTTATCGCAAATAAACAGTTCATGGATTCGTGGACATTCTTGCTTAAAGTATTGTATATTGCCAGCTAGGCTATAAGTTAAGTAGTTTGGTAAGACTAACATTTTTGTTATTTTAAATGATAATGGGATAACATGACTAAATTCGTAAACAGATGGGTCAAAAATGGGAACTTTTATCTTAAATATAACAATGTTTTCATTAATATAAGTTTCTAAATCTATATTAATGTTCGCCTGATTTTATTGTTACATTTTGGTCTATAATTATTTTTCTTATTATTAACAATTCTATTTCGTCTAATATGAATTTATTTTTTGCCAGTAATATGCTCTCTGCAGTATTATTTATATGGTTATACCTTAAATCAAGATTTACGTTAATTCTGGCGATATACTTCAATAAATGAATTTCATTATGTCTTGTGTTAAAGATTTAAAAATATTATTTTTATAGTTTTTGATGAATAAGTTTATGTTTTCTTGTTCATTATTAATGTGTTTTGTAATATTTTGCAACCCTAATGATATTTCTTTATTGATTGATTATTGTTGAGTGGCATTTTGTAACAGGTAATTTTCATTTTCTTGTATTTTATTAAATTCTAGTTTCATTTTTTTTTTTTTTTTTTTTATATTGTTTAGATCTATTTTATAAATCACATTCCTATGTGACTTAATAATCTTAGCATTACTCATTTTAATCTGAAGGAGTTTATCATTTTCGGTCAATGGTTGCACATTCAGCATTTCTGCCTTAATTTGGGAATACCTGTGAAGTATTTGACTTATTATTTTGTGTTCTTTTTTGATTTTTGTGTGATTAGTGTAATTCCTTTATCTTGCAGAACTCGATGCTTAGATAAACGCGATGTCAACTTATTTCTCCTATTTTCTTTCCTGAATACTATTTCATCTGGTTCTAGAGTTTTTGGGTTTTTTCTGTTTTCGTTTGCTTTTTCTATCCTAAACTTTTTGATATTTTCCATCTCTTGTTTGAGTTCTGGATAGATTATGTTTTGGAAGCTATTTAGTTTTTGTAAGTAACCGTGTTCATTATTGAATGTGAATGTGTCTTGTCGAAAATATGAGGTCTGCCGTAAAATATCTCGTATGGGGTATGCTTCAGCGTTGAGTGAATAGCGTTGTTATAAGTAATTAAGGTTTCTGTTAGTATGTCATTGTGTTCGCACTCCAGTTTCTTAACTTTTCTTTTATCTAATATAATGCGATAAATTTCATTTGGGGACGAATGAAGTCTTTCGACGGGGGAATTACTAGACGATTGCTCCACTGAAGTAACGTGCAACTGTATATCGTACTGTTCACAAAAATCTTTAAAAAGTTTACCTTAAAATTTTGCCCCTTGGTCGCAAACAATTTTTTGCGGAACACCAAAGGAGCATAGAAAATTTCTCATAGCTTTAACAATGCTTAATGTGTCTCTAGAAGATATTGTATATCCCATTGCGAATTTACTGAATTTGTCTATAATTGTCAGAATTGTGTTGTTATTTATTGAATAAAGGTCAATATGCAGAATTTGCATCGGTACTGTGGGAGTTTCTGTTTCTTGAAAAACTAACTTTTGTGGGTGTCTATCATATTTCAAGGTTTGACAGACATCGCATTCGTTAATTATTGAGGACACTTTGGATTTTAAATGGGGTGTGTAAAACATTCTTTTTAGATGAGCTACTGTCTCGTCTATCCCTCTATGGTTACTATTTATGTGGTATTTCTTAATTTTTTGCTCAACATGGTTTGAATCTGTAATATCATCCAACATTACTGTACATCGGATGATTTTATAGAGTTTTGTGGGAAGAAAGTATTCTGTGACGCTTTGATTTATTATGTCGAAAATATCGTTATTAGTATAAATTGCGTACGTTCTTCCTGGTTTCATAATTTTCTGTAATAGTCGTGTAGTTTCCTCTTTATCGAAATATCTTTTTGTAATTATTCTTCTAATTTTGTTTTTGAATGGGGTTGTTGTTATGAGTTTTGACTCGTTGCCGGTTTGAAATTTTAACTGAAGATTGTAGTCATTTATTGGTTTGTTTACTGTTACTATTGTATTAACTGAAACTACTGCTTGGCTGTTGACATTTATATCTGCTGGAATTCTAGTGACGACATCAGCTACCACATTTTCAGAACCCTTTGTGTACGTTATTTCGTAATCATACTCCAGTAATTGAAGTTTCCAACAGACTAGTTTGGAATTCGGTTCTTTGAAATTCATTAACCATGTTAGGGGTTTATGTTCGGTGACTATTTTGAATCTTTGACCAAAGAGGTAGGGGCGGAAATGTTTAGTTACCCAGATTATGGCAAGCATTTCTCTCTCAACTGTTAAATAGTTGAGTTCTGTATCTGTTAACGTACGGTTAGCAAAACATACAGGTTTTTCGTTATTTGGTGACCCCTGTGAAAGGACAGCACCAATAGCGACGTTACTAGCGTCGGTGGTCAAAATAAATTGTTTAGAGATATTTGGATATTGTAAAATTGGGTCATTGCAAAGGAGAGTTTTGCATGTGTCAAATGCAGAAATGAATTCTGTGCTGATTTTAGCGGTCTTTTTGCCTTTCAGCTGTTGTGTAAGTGGTTTGGTAATGGTAGCAAAATCTCTAATAAATTTTCGATAATAGCCCAAGAGACCAAGAAAGGATTTTATTTGCTTCCTCGTTCTAGGTAAAGGAAATTGTTTAATGGAATTGATCTTATTGGGGTTTGGTTTAATTCCATTTTCTGTCACCACATGGCCTAGGTATTCTATTTCTTTTCTAAGGAATTCTGATTTATTTGGTTGTAGTTTAAGATTTGGTTTGTCAATTTTTGAGAATACTGCCTCAAGGTCCTTAATGTGTTCTTGTAGTGAAGGGGAGAAAACAATAATGTCGTCTAAATAAATGAGGCAACATTTTCTGTTTAAATCGGCCAGAACATTGTCCATTATTCTTTGGAAAGTTGCTGGGGCATTAGTTAGCCCAAATGGCATTCTGACAAATTCGAAGTGGCCTTCCGTTGTGGAAAACGCGGTCTTATTAATATGTTTAGGCTCCATTTCGATCTGATGGTAGCCGCTGGCTAACTCTAATGCAGTAAAATATTTTGCTCTGCTTATTTTATCTAATACCTCGTTTATGTTTTGGCATGGGATATTTATCTTTAACAGTTTTTTTATTTAATTTTCTATAATCGATGACTAATCTCCATTTTTTGACATTGGACTTATCCAATTTTTTTGAAACAAGAAATGTTGGTGAGCTCCATGGGGAGTAGCTGTGTCTAATGATGTCTTGATCTAGTAATTTTGAAATTTGTCTTTGAATTTCCTCTCTCTCTTTGATGCTATACCTGAAGGGTTTGGTATAGATTGGTATTTCATCTGTTGTTTTTATTCTGTGTTTAATTAAATTTATGAAGGTGAGGGAACTACCGTCTTTATAGAAAAGGTTGGGAAATCTATGACACAAATCTATGAATTGTTTCTTTTCTTCTTCATTCATATGGTCGGTATCTATTGGGATTGTCTGTGTCTGGTTGTTTGCTTTACTTTCTTCGTTTGTTTTTATCGTTAGTTCTGTTTCTGAAAAATCCCTCTTGTCACATTTTTCTACTGTCAAAGGTGTATCTATGCAAAAATTTTGTTCTTTATTGGAGAAGTTGTTTACCTCTAAATAACTGAAATGACCTTCAGCAATGTAAAGGCCTCCCGAAATAAATAGGTCCTCTGTTAGGGTTGTAGGGTCGTATAAAAATATGCCATCTTTAAGGTTAACCGGTACCTTAATTATTTTCTTTGAATTTTCTTCCACTGTATACAAGGAGGAAGTCAATCTATCTTCCATTATTAAGTCTATATTACTTGTTGTAAGTTGTTCACTACTGCACTTATTCCTTTTAGGATATCTATTCCGATTAATCCGTCAAAGAAAGAATGAAAATTGAATAGAAGAAGCGAGAATAACGAATCGTTATTGAAATCTTTGAAAGGCGGGATAACACAGTTTTTCTATAGCTTGTGTGAATTTAGGACTGTGGTAATTATGACCGGCTCTTGAAGTTCTAACTGTTCCGGTGTTTGTACATATTTTGGATTTATGAAAGAGAAGGTTGCGCCTGTATCTATCAAAAATTTTAAATCTTTATAGGGGCCTATATACGCAATTTGATATATGGCAACGGGATGTTAGGGTTTCTATTTATCAAGTACCCGTTTGGCCGTCGAGGCACTTGATTGAAAATTTCCCTGCTCATCATAATTGTGTAGTTCACCTTGTAGGTGGTCGTTATTGTGGATTGCTCCTCTTTGTTGTGTGTTTCTTGAATAATTGTAATTTTTTATATTGTGTTGGTTAAAGTCGTTTTCTCTTGGCATGATTGCCAAATTGTTTCTATTATTTTGATTTGAATGAGCATCGTTCCTGTTGTCCACTCTTGGCATAATTGCCAGATTGTTCCTATTATTTCTTCTTGAGTCTGTCGACACGTCTGTCCGAGTCGTTACTACTGTCGAAACGCCGATAGCTAGCGTTTTGTGCTCCGTATGAATTTTGTCTTTGTGGTTGTTTCCCTTTTATAGTCTTGAGAAAAGTAGATTTCTCTTTCTTTAAGAGCCAAATCCAGAGCCTGTCGAAGATTGGCAGGTCTCATGGATCTGACTGCCGTCCCTAAAGGACCTCTAATTCCGGCTAGGAACGAATTGAGGCAGATATCTGCGAAGAGGTCTTTCTTTGTTTTAATTAGGAGGGGTACGAAATCCCTTGTTCATGTCAATCTGAATAGCGCTAATTTGATTTCGCAGACTTTTTCGTATAATGGGCGTAGCGATAAGGCGCCTTGCCCGAGGTTATGTAATTCATACATAAGAGTAGGTTCGTCTCTACTGTCCGAACAGCTCCGAATGAGAGCTTCCTTTATCTCATCCCAAACTAAACCTGCCCCAGCATCTATAATAGCCCTCAATTTTGTTTCCGTTAATCTTATAAGGAGGAGAATCTCTTCAACGTTTCTCACAAATTCTCCTAAGGTTTTAGGATTACCATTATAAGATGGTAAAAACCTGATTGCATCAGGGATTTTTAATGAAGACAGTATGTCTGTATGAATTATGTCCCCTTGGTTAAGGAATGGCGAATTGGAAGCTGATGTCATGGGTGTAATGTCGTCCAGTCTGACTACTGATTGGTCTTCCCTAATATCGGATAAGCTATTACTAAAACGAGTTCTGTTTTTAGTGTTTGGAATTAAGTTCTTTACCGTTTTTAATGTTGCCATTTGCTCCTAACAGCGACTGCTAATAATTTCTCTACTCTTTTGTTTTGTTATATATGAAGAATTAGGTGATTATTAGTTTTGTAAAACTTATTATATTATAGTTAATTTTTTTTTTTTGTTTGTTTTTGTGTTTTGTTGTGTTGTGTGTTATTATGTTTTTTTTTTTTGTTATTAATAATACTTAAAAATAGAAGGAGTTCTGCTGCGTGAAATCTGCGGTCGTGTTCTTTGTGTGTGTGTGTGTTGGAACGAGTAAATCCTTGGTGATTTGCACTTGAAAACATGCAATAGTAAAATTTATCTGTAGAGATAAATGCAATTAGTATTCAGCATGGCAATAATTTTAAACTTGTTTTATTGTGATCTTTCGTTTGCAACGTTCTTTTTTTTTATATATATATATGTAAATGCCTTTAGGTCTTCTTTGATTATCTTTGATTTGGTAAGTCGCCCTGAAATACCAAATCAAATAAATACAACCATCTGAAAATATTTGATTTGGTTTTTTTTTTTTTTTTTATTAAATTATTATTATTTTGTTTAGTTATGCATATGTATGTATATACCTTTATAGGTATTCTTTTGATTGTCTTTAATCTGGTAAGTCGCCCTGAAATACCAAATCAAATAAATACAACCATCTGAAAATGTTTCATTCGTTTTTTTTTTTTTTAAATTATTATTATTTTCTATAATTATGTATATGTATATGCCTTTATAGGTATTCTTTGATTGTCTTTGATTTGGTAAGTCGCCCTGAAATACCAAATCAAATAGATACAATCATCTGAGAATGTTTTATACGTTTTTTATACCCTGTACCCATAGGGTAAAAGGGTATATTAAAGTCGCTAAAATGTATGTAACAGGCAGAAGGAAGCATTTCCGACCCCATAAAGTATATATATTCTTGATCAGCATCAATAGCCGAGTCGATTGAGACATGTCCGTCTGTCCGTCCGTCTGTCCGTCCGTCTGTCCGTCTGTCCGTCCGTCTGTCCGTCCGTATGAACACGTGGATCTCAGAGACTACAAGTTTGTTTCAAATTTTTGCCGCGCCCACTTCCGCCCCCGCAATTTAGGAAAAACGAATAACTAGAGTTATATTAAAGATAGCGTACTATTATTTAACACACCTAATAATATGGCCAAAAGGTATCAGCTGACCAAATTTCGTTAAAATCGGACAAGAAATATCGGAGATATATCAATATACATTTTGTACTGAAATGCCCAGTGCGACATTGCGTAGTAAGTGTGAGCGAGATAGCATGAGTTCGTTGATGCCTCTTGTGAGGTGAATTTTTGTTTGAATTAATGATTTTATAAAGTTCCTTTAAATTGGTACAGGGTATACTCAAAGTCGGCAGAGACGACTTGCTTGCTTAATTTTTTTATCAAATTATTATTATTTTGTATGTGTTGTGTGTTTCTTAATACGTCTGCCGCCAACTTTTCTGTCGCACAGACGTTGAACTCGAACCGTAGCACGTTTGACGTGAACTCATACCATACACAAGCACTTTGATATTTTTTCTTTTGTCGCATGATTATTAATTTTGTTGTATGAATTTGTAAATGATTTTGTTTAAAATTTTTTTTTTTTTGTTTGAAATATCACTCTGTAGCGATGAAATTTGGAAAGATTTTTATTTATCAATAAATGTTTTTTTTTTTTTTATATATATATTGTTGCGATTTGATTTAATTATTTTACACTTGTTCCACCACACACTAGACAGAACTAAAATTTTTTTCTTCTAATTTTTTTTTGTTTTATTTTTATTTTACTTGTGTATATATACATTTTGTTTCAATTTGAAAAAGAATTTTTTATTCACTTTATTTATTCATCATTGTGTTTTATTCTATTCTCTCTCTTTTTTTTTTTTACTCATACTATTAAAATAGACTTACAAAATAAAAAGTATGATTATCCTCATATTTAGAAAGTGTTTCGTTAAAAGCCGACTGCGCCAGTTACCAACTTCTTAGTCCGGGATATGGATGTATGTATGTGTTCAATTGTTTAATTATTTTAGATAGTTGGTTTCATGTGAAATAATAAACTTGCGGTTTTAAGCTTCAAAAGAAGAAGAAGTGAGGTAAATATATATTTATAATATTATATATCCTCACAAAATGATTAATTTTTCAAAAGCTTTAGGTATAGCGGACCGCTTTTTTAACGCTTTTATGGAGAGGAACTATATAGGATTCCTTCCAGATAGCTGGGAACGTGGAAGATTTGACAGACAAAAGAAAAAGTTTACGAATTGGCTCACATAAAGCCTCGTAGAACGCAACCTGGTATTCCATCAGGACCAGGAATAAAGAAAGGTTTCACTAAATTAAGCACGCTTAGGAGCGAACTTTCATCGATCGAAGGACTGTAAATGCAGTTAGAGCTTTTTATCTGGTAAGGATACGGAATGTCCGATCGATATTCCGCTGAGGAATAGGTTGTTGTAAAATAGGCTGCAAACAAATCAGTGATGGCTAGATCAGAACTCGATATATTGTTTTCAATAGATGATGATGGATAGACAGACATTTTGTGTTTAGAATTCACAAAACTATAAAATTGTTAAGGATTACTGGAAAATTCTAATTTAAGGTAATCCTTATAGCATTGCGCATTATGCGTCAAAAACTTTGATCGAGCGACTACGTAACGGTCATAGTCTTAGGAGCGGCCTGATTTCGTGTAAATTTTATAACACCTCGATATTACATTTTTCAGGTTAATTAGCTCCCGCGAATGCCAGGGGCCTATAGGCCGACACAGGGATCCTCAGCGGTACACAAACCTTAAAAAGCGAACCAAGAGTGTTATAAAACAGAGAAATACTTTGGTTCATGTTTGAAAAAATATACAGGGAAGACCAATCATTTTTAAGAATGAGCTCATTTTACTTACTAAAATTGGTCTTGCGAAAATTACGGGATTTAACCGCAGGACAGGCACCAACAGTCGGAAGATCAATAGTTGACTCCAAAGTAGGATGAAAATTATTTTCAGGCAGGACGAGAGGGTTTTTTCGAGAAACTGCACCATTGGTGGAATCGAGGATGTTTGTGGGAGGGCGAAGAAATTCCTTAAGTAGACGGTGCCAACAATTCCCAATATCAATAATTATCTCGACGCGTAAACTTTGATTTTTAAAACACAACACAAGCTTTATTACTGGTGAAATATAACACTGTGTATATGGTGGCAAATTGGCAATACAAAAAGATTTAGTTTTTCAAGACTTGGAATCGTGTGTACGGGGTGTACATGTACGTGTGTACGGTTTCGATGTCAAGTACGGACTACCTCAAGATGGAGTTCTCCATGCCAAAACTCCATATCATCTTGAGTGTGACCGTCTGTGTCCGAATTCGCCGCCTTTCGCTCCTCACCCGCTGGTCACCCTTTCTGGCGTGAACATACCGCCCCCCTTGCAACGATTTGCAATAGCCCGGCTGGACTGCTAAGGATCGGGTGCGGCAGCGTTCTGGATCGCCTAGGTGGCGCAGGAGCCGGAGAGGATCCATACAAAGACGGTGCTCTGGGCCGCGGGAAGTCCGCTATGGCCAGGAACGCATCCTGGCTGGATGACCTCAGGATAGAGGTCAGCCCCGAGCACGACGGACACAGAGGCCGGGCGGTGGAATGCCGTATCCGCTAGCGTTAGCGTGGCAAAGTTCTTTTTCACCCCGTCGGGTATCTCCCGGATGGGAGTGTGGATCCGGAGGTTAGTTTCCACCTTGAGGACGACTTCCCTTTGGAAGTTGGGATCCGTCCTGGACCGGATGGTCGCAAGGCAGGCCTCATCTTTGCCCACTCGAAAGGTCACCAACCCCAAGGCGGACGAAAAGGAACCATTGATGCGGCTTTGGGGAGAACATGCGTCAAGGAGGACGCGCGTCTCGGCCTCCTTCCGGCTGTTGCCGATCTTCACCACAGCGGTCGGCATGACGGGTGTGGCCTTGGTTTGCAGGAGAGGGTGAGTTCTCCAGTGGGAGCGCCGTCGGACTTCCTCCTGCGGGGTGCAGATGGGTTCCGCTTACGAGGCGGAGACTGTGCTGGACTTCTATCACGGGGGGCCCTAGCTTGAGGCCGAGAGTGTCGTCGATGGGATGACTCCGTTTCGTGGAGCAGGGTATGATGCGCCTCATCACAACGCCGGCATCCTCCAGCGGTTCGACAAGCCTCGTTGGAGTGTTCGTGGGAAAAGCAATTGGGGCAATACTTGTTCACCAGAACTGCCCTCAACCGCTTCTCCCCGCGGAGATTTAGGAACCGATTGCAGCGACGGAGCGGGTGAACCCCCCTGCAAATGCGACACCGGTACGAGTCGACTCCGCGGATTGTGCGGAGCTGCACTTGGCTGGATGTGGGGGCCATGGTTCTGTATGGAAAGAGTGAACAAAGGAGGGATTAGAAACAAATAATTGTGACGTGCAGAGACATAGGACAACCGACGGAGACGGAACATTAGACGCAAGGAGGAGCTTAAGGGGTCACTGCGTGGAGGGAGTGACACAAGGCTCGTTGGGGAGCAGGATCAGCTTGGCCACGGGCCTTTTTATTGAACCCCGCGAGGTTCGCACATCAACGACCCGGACGAGGCCGTCGGTGCCGGCATGGATCAGCTCAACTCGTCCCAAACGCCAGTCCGTGGGCGGAAGATTGTCCTCGTACACGACTACGAGGTCACCGATCTGGAGATTCCGTTGGGGCCACTTCCACTTGTTGCGTTTGTGGAGCTCCTTGAGATATTCGTCCTTCCAGCGGCGGCAGAAGTGATGATGAAGCGCTTTCAAACGTTGCCAGCGATTGACCAAGGACATGGGTTCTTCCGTGATCTCTGGCTCGGCGATGGCCAATAGCGGCCCTCCCACAAGGAAATGCCCCGGGCTCAAGGCTAGGAGATCGGCCGGGTCCTCGCTCATGGGAGAGATAGGTCGTGAATTCAGACACGCCTCTATTCGACACAGCAGGGCCGAGAGCTCCTCAAACGTGAATCGCATATTGGCGGTGGACTTGTAGAACAGTGCCTTAAAACTTTTTACTCCTGCCTCCCAAAGTCCACCCATGTGGGGAGCGCTGGGCGGAATGAAATGGCAGGATAGGATTTGCTGCCCAAAGGAGTTGGTGATGCACTGCTTCGTCGCGTCCAGAAAGCTCTTCTCTAAAGTCTTGGATGCTCCGACAAACGTTTTCCCATTGTCGGAGTAAATGCGCTGTGGACACTGCCTGCGTGCCACAAAGCGCGAGAAGGCCGCCAGGAATTTCTCGGTCATGAGATCGGAAGTTGCTTCGAGGTGGATTGCCTTTGTACTGAAGCATACGAATACGCATACGTATCCCTTTGTGATGAGGCAGGCCCTTCCGGTGTAGTTCTTGATTTCGAACGGTCCAGCGAAATCTATTCCGGTATAGGTGAAAGGCCTTGAAAACGTTACCCGACCTCGGGGTAGGTCACCCATCAGCTGCGTTTGCTGACGGTGGTTAAAAAGGATGCACGCCTTGCATCCGCGGATGTGAGCCTTCACGGCGTTCTTGAGCTTAGGGATCCAGAACTTGGCACGTAAAAAGCGGATCATTAGTTGGTTGCCTCCATGCAACGTTACTTGGTGCGTGAAACGGATGAGGAGCCGAGTCAGGTGAGCGCCGTAAGGAAGAAGTATTGGATGCCGTTCATCGTAGCTGAGAGATTCGGATGCTCTCAGTCGGCCGGAAGCACGAAGGACACCGTGCTGGTCAAGGAATGGGTGCAAGTTCGCAAGGGAGCTTGAGGCAGGGATCGGGTCCTTCTGGGACAGATATCGAATTTCGGCCTGGTATGCATCCCGTTGGGTTAACTGGATGAGAGTCCTTTCCGCCTCCACCAAGTCTTGTTGGGAGAAAGTCGGCGTGGGGGGTAGCAGCTCCTTCTTCTGGTAGAATCTTCGGACATATGCGGTTACTCTTAGCGCTCGCCCGAACTCTGAGAACCGCTCAATGAAGCCGTCTGCTGGCGATGTAATGGCTATATGACAACGCGTCCGCTGCTCTACTTGGGTTTCGGGCACAACGCAAGGAGATGCGGGCCACTCTATAGGGATAACTGTCTTATATTAGTTAATTTTGCTTGTTTTTGTGTTTTGTTGTGTTGTGTGTTATTGTTTTTTTTTTTTTTTGTTAGTAATAATATTTAAAAATAGATTGAATTCTATTGAATTCTGCTGCGTGGAATCTGCGGTCGTGTGTTTGTGTGGTGAAACGAGTAAATCCTTGGAGATTGTAAAATTTATCTGTATAGATAAAAGTAATTAGTAATTGTTGAAATCAAAATTAATACATATAAATATATAAATACAGCATGACAATAATTTTAATCTTGTTTTATTGTGATCTTTGTTTGCATTGTTTTTTTTTTTTTTTTTTTTATTTTTTTTGCATATGTATGTAGATGTCTTTAGGTATTCATTGATTGTCTTCGATTTGGTAAGTCGCCCTGAAATACCAAATCAAATAAATACAACCATCTGAAAATATTTCATTTGGTTTTTTTTTTTTTTTTTAAATTATTATTTTTTTGTATCATTATGCATATGAACGTATATACCTTTACAGATATTCTTTTGATTGTCTTTGATTTGGTAAGTCGCACTGAAATACCAAATCAAAGAAATACAACCATCTGAAAATGTTTCATACGTTTTTTTTTTTTTTTTTTATTAAATTATTATTATTTGTATAGTTATGCATGTGTATGTATATGCCTTTAAACGTATTCTTTGATTGTCTTTGACTTGGTAAATTGCCCTGAAATACCAAATCAAATAAATGCAACTATTTGAAAATATTTATTTCGTTTTTTTTTTTTTTTTTTTGCTTATTATCAGACATACATATGTAGATATTTTTTGTTTTTGGCCGCTTGGATTCATAAGTCGCCCATACATGTTGTGTGTTTCTGAGTATGTCTACAACTGTTGTCACGTATTCTGTCGCACAGACGTCAAAATCGGACCGCAGCACGTGTTTTGACGTGGACTCATACTGCCACACAAACAATTTGATATATATTTTTTTTTTTTTTTTTTTTTTTTTTTTTTTTTTTTTTACAAAATAATAAGTATACTCCTGTATAGTAGGTTCGTTAAATTTCGACTGCGACAGTTACCAATCGGTAAAATCCAAAGTGCAATTGTCCAACAAGGATCAAGGAAAAAAAAAAGGAATTGATTTACTTTGCTACTTTTATTTCACTTTTATTAGCTTTGCACGTGTTTTGAAACTAGAACACAAAAACTGAATTGAAGGCCACGATGTCCAATCATTCTCTGAACCTATTAGCATCATGACGCTCCTTTTATACCGTTTCCTATTGGAAGCATTGGAATGCACTCTGAAGTTGAACAGTTATTATGCTATTTAGTAACCAAGGTCAGAGAGAAATTGGCTCTCTTCTTAATTGTTCTGCTATATGTATGCATGTGTCTAAATACATACATATGTATGTTCATATAACACTATTAGGTACTTATTGTTATATATCCACGTTCCACGTTCCCATCTCTCTTGTGTGTGTCTTTCTGTCTGGCAGTTTATGTTACAGTTGTTCGTGAAAGTTTAATTGGGGGCATCTCAAGGCGAGCTGAGATGGTAACTCACGGTTATATTCGGTATTATTATTTCAATCTGTTCGATTTGCAACTATCTTATTGCAATGCCAGAATTTAGTTGCAGCGAACACGAGTTCGTGTTGGAGAATTGCTAAAGTCTGCAGTTCACAGTGGAACGTATTTACGACGTATGGATTGACGGGCCAGATTTAATGTTTCGATTAGATTGTTTTTGTTCGTAAATTGAACTAGCTGGCGTGTTTTTTTGCCAAATAGAATAAGTTCCCGGTATAATGCATATCGCGTTTCTTTTAAGACTATCTGATTCCTATAGCAGTTTATGAGATTGTCTGACGTTTCTATGGTATATGTTAGGGATTCTTCACTATGGACGGTAGCTGCGTCCGAGTCCGTCTCTGCCTGGATAAGGCGTCTGCGACAAAGTTTTTTTTCCAGGCTTATAATACAATTTAGCATTATGTTCTTCGATGAACGCCTTCTACTTTTTTATTTTTGCATTTGTGTTCTTTTCTGACACTTCTTATTTTGTTAAAATTTTTGAAAAAAAAAAACTTTGGCTCATTTGTTCATCCAAGAACCCGTCTCAATAAAATCCTCTTTGAGTTACAACCGGAATTCCGCGTTTAGAAAATTCATTTTATTGATTGACCGATATTGAAAAACTCGCAGGTATTGTTTGGAGCATGTTACGATAGGGAATCTCTTTGTCTAATTAAATAGGCAACGAAGGAGAAACTAAGAACGTAGGGTTATAGAACGAGCACGCAATACATTGGCACGCCGAAGTGCTCAAATCGCAGTCCAACAAGCGAACCGCGACGCTTTGAGAAACCTTAGTCAGCGAGTAGGTCAGTATAGAAGTGTTAAAGAAAATAGAGCAGCAGAGAATATCATCCCGTAACAGCAAGGAACGTGCAAATAGTCTTCAGAATGTTAGAAATCCAATTCTTCAACCAAATTTATTAGCTCAGTTAGAAAAGTTTAATAATATTGTAAAGCTCGATTCTAGTCAGATTTTTTATTCTTGCAAAGGCCCCCACAAACTTAAATCAAAGTCCCAAATATATAATATATACACACACAACTCTGTCACAAATTGTGACAGAGTATCACGCCAGATATAAATATAGATGAATTCAAGTCGTAAAAGCGGCTAATAATTCAAATGAGCGTTGGCCCAAAAGGCAATTCAAAATCATCAATGCGCGCGTTTATATTTTTGAGTCAAACATATAAACGAACCTGGAGGTTCGATCGAACACATGCAAACAAAACAAATGTGCGACCGTAAAATGTAAATCGCATGATTGAAACTGGCAAACATATACACAAACATAATTACATATGAAATGGTCAAAGCAAAGGCCGAATATATGTAATATGTAATAAGAAACGGATAAGAAGAAGTGCATGAAGGCACGTGCGACGTCACTGAGAGTGAGTTACATTGGGAGTGCATAGAACCGCAACAGCGAACACACACACGCAGAAGTGCGTAAGCCACCGACGCACGAGACTTAGAGAGTCGGCTCATGCGTATAGACCAGCGGGGTAGGCGAGGGGTTGCATTTCGGTCGTCGGCAACATCAAAGTGAGCGGGCTTACGCATGTATGGGTGGATTGGGAGCGGGAATGTTGGCATGTAACGGAGAACGGGTGAGGCGGTATGTAACATGTCCAAAGCAGAGGTTTGAGAAGCGCTGGAGGTATTGGCGCTAAATTTGAACATATAATAATAATGTTTATATGTATATAAATATATGTACATAATATAATGATATATGATGTTTTATAACTAATGTGATGGAATATACATAACATTAATATCGGTTATGTGAATGGGATAATGCGGTACATTAATGTAGAGTATTAATTCTGTATATATGAATACATCAAAAGATAAATGGGGGTATATTTATATAGTTATTAAGTTTTTTTAATATAGGGGACTTAACCATAAATGCACTATATTTAAGCATATGTAAAAAGGGCGGGAAATTAGGAATAAGTTAAACGTTGTTAAATAGTATATAAGGGTGAATATTGGCAAAGCCAGAAAGCAGCGATTACATTAGAGAGGCGTATGCGTGATTTCACCACGAGAGATGCATGACACGAGCGGCCAAGAAGGCCGATGATAAGAGAAAGTGATGGAAAGTTTTGGGGAGCAAATATTGGCGCGCGGAAAAGTACTGGCAACGGTACATAATCCCACCACGCGTCCTCCCTGGGTCAAGATGCCTATAAATAGACACGGCTGAGACACAGAGGGCGGTCAGTTAGAAAGCGAAGAAAACAAGCGAAGCGAGGCACAGTGGGAAAAAAGACTAGGAGTATTCCTAGCAGAATATTAAGAGCGTAGCAGGCGACAGGTGTAGCTAGACAAGACCAGGAGTCATCCTGGCAGTAGGAATACTTTCCACAGCCAAACACAATCCGTCGATAAGTTTTCATGAGTGCCAGCGGTGCAATAGCCCCAAACAGAAAGCCAATAGCCCGTGCAGAAGCTTTCAGGCCATACCAACATCCACCAATCAAATTGACAATAAAATTGTAACGAATTGTTAAATGAAAGAACAACTGTATTTTCTCATTTCACCAGCGCACAATATAGATTCGTTGTGTCGTACCCCTACACCTGAAATAGAAAACACATATTAGTTCAGTCGGCCGATTTTGGATACTGCCACACAGTTTCCTCCCACAAATGGCAATCTTACTTTTTGCTCGAGGGACACAAAACCCAAATTTGACATATCACATGCTTTAGATTTTCCTATTCTGCCAGACTGTCTTAGGGGTCTAACCTCCTTAGGTTATTGAGCTCTACCTTAAACGTAGAATGGAATATGGCCATAATTTCATAGCTGAAACCATTAGGCGCGCTACAATAGATTTTTAGTAAACACAGAGCTAGTGAGGAAGGTGGATGAAATTTTACACAGAAATGAGGAAACTTCTTCTGAAAATCAAGCCCATCCTGAAGAAAAGCTGAAGAACTTAATCCCGGTGGGCAGGAGACAATGTTAGAAAATATCCAGGTGGATGATGCCGGCATACAGAGAATAGTAATAGCACCAGGTGAAGGGCAAAGGCCTTTAGATTTAGTTTTAGATTCAGATTGCGAAGAATTATCTTTCCAAACTATATATGCCGGCAATAAAAGAAATACGTCAGTTTTGCAACCATAGTTAGATCTGAGCTTAGGAGCTAGACCCCAGATTTTTCTTAAAAGAAGATTTGCAGACATTAGGGTAAACGCGTATAATAGGCATATTCTTTCTATGCAACGGGCTAATATGGACATCCAGTTCATATTAGATCCGTATGCTTGTTGCAGTTACATAATTAATTATATAAATAAATCCCAAAGAAGCATTTCAAAGCTAATGCGGGAAGCCGTAGCTATTGTTGAAAGGGGCAATTTAAGCATTAGGCAAAAGTTGCAATACATTGGTCACAAATTTATTTGCGGCACTGAGATATCTGCTCAGAAAGCCGCCTATTGTTGTCTAGGAATGTCTATGTCTAATATTAGCCACAAAGATAGGTTTTTATAAATACGAATTTACCATTATTTCGAGTTAAAATGGTTACTTCAATTTAATACATCTAATCAAGTTGACGGGATGGTGTCAGCCATCGAAGAACTCAAACCCGAGTTATGACCTTGTATCACTTCGATCAGGCCTGTTTGTGGGGGGCGAAGAATTCCTTAGGTAGACGGTTGCCAACAAATTCCCAATATAAGTAAATTAGACCGTACGCGTACTTCGGTTATACACAACACAGTTTTATTAATTGTAAAATAATGTATTTATGATGGCCAACGGACTTTGACGGTTGGCGGAACAAAAGATGAAAATTGGATACAAATTGGGGGGCGTGCTTGCGGCTTGAAGATAAAACGAACACTAACTCCTGGTATGGAGCTTTTCGTCCCATGATCTTCAGTGTGGCCATCCTCCTTTCAATTCGCCCCTCTGTTTCAACCACGCTCCTCTTCCGCTGTTCACCCTTTTCTGGCGTGAACATACCGCCCCCCTTGCAACAAATTGCAATAGCCCGGGTGGACTGATAGGGATGGGGAACGGCAGCGTTCTGGAGCGCCAAGATGCTGCCGGAGCCTGGAAGGAGCCTTTGGTGATGGATCTGGGGTGGTTGTTGCTTCTTGGATCCTTAAGAGGGCGGAAAAATTCATGTGTGCCGTCATTTCTATGTCTTGCTGGAAGATGCAAGTTGGAATTAGTGGGTGCGACGGATGTCTGAGTGGCAAAAATATGGCCGAAGATAGTTTCCAGGCCGAAGAGGGAGCCGCAGATGTCCTTTTTAATCACTCTCCCAAAATATGGGGTAAAAGATCCACGCCGATCATCATGTCAATGGGGTCTCACCAGGTTGAACATTCTTTCGGATAGAAATGTTCCTTCAGTCCCGGTATCAATTAACGCGCGCGCAAGGAAATCAGCGCCCCGGTGTCGAATCGTTACCATGGCGGTGCCTAGGATGCCTTTACTTGGGGTGGAAACGAAGAAATTGTGGACGTTCGAGGGGGGCTCAACCGAATCTGCATTGACGGATGTTGTCGGTTGCTGCTTTGGCAAAGTGTGATGCCGCTCCTTGCATATGTGACAGCTATGGGCACTGGGGCATTCCCGCAGTTGATGGCCGCGTGCGAAACAATTCAGGCACAGCTTCTGTTGTTTAATTGCAGCCGAACGAGCTTGGACGGACATGGAGGTAAACTTTGGACAAAGGTGGATTGGATGGTTCTCTTTGCCGCACAGTTTGCAGGAGACCGAATTGACACGGACTTGAGTGTTCAGCGCCTGATTTTTAGCTTGCGGCGGTCTGCGCGCTGCTGAGGGAAGGGCCTGGGAGACTGGAGCGGAACGACGATATTCCAGAGTCTCTAGAACGCGATAACGGTCAATCAGGAATCCGTTTAGGTCAGCCCACGAAGAAATAGCTGTTTTGTTTGGGATGGACTGTTCCCATAATGCGATAGTGGCGTTAGGCAACTTAGACGTGCAAAGTGCCACCAGGAGGACATCCCAATTGTCGATGCTGACTCCTGAGCGTGTGAGTGTGGTCAAGCATCCTTGGATGGTAGTTTGCAGCTCCTTCAAGGCCCCACAAGTCTCATGGACAACCGTAGGGAGGTTGAAAAGTATCTTGGTCTGATTGGCCACGAGCTGCCTTTTGTTTTCAAAACGGGCCTGCAAGTTTTCCCAAGCCGCTTGGAAGCCCTCATTAGTGAGGGGTGAACTTGACACGATCGCCTTTGCCTCGCCGCGCGTTTTCGAAACGAAATGGTACAGTTTTTCCACTGGTGCCAATCTCGGGTTGTTGATGTACATGGCCGTAAAGAGATCGCGGAACGTAGGCCATTGATTGTAATTAACGGTGAACGCGTCAACCTCACACGTCGTTAGTCGGTAGCCTGGCTGTGCGTGGTGTTCACGGGAGACCTGGACGTTTTGGGGCACGGAAGATGCTTCAGACGACTGAACTTGTTCAATACGTTCTCCCAAACTTGTGCCGCACCGAACATACACCATGTATGCATATTCATATTTTGACTTAACGGTCATTAGATCGGCGCGGCTCTCATCGCTCCCATCAGCCGTAAGGGCTCTGGTACATGCCATGTACTCGGACTCGATTCTGCTCCAGAGGACCTTGGTTTGATCCAAATGCATTCGCAACGAAAATAGCGGAACGTCCCCCTCGATGGAGCCCATTGTGTTGACCTCGAAAACGGTCAGACTGTCGCAAGCGGCGATAAAATGATTAACCGACATGGTGGCTGCGTCGAGTAGTCGTTGAGACTCGGACCTGGTTAAAGTTCTCGACGCGGGAGCTGAAACAGTGACGCGCGGAATCGAAAGCGAGCTGGAGTCGGACAGCGTGGGCGAGGGAGTACGTGTGGAAAACCGCTGTGAAGTAGAGCCTGGGGAGGATGGCGATGATAGTGTGGTAGCGGAACTGGATTGGCTACGTTTTACCGTATCTGTAACGCGCGGTACTTTTACTTTGGCCGGCGGTGTGGATGGCGATACGGAACGGCGAGGTAATGCGAGATGATCGGATTTGTTGCTGCTTTTAGCAGGATCGATGGGCATAATCGGAGTGGAAGAATATGTGTGTGGTCAAGGAATCTGACCCGAGTGGACTGTATGGGGCGGATTAATTGCCGACAAGATATATCAAAAACGGATAAAATCAATAAATAAATAAATAAGGATATCTTTATTAAATTGAAATGATCTTGTGATATATCGGAATGAGAAGAAAATAATGAGAATTAATGGAATGTGATTATTGTGAGGCGTGAACAATGATTATTAGCGTTGGGTTGGCAATCTCAGGCAATATTTTTTGTCACAGCTTGTTATAAAAATTGTTGCTCTGCTGTAGACCAATAAATATTGGAAGGACCTGGTCAGAACCGAATGCCTGTGCTTAGAATTGCGTGGAATTTTATTTGAAAATTAAAGCACCAGAATTGTAGCTCAGGTTGGAAATTGGAACTAGTTCCGGAATCGACGAACGCCTTTTTTTGAAATTAATAATTTTTTTTCACGCACACACAAATGCCGAAACTACTCGATCGGCCCTCGGAGTTATTATGAAAATTTTCGAAAAAGTAAAATTTTGGAATGTCGAAAAATATTTTTTCTTGGATTAGGTAAATTTTTCCTTTTTTTTGAAATGTGGAAAAATATTTTTTTGGATATGTGGAAAAAATATTTTCTGATTAATTAATTAAATAAAATTTTTTTGATATGTGAAAAAATGATTTTTTTCCTTGGATATGTGGAAACAATATTTTCTGATTAATTAATTAAATAAATTTTTTTTGAAATGTGGAAAAATAATTTCCCTTTTTTTTTGATTAAATAAATTTTCCTTTTTATTTCTCCTTTTTATTTTATTAATTCTCATTAGAACTTCACTCGGAATTATTTTCTTCTTTTTTTGTGAGGGGTTGTACCACTGTGCACAACTCGAACCTGTGCGACCTTTTTGGACAATTGTTGCACTTGGTAATTTTAAATTAATTTTGCGCGTTTTTGTTGGATTGGACACAAAAAGAAACAAGTTGCAAGTGCAGAAATTTTGTGCAATTAGTGCGTGAAAATAATAAATCAATTTTATTTTTTCACAAAAGAAATGTTTGCCAAAGCCGGTACACTTACATATGAACATATGTATGTAAATGTATGTAATTTGAAAAAAGCTTACAAGCGGAGCTTTTATGCGGTTCTTTTTGTTGTTGGTTTTTTAGTGGCGGAACAATGCTTTGGAGCCGGCAAACAATTATAATAGGTAAGTTTGATTTTATTTAATTAAGACACAGAAATTAATTGCACTTTTATTTTCAGCTTGCACTTGCACTTGAACTCGCGATTGCCGGTATGTATACAATATATAAATGGATTTGGATGTAGATGTAGAGATATATATGTATGTGATATAGATGATGTATATATGTATGTGGATATATGTGGACTGTATATTGATATATGTGTAGAGGTAGATGTATATATGTATGTGGATATATGTGGATTGTATATTGATATACATATGTGTAGATGTAGATGTGTAGAAATATGTAAATTGTATGTGGATATGTATGTAGATGTATATATGTATACGAATATATGTGGATTTGATTGTAAATTTTTATGCAAATTTTGTAGGAAATGATGCAATATTATGGCGTAGATGGCTAGGATAAGCGATCACACCAGGATAGGTGAGGGCACAGGACACAATTACATAGAATGTACATACAAATTAGAGTGAAAAGTCGCTATGGAAAAAAGCGGGAAACTTTTCACTGCAGGTAAGTATGTGTATGTGTGTGCTAATTAATATATTGGAATTATAATTTGTCTACTTAGCAGATTCTCCACCGAAGCGATGCTGGGGTCGAGAGGAAGAATATCCGGCTCGAAGGACCAATGTTTGTAGGGGGGCGAAGAGCTTCTGTATGGCAGACAATTAGGAAATGAAATTAACACGACGCGTGACCTTCGTTTGATTAACACACGATTTATTAGGATGAAGATACACTAGTTATGTTGGCCACTTGGCGTTACAAATAGATTTAAGTGAGAATTTTAAGGGTTTGAAAAGAGTGTACGGGTGTACGAAGTAGTCGACTTGAAATCAAAGAGCGAACTAACCCCTCCTATGGAGCTTTTTCCCCTTGTCGTCTGATCCTCAGTGTGGCCGTCCTCCTTTGAATTCGCCCCTCTGTTTCAACCACGCTCCTCTTCCGCTGTTCACCCTTTTCTGGCGTGAACAGATATAAATATGGATATCGTGGTGGCGTTAGGCAACTTAGACGTGCAAAGTGCCACCAGGAGGACATCCCAATTGTCGATGCTGACTCCTGAGCGTGTGAGTGTGGTCAAGCATCCTTGGATGGTAGTTTGCAGCTCCTTCAAGGCCCCACAAGTCTCATGGACAACCGTAGGGAGGTTGAAAAGTATCTTGGTCTGATTGGCCACGAGCTGCCTCTTGTTTTCAAAACGGGCCTGCAGGTTTTCCCAAGCCGCTTGGAAGCCCTCATTAGTGAGGGGTGAACTAGACACGATCGCCTTTGCCTCGCCGCGCGTTTTCGAAACGAGATGGTACAGTTTTTCCACTGGTGCCAATCTCGGGTTGTTGATGTACATGGCCGTAAAGAGATCGCGGAACGTAGGCCATTGATTGTAATCTCCGGTGAACGCGTCAACCTCACACGTCGTTAGTCGGTAGCCTGGCTGTGCGTGGTGTTCACGGGAGACCTGGACGTTTTGGGGCACGGAAGTTGCTTCAGACGACTGAACTTGTTCAATACGTTCTCCCAAACTTGTGCCGCACCGAACATACACCATGTATGCATATTCATATTTTGACTTAACGGTCATTAGATCGGCGCGGCTCTCATCGCTCCCATCAGCCGTAAGGGCTCTGGTACATGCCATGTACTCGGACTCGATTCTGCTCCAGAGGACCTTGGTTTGATCCAAATGCATTCGCAACGAAAATAGCGGAACGTCCCCCCTCGATGGAGCCCATTGTGTTGACCTCGAAAACGGTCAGACTGTCGCAAGCGGCGATAAAATGATTAACCGACATGGTGGCTGCGTCGAGTAGTCGTTGAGACTCGGACCTGGTTAAAGTTCTCGACGCGGGAGCTGAAACAGTGACGCGCGGAATCGAAAGCGAGCTGGAGTCGGACAGCGTGGGCGAGGGAGTACGTGTGGAAAACCGCTGTGAAGTAGAGCCTGGGGAGGATGGCGATGATAGTGTGGTAGCGGAACTGGATTGGCTACGTTTTACCGTATCTGTAATCGCGCGGTACTTTTACTTTGGCCGGCGGTGTGGATGGCGATACGGAACGGCGAGGTAATGCGAGATGATCGGATTTGTTGCTGCTTTTAGCAGGATCGATGGGCATAATCGGAGTGGAAGAATATGTGTGTGGTCAAGGAATCTGACCCGAGTGGACTGTATGGGGCGGATTAATTGCCGACAAGATATATCAAAAACGGATAAAATCAATAAATAAATAAATAAGGATATCTTTATTAAATCGAAATGATCTTGTGATATATCGGAATGAGAAGAAAATAATGAGAATTAATGGAATGTGATTATTGTGAGGCGTGAACAATGATTATTAGCGTTGGGTTGGCAATCTCAGGCAATATTTTTTGTCACAGCTTGTTATAAAAATTGTTGCTCTGCTGTAGACCAATAAATATTGGAAGGACCTGGTCAGAACCGAATGCCTGTGCTTAGAATTGCGTGGAATTTTATTTGAAAATTAAAGCACCAGAATTGTAGCTCAGGTTGGAAATTGGAACTAGTTCCGGAATCGACGAACGCCTTTTTTTTTTGAAATTAATAATTTTTTTTCACGCAACACACAAATGCCGAAACTACTCGATCGGCCCTCGGAGTTATTATGAAAATTTTCGAAAAAGTAAAATTTTGGAATGTCGAAAAATATTTTTCTTGGATTAGGTAAATTTTTTCCTTTTTTTTTTTGAAATGTGGAAAAATAATTTTTTTTGGATTTTTATGTGGAAAAAAATATTTTCTGATTTAATTAATTAAATAAATTTTTTTGATATGTGGAAAAATGATTTTTTTCTTTGGATATGTGGAAACAATATTTTCTGATTAATTAATTAAATAAATTTTTTTTGAAATGTGGAAAAATAATTTCCCCTTTTTTTTTGATTAAATAAATTTTCCTTTTTATTTCTCCTTTTTATTTTATTAATTCTCATTAAAACTTCACTCGGAATTATTTTCTTCTTTTTTTGTGAGGGTGTTGTACCACTGTGCACAACTCGAACAGCTGTGCGACTTCTTTGGACAATTGTTGCACTTGGTAATTTTAAATTAATTTTGCGCGTTTTTATTGGATTGGACACATAAAAGGGAAACAAGTTGCAAGTGCAGAAATTTTGTGCAAGTAGTGCGTGAAAATAATAAATCAATTTTACCGCGAAATCAAATTTCTATGCACAAAAAAGAATGTTTGCCAAAGCCATATGAACATATGTATGTAAATGTATGTAATTTGTAAAAAGCTTACAAGCGGAGCTTTTATGCGGTTCTTTTTGTTGTTGGTTTTTATAGTAAGTTCGATTTGATTTTATTAAGACGCAGAAATTAATTGCACTTTTATTTTCAGCTTGCACTTGCACTTGAACTCGCGATTGCCGGTATGTATACAATATATAAATGGATATAGATGTGTATGTAGAGGTATATACATATGTACGTGATATAGATGATGTATATATGTATGTGGATATATGTGGACTGTATATTGATATATGTGGTTGTATAGGTTGATATATGTGTAGATGTGATGTGTGAATTGTAAATTGTATGTGGATATGTATGTAGATGTATATGTATGTGATATATGTGTAGATGTGTAGAAATATGTAAATTGTATGTGGATATGTATGTAGATGTATATGTATGTGAATATATGTGGATTTGATTGTAAATTTTTTATGCAAATTTTGTAGAAAATTATGCAATATTATGGAGTAGATGGCTAGGATAAGCGATCACACCAGGATAGGTGAGGGCACAGGACACAATTACATAGAATGTACATACAAATTAGAGTGAAAAGTCGCTATGGAAAAAAGCGGAAAACTTTTCACTGCAGGTAAGTATGTGTATGTGTGTGCTAATTAATATATTGGAATTATAAGTTTGTCTACTTAGCAGATTCTCCACCGATGCGATGCTGGGGTCGAGAGGAAGAATATCCGGCTCGAAGGACCAATGTTTGTGGGGGGGCGAAGAATTCCTTAGGTAGACGGTTGCCAACAAAATCCCAATATAAGTAAATTAGACCGTACGCGTACTTCGGTTATACACAACACAGTTTTATTAATTGTAAAATAATGTATTTATGATGGCCAACGGACTTTGACGGTTGGCGGAACAAAAGATGAAAATTGGATACAAATTGGGGGGCGTGCTTGCGGCTTGAAGATAAAACGAACACTAACTCCTGGTATGGAGCTTTTTCCACTTCTTCCCATGATCTTCAGTGTGGCCGTCCTCCTTTCAATTCGCCCCTCTGTTTCAACCACGCTCCTCTTCCGCTGTTCACCCTTTTCTGGCGTGAACAAGGCCCAATGGTCGCTATAAAAATTTTAGAGGGTCAAAGGAGCGCGTTCAATCAGTTGGCTGGAATCCAATTGGAGGTGGATCGTCGGAGGCCAGAGAGCTGGACTGATGAATGGCAACTTATCAGACGAGGAGGAGATATTCGTTGACTGCGGGACGCAGATTCTTGAATTCGCGTAGATCATTAAATAGGCGAAGAAATATTGACCGGCGTATTGTAGAGCGGGAACAAGAAAGGATTCGCAGATCCCAAGATAGGAGAAACTTAGAACGTAGGGTTATAGAACGAACACGCAATACATTGGCACGCCGCAGTGCTCGGATAGCAGTCCAACAAGCGAGCCGCGACGCTTTAAGAAACTTTAGTCAGCGAGTAAGTCAATATAGGAATATTAATGAAAATAGAGCAGCAAAGAATAGGAGAAATGCATCCCGTAACAGGCAGGAACGTGCTCTTCAGAATGTTAGATACCCAATTCGTCAACCAAATTTAGTAGCTCAGTTCGAAAAGTTTAATAGAATTGTAAAGCTCGGTCCTAGTCAGATTTGTTATTCTCGCAAAGGCCTATGGTTTCCCGACAAACTTAAATCGAAGTCCCAAACCCTTATAGAAAACACATATCAGTTTAGTCGTCCGATTTTGGATACTGCCACACAGTTTCCTCCCACAAATGGCCTGTTTTACACATATTTCGAGGGACACAAAACCCAAAAGATTGCAAAGAATTATCTTTCAAAACTACATATGCCGGAACTAAAAGAAATACAACCATAGTTAGATCTGAGCTTAGAAATGTAGATAGAAGAGGTTGCAGAACAGATAAGTTGTTTTTCAATTACAAAAAGCGAAATGATAGCACTCCACGCGCAACTACCGCCTCTAACGTGCTTTGTGAGGATTATATAAATAATTTAATTAGTCATGATGAAGGTTATAGGGTTCTGAAGAGTATTCGCATGTCTCCAGCCCATTGGGAGGATGAGAAGAAAAAGGTAATGGCAATGATTCGCCAATTTGGACTCCCTCCTTTTTTTATAACGTTGTCGGCAGCCGAGACAAAGTGGACTGAGCTTTTAGTCATTCTTAGGAAAACAGTAGATAGGGTAGACATTACAGGAAGAAGCAGCAAATTTACAAATTTAATAGGCTCGTCGTATTTGATCAGATCCAGTTTATTGTGCTAGGTATTTCGAACATAGATATAGGGAGTTGTTAAAAGTAATAAAGAGTCAGGAAGGTATTTTTGGACAGAATTTTGTAGTTAGGCATTATTGGCGCGTTGAGTTTCATTAGAAGGCTCCCCTCATATTCACGGGATGTTTTGTCTGAAAGATGCCCCCCAAGTAGACATAAATAATGAAGATTCCTTTTCACCCGTAATAGCTATTGTTGACCAGTTCGTTTTCGTAGACATTTTAATTTCAGACTTATCGCTCTCTTTAGTGTACCAAACACACACCCATAGTTTTACTTGACGGTGAAAAGTTCCTGGGCAAGAAATTTGTAGATTCAACTACATAATTAATTATATAAATAAACCCCAAAGAGGCATTTCAAAACTGATGCGGGAAGCCGTTGTTAGTGTGGAAAGGGGCAATTTTTAAGCATTAGGCAAAGGTTGCAATACATTGGTCACAAAATTATTTGCGGCACTGAGATATCAGCTCAGGAAGCCGCCTATTGTTGTCTAGGATGTCTATGTCCAATATTAGCCGCAAACGTAGGTTTCAAAATACGAATTTATCAGAATTTCGAATTAAAATGCTCAAATCCACACAGCAATTGCAAAGTTTGCCTCAGGACTCAACTGACATCTTTGTAATAGGGCTACTTGACCATTATGCAGAAGGGCCAGTTATTCGTGAGGATTTGTGTTTAGCTGATTTCGCTGCCGATTATGAGTTTAGCATTAGGTCTCGCCGAAATAATAGGAATGTTCAAGAAAATGAGGTTTCACGAGCCAGCCTTCCTTTGCGCGATAAAAGTGGATACATGTCGCATAGAAGGTGGCCTTGCACAATTAGATTTGGGAAAAATAGTATTAACACAGATAGGCAGAATTACTTTCGGTTATGTAGACACGGCACATGGTCCCGTGCATGGGGCCACGGGTACCTTATTGGATATTGATTTAAATTCTTCCACAGTTCTTTGAATAAAGTTTTTAGATGATAGTGTAGGAGTGAATGCGCGAACTAAGTTTCGCCACAGTGCCATAGATTCATGGACCCCAATTCAATAAACACTAAAAAGTTTTCAATTCAGATCTAATGAGCAAGTCACAATTGATAGGAAACAGTTTCCGGTTATACCTGAAGGGGCTATTATAACTATTCATAAAAGTCAGGGTGCCACGCATGAAAAAGTGGTGGTCCACACAAGTTCGTTGTATGTAGCATATAGTAGGGCAACTAGTGTCCCAGGACTTTATATTGTCGGACAGTTCGTCCCCCTTGATCTGGTTAAGATTCTGCTGCTGAACAAGTGCTGCAAAAACTACGTACCGAAAAAGCTCTTCAAACCCATTTCGATCCCCTATTTGACAGCTCTAATTTAAATATCTTCTTCCATAAAACGAAAAATCTTCATTGTCATTTTAATGATATTATTTAAAATCAGCTTATGCTGTAATCCTCTATTATATGCTTTGTTGAGGCTTCTACATATGCTAACGAGGCATATGAAATTCCAGGCTATTCTATTGCAGTACTTTTGGACTGCCATACACAATAACACTTCGTTTTGTTTACAAAAATATAGCGCACCACGCGAAGCTACAGTCTTTATAAAGATTATATCAATAATTTAATTAGTCATGATGAAGGTTATAGGGTTCTGAAGGGTATTCGGACGTCTCCAGCTCATTGGGAGGATGAGAAGAAAAAGGTAGCCATTTGGACTCCCCACTTTTTTTATAAAGTTGTCGGCAGCCGAGACGAAGTGGACTGAGGTTTTAGTGATTCTTAGGAAAACTGTAGATAGAGTAGACATTTCAGAGGAAGAAGCAGCAAATTTACAGTTCAGTGAAAAGGATCGTCTTATTAGATCAGATGCAGTTTCCTGTGCTAGGTATTTCGAACATAGATATAGAGAGTTGTTAAAAGTAATGAAGAATCAGGAAGGTATTTTTGGACAGAATTTTGTAGTTAGGCATTATTGGCGCGTTGAGTTTCAGCAGAGCGACTCCCCTCATATTCACGGAATGTTTAGGCTGAAAGATGCCCCTTAAGTAGACCTAAATAATGAAGATTCCTTTTCACCCGTAATAGCTTTTGTTGAGCACCCTTTTTAGTCTGCCAAATACATACGCATAGTTTTACTTGCCGCCGAAAAGTTCGAGGGCAAGAAATTTGCAGATTCGGGATACCTAATCCTCCAATGCCCCAAACAGAAATTTTAAAGCCCCTTTCGGAAGAATTTAAAATACACAGCACGGACAAAATTTTCAAAAGCTTTAACAATTTCTAAATAGTAGTTTTCCTTCCGATATTGTTTCCCATTTGGCGAATTTTGAAAATTTTTTTTCACACGAAAATGTGAACCTCAGCTACGAGGAATACCTTTTTTTGTTCTTAGGCCTAGCTTGAAAAAACCCCAGATGTTTCTTAAATGAAGTTTTGCAGACATTAGGGTAAACGCGTATAATAGGCATATTCTTTCTATGCAACGGGCTTATATGAATATCCAGTTCATTTTAGGTCCGTGTGCTTGTTGCAGCTACATAATTAATTATATAAATAAATCCCAAAGAGTGTGCTAGTGTTGAGAGGGGCAATTAGGCAAAAATTGCAATACATTGGTCACATATTTATTTGCGGCACTGAGAAGCCGCCTATTGTTGTCTAGGGATGTCTATGTCCAATATTAGCCACAAAGATAGGTTTCAAAATACGAATTTACCAGAATTTCGAGTTAAAATGATCAAATCTAGACAGCAATTGCAAAGTTTGCCTCAGGACTCAACTGACATCTTTGTAAAAGGGCTACTTGACCATTATGTAGAAAGGCCAGATATTCTTGAGGATTTGTGATTTCGCTGCCAATTATGAGTTTAGCATTATTTCTTGCCGAAATAGTAGGAATGTTCAAGAAAATGAGGTTTCAGGAGTCAGACATCCTTTGCGCGATGGATGTGGTTACATTACGCATAGAAGGTGGCCTTGCACAATTAGATTTAGGAAATATAATATTAACACAGATAGGCAGAATTTATTTAGGGAATTAGTAATGTTTTTTTTTCCTTGGAGAGACGAGCAGGTGGAGTTAGTTCAGAGAAATTGCGAGGAGTTCTATTGTGAGCATGAGCAAATTATTAGGGCCGGTTTTAATAGGTACAGTGTTTTAGATGATTTGGAAGACGCGCTTAGACGGGCTTTGGAAAATGAAAATAGGGATATCGAAAATCAATTAGAGTCTCAGGTCGTATTAGATGAATTGTTTAGGGTTTAAGCTTTCCCATTGACCAACCAGCAGATTCGGAGAATGATATCTGTATTATAAAACTCCTGTAAATTTGGCAAGTATTGTTAGGTCGCTTAATCTAAGACAAAAAACTTTTTTCACTCTACTTTTAATGCGAAGAGGACTAAAGTTTTTCATGAATTCGTAGGTGGCCGTGCAGGTGTCGACAAAAGTAGGCTTGTTTCTTCAATTTTTCAGTCCCTTTCTGTGAAACGACCAAACGACAGTTAAGATTCTTTTGTACGATACCACAGGAATAGCAGCTTTCGGAATTGGAGGTTCCACCCTCCATTCCATGTTTTCCCTACCCATTAATCAATCTGGTTCTTCTTCTAGGGATTTGAGTTCTGACTTGTTAAACACTCTTTGAACAAGATTTATTGATCTCAAACTTTTAATTAATACCTTAATTGATATTGAGTTATATTCTTCTAATCTTCCCACACTTCTTTGGATAAAGTTTTTAGATGATAGTGTATGAGTGAATGCTCCAGCTAAGTTTCGCCACCGTGCCCAAAATTCATGGACCCCAATTCAGGAAACAGTAAAAAGTTTTCAATTCAGATCTAATGAGCAAGTCACAATTGATAGGAAACAGTTTGCGGTTATAGCTGCAGAGGCTATAACTATTCATAAAAGTCAGGGTGCTAGGTATGAAAAAGTGGTGGTCCATACAAGTTCAGGAATGCAACGTGAGGCGTTGTATGTAGCATGTAGTAGGGCAACTAGTGCTGCAGGGCTTTATATTGTCGGGCAGTTCGTCCCCCCTAGATCTGGCCAAGATTCTGCAGGTGAACAAGAGCTGCAAAAACTGACAGCTCCAATTTGAATATCTTCTTCCATAATACGGAAAAGTCTTCATTGTCATTTTAGTGATATTATTTCAAATCAGCTAATGTTGCAGTCCTCTATTTTATGCTTTGTTGAGGCTGCTACATATGATAACGAAGTATGTAAAATATCAGGCTATTCCATTGCAATACGTTTGGACTGCCCCTCATCCTCATATGGCCATATTTATTAAAAACGATTTGGTGGAGAATACCAGTCTTTGTTTAAGTGGTCGTTATTATGAATTTGCTCTTTTAAAATACAAGTCTCTAGGAATTCTAATAATTTATCGTAGTCCGGACATACCCAAAATGTCAAAGTTCAAGGTTGGGAGGTTAGTGTAGGATTTCTCAAATATATTAGACAACAGTGCCATTATTTTAGGAGTTTTTAATATACACCTTCAGGCCCCTTCAGCTAGTGGTAGGAATGTCTTTCACATTCTAAATAGTAAAAATTATAATTCTCTTTTAGATTTGGATGCGTTTAGCACCAATGGTAATACCAATATTGACTGGGCGTTTTCAAATATTTCTAGCAGTAGAGTAGTGCGCGCATATTTGACACGTAGCTATCATAGAGGAATTTCCTTTAGCATTAAAGATTTGTAATTGCGTATTTATTATTGTACGGATTGAAAAAAATATGGGGAATAAGGAACTGGTTATATAAAATATGGTGAATCAAGTCGACTCGAAGGTTTCCAATGTTTTATTTTACTTGGTAACCCAAATGATTTTTTCAGAAGCCTCCACGTGGTGCTCCCTGAGTATCGATGTATTCAGTTAGTCGGTAGCTAATTCGAGCGGCGTTTTAAACGTAAAAATAAATGTTTAATTTAAAAATAAATGGTTTTGTTATTGCTTTTAGACCTCAAACTTGGTACAGGGTATACTCAAAGTCGGCATAGACGACTTGCTTGCTTCATTTTTTTTATTTTACTTTCATTTTACCTTCTTTACGTTTTATTTGAATTCTGTTTGCTTAGTCACTTTATTTATTTAATTTTATTTCTTTTACTGTTAAAATTATTGTTTCTCTTCTTTTTGTACATAACTCTTATTATTAAAATTAACTTACTACATAAAAAGTAGGATTATCCTCATGATTTGTAGGTTCTTTGACTTTCAACATCTCCAGTTATCAATTGGAGGATCCGGGCATAGATAGATTAAAGATTAAAGAAATAAGACCTGTTTTACTTTGCTTCAAACGAAGACTGATTGATTTTTATACCTTTGCAAAAAAGGTATATTAAGTTTGGTCTGAAGTTTGCAATGCATAGATGGAGGCATCTCCGACTATATAAAGTATATATATTCTTGATCAGGACGACGAGCTGAGTTCATATACCCATGTCCGTCTGTCTTTGTGTCCGTCCGTCCGTCTGTCTGGATCATCGCAATCTCCTACCAGACCCTTAAAGCTATACAGCTGAAATTTTGCACCTAGGCTTCTTTTTCCTGCTGGCATTGTATATCTCGGAATTATCTCGATCGGATGACTATATCATTATAGCTTCCACGTGGTGTTCCCTGGTTACCGATATTTTTATTTAGTTGGTAGCAAATTTGAGAGGCGTATCAAATGCAACTAGAAGGATGGGCTAACTTCGGCCACGCCGAAGTTCGGATACCTTTGCAAACCGTCTTTTTCAATTACATATAAATTACCAGAATCATAAGAAAGTATAATCATGACGGTGGATCCAAGAAAAAAACTTTTGGATAAAAAAATTTTTTTGGTCCGATTGTGCCTATAAGAGCTATCATATAGTCGGCCGAATTTTGTTAAAACTCAACAGACACATTTTTATATATGTCAAACTTACATATACCAATTTTAGAAAGAATCGCTGTTAAAATAACCGAGATATTCATCTAAAACTAATTTTTTGGTCGATTGTTCCTATGGGGCAATATGATACAGTGAACCGATTCTGATAAAACTTGCCAGATATGTGTTAGAAAGTATATGAAACTCATAAATATCAAATTTAGTGAAAATCGCTTTTAAAACAACCAAGTTATTGCTCGAAATCCATATTCATGACCGATCATTCCTATGGGAGCTATATGATATAGCCAACCAATTTTGATGAAACTTGGTGGATATGTCAGGAAGTATATAAAACTCACAAATAAATACAAATTCGTGATATTTTATTGGAAAACAACAAAGTTATTGAGGTTAAAGCTTATGCACCACCTATCATTCCATGGGAGCTAAATTATATAGTCATCACCTTTTTTGCAAAGTTATAAAAAAAACACGACTGTAGATTGACATGGTTTGAAAGTTTAAATGAGCGAAACTAAGATAATGATATAGTCATCCGATCGGAATGATTCCGAGATATACAATGCCTGCAGCAAAAAGAAGCCTAGGTGCAAAATTTCAGCTCTGTAGCTTCAAGGGTCTCGGAGGAGATTGCGTTGATCCAGACAGACGGACAGACGGACAGACGGACAACGGATAGACGGACATACGGACAGACGGGGACAGGGCTAAATGAACTCAGCTCATCGTGCTGATCAAGAATATATATACTTTATATAGTCGCAGACGCTTCCTTCTATGCGTTGCAAACTTCTGACCAAAATTAATATACCTTTTTTGCAAAGGTATAAAAAGCACAGCAAAACTCACTAGCTAGAAATAACCCTAACAGGCAAAATAGGGTGTTTGACATAGAAGAAAAAGTATACCTCAAAAGTAATAGAAGATTGGGCAACAAACTGTCCCCACTATGTACTGTACACGCGAAGTATATTCCAATTTTGGACGGTGATGTTTTAGTGTTCATTCATGATCAGTCAACCGACTTTGATGAAACTTGGCGGATATGTTAGGAAGTGGATCCAATTCCAGTGGCCGTTTCCTATTTTTATCCTTACTTTATAATCTTTCCCAATAAGTACCGATCAGGAATTCAATTAACACGTTATAATATTTTATTCTCGATTCCTTTGTTAACAGTTCTGCTGCTTAATAATATTTTGAGTGTAGTTCACTGTATTCTTGTATTTACTTTCTTGTGGTTAGTTCTTCGGAACTTAGAGATTAGAAAGGGTAATAACAAATTGATTTAAAACAGTTAAAAAAAGAACAGAATTAATATTTGGTTGAGCTATACCTCAAGCAATTTTGGCTGCCTCCTCTGCTGAAATTTTAGCTCACTCCGTACTAGAGGTGGGCATGGGCCGAAATTTTCAACCCAACCCGACCCAGCCCATGGGCCGAAGAGGAAAATTAAATTTTTTTATAAAGGATATATTATTTGTAAAGAAAAAGTAACATATCGAGATTTGCGCTTGACAATCTTGTGCGCCTTTCATTGCTTGCGCCGCTTGTGGCAGAGCTTACAGGTATGCATAATATTTGTTTAGCCACCACCTGCAATAATTTCAGGTGAGTTGCCTGTTTCCAAAAATCTAAAATTGGCATGTTTGAACGAGTAGTTGTTGCAAAATATTTATCAATTTCTAAATCTATAGGATTTTTGTCAAGTTTCAGTTTTTGGTTGATTTTCGTCGAAATACTCTTGAAATTCATTATTGCTATTTGGCGAAGTGTTTTCAATTTTTGAGTCATCATCTGTGTCGCTTGTGATTTCATAAATTTCATTCATCATATGCTTTTGACGGTCTTCAAAACATGATTTTTTTTCTTCAGGTAAAAAACTTAATTCTTTGAATGGAGGGTTTAATAATAATTTAACTAAATGTACTGTAGTTGGCTGAAAACGCTATTCCAAAGAATTTTTAATTGTTCTATAATTTGAATCGAATATTTGAATTTTACATTGTTTTTTTAGTTTTTCATACCATAAAGCATATATATGTATTGTTGGCTCTTTTTCAGATGATATTTTGTCAGAACAATCTTTAAATGGTTTTAAAAACGTAATTAGATTTTCAATTAAAGCGAAGTCAATATTAGCTATACGTTTTACTTCATTTTTTGATAAAAGTAAAACTTCAATTTCTTCCTTAACATCACAAATGCTTGCAAGCATAATAAAGATAGAATTCCAACGCGTTTATATTTCTTGTTTTAGAGATTTGGTTAATATGTGATTAAGTTCGGAATGCTTGAAAAATTTTACAAGATTTTTTGAATTGTCTATTAAAAATTTAATTTCATCAACGGGATTCTTCTCCATAACATCGTCCATAACTAAGTTTAAATTGTGGCACGCGCACGAAAGCCTTTTGTAAGTTTTGAACGCGGCCACCACGTTTGTTCCATTGTCAGTAACAATTACTGAATTTCTTAACTTATTTTGCAAGTTGTAATCGATCAATATATGCTGAATTTGATCTAAAATATTAACGTAAGTTTTTTTTCCTCTAGGAATTCTTTAACACCTAGAATGGATGTTTTTAAAAAATACGACTCTTCAATGTAATGTGCACTTAAGCACGTCTACATATCCGTAGTAAATGACATGTACTTGTCGGTTAAGGTAGTGGTAAGAAGTTCCTTAATTCGGTTGTATTCGGCAACCATGACACTGCCGCTAAGTTTTTTCCTGGACACAATGATGTCATGGCAGTTTTGAGATCCATATTGAGCGCTTATGTTCAACATAGCTTGAACATAGTCACGAAGCCAGTTCCTATAAACTTAGCAAATATTAACATTGATAAATATATGAAATTTAACTAAGACTTACCCTCAGTGACATTTAATGGCAACAAATCTTTTGCTACAAATGTTAGCTGCTTTGTAGCTAGTTCATCAAGAACTTTTTTGGAACAGCCTTTGATGCAAAGTTTAACTTTGGCTGATTAGGCGGAGCAACAAAAGCGCATTAGTGCCGAGCAAGCGTTGTGGTGCCGTGTTTTGCACTAAAAGCAAATACAGTTTTGCATTTGAAACAGCACACAAAATCCAGACGCTTGCCGCCGCACTTCACGTGCTTAAAATTTTTCCACACACCACTTTTCCACTTGTATTCTCAATCAATTTATATCGAACGTCACCGGCACTAATTGCTCTTTGAATTTGAGCTTTCGTTCGTACCATCTCAGCAAAAGACTCGTTTTCATTATAATTCTCGTCAATTTTTTCCATTTTCATCGTGCTTTTAATCTTTATCTTTGCCCTTTTTTTTTCTTAATGATGACAATTGTAATAGATGGTGATGATAATTCTGATTGAGATAATTGATAACAAACGTACACGAAGTTGAGAAAGAAAAATATTTAAATATCTAACAATTCCGTTTTTATGTATCCAAATTTATTTTCGGGTTTTTCGGGTTTTTCGGGTTGAGCGTCCTAACCCTTACCCGCCCGCACCCAACCCGAAATTAGATTTTCCAGCCCATACCCACGGGTACCCGCGGGTACCCGACAAAATCCCAGCCCATGCCCACCTCTACTCCGTACTTAGTACGTTTATGTCTAACAATGCCCAAATATTTTCAATAAGATTAAGGCCCGGTGATTCTGGCGGCGTTTTCAGTTACTTGCAGAGGTAAATAAGCCATTGTGTTTCGGGAAACACCAACTTGTCGAGGATAGACATCAAAGTATTTTTTAAAATATTCAAAAAAGGTAATTTAACCATATTTCCGATAAACTCCAGTTCGCCAACTCGAGATGCTGCACAACAGCCTCACACCATTATGTGCCCGCCGCCGTGCTTTACTTTTTTATTATATTCCTTTCCTCCATTTCTTTCCTTGGCTGGCGCCACACTTGGCTGGCGCCACACTTGGCTGGCGCCACACTTGGTGGCTACCATCTTACCCTAAGGGGTTTAACTGGGATTCAGCACTGAACATCATAGTGCTCCTGTGATATATATATATATATATATATATCTATCCCCCACGAATTACGAGAATTTGTGAATGAAGATTTAATCTGATGGCCCAGTATTCAATAAGGACCATAAGAAATATTTAAACACGCCAAGCCCACAGTGGGTAACAAGCGTCAGTGCCTTTAAGAAACAAACAAAAGTCCTGTCACGTCTTATGGAACTAGAAGCGTCAGCGATTCTTTAAAATGGGCTACTAAGTAATCCAGTGGAGACGATGGTTGTTGCTAAAAGGCCACATGGAACCTTAGAAAAGTGGTTCTATAGTACTAGTGACCAAGAATGACCAGGCAATACAGCCCACAAGTTTTACGAGATGTTTACTCTCTGTCCCTGATTAACCATATAAATTAAAAGATACGTAAAATTTCATTTCTACGTTGGACTCGCTATCCGTAAACTTTTACTGTCCCCGGTAGATTTTAGGAGTCCTTCCTAAAATATAAAAAAATAATGTAATAAAAAAAAAAAAAATGTGTAACGATCCTTTTTGGTCCTTACTTGAGGCAGAGCCGGATTGGGGTACGACACAACGAATTTATATTGTGCGCCGGTGAAATGAGAAAATACACTTTTCTTTCTTTTCAATATACACACGTGGCATAAATATTTTGACAAAGAAAATATTGCGTATTTTGTAGTTTAACTTTTATATTCCTTTATGGAAAGTTATTATTTATTATCCAACATAGTCTTTCGTTAATACAAACTTAAAAATAAGCAAATCAAACTTTTTTCATATTTTAGTATAACTGGGCTTGTCAATTACAAATGTGTTATTAATTTATTGAGTTGACAAGCCCAGTTATACTAAAATACATATTTTTAACTTAACAAAATGAATTTATTGAGGTAATATGTAATAAAACGTATAACCTCCTTTGGCTTCAATTACTTTTTGAAGCATCTTGGTACAGAATCCACCATATTTTGAAGAATATCTGGAGGTATCTCTTCCCATAGGAAAATGAGCTCAGAAATTCTTTCTTCTCTATTTTTATTTAACGAAACTATTCTTTTGCGCTTCAAAAGTGACCAGACGTTTTTAATTTTTTTGATGGGGCCAGTTTAAAGTAGGTACGGTGCATCAAGATCCTTCAAAAAATTCATAATCATCCGGGCTTTGTGACATGGGGCATTGTCAAATCAATCACAAATTTTGTTATTTTCTTATATTAATATAAATAGCATTAAGCTAACCCTCAGAATTAATATGCCCTATTTATTGAAGGGGATTAGTTCATCAATAGGTTACCGTGACAGTGGAACAAAAACATATAGTATAGTGGAAATATACAGTTGAAAGAAACTTTAAATTAAACGGGTAAGAATCATATTCGGGTGAGTTGTTTCTAACTCATTGTTCCCTTTTCAATTTAGGAGAGTGTGATAGTAGGTAGGCCATTGTTAAGATAAGTAAATTTATGAACTTCTTAAAAAAAAATAAGCGATAATAAAAAAATTTACATAATGAATAGCGAGTATTTACATAATGAATTTTGAGTGATTAGTTTTTCCCTTTTTCTTTTGTGTTTCTCCGTGTTGTCCATGTGAGTAAATATATGGATTGCACAGTGGCCATTATGCCATTTAGCTGGGATTTCAGTGTCCGAGTAATACCCTAACTCTTACTGAATGCGCATGTGATCACTTAGTATATATTTATTTTGGTGTCCGGGTAATACTCTAACCGAAATAATATTAAATAGGCACGTTCGTAGTAAATGTTGTCTTAAAGTGGTTGGCATTATGTCAACCAGCCACCATTTAAGTGTCCGGGTAATACTCTACTCAAATGGTGCTGGTTGTACATGTGCCGACTATATTTAATATTATTCGACGTCCGGGTAATACTCTAGTCGAAGCAATATTAGATACTCGCGAACATGGAACCACGGTAATGTAGTTCAATGTGTACATGGTACAGTGGTCAAGATGCTAACTTCCTTACAGATGGCGCCCGAGCAGGGACCTCGAGAAAGATTTTAAATTAGTTAGGCATTAGTTATTGTAGGAATTAATTTTTTTGTGGATTAAAGCCCCACCATATTTTATTTGTCAGCAGGCATAGGATTTATTGTCCATTCACCTAGGGTAGCAATATCCCTATACTATCGGAAATAAAAATTAACCAATTATATTATATTATAATATGATCGCATTATATCATACCATTTAATTATATTCACTTATGAAATATTAATTGGGAATTTTTTTTTCTTGGTGCAATATATATATGATAAGAATAAAAATTTATAAATAATTCAATTTTTGCCAAGGGTATCGGTAGGACTATCTTAGAGTCATCAGCAGAATCCCAGCGACAGAGTCATGACAGAATTCAGTGGAACCAAAACCACGTGGGAGAAATACATAGGTATATATATTTTTTATAATCGACAGATCTAAACAGGACATCAGCAGAGTCACCATAGAAAAAAAAAAAATATATATATATGTATATATTTGAATTTTTATAAGAACGAAAGAGACAAGCAAGTATAGAAAATTCAACAGGCAAACGGTAGAACTTTTAAAAAAAGTCATCGACAGAGTCCCAGCGACAGAGTCACGACAGAATACAGTAGAACCAAAACGTCGCGGCAGAAATATATATATTTTTTATATCGACAGAGATATATCGTGTCTATCTCTGTCGATATAAAAAAATATATATATTTCTGCCGCGACGTTTTGGTTCTACTGTATTCTGTCGTGACTCTGTCGCTGGGACTCTGTCGATGACTTTTTTTAAAGCAGAGTCACCATGGAAACAAAATATATATATATGCAACGGAATTTCTATACAAGCAAGCATAGAAAATTTCACAAGCAAATGGTAGAACTTTTAAAAGTCATCGACAGAGTCCCGACAGATTTAGGGAGAATCAAAACCACGTGGAATTATATTTTTTTTATATCGACAGAGCTAAACAGGGTATCAGCAGAATCACCATAGAAAAAAAATATATGTAACGGAATTTTCATAAGAATATTAGAAACATAAAACAAGCTAAAAAATTTGCACAAAGTAACGGTAGAACTATTTTAAATTCATAGACAGAGTCTCAGCGACCTAGTCACGACAGAATACAGTAGAACCAAAACCACGTGGAATTATATTTTTTTTACAACCGACAGAGCTACAGCAGCAGAGCCACCATAGAGAAAAAATAATATACATACAACAGAGTCTAAGTACAATAGAAGAAAGGCAGAAGAGATAAAGATAAAGTATAGGAGATGAAAAAAAAATATTACCGCTTGTTTTCTATCACACTTTATTCCTATGAGAAGGCGGTATGAGGGAGTTTCGTTGGTTCTCTTTGGTCGACGTAGCTCACGACTGGATGCTCACTCCTATGAACCGGAGACTGCGACGCTAGCAGAGCAGAGGCTTTGACGATAAAATCATGGTACCAAGGCATACTAAGAGGGAAGTCAACATCGAACCGTCAGAGGGTCAATATCCAACCTTCGGAGAGTCAACATCGAACCATCAAGGAGTCAACATCCAGCCGCCAAGGACAAGCCTTACCAGCATACCAAGGACCCAGCCAGTGAATATCCTTTTTCAAGGACAACAGTAGTCAAGATCAATCAATTTACGGCTTTCACTGTGAATTGACGCGTTTTTCTGTGCTCTTCATAATTTTCCTTATTTTCGACTTTAAAGTCATCGCGCTGCTTTAACAAAATTGTCCAATAGTTTGGTGGTGGTTTACCTACGTACTAACATAGTGCTTTTTGTTTATTTGGACATATAAACGCAAAATCAAAGCATTAAACTTATTCTTTTGTGTTAATCTTTGATTTTGCTTTTGTACTTCTTCCCGCATTAAAATCACTCTCGCGCTCTCGCCTACGTACTGTTGTTGCATGTGCAGTGCTCTTGGCTCTCCTGCTCTTTTTTCTTCATTTCTTTTGATCGCGCTCGCATCTATCTCTGTCTCGCGTACAAGTGATACGTGTACTTGTGTAGTGCTCTCTTTAATTTAATAATTATTCTCTCTTTAAGTTTGACCCAAGTGTCGAATTTGATTTTAAATACTGAGTGAGTTTTTTTCTTTGGCTTTTTTCATTGAATTTTGATTTTTTTCTTTCACTTTAAAATAAATAATATATTTAAATACTATAATGTCTGTCTGCTCCAGCAAAAAGTGTTTGAACCCCCCTGCGCCCCATAACGTATTTCTCACTTGTTGGCTGTGTGATAATGTCATGCACGTCAAGTGTGCCGGCTACACAGCCAAAGTGAGGGATAGTTTGGAGCAAAGAGGTGGTCTCAAATGGGGATGCGACTCATGCCGAGAAGTGGAAATCGAGATGAGGGTATTCATGAGGCAGACCAGGGACAAGTTTAAGAAACTGTCATCTGGTTTTCGTAAACTCTTTGATGAGTTTAACGCTTTGGAGACAGAATTCAAAAGCTATAAGCTGTTGAATGAGTCTCCAAAGCGCAAGAAAACTAGTATGCGGAATCTGTCCCTGCATCTGCCGGTGCCTATCCCTGTCTCGGCCGCAGTTCCGCAATCTCCGTCACTGCTCACAGCCAACCCTCCGCAGCTCATATCGTTTACCACCCCCGTCATACAGGGTGGGCGTAAAGATGAGGCCATTTTCGTTTCTCCTGGAAATGGTCTCTCTATACAGACGAATGAAACTGTAGTTTCCGAACAGTCCGTGCAACTACCAAATTCTTTGGTTATTGCCAACAGCTGCCCAGTTAGAGGAACACCATCAATTAGGCCTCTGACTGGGGTACCACCGAAGAAACATATATTTGTTTCTAGGCTTGATCCCGAAACTTCTTCGGATGACGTCTTAGGTTACATTAAGACAAAAATGCAAGCATCAAAAATAGCGGTGGAAAAATTTAAATTTAATTATTCAAGGGAGATCTCTTCCTTTAAAATTAGTGTCCCGGTTGAACTGTTTGACTGCATTTGTAGTAACAGCTTTTGGCCGGATCACATATTAGTGAAAGAATATACGGCCAAAAAGAAAACTCGTGGCTCAGTTAGGCTTCCTTCTACTTCTTCTTCTATTGCCTCCGGAATATCAGCATCTGCTGGTGTTCCAAAAAACTAATTTCGTCCCTTAATCTGGCCTATCAGAACGTAAGAGGACTTAAATCTAAGCTTCCTAGACTTTATGTAGATAGTCTAGTATTTGATTATAAAATTTTAGTATTTTCAGAGACTTGGTTAAAACCTGACATTAATGATGCATCTGTTCTGTCTGCAAAATTTTCAATATTCAGGTGTGATCGCATTTCGCGTGTAGGCGGGGGAGTCTTGATTGCCATTGACTCGTCGTTATCTTCTGACCGGATTCAATCTCCTGATAACCAGGAGATTGAGTTTGTAAGTGTCAAGGTCAGTCTCAAGACTTTCTCTGTCTACATTACTTGCTCGTACATCCCGCCACAATCCGACATGGCAGTGTACATTAAACACTTGGTTTCTATCCAACACATCTCATCGTTACTGTCTGATAGAGACATGTTAATTGTTCTCGGTGACTTTAATTTACCGGAAATAGTATGGTCCCCTACTGACGAATCTGCTTTGTTGCTCCCTTCTATTTCACATTGCTTTATTGAAGGTCTTTTCGAGTTATCTTTGACTCAAATAAATCCAGTCCGTAACAAGAATAATAGATCTTTGGATCTGATATTTGTTCTCGATTCCACCAATGGTGCAGTTTCTAGAATAGACCCTCTTGTCCTGCCTGAAGATAGTTTTCATCCTACTTTGGAGTTAACTATTGATCTTCCGTATCGTGTACCGACTGTTGGTGCTTGTCCTGCGGTTAAATCCCGTAATTTTCGTAAGACCAATTTTAGTAAGTTAAATGAGCTCATTCTTAAAAATGATTGGTCTTCCCTGTATAGTTGTTCAAACATGAACCAAGCTATTTCTCTGTTTTATAACACTCTTGGTTCGCTTTTTAAGGTTTGTGTACCGCTGAGGATCCCTGTGTCGGCCTATAGGCCCCCCTGGCATACTCGGGAGCTAACTAACTTGAAAAATGTAAAATCAAGGTGTTATAAAATTTACAAGAAATCAGGCCGCTCCTCAGACTATGCCCGTTACGTAGTCGCTCGATCAAAGTTTTTGACGCGTAATACGCAATGCTATAAGGTAAAGGTATAAGTAAATTAGAATTTTTTAGTAATCCTAAACAATTTTATAGCTTTGTGAATTCCAAACGCAAAATGTCTGCCTATCCATCATGCTTATCACTTGAAAACAATATAGCGAGTTCTGATCAAGCCATCGCTGATTTGTTTGCAGACTTTTTTACAACAAACTTTTCCTCAGCGGAATATCGATCAGACATTCCGTATCCTTACCAGATAAAAAGCTCTAACTGCATTTACAGTCCTACGATCAATGAAAGTTCGCTCCTAAGCGTGCTTAATTTAGTGAAACCTGTCTACTCTCCTGGTCCTGATGGAATACCAGGTTGATTTCTCAGATTTTGCGCCGAGGCTTTATGTAAGCCAATTCGTAAACTTTTTCTTTTGTCTGTCAAATCTTCCACGTTCCCAGCTATCTGGAAAAATCCTATATATTTCCTTTCCATAAAAGCGGTAAAAAATCGGAAGCATCCAACTATAGGGGTATTTCTAAATGGTCCGCTATACCTAAAGCTTTTGAAAAATTAATCACTTCTCAATTGCAACATTTTTGTAGATCTATAATTTCACCATCTCAACATGGGTTTGTGAAATGTAGATCTACAACCACTAACCTTTTAGAATTTACTTCTTCAACGATCGAAGGATTCAGAAATGCAAGGCAAACTGATGTCATATATACTGATTTCAGTAAGGCTTTTGATTCTGTTAATCATACGCTTCTTCTTTATAAATTAAATAGTATTGGCTTTCCAAGTCCATTAATTAATTGGATTCGTGAATATCTGACAAATAGAACTCAGAGGGTTCTTTTTAAATCGTCATATTCCAAATCCATCCATGTTACTTCGGGGGTGCCTCAGGGTAGTCATTTGGGACCACTGCTGTTTACCCTTTTCATTAATGACCTTCCCTCTGTTATAAGTTACTCTCGTGCCCTCATGTACGCAGATGACGTTAAGCTATGTTTTAGTTACTACAAAGACATTACCTCTTCTTGTCGATTGCAATCTGATCTTCAAAATCTTGAGCTTTGGTGTCATAATAACTTATTAAAATTAAATGCAACTAAATGCAAGGTCATGACTTTTTATAGAACTTCTCCGCATTTAGTTACTTATTTTCTTACTAATACACCATTAGAACGTCTTAATGAGATGTATGACTTGGGTGTCCTGATGGACCGTAAACTAACGTTTAAGTCCCATATTTCCTCTACCGTCGGTAAAGCCATGGGCGTTCTTGGGTTTGTAAAGAGATGGTCAAAGGAGTTTGACGATCCATATACAACTAAAATTCTTTTCACCTCACTGGTTCGTCCTATTTTAGAATATGCATCTTGCATCTGGTCACCTCAGTATGAGTCACACCAAGCAAGAATTGAGTCGGTTCAAAAACAGTTCTTGCTTTTTGCTCTTCGTGGTCTGAACTGGGATCGTAATGTCAATTTGCCATCGTACTCTAGTAGACTTCTTTTACTTGGCCTTCCTTCTCTTACTAATCGTAGAATAATGCTTGGCGTCATTTTTATGCACAAGCTTCTTAAAGGTGATATAGACTCGCCCGAGCTATTGAACCAAATAAATTTTAGTATTCCTTGTAGACCTACTAGAAACTTTATACCTATATCTCTCTCACGCTGTTCTACTAATTATTTACTGCATGAACCTTTCCGAGTTCTTTGTTCTGATTATAATCGTCTTTATCATGTAATCAGTACAGAACTCTCATTTCCATTAATAAAAAATTCTATACTTTCCTTCTTAGCTCGTAGCTAGCTTTAGTTTTCGTTTTTGTCTGTATGTATGAACTGTCCCCGCGACTCGAGCCGTACGTTATGCGGCTAGCGCCCCTCGGTCGGTTGGGCGGGAGGTGTGGGCATTTAGTGCACCCGTTGGGATTCGCGCGAAAAAAAAAAAAAAAAAAAAAAAAAAAGATTTACTAGCATACAAAGGAATCAACAGTGAACATCCTGTTCAAAGTATAGCAACAGCCTAAGTAACAAGGATATAAGCGGAGACTACACTAAGCAACCAAGAATACAACGAAGAAACATAGATCCACAACCAGAGAAACAACGTCAACCACAAGGATATTATATTAAACAGGATATCAGAAGAAAATATTTGTGACCAGTGATAAAAAAAAAAATTTATTTAACCCAGCAAGGATAAATAAAAAAAAAAAAAAAAATAAAATAAACTAGTGAAAAAACAAAAATAATTAACCCAGCAAAGAAAAAAAAAAAAAAAACTAAATTAAAATAAATAAAACAAAATAAATAAATTTCCATTGGTAATAATTATAATCTGAAGTTACAGCCAAGTCAAAGCCGAGTTCATAAGGACGAAATCCAAACTAGTTCACCGCAGGATACCAACCACAAAGGATACAAGAGCAAATAGCAACAGTCAATCTGAACAGAAGTCATCAGTACAAACATGGGAGTAAAATGGATCAGCTACAGACGCAAGAACGAATTGGAAAGTTTCTTTGCCGAGTTCGGTCTACCTTTAGGTGGAACGGTAGAGGAGATGCGCAGTCGGTTTGCTAACTTCGCATCTCGGGAGGATCATCTACCAGAAGTACTCGCCCGCTTAACCGAACTGGAAACTCAATATGGACAAGCAGCCACCAACGACCGCACACTAGATGTGAAGCCACGCTCACGATCTACCTCCCCTGCACGGCTGATTGAAGAATATCCAAAGGATACAGAGGTAGATGCAACCCGCAATCATCTAATGATGAAAAGGGCCAACTACTCTTCGGCCCAAGAACTAGATAGAATATACGACAACCTACACCCGGAGTACCAGCTATATACAAGACGCATCGATTTTTAGGATCTAGCAGAGCTGACTACGCTGGTTGTGAACTTTGAAATTATTCAAAGTGAGAACAACTATTCTCATACCGAGACTGGATTTAGACGCCCACCAAACGCCGTTTTCCCAATGTCAACTAGTTCATACACCGGAGACAACAGATTTCACAATCCTGAGATGTTGCAAACTACAAGGAAAACTAATACGTTGGAGAATGATAACATGATTCCAAAGGTCTACCAGTTATCTGACGTCCCCATTGACCTACGTCGAGCTTGCCGCCGATGCACTGAGACTGGCCACTTCGCCAGGAATTGTACCAAACCCCGTGTAATCTTCTGGTAGGATCGAATGCTGTCGACAATCGGGAAACGACGGGCGCCTTCGTTTGAACGGGGATCAGACGAAAGCTGCGCTCAACCAATCCCAACTCTAGATGTTCTCAGATTCGAAAAGGGTCGCATCATAGCGCGGATATGCGTTAATCACACCCTAGTGTATGCGACAATCGATACAGGCGCCACCAGAAGCTTCATCAATAAACACTTAGCTCAGTAACTGGGATCCGCCGATGACTGGAGAGATGTACGAACCGTGATTCACCTGGCCGACAGTTCACAGAAGGAAGTTACACGAGCCCTACGCCTAGAAGTGGCTTTAGGAGTCAAGCCTGTACCCCTAACTCTACTTGTATTACCAAATATCATGGATCAGTTGATCCAGTTCATCTTAGGAACAGATTTCCTAAAAGGGATTGGAGCTACCATTCACTGTGGAGAAAATTATATACAACTCAAGTCACCAACAGTGCATTGGAAGGAACCTATCTCTCATTCGATCATCGTCAACACTCCTGAGGAAAGTTCTACGAAGCTCATAGCCGGACATCCCATTCAGACACAGAAGAACAACCCTCAAGCATCCTCACCGAAGTTACCCAAGCACAGCCACAGCCCTTACGTCCAAGTCTTACCCTCACCACAAGAAGATGCAATCAGGAAAAACCCTTTCAGAAGCCCCACCGAGAAACAAATGCAACGAGAACAAGCCCCAGCCTCGCCAGTTCTAGGCCAACTAGAAGCACCACAGAATGGCATCGAAGTTTCTACATGTATATCCAACGAAGACCAGAACTCAGAAGACGAAGTTATATCCAGTTTCCTAGCAACAGATTTACCAAAGTTTGAGATGCTACAAGGTATATCTCACATTGCAGAACATGTCATCACGATGAAAGACGATCGACCAATCAAGCAACGTTATTACCCAAGAAATCCGGCCCAGCAACAAATAATCAACGACACAGTGGATCAACTACTCAAAGAAGATCAGATCGAGCCCTCCAAAAGCCCACACAGCGCGCCTATTGTTCTCGTTGGAAAGAAGACAGGGGATACTCGCATGTGCATCGACTTTAGACAGCTCAACGCTCAGTCTATACGTGATGCATACCCGCTGCCAAGAATCAATCATATCCTGGAGAGACTTAGAGATGCCAAGTATATTTCAACCTTGGATCTCAAAAGCGGTTACTGGCAGATCCCTCTGGCCAAGAATAGCCGTGAATGTACCGCATTCACTGTTTCAGGACGAGGCTTATTTCACTGGAAGGTCATGCCTTTCGGCCTGCATTCCGCCTCGGCTACTTTTCAGCGAGCACTCGACAGCGTAATCGGACCCGAGATGGAACCTCACGCCTTCGCCTATCTCGACGATATAATCGTCATAGGGCGAACTCTGGAAGAACATATGGCCCACCTTCAAGAAGTCTTTCGACGTCTAAGAGCAGCCAACTTAAGAATCAACCAAGCGAAGTCCAAGTTCTTTAGACGACGTCTTCAGTTCCTTGGACATGTCATCAGCGAGTATGGTATACATACGGATACCGAGAAGATAGCAGCAGTAAAAGAATTATCACCGCCCACCAATGTGCGTCAACTCCGTCGATGTCTAGGCATCGCCTCATGGTACCGCAGATTTGCCTCGGACTTCGCCAATGTAGTCCAACCGATGACTTCACTACTCAAGAAAAACACCAAGTGGCACTGGGATACAAAACAGCAACAAGCATTCGAAGATCTAAAAACCAGGTTAACCTCAGCACCCGTCCTGGCTTGTCCCGATTTTCGGGTAAAATTCTCGTTACAAACAGATGCCCGCGCCTATGGACTCGGAGCGGTCCTCACCCAACGATTGGAAGGAGCAGAACGAGTCATCGCTTATGCTAGCAGAAGATTACTACCAGCCGAAGAAAATTACTCTGCCACGGAAAAGGAATGCCTTGCCATAGTTTGGGCAATCAGGAAAATGCGCGGATACTTAGAAGGATATCGCTTCGATGTGGTAACAGACCATCTAGCATTGAAATGGTTGAACTCCATCGACAACCCTACTGGACGAATTGCCCATTGGGCACTGGAGTTACAGCAGTTCGAGTTTGACATTCACTATCGCTGAGGAAAACTAAACGTTGTTGCTGATGCCCTCTCCCGACAGCCTCTAGCAGTACTACAAATAGGATACACAGGATACTACGCCTCAATGCAACTGGTGGACGACGTTGAAGAACCAATTGGAAAAACACCCCGAGCAGATGCCAGACTATTTGTAGGAAGGAAATCAAATTTATCGTAGGATGAATCATCACCCAGATGACGAAGACCCAATACCTTGGAAACTTTGCGTGGCCAAAGACTATAGAAAACGAGTTCTACGCGAGTGCCATGACGACCCTACAGCAGGCCATCTAGGAATACGGAAGACGACTCTACGGGTAGCCCAACGCTACTATTGGCCAGGTTATTTTCGAGATGTCATCATGTGACGAACTGCCTCCCATGCCAGAAGTACAAGGTGGAACAAAAAATAAGCCGGCCGGAAAAATGCTTACGAGGCAAGCAAAGGAACCTTTTAACCTCGTCTCAGCAGACTTTGTAGGTCCACTTCCACGATCAAAGCAAGGCCACACGATGTTACTAGTCTTCTTGGATAACTATAGCAGATGGATCGAACTAGTGCCACTCCGAAAAGCCACAGCAGCGACGTTACAGAAAGCATTTCGGGAAAGAATTATCGGCCGATTCGGAGCCCCACCACACTCATTAGTATTTGACAACGGAACTCAGTTTACTACCAAGGACTTCAAAGCATTCTGCGAAAATTCCGGAATAGAACTACAGCATACTGCGCCCTACACACCACGCCAGAACCCAACGGAACGGGCAAACCGCACAGTCAAGACGATCATAGCACAGTATCTCAAATCGGGCCAGTCTACATGGGACCAACTACTACCTGAAATTACCTTGGCCATAAACTCGAGTGTCTCAGACACTACAGGATACAGTCCAGCCTTTCTCGTACTAGGCAAAGAACCTCGCCTCCTAGAACAGGATCTACACCTTGGTCTCCGGATAGCAGAATCAAACGGAAGGCCGACGTTCACAAGATAGCACAAGGAAACATTCAGAAAGCGTCACAGGATCAGAGCCGCTAATACAACCTTAGACACAGAGCTTGGCGACCCACCATTGGGTCACTCGTCCTATTACGAAGACATCATCTATCCAAAGCCTCCGAGGGATTTGCTGCCAAGTGAGACGGGCCACTTCGCCAGGAATTGTACCAAACCCCGTGTAATCTTCTGCTGGGAGTGTGGCCAACGAGGTCGGCGTAGGAAACGACGGGCGCCTTCGTTTGAACGGGGATCAGACGAAAGCTGCGCTCAACCAACCCCAACTCTAGATGTTCTCAGATTCGAAAAGGGTCGCATCATAGCGCGGATATGCGTTAATCACACCCTAGTGGATGCGACAATCGATACTGGTGCCACCAGAAGCTTCATCAGTGAACACTTAGCTCAGCAACTGGGATCCACCGATGACTGGAGAAATGTACGCACCGTGATTCACCTGGCCGACAGTTCACAGAAGGAAGTTACACGAGCCCTACGCATTGAAGTGTCTTTAGGAGTCAAGCCTGTACCCCTAACTCTACTTGTGTTACCAAATATCATGGATCAACTCATCTTAGGATCAGATTTTCTAAAAGGGATTGGAGATACCATTCACTGCGGAGAAAATTATATACAACTCAAGTCACCAACAGTGCATTGGAAGGAACCTGTCTCTCATTCGATCATCGTCAACACTCCCGAGGAAAGTTCTACGAAACTCATAGCCGGACATCCTACTCAGACACAGAAGAACAACCCACAAGCATCCGCACCGAAGTTACCCAAGCACAGCCACAGCCCTTACGTCCAAGTCTTACCCTCACCACGGGAAGATGCAATCAGGAAAAACCCTTTCGGAAGCCCCACCGAGAAACCAATGCAACGAGAACCAGTCCCAGCCTCGCCAGTTTTAGACCAACTAGAAGCACCACAAAATGGCATCGAAGTTTCAACACGTATATCCAACGAAGACCAGAACTCAGAAGACGAAGTTATATCCAGTTTCCTAGCAACGGAGTTACCAAAGTTTGAGACGCTACAAGGAATATCTCACATTGCAGAACATGTCATCACGATGAAAGACGACCAATCAAGCAACGTTATTACCCAAGAAATCCGGCCCAGCAACAAATAATCAACGACACAGTGGATCAACTACTCAAAGAAGATCAGATCGAGCCCTCCAAAAGCCCACACAGCGCGCCTATTGTTTCTGTTGAAAAGAAGATAGGGGATACTGGCATGTGCATCGACTTTAGACAGCTCAACGCTCAGTCTATACGTGATGCATACCCGCTGCCAAGAATCAACCATATCCTGGAGAGACTTAGAGATGCCAAGTATATTTCAACCTTGAATCTCAAAAGCGGTTATTGGCAGATCCCTCTGGCCAAGAATAGCCGTGAATGCACCGCATTCACTGTTCCAGGACGAGCTTATTTCACTGGAAGGTCATGCCTTTCGGCCTACATTCCGCCTCGGCTACTTTTCAACGAGCACTCGACAGCGTAATCGGACCCGAGATGGAACCTCACGCCTTCGCCTATCTCGACGATATAATCGTCATAGGGCGAACTCTAGAAGAACATATGGCCCACCTTCAAGAAGTCTTTCGACGTCTAAGAGCAGCCAACTTAAGAATCAACCAAGCGAAGTGCAAGTTCTTTAGACGACGTCTTCAGTTCCTTGGACATGTCATCAGCGAGCATAATATACTCTACGGGTAGCTCAACGCTACTACCCGCTACCCGCTACTCTGGTTATTTTCGAGATGTTATTCATCATGTGAGAAATTGCCTCCCATGCCAGAAGTACAAGGTGGAACAAAATAAGCCGGCCGGAAAAATGCTTACTAGGCAAGTAAAAGAACCTTTTAACCTCGTCTCAGCAGACTTTGTAGGTCCACTTCCACGATCAAAGCAAGGCCACACGATGTTACTAGTCTTCTTGGATAACTATAGCAGATGGATCGAACTAGTGCCACTCCGAAAAGCCACAGCAGCGACGTTACAGAAAGCATTTCGGGAAAGAATTATCGGACGATTCGGAGCCCCACACTCATTAGTATGTGACAACGGAACTCAGTTTACTACCAAGGACTTCAAAGCATTCTGCGAAAATTCCGGAATAGAACTACAGCATACTGCGCCCTACACACCACGCCAGAACCCAACGGAACGGGCAAACCGCACAGTCAAGACGATCATAGCACAGTATCTCAAATCGGGCCAGTCTACATGGGACCAACTACTACCTGAAATTACCTTGGCCATAAACTCGAGTGTCTCAGACACTACAGGATACAGTCCAGCCTTTCTCGTACTAGGCAAAGAACCTCGCCTCCTAGAACAGGATCTACACCTTGGTCTCCGGATAGCAGAATCAAACGGAAGGCCGACGTTCACAAGATAGCACAAGGAAACATTCAGAAAGCGTCACAGGATCAGAGCCGCTAATACAACCTTAGACACAGAGCTTGGCGACCCACCATTGGGTCACTCGTCCTATTACGAAGACATCATCTATCCAAAGCCTCCGAGGGATTTGCTGCCAAGTGAGACGGGCCACTTCGCCAGGAATTGTACCAAACCCCGTGTAATCTTCTGCTGGGAGTGTGGTCAACGAGGTCGGCGTAGGATCGAATGCTGTCGACAATCGGGAAACGACGGGCGCCTTCGTTTGAACGGGGATCAGACGAAAGCTGCGCTCAACCAACCCCAACTCTAGATGTTCTCAGATTCGAAAAGGGTCGCATCATAGCGCGGATATGCGTTAATCACACCCTAGTGGATGCGACAATCGATACTGGTGCCACCAGAAGCTTCATCAGTGAACACTTAGCTCAGCAACTGGGATCCACCGATGACTGGAGAAATGTACGCACCGTGATTCACCTGGCCGACAGTTCACAGAAGGAAGTTACACGAGCCCTACGCATTGAAGTGTCTTTAGGAGTCAAGCCTGTACCCCTAACTCTACTTGTGTTACCAAATATCATGGATCAACTCATCTTAGGAACAGATTTTCTAAAAGGGATTGGAGATACCATTCACTGCGGAGAAAATTATATACAACTCAAGTCACCAACAGTGCATTGGAAGGAACCTGTCTCTCATTCGATCATCGTCAACACTCCCGAGGAAAGTTCTACGAAACTCATAGCCGGACATCCTACTCAGACACAGAAGAACAACCCACAAGCATCCGCACCGAAGTTACCCAAGCACAGCCACAGCCCTTACGTCCAAGTCTTACCCTCACCACGGGAAGATGCAATCAGGAAAAACCCTTTCGGAAGCCCCACCGAGAAACCAATGCAACGAGAACCAGTCCCAGCCTCGCCAGTTTTAGACCAACTAGAAGCACCACAAAATGGCATCGAAGTTTCAACACGTATATCCAACGAAGACCAGAACTCAGAAGACGAATTTATATCCAGTTTCCTAGCAACAGAGTTACCAAAGTTTGAGACGCTACAAGGAATATCTCACATTGCAGAACATGTCATCACGATGAAAGACGACCAATCAAGCAACGTTATTACCCAAGAAATCCGGCCCAGCAACAAATAATCAACGACACAGTGGATCAACTACTCAAAGAAGATCAGATCGAGCCCTCCAAAAGCCCACACAGCGCGCCTATTGTTTCTGTTGAAAAGAAGATAGGGGATACTGGCATGTGCATCGACTTTAGACAGCTCAACGCTCAGTCTATACGTGATGCATACCCGCTGCCAAGAATCAACCATATCCTGGAGAGACTTAGAGATGCCAAGTATATTTCAACCTTGGATCTCAAAAGCGGTTACTGGCAGATCCCTCTGGCCAAGAATAGCCGTGAATGCACCGCATTCACTGTTCCAGGACGAGCTTATTTCACTGGAAGGTCATGCCTTTCGGCCTACATTCCGCCTCGGCTACTTTTCAACGAGCACTCGACAGCGTAATCGGACCCGAGATGGAACCTCACGCCTTCGCCTATCTCGACGATATAATCGTCATAGGGCGAACTCTAGAAGAACATATGGCCCACCTTCAAGAAGTCTTTCGACGTCTAAGAGCAGCCAACTTAAGAATCAACCAAGCGAAGTGCAAGTTCTTTAGACGACGTCTTCAGTTCCTTGGACATGTCATCAGCGAGCATAATATACTCTACGGGTAGCTCAACGCTACTACCCGCTACCCGCTACTCGGGTTATTTTCGAGATGTTAATCATCATGTGAGAAATTGCCTCCCATGCCAGAAGTACAAGGTGGAACAAAATAAGCCGGCCGGAAAAATGCTTACTAGGCAAGTAAAAGAACCTTTTAACCTCGTCTCAGCAGACTTTGTAGGTCCACTTCCCCCGATCGAAGCAAGGGCACACGATGTTACTAGTCTTCTTGGATAACTATAGCAGATGGATCGAGCTAGTGCCACTCCGAAAAGCCACAGCAGCGACGTTACAAAAAGCATTTCGGGAAAGAATTATCGGACGATTCGGAGCCCCACACTCATTAGTATGTGACAACGGAACTCAGTTTACTACCAAGGACTTCAAAGCATTCTGCGAAAATTCCGGAATAGAACTACAGCATACTGCGCCCTACACACCACGCCAGAACCCAACGGAACGGGCAAACCGCACAGTCAAGACGATCATAGCACAATATCTCGAATCGGGCCAGTCTACATGGGACCAACTACTACTGTCTCAGACACTACAGGATACAGTCCAGCCTTTCTCGTACTAGGCAAAGAACCTCGTCTCCCTGGGGCGCGCCTATTGTTCTCGTTGGAAAGAAGACAGGGGATACTGGCATGTGCATCGACTTTAGACAGCTCAACGCTCAGTCTATACGGGATGCATACCCGCTGCCAAGAATCAATCATATCCTGGAGAGACTTAGAGATGCCAAGTATATTTCAACCTTGGATCTCAAAAGCGGTTACTGGCAGATCCCTCTGGCCAAGAATAGCCGTGAATGTACCGCATTCACTGTTTCAGGACGAGTCTTATTTCACTGGAAGGTCATGCCTTTCGGCCTACATTCCGCCTCGGCTACTTTTCAGCGAGCACTCGACAGCGTAATCGGACCCGAGATGGAACCTCACGCCTTCGCCTATCTCGACGATATAATCGTCATAGGGCGAACTCTAGAAGAACATATGGCCCACCTTCAAGAAGTCTTTCGACGTCTAAGAGCAGCCAACTTAAGAATCAACCAAGCGAAGTGCAAGTTCTTTAGACGACGTCTTCAGTTCCTTGGACATGTCATCAGCGAGCATGGTATACATACGGATCCCGAGAAGATAGCAGCAGTAAAAGAATTATCACCGCCCACCAATGTGCGCCAACTTTGCCGATGTCTAGGCATCGCTTCATGGTACCGCAGATTTGTCTCAGACTTCGCCAATGTGGTCCAACTGATGACTTCACTACTCAAGAAGAACACCAAATGGCACTGGGATACAAAACAGCAACAAGCATTCGAAGATCTAAAAACCAGGTTAACCTCAGCACCCGTCCTGGCTTGTCCCGATTTTCGGGTAAAATTCTCGTTACAAACAGATGCCCGCGCCTATGGACTCGGAGCGGTCCTCACCCAACGATTGGAAGGAGCAGAACGAGTCATCGCTTATGCTAGCAGAAGATTACTACCAGCCGAAGAAAATTACTCTGCCACGGAAAAGGAATGCCTTGCCATAGTTTGGGCAATCAGGAAAATGCGCGAATACTTAGAAGGATATCGCTTCGATGTGGTAACAGACCATCTAGCATTGAAATGGTTGAACTCCATCGACAACCCTACTGGACGAATTGCCCGTTGGGCACTGGAGTTACAGCAGTTCGAGTTTGACATTCACTATCGCTGAGGAAAACTAAACGTTGTTGCTGATGCCCTCTCCCGACAGCCTCTAGCAGTACTACAAATAGGATACACAGGATACTACGCCTCAATGCAACTGGTGGACGACGTTGAAGAACCAATTGGAAAAACACCCCGAGCAGATGCCAGACTATTTGTAGGAAGGAAATCAAATTTATCGTAGGATGAATCATCACCCAGATGACGAAGACCCAATACCTTGGAAACTTTGCGTGGCCAAAGACTATAGGAAACGAGTTCTACGCGAGTGCCATGACGACCCTACAGCAGGCCATCTAGGAATACGGAAGACGACTCTACGGGTAGCCCAACGCTACTATTGGCCAGGTTATTTTCGAGATGTCATCATGTGACGAACTGCCTCCCATGCCAGAAGTACAAGGTGGAACAAAATAAGCCGGCCGGAAAAATGCTTACGAGGCAAGCAAAGGAACCTTTTAACCTCGTCTCAGCAGACTTTGTAGGTCCACTTCCACGATCAAAGCAAGGCCACACGATGTTACTAGTCTTCTTGGATAACTATAGCAGATGGATCGAACTAGTGCCACTCCGAAAAGCCACAGCAGCGACGTTACAGAAAGCATTTCGGGAAAGAATTATCGGACGATTCGGAGCCCCACACTCATTAGTATGTGACAACGGAACTCAGTTTACTACCAAGGACTTCAAAGCATTCTGCGAAAATTCCGGAATAGAACTACAGCATACTGCGCCCTACACACCACGCCAGAACCCAACGGAACGGGCAAACCGCACAGTCAAGACGATCATAGCACAGTATCTCAAATCGGGCCAGTCTACATGGGACCAACTACTACCTGAAATTACCTTGGCCATAAACTCGAGTGTCTCAGACACTACAGGATACAGTCCAGCCTTTCTCGTACTAGGCAAAGAACCTCGCCTCCTAGAACAGGATCTACACCTTGGTCTCCGGATAGCAGAATCAAACGGAAGGCCGACGTTCACAAGATAGCACAAGGAAACATTCAGAAAGCGTCACAGGATCAGAGCCGCTAATACAACCTTAGACACAGAGCTTGGCGACCCACCATTGGGTCACTCGTCCTATTACGAAGACATCATCTATCCAAAGCCTCCGAGGGATTTGCTGCCAAGTGAGACGGGCCACTTCGCCAGGAATTGTACCAAACCCCGTGTAATCTTCTGCTGGGAGTGTGGTCAACGAGGTCGGCGTAGGATCGAATGCTGTCGACAATCGGGAAACGACGGGCGCCTTCGTTTGAACGGGGATCAGACGAAAGCTGCGCTCAACCAACCCCAACTCTAGATGTTCTCAGATTCGAAAAGGGTCGCATCATAGCGCGGATATGCGTTAATCACACCCTAGTGGATGCGACAATCGATACTGGTGCCACCAGAAGCTTCATCAGTGAACACTTAGCTCAGCAACTGGGATCCACCGATGACTGGAGAAATGTACGCACCGTGATTCACCTGGCCAACAGTTCACAGATGGAAGTTACACGAGCCCTACGCATTGAAGTGTCTTTAGGAGTTAAGCCTGTACCCCCTAACTCTACTTGTATTACCAAATATCATGGATCAACTCATCTAAGGAACAGATTTTCTAAAAGGGATTGGAGATACCATTCACTGCGGAGAAAATTATATACAACTCAAGTCACCAACAGTGCATTGGAAGGAACCTGTCTCTCATTCGATCATCGTCAACACTCCCGAGGAAAGTTCTACGAAACTCATAGCCGGACATCCTACTCAGACACAGAAGAACAACCCACAAGCATCCGCACCGAAGTTACCCAAGCACAGCCACAGCCCTTACGTCCAAGTCTTACCCTCACCACGGGAAGATGCAATCAGGAAAAACCCTTTCGGAAGCCCCACCGAGAAACCAATGCAACGAGAACCAGTCCCAGCCTCGCCAGTTTTAGACCAACTAGAAGCACCACAAAATGGCATCGAAGTTTCAACACGTATATCCAACGAAGACCAGAACTCAGAAGACGAATTTATATCCAGTTTCCTAGCAACAGAGTTACCAAAGTTTGAGACGCTACAAGGAATATCTCACATTGCAGAACATGTCATCACGATGAAAGACGACCAATCAAGCAACGTTATTACCCAAGAAATCCGGCCCAGCAACAAATAATCAACGACACAGTGGATCAACTACTCAAAGAAGATCAGATCGAGCCCTCCAAAAGCCCACACAGCGCGCCTATTGTTTCTGTTGAAAAGAAGATAGGGGATACTGGCATGTGCATCGACTTTAGACAGCTCAACGCTCAGTCTATACGTGATGCATACCCGCTGCCAAGAATCAACCATATCCTGGAGAGACTTAGAGATGCCAAGTATATTTCAACCTTGGATCTCAAAAGCGGTTACTGGCAGATCCCTCTGGCCAAGAATAGCCGTGAATGTACCGCATTCACTGTTTCAGGACGAGTCTTATTTCACTGGAAGGTCATGCCTTTCGGCCTACATTCCGCCTCGGCTACTTTTCAGCGAGCACTCGACAGCGTAATCGGACCCGAGATGGAACCTCACGCCTTCGCCTATCTCGACGATATAATCGTCATAGGGCGAACTCTGGAAGAACATATGGCCCACCTTCAAGAAGTCTTTCGACGTCTAAGAGCAGCCAACTTAAGAATCAACCAAGCGAAGTGCAAGTTCTTTAGACGACGTCTTCAGTTCCTTGGACATGTCATCAGCGAGCATAATATACTCTACGGGTAGCTCAACGCTACTACCCGCTACCCGCTACTCGGGTTATTTTCGAGATGTTAATCATCATGTGAGAAATTGCCTCCCATGCCAGAAGTACAAGGTGGAACAAAATAAGCCGGCCGGAAAAATGCTTACTAGGCAAGTAAAAGAACCTTTTAACCTCGTCTCAGCAGACTTTGTAGGTCCACTTCCCCGATCGAAGCAAGGGCACACGATGTTACTAGTCTTCTTGGATAACTATAGCAGATGGATCGAGCTAGTGCCACTCCGAAAAGCCACAGCAGCGACGTTACAAAAAGCATTTCGGGAAAGAATTATCGGACGATTCGGAGCCCCACACTCATTAGTATGTGACAACGGAACTCAGTTTACTACCAAGGACTTCAAAGCATTCTGCGAAAATTCCGGAATAGAACTACAGCATACTGCGCCCTACACACCACGCCAGAACCCAACGGAACGGGCAAACCGCACAGTCAAGACGATCATAGCACAATATCTCGAATCGGGCCAGTCTACATGGGACCAACTACTACTGTCTCAGACACTACAGGATACAGTCCAGCCTTTCTCGTACTAGGCAAAGAACCTCGTCTCCCTGGGGCGCGCCTATTGTTCTCGTTGGAAAGAAGACAGGGGATACTGGCATGTGCATCGACTTTAGACAGCTCAACGCTCAGTCTATACGGGATGCATACCCGCTGCCAAGAATCAATCATATCCTGGAGAGACTTAGAGATGCCAAGTATATTTCAACCTTGGATCTCAAAAGCGGTTACTGGCAGATCCCTCTGGCCAAGAATAGCCGTGAATGTACCGCATTCACTGTTTCAGGACGAGTCTTATTTCACTGGAAGGTCATGCCTTTCGGCCTACATTCCGCCTCGGCTACTTTTCAGCGAGCACTCGACAGCGTAATCGGACCCGAGATGGAACCTCACGCCTTCGCCTATCTCGACGATATAATCGTCATAGGGCGAACTCTGGAAGAACATATGGCCCACCTTCAAGAAGTCTTTCGACGTCTAAGAGCAGCCAACTTAAGAATCAACCAAGCGAAGTGCAAGTTCTTTAGACGACGTCTTCAGTTCCTTGGACATGTCATCAGCGAGCATGGTATACATACGGATCCCGAGAAGATAGCAGCAGTAAAAAGAATTATCACCGCCCACCAATGTGCGCCAACTTTGCCGATGTCTAGGCATCGCTTCATGGTACCGCAGATTTGTCTCAGACTTCGCCAATGTGGTCCAACTGATGACTTCACTACTCAAGAAGAACACCAAATGGCACTGGGATACAAAACAGCAACAAGCATTCGAAGATCTAAAAACCAGGTTAACCTCAGCACCCGTCCTGGCTTGTCCCGATTTTCGGGTAAAATTCTCGTTACAAACAGATGCCCGCGCCTATGGACTCGGAGCGGTCCTCACCCAACGATTGGAAGGAGCAGAACGAGTCATCGCTTATGCTAGCAGAAGATTACTACCAGCCGAAGAAAATTACTCTGCCACGGAAAAGGAATGCCTTGCCATAGTTTGGGCAATCAGGAAAATGCGCGGATACTTAGAAGGATATCGCTTCGATGTGGTAACAGACCATCTAGCATTGAAATGGTTGAACTCCATCGACAACCCTACTGGACGAATTGCCCGTTGGGCACTGGAGTTACAGCAGTTCGAGTTTGACATTCACTATCGCTGAGGAAAACTAAACGTTGTTGCTGATGCCCTCTCCCGACAGCCTCTAGCAGTACTACAAATAGGATACACAGGATACTACGCCTCAATGCAACTGGTGGACGACGTTGAAGAACCAATTGGAAAAACACCCCGAGCAGATGCCAGACTATTTGTAGGAAGGAAATCAAATTTATCGTAGGATGAATCATCACCCAGATGACGAAGACCCAATACCTTTGGAAACTTTGCGTGGCCAAAGACTATAGAAAACGAGTTCTACGCGAATGCCATGACGACCCTACAGCAGGCCATCTAGGAATACGGAAGACGACTCTACGGGTAGCCCAACGCTACTATTGGCCAGGTTATTTTCGAGATGTCATCATGTGACGAACTGCCTCCCATGCCAGAAGTACAAGGTGGAACAAAATAAGCCGGCCGGAAAAATGCTTACGAGGCAAGCAAAGGAACCTTTTAACCTCGTCTCAGCAGACTTTGTAGGTCCACTTCCACGATCAAAGCAAGGCCACACGATGTTACTAGTCTTCTTGGATAACTATAGCAGATGGATCGAACTAGTGCCACTCCGAAAAGCCACAGCAGCGACGTTACAGAAAGCATTTCGGGAAAGAATTATCGGACGATTCGGAGCCCCACACTCATTAGTATGTGACAACGGAACTCAGTTTACTACCAAGGACTTCAAAGCATTCTGCGAAAATTCCGGAATAGAACTACAGCATACTGCGCCCTACACACCACGCCAGAACCCAACGGAACGGGCAAACCGCACAGTCAAGACGATCATAGCACAGTATCTCAAATCGGGCCAGTCTACATGGGACCAACTACTACCTGAAATTACCTTGGCCATAAACTCGAGTGTCTCAGACACTACAGGATACAGTCCAGCCTTTCTCGTACTAGGCAAAGAACCTCGCCTCCTAGAACAGGATCTACACCTTGGTCTCCGGATAGCAGAATCAAACGGAAGGCCGACGTTCACAAGATAGCACAAGGAAACATTCAGAAAGCGTCACAGGATCAGAGCCGCTAATACAACCTTAGACACAGAGCTTGGCGACCCACCATTGGGTCACTCGTCCTATTACGAAGACATCATCTATCCAAAGCCTCCGAGGGATTTGCTGCCAAGTGAGACGGGCCACTTCGCCAGGAATTGTACCAAACCCCGTGTAATCTTCTGCTGGGAGTGTGGTCAACGAGGTCGGCGTAGGATCGAATGCTGTCGACAATCGGGAAACGACGGGCGCCTTCGTTTGAACGGGGATCAGACGAAAGCTGCGCTCAACCAACCCCAACTCTAGATGTTCTCAGATTCGAAAAGGGTCGCATCATAGCGCGGATATGCGTTAATCACACCCTAGTGGATGCGACAATCGATACTGGTGCCACCAGAAGCTTCATCAGTGAACACTTAGCTCAGCAACTGGGATCCACCGATGACTGGAGAAATGTACGCACCGTGATTCACCTGGCCGACAGTTCACAGAAGGAAGTTACACGAGCCCTACGCATTGAAGTGTCTTTAGGAGTCAAGCCTGTACCCCTAACTCTACTTGTGTTACCAAATATCATGGATCAACTCATCTTAGGAACAGATTTTCTAAAAGGGATTGGAGATACCATTCACTGCGGAGAAAATTATATACAACTCAAGTCACCAACAGTGCATTGGAAGGAACCTGTCTCTCATTCGATCATCGTCAACACTCCCGAGGAAAGTTCTACGAAACTCATAGCCGGACATCCTACTCAGACACAGAAGAACAACCCACAAGCATCCGCACCGAAGTTACCCAAGCACAGCCACAGCCCTTACGTCCAAGTCTTACCCTCACCACGGGAAGATGCAATCAGGAAAAACCCTTTCGGAAGCCCCACCGAGAAACCAATGCAACGAGAACCAGTCCCAGCCTCGCCAGTTTTAGACCAACTAGAAGCACCACAAAATGGCATCGAAGTTTCAACACGTATATCCAACGAAGACCAGAACTCAGAAGACGAATTTATATCCAGTTTCCTAGCAACAGAGTTACCAAAGTTTGAGACGCTACAAGGAATATCTCACATTGCAGAACATGTCATCACGATGAAAGACGACCAATCAAGCAACGTTATTACCCAAGAAATCCGGCCCAGCAACAAATAATCAACGACACAGTGGATCAACTACTCAAAGAAGATCAGATCGAGCCCTCCAAAAGCCCACACAGCGCGCCTATTGTTTCTGTTGAAAAGAAGATAGGAGATACTGGCATGTGCATCGACTTTAGACAGCTCAACGCTCAGTCTATACGTGATGCATACCCGCTGCCAAGAATCAACCATATCCTGGAGAGACTTAGAGATGCCAAGTATATTTCAACCTTGGATCTCAAAAGCGGTTACTGGCAGATCCCTCTGGCCAAGAATAGCCGTGAATGTACCGCATTCACTGTTTCAGGACGAGTCTTATTTCACTGGAAGGTCATGCCTTTCGGCCTACATTCCGCCTCGGCTACTTTTCAGCGAGCACTCGACAGCGTAATCGGACCCGAGATGGAACCTCACGCCTTCGCCTATCTCGACGATATAATCGTCATAGGGCGAACTCTGGAAGAACATATGGCCCACCTTCAAGAAGTCTTTCGACGTCTAAGAGCAGCCAACTTAAGAATCAACCAAGCGAAGTGCAAGTTCTTTAGACGACGTCTTCAGTTCCTTGGACATGTCATCAGCGAGCATGGTATACATACGGATACCGAGAAGATAGCAGCAGTAAAAGAATTATCACCGCCCACCAATGTGCGCCAACTTTGCCGATGTCTAGGCATCGCTTCATGGTACCGCAGATTTGTCTCAGACTTCGCCAATGTGGTCCAACTGATGACTTCACTACTCAAGAAGAACACCAAATGGCACTGGGATACAAAACAGCAACAAGCATTCGAAGATCTAAAAACCAGGTTAACCTCAGCACCCGTCCTGGCTTGTCCCGATTTTCGGGTAAAATTCTCGTTACAAACAGATGCCCGCGCCTATGGACTCGGAGCGGTCCTCACCCAACGATTGGAAGGAGCAGAACGAGTCATCGCTTATGCTAGCAGAAGATTACTACCAGCCGAAGAAAATTACTCTGCCACGGAAAAGGAATGCCTTGCCATAGTTTGGGCAATCAGGAAAATGCGCGGATACTTAGAAGGATATCGCTTCGATGTGGTAACAGACCATCTAGCATTGAAATGGTTGAACTCCATCGACAACCCTACTGGACGAATTCCCGTTGGGCACTGGAGTTACAGCAGTTCGAGTTTGACATTCACTATCGCCGAGGAAAACTAAACGTTGTTGCTGATGCCCTCTCCCGACAGCCTCTAGCAGTACTACAAATAGGATACACAGGATACTACGCCTCAATGCAACTGGTGGACGACGTTGAAGAACCAATTGGAAAAACACCCCGAGCAGATGCCAGACTATTTGTAGGAAGGAAATCAAATTTATCGTAGGATGAATCATCACCCAGATGACGAAGACCCAATACCTTGGAAACTTTGCGTGGCCAAAGACTATAGGAAACGAGTTCTACGCGAGTGCCATGACGACCCTACAGCAGGCCATCTAGGAATACGGAAGGAAGACGGAAGAAATAAGCCGGCCGGAAAAATGCTTACGAGGCAAGCAAAGGAACCTTTTAACCTCGTCTCAGCAGACTTTGTAGGTCCACTTCCACGATCAAAGCAAGGCCACACGATGTTACTAGTCTTCTTGGATAACTATAGCAGATGGATCGAACTAGTGCCACTCCGAAAAGCCACAGCAGCGACGTTACAGAAAGCATTTCGGGAAAGAATTATCGGACGATTCGGAGCCCCACACTCATTAGTATGTGACAACGGAACTCAGTTTACTACCAAGGACTTCAAAGCATTCTGCGAAAATTCCGGAATAGAACTACAGCATACTGCGCCCTACACACCACGCCAGAACCCAACGGAACGGGCAAACCGCACAGTCAAGACGATCATAGCACAGTATCTCAAATCGGGCCAGTCTACATGGGACCAACTACTACCTGAAATTACCTTGGCCATAAACTCGAGTGTCTCAGACACTACAGGATACAGTCCAGCCTTTCTCGTACTAGGCAAAGAACCTCGCCTCCCAGGGGCGTTATATGAGGCCGTAACACCTGGAATAGGATCTACACCTTGGTCTCCGGATAGCAGAATCAAACGGAAGGCCGACGTTCACAAGATAGCACAAGGAAACATTCAGAAAGCGGCACAGGATCAGAGCCGCTAATACAACCTTAGACACAGAGCTTGGCGACCCACCATTGGGTCACTCGTCCTATTACGAAAACATCATCTATCCAAAGCCTCCGAGGGATTTGCTGCCAAGTGAGACGGGCCACTTCGCCAGGAATTGTACCAAACCCCGTGTAATCTTCTGCTGGGAGTGTGGTCAACGAGGTCGGCGTAGGATCGAATGCTGTCGACAATCGGGAAACGACGGGCGCCTTCGTTTGAACGGGGATCAGACGAAAGCTGCGCTCAACCAACCCCAACTCTAGATGTTCTCAGATTCGAAAAGGGTCGCATCATAGCGCGGATATGCGTTAATCACACCCTAGTGGATGCGACAATCGATACTGGTGCCACCAGAAGCTTCATCAGTGAACACTTAGCTCAGCAACTGGGATCCACCGATGACTGGAGAAATGTACGCACCGTGATTCACCTGGCCAACAGTTCACAGATGGAAGTTACACGAGCCCTACGCATTGAAGTGTCTTTAGGAGTTAAGCCTGTACCCCTAACTCTACTTGTATTACCAAATATCATGGATCAACTCATCTAAGGAACAGATTTTCTAAAAGGGATTGGAGATACCATTCACTGCGGAGAAAATTATATACAACTCAAGTCACCAACAGTGCATTGGAAGGAACCTGTCTCTCATTCGATCATCGTCAACACTCCCGAGGAAAGTTCTACGAAACTCATAGCCGGACATCCTACTCAGACACAGAAGAACAACCCACAAGCATCCGCACCGAAGTTACCCAAGCACAGCCACAGCCCTTACGTCCAAGTGTTACCCTCACCACGGGAAGATGCAATCAGGAAAAACCCTTTCGGAAGCCCCACCGAGAAACCAATGCAACGAGAACCAGTCCCAGCCTCGCCAGTTTTAGGCCAACTAGAAGTACCACAAAATGGCATCAAAGTTTCAACACGTATATCCAACGAAGACCAGAACTCAGAAGACGAAGTTATATCCAGTTTCCTAGCAACGGAGTTACCAAAGTTACCAGAACACGTCATCACGATGAAAGACGATCGACCAATCAAGCAACGTTATTACCCAAGAAATCCGGCCCAGCAACAAATAATCAACGACACAGTGGATCAACTACTCAAAGAAGATCAGATCGAGCCCCCAAAAGCTCACACAGCGCGCCTATTGTTCTCGTTGGAAAGAAGACAGGGGATACTCGCATGTGCATCGACTTTAGACAGCTCAACGCTCAGTCTATACGGGATGCATACCCGCTACCAAGAATCAATCATATCCTGGAGAGACTTAGAGATGCCAAGTACATTTCAACCTTGGATCTCAAAAGCGGTTACTGGCAGATCCCTCTGGCCAAGAATAGCCGTGAATGTACCGCATTCATGGTACCGCAGATTTGTCTCAGACTTCGCCAATGTGGTCCAACCGATGACTTCACTACTCAAGAAGAACACCAAATGGCACTGGGATACAAAACAGCAACAAGCATTCGAAGAACTAAAAACCAGGTTAACCTAAGCACCCGTCCTGGCTTGTCCCGATTTTCGGGTAAAATTCTCGTTACAAACAGATGCCAGCGCCTATGGACACGGAGCGGTCCTCACCCAACTATTGGAAGGAGCAGAACGAGTCATCGCTTATGCTAGCAGAAGATTACTACCAGCCGAAGAAAATTACTCTGCCACGGAAAAGGAATGCCTTGCCATAGTTTGGGCAATCAGGAAAATGCGCGGATACCATAAAAAACATATACATACGAATAACAGAGTCTAAGTAAAAGAGAAGAAGATAAAGTATAGGAGATTAAAAAAAAAAAAATTTACCCCGTTCGTTTTCCATCACGTATTACTCCTATGAGAAGGGGGTATGAGGGACTTTCGTTGGTTCTCTTTGGTCAACGTAGCCGCAACGGGATATTTTGGAGGCTCACTCCTTTAAAGCGGAGGCTGCGACGCCAACGACAGAGTCACGACAGAAGCCAGTAGAACCAAAACCACTTGGAATTAGTTTTTTATATACAGTCTACAGAGCCATCTATTTTAACGGCAGAGTCCCAAGAGGAAAAAAAAATTGGATAGATACAGGTAACGGAGTCTAAGTACAAGAGGAGAAAGGCAGGAGAGATAAAGTATAGGAGATTAGAAAGAAGATCTTACCGCTTGTTTTCCATCACGCTTTATTCCTATGAGAAGGGGGTATGAGGGAGTTTCGTTGGTTCTCTTTGGTCGACGTACCTGCAACGGAATCTTTTGGATGTTCACTCCTATGAAGCGGAGGCTGCGACGCCGGCAGAGCAGAGGTTTTGACGATAAAATCATGGTACCAATGCATACTAGAGAGAGTCAATATCCAACCTTCAAGGAGTCAACATCGAATTGTCAGAGAGTCACTAACCAACTGTCGAGGAGTCAACATCTAACCATCAGGGAGTCAACATCCAGCCGCCGACGACCACAGCAGTTCCAAGGATAAGAAAGGATAACCGGAGTCTAAGTTACCAGCACACCCAAGACTCAGACAGGGAATATCCTTTTTCAAGGACAACAGTATTTAAGATTTACAAGCATACAAAGGAATCAACACTGAACATCCTGTTCAAAGGATAGCAACAGCTTAAGTTACAAGGATATCAGCGGAGCCTACACTAAGCAACGAAAGAATACAACGAAGAATCAAAGACCCACAACCAGAGAAACAACGTCGACCACAAAGATATTATATTAACCAAGATATCAGAAGAAAATTTTTTTGACTAGTGAACAAAAAAAAAAAAAAAATTTAGTGACCAGTAACAGAATTTGAAAAAAAAGTTAATAAATAAATAAATTTCAAATGGTAATAATTATAATAAATCATCTGAAGTTACAGCCAAGTCAAAACCGATTTCACAAGGACGCTCAGACAAAATCCAAACTAGTTCACCGCAGGATACAAACCAAAAAGGATACAAGGGCGATACAAGAGATACAACAGCAAATAGCAACAGTCAATTTAAACAGAAGTCATCACTCAATATGGACAAGCATCCACCAACGACCGCACACTAGATGTGAAGCCACGCTCACGATTTACTTCCCTTGCCCGGCTGATCGATGAACACTCAAAGGATACCGACGTCGAGATAACCCGCAATCGTCTAACTCCGACACTGCCACTGGTTTCCAATACCTTATCGACTGGAATTGCCCGACTGTCTCTAGAGATCCCCCGTCGGGCAATATCAGGAATCACCGACAATACAAGATATGCCGATATCGCCGAAAAGGTGTCCAAATGGGTCGTGACTTTTGATGGTTCTACAAATCCGCTGTACTTCTTGGAAAAGGTAGAAACTAGAGCTGCCACGTACAGGATTAACTTGGAATCACTACCACGGATGATGTCCCTTTTACTCTCAGGCAGAGCGGAAGGATGGTGGCAGACTTATTCAAAGTAAGAACAACTACTCTCATCCTGAGACTGGATCTAGACGTACATCAACCACTGTCTCTCCAAAGTCAACTAGTTCATATGCTGGAGGAAACGAATTTCACAGGCCGGAGATTATGCAAACTACAAGGAAAACTAGTACTTTGAAGAACGACAACATGATTCAAAAGGCCTACCAGTTATCTGACCAAGCTCTTTCCAAACTCAAAAGTGGTTATTGGCAGATCCCTCTGGCCAAGAATAGCCGTGAATGTACCGCATTCATGGTACCGCAGATTTGTCTCAGACTTCGCCAATGTGGTCCAACCGATGACTTCACTACTCAAGAAGAACACCAAATGGCACTGGGATACAAAACAGCAACAAGCATTCGAAGAACTAAAAACCAGGTTAACCTCAGCACCCGTCCTGCCTTGTCCCGATTTTCGGGTAAAATTCTCGTTACAAACAGATGCCAGCGCCTATGGACACGGAGCGGTCCTCACCCAACTATTGGAAGGAGCAGAACGAGTCATCGCTTATGCTAGCAGAAGATTACTACCAGCCGAAGAAAATTACTCTGCCACGGAAAAGGAATGCCTTGCCATAGTTTGGGCAATCAGGAAAATGCGCGGATACCATAAAAAACATATACATACGAATAACAGAGTCTAAGTAAAAGAGAAGAAGATAAAGTATAGGAGATTAAAAAAAAAAAATTTACCCCGTTCGTTTTCCATCACGTATTACTCCTATGAGAAGGGGGTATGAGGGACTTTCGTTGGTTCTCTTTGGTCAACGTAGCCGCAACGGGATATTTTGGAGGCTCACTCCTTTAAAGCGGAGGCTGCGACGCCAACGACAGAGTCACGACAGAAGCCAGTAGAACCAAAACCACTTGGAATTAGTTTTTATATACAGTCTACAGAGCCATCTATTTTAACGGCAGAGTCCCAAGAGGAAAAAAAATTGGATAGATACAGGTAACGGAGTCTAAGTACAAGAGGAGAAAGGCAGGAGAGATAAAGTATAGGAGATTAGAAAGAAGATCTTACCGCTTGTTTTCCATCACGCTTTATTCCTATGAGAAGGGGGTATGAGGGAGTTTCGTTGGTTCTCTTTGGTCGACGTACCTGCAACGGAATCTTTTGGATGTTCACTCCTATGAAGCGGAGGCTGCGACGCCGGCAGAGCAGAGGTTTTGACGATAAAATCATGGTACCAATGCATACTAGAGAGAGTCAATATCCAACCTTCAAGGAGTCAACATCGAATTGTCAGAGAGTCACTAACCAACTGTCGAGGAGTCAACATCTAACCATCAGGGAGTCAACATCCAGCCGCCGACGACCACAGCAGTTCCAAGGATAAGAAAGGATAACCGGAGTCTAAGTTACCAGCACACCCAAGACTCAGACAGGGAATATCCTTTTTCAAGGACAACAGTATTTAAGATTTACAAGCATACAAAGGAATCAACACTGAACATCCTGTTCAAAGGATAGCAACAGCTTAAGTTACAAGGATATCAGCGGAGCCTACACTAAGCAACGAAAGAATACAACGAAGAATCAAAGACCCACAACCAGAGAAACAACGTCGACCACAAAGATATTATATTAACCAAGATATCAGAAGAAAATTTTTTTGACTAGTGAACAAAAAAAAAAAAAAAATTTAGTGACCAGTAACAGAATTTGAAAAAAAAGTTAATAAATAAATAAATTTCAAATGGTAATAATTATAATAAATCATCTGAAGTTACAGCCAAGTCAAAACCGATTTCACAAGGACGCTCAGACAAAATCCAAACTAGTTCACCGCAGGATACAAACCAAAAAGGATACAAGGGCGATACAAGAGATACAACAGCAAATAGCAACAGTCAATTTAAACAGAAGTCATCACTCAATATGGACAAGCATCCACCAACGACCGCACACTAGATGTGAAGCCACGCTCACGATTTACTTCCCTTGCCCGGCTGATCGATGAACACTCAAAGGATACCGACGTCGAGATAACCCGCAATCGTCTAACTCCGACACTGCCACTGGTTTCCAATACCTTATCGACTGGAATTGCCCGACTGTCTCTAGAGATCCCCGTCGGGCAATATCAGGAATCACCGACAATACAAGATATGCCGATATCGCCGAAAAGGTGTCCAAATGGGTCGTGACTTTTGATGGTTCTACAAATCCGCTGTACTTCTTGGAAAAGGTAGAAACTAGAGCTGCCACATACAGGATTAACTTGGAATCACTACCACGGATGATGTCCCTTTTACTCTCAGGCAGAGCGGAAGGATGGTGGCAGACTTATTCAAAGTAAGAACAACTACTCTCATCCTGAGACTGGATCTAGACGTACATCAACCACTGTCTCTCCAAAGTCAACTAGTTCATATGCTGGAGGAAACGAATTTCACAGGCCGGAGATTATGCAAACTACAAGGAAAACTAGTACTTTGAAGAACGACAACATGATTCAAAAGGCCTACCAGTTATCTGACCAAGCTCTTTCCAAACTCAAAAGTGGTTATTGGCAGATCCCTCTGGCCAAGAATAGCCGTGAATGTACCGCATTCATGGTACCGCAGATTTGTCTCAGACTTCGCCAATGTGGTCCAACCGATGACTTCACTACTCAAGAAGAACACCAAATGGCACTGGGATACAAAACAGCAACAAGCATTCGAAGAACTAAAAACCAGGTTAACCTCAGCACCCGTCCTGCCTTGTCCCGATTTTCGGGTAAAATTCTCGTTACAAACAGATGCCAGCGCCTATGGACACGGAGCGGTCCTCACCCAACTATTGGAAGGAGCAGAACGAGTCATCGCTTATGCTAGCAGAAGATTACTACCAGCCGAAGAAAATTACTCTGCCACGGAAAAGGAATGCCTTGCCATAGTTTGGGCAATCAGGAAAATGCGCGGATACCATAAAAAACATATACATACGAATAACAGAGTCTAAGTAAAAGAGAAGAAGATAAAGTATAGGAGATTAAAAAAAAAAAATTTACCCCGTTCGTTTTCCATCACGTATTACTCCTATGAGAAGGGGGGTATGAGGGACTTTCGTTGGTTCTCTTTGGTCAACGTAGCCGCAACGGGATATTTTGGAGGCTCACTCCTTTAAAGCGGAGGCTGCGACGCCAACGACAGAGTCACGACAGAAGCCAGTAGAACCAAAACCACTTGGAATTAGTTTTTTATATACAGTCTACAGAGCCATCTATTTTAACGGCAGAGTCCCAAGAGGAAAAAAAATTGGATAGATACAGGTAACGGAGTCTAAGTACAAGAGGAGAAAGGCAGGAGAGATAAAGTATAGGAGATTAGAAAGAAGATCTTACCGCTTGTTTTCCATCACGCTTTATTCCTATGAGAAGGGGGTATGAGGGAGTTTCGTTGGTTCTCTTTGGTCGACGTACCTGCAACGGAATCTTTTGGATGTTCACTCCTATGAAGCGGAGGCTGCGACGCCGGCAGAGCAGAGGTTTTGACGATAAAATCATGGTACCAATGCATACTAGAGAGAGTCAATATCCAACCTTCAAGGAGTCAACATCGAATTGTCAGAGAGTCACTAACCAACTGTCGAGGAGTCAACATCTAACCATCAGGGAGTCAACATCCAGCCGCCGACGACCACAGCAGTTCCAAGGATAAGAAAGGATAACCGGAGTCTAAGTTACCAGCACACCCAAGACTCAGACAGGGAATATCCTTTTTCAAGGACAACAGTATTTAAAATTTACAAGCATACAAAGGAATCAACACTGAACATCCTGTTCAAAGGATAGCAACAGCTTAAGTTACAAGGATATCAGCGGAGCCTACACTAAGCAACGAAAGAATACAACGAAGAATCAAAGACCCAAAACCAGAGAAACAACGTCGACCACAAGGATATTATATTAACCAAGATATCAGAAGAAAATTTTTTTGACTAGTGAACAAAAAAAAAAAAAAAATATTTAGTGACCAGTAACAGAATTTGAAAAAAAGTTAATAAATAAATAAATTTCAATTGGTAATAATTATAATAAATCATCTGAAGTTACAGCCAAGTCAAAACCGATTTCACAAGGACGCTCAGACAAAATCCAAACTAGTTCACCGCAGGATACAAACCAAAAAGGATACAAGGGCGATACAAGAGATACAACAGCAAATAGCAACAGTCAATTTAAACAGAAGTCATCACTCAATATGGACAAGCATCCACCAACGACCGCACACTAGATGTGAAGCCACGCTCACGATTTACTTCCCTTGCCCGGCTGATCGATGAACACTCAAAGGATACCGACGTCGAGATAACCCGCAATCGTCTAACTCCGACACTGCCACTGGTTTCCAATACCTTATCGACTGGAATTGCCCGACTGTCTCTAGAGATCCCCCGTCGGGCAATATCAGGAATCACCGACAATACAAGATATGCCGATATCGCCAAAAAGGTGTCCAAATGGGTCGTGACTTTTGATGGTTCTACAAATCCGCTGTACTTCTTGGAAAAGGTAGAAACTAGAGCTGCCACGTACAGGATTAACTTGGAATCACTACCACGGATGATGTCCCTTTTACTCTCAGGCAGAGCGGAAGGATGGTGGCAGACTTATTCAAAGTAAGAACAACTACTCTCATCCTGAGACTGGATTTAGACGTACATCAACCACTGTCTCTCCAAAGTCAACTAGTTCATATGCTGGAGGAAACGAATTTCACAGGCCGGAGATTATGCAAACTACAAGGAAAACTAGTACTTTGAAGAACGACAACATGATTCAAAAGGCCTACCAGTTATCTGACCAAGCTCTTTCCAAACTCAAAAGTGGTTATTGGCAGATCCCTCTGGCCAAGAATAGCCGTGAATGTACCGCATTCACTCTTTCAGGACGAGGCTTATTTCACTGGAAGGTGATGCCCTTCGGTCTCCACTCCGCCTCGGCTACTTTTCAGCGAGCACTCGAGTGCGTAATCGGACCCGAGATGGAACCTCACGCCTTCGCCTATCTCGACGATATAATCGTCATAGGGCGAACTCTGGAAGAACATATGGCCCACCTTCAAGAAGTCTTTCGACGTCTAAGAGCAGCCAACTTAAGAATCAACCAAGCGAAGTCCAAGTTCTTTAGACGACGTCTTCAGTTCCTTGGACATGTCATCAGCGAGTATGGTATACATACGGATACCGAGAAGATAGCAGCAGTAAAAGAATTATCACCGCCCACCAATGTGCGTCAACTCCGTCGATGTCTAGGCATCGCCTCATGGTACCGCAGATTTGCCTCGGACTTCGCCAATGTAGTCCAACCGATGACTTCACTACTCAAGAAAAACACCAAGTGGCACTGGGATACAAAACAGCAACAAGCATTTGAAGAACTAAAAACCAGGTTAACCTCAGCACCCGTCCTGCCTTGTCCCGATTTTCGGTTAAAATTCTCGTTACAAACAGATGCCAGCGCCTATGGACTCGGAGCGGTCCTCACCCAACGATTGGAAGGAGCAGAACGAGTCATCGCTTATGCTAGCAGAAGATTACTACCAGCCGAATAAAATTACTCTGCCACGGAAAAGGAATGCCTTGCCATAGTTTGGGCAGTTAGGAAAATGCGCGTATACTTAGAAGGATATCACTTCGATGTGGTTACAGACCATCTAGCATTGAAATGGTTGAACTCCATCGATAATCCCACTGGACGGATTGCTCGTTGGGCACTGGAGTTACAGCAGTTCGAGTTTGACATTCACTATCGCCGAGGAAAATTAAACGTTGTTGCAGATGATCTCCCGACAGCCTCTAACAGTACTACAAATAGCACAGGATACTACGCCTCAATGCAACTGGTGGACGACGTTGAAGAACCAATTGGAAAAACACCCCGAACAGATGCCAGACTATTTGTACGAAGGAAATCAAATTTATCGTAGGATGAATCATCACCCAGATGACGAAGATCCAATACCTTGGAATCTTTGCGTGGCCAAAGACTATACGAAACGAGTTCTACGCGAGTGCCATGACGACACTACTGCAGGCCATCTAGGAATACGGAAGACGACTCTACGGGTAGCTCAACGCTACTATTGGCCTGGCTATTTTCGAGATGTTAATCATCATGTGAGGAACTGCCTCCCATGCCAGAAGTACAAGGTGGAACAAAATAAGCCGGCCGGAAAAATGCTTACGAGGCAAGTAAAGGAACCTTTTAACCTCGTCTCAGCAGACTTTGTAGGTCCACTTCCACGATCGAAGCAAGGCCACACGATGTTACTAGTCTGCTTGGATAAATATAGCAGATGGATCGAACTAGTGCCACTCCGAAAAGCCACAGCAGCGACGTTACAGGAAGCATTTCGGGAAAGAATCATCGGACGATTTGGAGCCCCACACTTATTAGTGTGTGACAACGGAGCACAGTTTACCAACAAGAAGATTAAAGCATTCTGCAACAATTTATGAATAGAATTACAACAAACAGCGCCCAACACCCCACGCCAGAATCCAACTGAACACGCAAACCGTACAGCACCGAACCGCCCGCTGATAAGGTCAATCATGCGACTTCCTCGAGTTCGCGACTTGGCAAAGTTTATGAATGACGACAAAGAAGTGCCTTGGGATAGACGATTCTCCCGTTACCATGGGAATATCACACCCCCTCATCCGAGTTTTAATGACGACCACGAGTTAGGCTCACTCCTTATCAGCAGCCCCGACTCACCCCTTGGCACACTTCCCAGTCCGCCTTGCGAGAGCCCTCCTGTAAACTTCCACGTGGACGAAGAAACAGGAGAAAAAATGTACCTACTAATGCCTAGCCCTTCGTAGAGTACCGAGACCCACGATCATCCATACGACCCAGTGGATTCAGAGAGCTCCACTACACCCCCTTACCATGGCGTCTTTGAACGTTCCCGGAGTTATACATATTTTAAGGATATTTCTATGGATGTTTCTGCTGGAATACAAGAAGACGACACCACGGATAATGTTGCACCAACGGCCAACAACCAGCCACCAAGACACCTCACATCCTCAAAAAGGATGTCCCGAAGGAAGAGCCCACCGACGTAACCGCCCCCACCGAATGGCGAGTGATGACGCCAAACAGAAGAATACCCTGGAAACTAAAGCAAGTTTCGATACGAAGAAAATGGCCTAGTTTATCGAGTCCACATCACAACTACCGAGAGAATTACCTTTTCTTTTGCCTCCGCGAAGTAAGAAGGGAGTGGACGAATCACAAATTTTGTTATTTTCTTATAATAATATAAATAGCATTAAGCTAACCCTCAGAATTAATATGCCCTATTTATTAAAGGGGATTAGTTCATCAATAGGTTACCGTTTAACAAGAGCATTGAAATATCTATCCAGAGAGCAATTGTTTTCTTTTTTTTTTCTCTCTTTCGCATTCCTATAGTTAGCGACGCCGAAGTACCAATCGCCGCGCCGTCGGTACAGTCGGCGACAACATAGCTAAGTCAAGACGTTTTGTCACATACGCCAAAAGCTCATAGGATATCGGTTATTTGTCAACAGCCTATCAAAACGCACCACGTACTTTTGCAGCTGCGCCGAAAGCTTGGAACAATTTGAAAACTAGGGTAAAGGCTAGATTTAAAAGACGAGAAAAGATCAATTACTTCTTGACCGAAGAGGCTATCGGACGTGCCTAAAAATATAAAACTGGGCAAAGACATCGTACATAAAGTGAAAAATCAATCGGTAACAAATAAATAGTTAAGTCAATCGGACAGTGGACTAGTAGATACACAGAAAAGGAAAATAAAATAACTCAGTGACAGTGGACCAAAAACATATAGTATAGTGGAAATATACAGTGGAAAGAAAACCAAAATTAAACGGGTAAGAATTATATTCGGGTGAGTTGTTTCTAACTCATTGTCCCCTTTTCAATTTAGGAGAGTGTGATAGTAGGTAGGCTATTGTTAAGATAAGTAAATTCATGGAACTTCTTAAAAAAAAATAAGCGATAGTAAAAAAATTTACATAATGAATAGCGAATTTTGAGTGATTAGTTTTTACCTTTTTCTTTTGTGTTTCTCCGAGTTGTCCATGTGAATAAATATATGGATTGCACAGTGGCCATTATGCCATTTAGCTGGGATTTCAGTGTCCGGGTAATACCCTAACTGAAATCTTACTAAATGCGCTGTAAGGAAGTTTTTCAGCCTGGGTACACATCTCAGTCTATCCAGGGCTTTTTAATTACAGAATAATTTGTAAGAAAAACTCGAGACCTCTAAATTTTAAACTAATATAGACATATGTGGGGAATAATTATTTATTTGACATAACAAAAGACACAAAGTTAAACAATTAATGTTAAGGACGCTCATTTGGGTTGGACACTGTTCAAAGGGGAAGATACACACATACTATGGCATGTACGTTTAATATTATTTCGGTTAGGGTATTACCCGGACACCGAAATAAATATTAAAAGACACTAAGTAGTCAGATGCACAGTTGTTAACATTTCAGTTAGGGTATTACCCGGACACTGAAATGCTAAACAAATGGCATCATGACCACTGTGCTACATAAAAACTACACTACAGTGGTTCCATGTTCATGCGCATTTAATATAGCTTCGACTAGGGTATTACCCGGATGTCGAATAATAGTAAATGGCACTAAGTCGACGTATGTACGACCAACAACATTTCAGTTAGGGTATTACCCGGACACTGAAATGACTGCTGGTCGACATACTGCCAACTGTACCATGGGACGGCGCAGCTGCGGAAATTACTATGACGTTACATTAAGATATAGAGGAGAAAAGGAAGGGATAAGCATTTGAAGAAATAACGGCAAGGGTTACTGTTTCATTTATAATTTTATTACTTCTAGCTCGCATATGTCTATTATAAAAACAAAATGTATGGCTGCCTACGATCACACTACCCTAGAAGAAGAGAATAAAATGGTAATATCGTGGCCTTAAGGCCGACTTACCCGTTTCGGGACATATTAGGGACTTTGTAAATATAATTTTTTTTATTGGTATTTAATCTGGGGTTGTCTATGCTTATCCTCTGTATGTTATTTATTTTCTTTTATTCCTTGCTAGATTTTTTGTTTTGTATTCACTTGATTTTACTTTTATTTCGCCTCACTGTCACTTTGATTGTTTCTTTAATTTCCTTGGTTTTCACTACTTATTTTTTCTTTGTAGACTTAACTTATCGATGGTCACCAACTGAATGATCTTGCTATCATTTCTCACCCTTGCCTTTGCCCTAGTTTTTAACATTCTAAGCTTTCGGCGAAGCTGCGGAAATGCGTGGCGCGTTTTGATTGGCTACTGATGATTCACCGTTATCCTACGAGCTTTTGGTGTACGTGACCAAACGTGGTTTTGGTTCTACTGAAATCTGTCGGGACTCTGTCGCTGGGACTCTGTCGATGACTTTAAAATAGTTCTACCGTTCATTGTGAAATTTTCTATGCTTGTTTGTTTCTTTTGCTTGTATAGAAATTCCGTTGCATATATATTTTTTTTTCTCATGGTGACTACTCTGCTGATACCCTGTTTAGCTCTGTCGATATAAAAAAAAATATTTCTGCCGCGAGGTTTTTGGTTCTACTGTATTCTGTCGTGACTCTGTCGTTGGGACTCTGTCGATGACTTTTTAAAAGTTCTACCGTTTGCCTGTTGGATTTTCTATACTCGCTTCTCTCTTTTGTTCTTATAAAAACTCAAATATATACATATATAAATTTTTTTTTTTTTTATGGTGACTCTGCTGATACCCTGTTTAGCTCTGTCGATTATAAAAAAAAATAAAAATATATACATATGTATTTCTGCCACGTGGTTTTGGTTCCACTGAATTCTGTCGTGACTCTGTCGCTGCGACTCTGTCGATGACTCTAAGATAGTCCTACCGTGACCCTTGGCCAAAAATTAATTATTTATAAAAATTTTTTTTTTTTTATCATATATATATTGCACCAATAAAGGAAATCCCTAAAAATATATTTTACATTTCAATTTAATTAAAAATTTAATATAATATAATGCGATCATATTATAATATAATATAATTGGTTAATTTTTTTTCGATATTATAGGGTAGCAATAAAATTTTTTTCAAATAATATGAATAATATGAGAATGGCAAATAAATATGGTGGGGCTTTAATCCACAAAATTAATCCCTACACTAAGCTTGCCTAATTAATTTAAAACTTTCTCGAGGTCTCTGCTCGGGCGCCATCTGTAAGGAAGTTGTTCAGCCTGGGTACACATCTCAGTCTATTCAGGGCTTTTTAATTACAGAAAAATTTGTAAGAAAAACTCGAGACCTCTAAATTTTAAACTAATATAGACAAATGTGGGGAATAATTATTTATTTGACATAACAAAAGACACAAAGTTAAACAATTAATGTTAAGGACGCTCATTTGGGGTGGACACTGTACAAAGGGGAAGATACACACATACTATGGCATGTACATTTAATATTATTTCGGTTAGGGTATTACCCGGACACCGAAATAAATATTAAAAGACACTAAGTAGTCAGATGCACAGTTGTTAACATTTCAGTTAGGGTATTACCCGGACACTGAAAACAAATGGCATCATGACCACTGTGCTACATAAAAACTACACTACAGTGGTTCCATGTTCATGCGCATTTAATATAGCTTCGACTAGGGTATTACCCGGATGTCGAATAATAGTAAATGGCACTAAGTCGACGTATGTACGACCAACAACATTTCAGTTAGGGTATTACCCGGACACTGAAATGACTGCTGGTCGACATACTGCCAACTGTACCATGGGACGGCGCAGCTGCGGAAATTACTATGACGTTATATAAAAATATAGAGGAGAAAAGGAAGGGATAAGCATTTAAAGAAATAACGGCAAGGGTTACTGTTTCATTTATAATTTTATTACTTCTAGCTCGCATATGTCTATTATAAAAACAAAATGTATGGCTGCCTACGATCACACTACCCTAGAAGAAGAGAATAAAATGGTAATATCGTGGCCTTAAGGCCGACTTACCCGTTTCGGGACATATTAGGGACTTTGTAAATATAATTTTTTTATTGGTATTTAATCTGGTGTTGTCTATGTTTATCCTCTGTATGTTGTTTTTTTTCTTTTATTACTGCTAGATTTTTGTTTTGTATTCACTTGATTTCACTTTTATTTCGCCTCACTGTCACTTTGATTGTTTCTTTAATTTCCTTGGTTTTCACTACTTATTTTTTCTTTGTAGATGGTCACCAACTGAATGATCTTGCTATCATTTCTCACCCTTGCCTTTGCCCTAGTTTTTAACATTCTAAGCTTTCGGCGCAGCTGCGGAAATGCGTGGCGCGTTTTGATTGGCTACTGATGATTCACCGTTATCCTACGAGCTTTTGGTGTACGTGACCAAACGTCTTAGCTTAGCTATGCTGACACCGACTGTACCGACGGCGTGGCGGTTGGTGCGTCGGCGTCGCTGGCTATTGAAATGCGAAGGAGAGAGAAACAAGAGAAATAAAAAAATAATTGCTTTCTTGTTAGAAACTGTAACCTAATGATGGAATATAAAACAATTGCTCTCTCTTGCTAGAAACTGTAACCTAACGATGAAATAGAAAACAATTGCTCTCTCTTGCTAGAAATGGTAACCTAATGTTGAACTAATCCCCTTCAATAAGTAGAGCATATTAGTTTGGAAGGTTGGCTTATGGTTATACATATATTGATAAATGAGAAGAAATAGAAACGATAATTTGTGAATCCTCACACTCCCTGCTCACTTTCCGGAGGCAAGAGAAATTGTGACACTCCCTCCCGCCGTGATGCGGACGCGGTAGGCCAGGTCGGCTTCTTCGTGCCGGAATCGCCATGGTTAGTTGCGATGTGGACGGGCCTGTATCCTTTGTGCCAATGTCCAGGGTATTCGTCGGTCGCGTGTCAGCACGCGCCACTCGGTGGGAGCCTCTATGACGGTGGTCTCACACCTGGGGACATCCTTTGGTGAGAGCGGGAGGTGTCTCGGTAACTCGGGGGCAGTCGCTGTCTCGATGTGCTCAGCAACGGCGTTCTCCTCGGTCTCGGTGGGGGCAGTCGTTGTCTCGATGTGCTCAGCAACGGCATTCTCCTCGGTCTCGGTGGGGGCATCTACAGAGATGTCCTCAAAGTAAGGGTAGTTTCGTACGGCTTCGAAAGATCCAGGGTATGGTGGTGTCGTTGAGTTTTCCGACTCCCATGGGTCGTAGGGATGGTTGTGAGTGTCCGTACTCCACGGAGGACTGGGCTTTGGTAGGTATATTCTCTCTCCGGTCTCTTCGTCTACGTGGAAGTTGGTGGGAGGACTTTCGCATGGTGGACTAAAAAGCGTGCCTCGGGTCGAGTCGGGGCTGCCGGGGAATACGTCGACCTCTTGGTCGTCACTCAAACTCGGACGACGAGGGGGTGTAGGATTCCCGTGATAGCGGTAGAAGTGACCATCCCATTGTACTTCTTCGTCGTCAGGGTCCATATGGTCATCCGCATCGCTGACGAATTTAGCCAAGTCGTGAACTCGCGGTAGGCGCATCACTGACACATCACACTGCTTCCATGGGAAGCATCTTCCCATGGTAGACTCTTCGGGGACGAGTGATGGTCTAGATGCAGGTTCAGTCGGTGGAGCAGGCGAGATCGGCTGACCGTTGCCAGACCGGGGGTCGGGGTATAAGACTTCGTGCAGCGACTTCAAAAAGGCTGCTTGTTGGCGAGGGGATTGCAAGGATCGACTACGCTCTACGTCCTTATCTTCGACCTCGAGGATCAAGTTCACACGGCGTGGTGTTTCGGGCGGCGCTTGCTGATGAGTTGAGGTTTTACCCGCTACTGTAGTTGCTGCGATGGTTTCCCGGTAATCGGCTTATTTGCCTCTGGCGATGATGCGTCTCGAGTGCGGGGTGGGAATCGGGTTTCAGCTATCTTCTCGAAGTCTGCGGTGATCGATGCAATTAGCGGTGCTAGCGCGGTCAAGAGAGTGCTGGTGGATGACATTCTAATATTAGTTCATTAGTTCATATGCCTGAGTTTGAAAGGAACGAACTGCAAACTACCTAACTTTGCCTGCCTAATAGTGTGATTTACAAACGTGTGATAAACTTAAAAATTAATATTATAACTAAGATAACTAAGGTAACATATACGTAGTGGTCTGCTGTTTGGTCTTACGAACAGAGACCCCCCTTTAGGAGGGCAGGGACGTTGGGAGATCGAAATCTCCAACAAGTGGCCCCTGTGAAGTCTCTTCGCAAGGTCTGGCTCTGCGGTTGTCTTGTGTGTCTTCTATGAATTCTCTCGGCTCGGGTTCTCTTGGTTCGGCTTCTCTCGGGTGGGATTCTCGGGGTTCGGCTTGTCTCGGCTCGGATTCTCTGGATTCGGATTCTCTTGAATCTCTAGAAATAAAGAATTTTACCTTGAAAGGGCCTTCGAACTTCGGTGCCAACTTGGCAGCGAATCCCTCGGAGGCTTTGGATAGGTGATGTCTTCGTAGCAAGACGAGTGACCCGATGGTGGGTCGCTTAGCTCTGTGTCTAAGATTGTAGTAGCGGCTCTGATCCTGAGACGCCTTCTGAATGTTTCCTTGTGCTATCTTATGAACGTCGACCATTCGTTTGATTCTGCTTTCTGGGGACCAAGGTGTAGATCCTGTTCCAGGAGTGACGGCGTCATATAGGGCACCTGGTAGGCGCGGTTCTTTGCCAAGCACGAGAAATGCTGGGCTGTATCCTGTCGTGTTTGATATGCTTGAGTTGATGGCCAATGTAATTTCCGGTAGTAGCTGGTCCCACGTAGACTGACCTGATTCGAGATATTGAGCTATGATAGTCTTGACGGTGCGGTTTGCACGTTCCGTTGGATTTTGGCGTGGAGTGTAGGGCGCAGTATATTGTAATTCTATTCCGGAATTTTCGCAGAATGCTTTGAAGCCCTTGCTAGTAAACTGAGTTCCGTTGTCACATACTAATGAGTGCGGGGCTCCAAATCGTCCGATAATTCTTTCCCGAAATGCTTTCTGTAGCGTCGCTGCGGTGGTTTTTCGGAGCGGCACTAGCTCGATCCATCTGCTATAGTTATCCAAGAAGACTAGTAACATCGTGTGGCCTTGCTTCGATCGGGGAAGTGGACCTACAAAGTCTGCTGAGACGAGGTTAAAAGGTTCTTTTACTTGCCTCGTAAGCATTTTTCCGGCCGGCTTATTTTGTTCCACCTTGTACTTCTGGCATGGGAGGCAGTTCCTCACATGATGATTAACATCTCGAAAATAACCAGGCCAATAGTAGCGTTGAGCTACCCGTAAAGTCGTCTTTCGTATTCCTAGATGGCCTGCTGTAGGGTCGTCATGGCACTCGCGTAGAACTCGTTTCCTATAGTCTTTGGCCACGCAAAGTTTCCAAGGTATTGGATCTTCGTCATCTGGGTGATGATTCATCCTACGATAAATTTGATTTCCTTCGTACAAATAGTCTGGCATCTGTTCGGGGTGTTTTTCCAATTGGTTCTTCAGCGTCGTCCACCAGTTGCATTGAGGCGTAGTATCTTGTGCTATTTGTAGTACTGCTAGAGGCTGTCGGGAGAGGGCATCGGCAACAACGTTTAATTTTCCTCGGCGATAGTGAATGTCAAACTCGAACTGCTGTAACTCCAGTGCCCAACGGGCAATTCGTCCAGTAGGGTTGTCGATGGAGTTCAACCATTTCAATGCTAGATGGTCTGTTACCACATCGAAGCGATATCCTTCTAAGTATCCGCGCATTTTCCTGATTGCCCAAACTATGGCAAGGCATTCCTTTTCCGTGGCAGAGTAATTTTCTTCGGCTGGTAGTAATCTTCTGCTAGCATAAGCGATGACTCGTTCTGCTCCTTCCAATCGTTGGGTGAGGACCGCTCCGAGTCCATAGGCGCTGGCATCTGTTTGTAACGAGAATTTTAACCGAAAATCGGGACAAGCCAGGACGGGTGCTGAGGTTAACCTGGTTTTTAGTTCTTCAAATGCTTGTTGTTGTTTTGTATCCCAGTGCCACTTGGTGTTTTTCTTGAGTAGTGAAGTCATCGGTTGGACTACATTGGCGAAGTCCGAGGCAAATCTGCGGTACCATGAGGCGATGCCTAGACATCGACGGAGTTGACGCACATTGGTGGGCGGTGATAATTCTTTTACTGCTGCTATCTTCTCGGTATCCGTATGTATACCATACTCGCTGATGACATGTCCAAGGAACTGAAGACGTCGTCTAAAGAACTTGCACTTCGCTTGGTTGATTCTTAAGTTGGCTGCTCTTAGACGTCGAAAGACTTCTTGAAGGTGGGCCATATGTTCTTCCAGAGTTCGCCCGATGACGATTATATCGTCGAGATAGGCAAAGGCGTGGGGTTCCATCTCGGGTCCAATACGCTGTCGAGTGCTCGCTGAAAAGTAGCCGAGGCGGAGTGGAGACCGAAGGTCATCACCTTCCAGTGAAATAAGCCTCGTCCTGAAACACGGCTATTCTTGGCCAGAGGGACCTGTTTATTATAATATCCTTGTGGTTGATGTTGTTTCTCTGGTTGTGGGTCTTTGTTTCTTCGTTGTATTCTTGATTGCTTAGTATAGGCTGCGCTTATCTTACTTGTAACTCAGGCTGTTGCTATCCTTTGAACAGGATGTTCACTGTTGATTCCTTTGACTTGTGTCCTTGAAAAAGGATATTCACTGGCTGGGTCCTGGTATGCTGGTAACATAGACTCCTGTTATCCTTTGTTATCCTTGGAATTTAGACGGCTGTAGTCCTTGGCTGCTGGATGTTGACTCCTTGATGATTCGATGTTGACTCTTCGCCGGTTGAATATTGACAAAGACTCTGCTCTGCTAGCTTCGCAGTCTCCGCTTCGTTGGAGTGAGCATCCAAAAGATCCCGTTGCGGCTACGTCGACCAAAGAGAACCAACGAAACACCCTCATACCCCCTTCTCATAGGAATAAAGTGTGATAGAAAACAAGCGGTAATATGTTTTTCCCATCTCCTATACTTAATCTTTATAGCTTCTGCCTTTCTTCTCTTGTACTTAGACTCTGTTGTACCAATGGATATTATTTTTTCCTCTACGTTGACTCTGCTGCTGTAGCTCTGTCGATTGTAAAAAAAAAATAATAATACGTGGTTTTGGTTCTACTGTATTCTGTCGTGACTCTGTCGCTGAGACTCTGTCGATGACTTTAAAATAGTTCTACCGTTACTTTGTGCAAATTTTTCTGCTTGCTTATGTTTCTAATATTCTTATGAAAATTCCGTTGCATATATTTTTTTTCTCTCTATGGTGACTCTACTGATACCCTGTTTAGCTCTGTCGATATAAAAAAATATAACTCCACGTGGTTTTGGTTCTACTGAAATCTGTCGGGACTCTGTCGCTGGGACTCTGTCGATGACTTTAAAATAGTTCTACCGTTCATTGTGAAATTTTCTATGCTTGTTTGTTTCTTTTGCTTGTATAGAAATTCCGTTGCATATATATTTTTTTTTCTCATGGTGACTACTCTGCTGATACCCTGTTTAGCTCTGTCGATATAAAAAAAAATATTTCTGCCGCGAGGTTTTTGGTTCTACTGTATTCTGTCGTGACTCTGTCGTTGGGACTCTGTCGATGACTTTTTAAAAGTTCTACCGTTTGCCTGTTGGATTTTCTATACTCGCTTCTCTCTTTTGTTCTTATAAAAACTCAAATATATACATATATAAATTTTTTTTTTTTTTATGGTGACTCTGCTGATACCCTGAAATAAAAATATATACATATGTATTTCTGCCACGTGGTTTTGGTTCCACTGAAATCTGTCGTGACTCTGTCGCTGCGACTCTGTCGATGACTCTAAGATAGTCCTACCGTGACCCTTGGCCAAAAATTAATTATTTATAAAATTTTTTTTTTTTTTATCATATATATATTGCACCAATAAAGGAAATCCCTAAAAATATATTTTACATTTCAATTTAATTAAAAATTTAATATAATATAATGCGATCATATTATAATATAATATAATTGGTTAATTTTTTTCGATATTATAGGGTAGCAATAAAATTTTTTCAAATAATATGAATAATATGAGAATGGCAAATAAATATGGTGGGGCTTTAATCCACAAAATTAATCCCTACACTAAGCTTGCCTAATTAATTTAAAACTTTCTCGAGGTCTCTGCTCGGGCGCCATCTGTAAGGAAGTTGTTCAGCCTGGGTACACATCTCAGTCTATTCAGGGCTTTTTAATTACAGAAAAATTTGTAAGAAAAACTCGAGACCTCTAAATTTTAAACTAATATAGACAAATGTGGGGAATAATTATTTATTTGACATAACAAAAGACACAAAGTTAAACAATTAATGTTAAGGACGCTCATTTGGGGTGGACACTGTACAAAGGGGAAGATACACACATACTATGGCATGTACATTTAATATTATTTCGGTTAGGGTATTACCCGGACACCGAAATAAATATTAAAAGACACTAAGTAGTCAGATGCACAGTTGTTAACATTTCAGTTAGGGTATTACCCGGACACTGAAAACAAATGGCATCATGACCACTGTGCTACATAAAAACTACACTACAGTGGTTCCATGTTCATGCGCATTTAATATAGCTTCGACTAGGGTATTACCCGGATGTCGAATAATAGTAAATGGCACTAAGTCGACGTATGTACGACCAACAACATTTCAGTTAGGGTATTACCCGGACACTGAAATGACTGCTGGTCGACATACTGCCAACTGTACCATGGGACGGCGCAGCTGCGGAAATTACTATGACGTTACATAAAAATATAGAGGAGAAAAGGAAGGGATAAGCATTTAAAGAAATAACGGCAAGGGTTACTGTTTCATTTATAATTTTATTACTTCTAGCTCGCATATGTCTATTATAAAAACAAAATGTATGGCTGCCTACGATCACACTACCCTAGAAGAAGAGAATAAAATGGTAATATCGTGGCCTTAAGGCCGACTTACCCGTTTCGGGACATATTAGGGACTTTGTAAATATAATTTTTTTATTGGTATTTAATCTGGTGTTGTCTATGTTTATCCTCTGTATGTTGTTTTTTTTCTTTTATTACTGCTAGATTTTTGTTTTGTATTCACTTGATTTCACTTTTATTTCGCCTCACTGTCACTTTGATTGTTTCTTTAATTTCCTTGGTTTTCACTACTTATTTTTTCTTTGTAGATGGTCACCAACTGAATGATCTTGCTATCATTTCTCACCCTTGCCTTTGCCCTAGTTTTTAACATTCTAAGCTTTCGGCGCAGCTGCGGAAATGCGTGGCGCGTTTTGATTGGCTACTGATGATTCACCGTTATCCTACGAGCTTTTGGTGTACGTGACCAAACGTCTTAGCTTAGCTATGCTGACACCGACTGTACCGACGGCGTGGCGGTTGGTGCGTCGGCGTCGCTGGCTATTGAAATGCGAAGGAGAGAGAAACAAGAGAAATAAAAAAATAATTGCTTTCTTGTTAGAAACTGTAACCTAATGATGGAATATAAAACAATTGCTCTCTCTTGCTAGAAACTGTAACCTAACGATGAAATAGAAAATAATTGCTCTCTCTTGCTAGAAATGGTAACCTAATGTTGAACTAATCCCCTTCAATAAGTAGAGCATATTAGTTTGGAAGGTTGGCTTATGGTTATACATATATTGATAAATGAGAAGAAATAGAAACGATAATTTGTGAATCCTCACAGCGCATGTGATCACTTAGTGTATATTTATTTCGGTGTCCGGGTAATACTCTAACCGAAATAATATTAAATAGGCACGGTCGTAGTAAATGATGTCTTAAAGTGGTTGGCATTATGTCAACCAGCCACCGTTTAAGTGTCCGGGTAATACTCTAACTGAAATGGTGCTGGTTGTACATGTGCCGACTGAGCGGTATTTAATATTATTCCGCTCTGGCCCAAGATGCAATATGATACATCCTCACTCTTCCGCTGCGGCGGCATATTCCCATACATATTCTTATGTAAACATTTATTCATTTATACATAAATATGTTTATACATAAGCATACATCCCGCCACAATCCGACATGGCGGTGTACATTAAGCACTTGGTTTCTATCCAACAAATCTCATCTTTACTATCTGATAGAGACATGTCAATTGTTCTTTAATTTACCGGAAATAGTATGGTTGACGAATCTGCTTTGTTGCTCCCTTCTATTTCACATTGCTTTATTGAAGGTCTTTTCGAGTTATCTTTGACTCAAATAAATCCAGTCCGTAACAAGAATAATAGATCTTTGGATCTGATATTTGTTCTCGATTTCACCAATGATGCAGTTTCTAGAATAAACCCTCTTGTCCTGCCTAAAGATAGTTTTCATCCTACTTTGGAGTTAACTATTGATCTTCCGTATCGTGTACCGACTGTTGGTGCCTGTCCTGCGGTTAAATCCCGTAATTTTCGCAAGACCAATTTTAGTAAGTTAAATGAGCTCATTCTTAAAAATGAGGATGGGGGCATTATGGCCGACAACCTGGGGGGCTTCTTTGCGGAGGTGGAGGAGGAGCTGGAAAGGTTGGGGGTCAGATTTGGGCCACCCATGCACGAGGACAGATGAGCCAGTGCAAAGAGCGGCAGAAGTGCCGGTATCGTACGTGGATATAGCCGATATTGAACAAGATTAGTGACCGGGGGAGGTGGTGAGGCCACCGACACCAATGCGACGGGCAAGTAGCCCAATAAATGAAAGGTTTGAGGGGGATTTCTGCAGGCCCAGGTCAATGACGCCGGAGGTAGAAGAGCCGGGAATATACCAGCAATTACTACAGTGGCAACGGCAACAACAACAGCATCAACCGGCACAACAGCAATAACAACCGCAGCAGCCGCCACAACAAACACAACAACCGCAACAGTCGCCATAACAACAACAGCAACTCCAGCACTACCAAGTGCACCCAGCGATGCACCGAGTAGACCCGTGGGATCAGGGGAGGCCCGCGTATATGAGACAGCGTTCTGTGCCGGTCGGTCATCCAATAAGATAAGGGCATATTTTCAGAGGCAGCGGTCGGTGCCGCAGGCTAATCAGAGGTGGCGGGAGTTGGAGCCCGAGGAGTGGCCGGTGGCGTGGCCATGGCAGTACAGGCGATGGGTGAGGTCCACGACAATCAGAAATAATGTGGCCGGATCGGATATCGGATCTGCAGTAATAGAAATAGGTTATATTAGTTTATTTGAAGAATCGCGATTATAGATTAAGAGAGAATTTTGAAGTTTAGGTTAGGTTGACTAAGTAGGTTAGAGTTCTTGAAATTTAGTTTAGGTGGAAAAGAAAAGAAAACAAAGAAAATATGAAACATTTTTGATGTTTAGATTAGGTAGAATAGGCAAAAAAAAAAAAAAATATTAAATATTAATTAAAAAAGTCTAGAAGGTATTCCTAGCGGATCATAAAAGACTAGGAGCTGTTCCTAGCGGATCATAAAAGCCTAGGAGTTATTCCTAGCAGAATATTGAAGACTAGGAGCTTTTTCTAGCAGATCATAAAAGATGGCACAGGCAGGGAAGACTACGAGTATTCCTAGCACAGTTGAGGAAGACCAGGAGTATTCCTGGCATAGTGGGAAAAGACTAGGAGTGTTCACGCCAGAAAGGGTGACCAGCGGGTGAGGAGCGAAAGGCGGCGAATTCGGACACAGACGGTCACACCTGAGATGATATGGAGTTTTGGGATGGAGAACTCCATCTTGGGTTAGTTCGCTCTCTGATTTCAAGTCGACTACTCGTACACCCGTACACTCTTTTCAAACCCTTAAAATTCTCACTTAAATCTTTTTGTAACGCCAAGTGGCCAACCTATCTAGTGTATCTTAATATATAAATAAATCTTGTGTCTACAAAACGAAGTTAACGCGTCGTGGTAATTATTATTGGAATCTATTGAAAGGTGGTCTGCCTACAGAAGCCCTTCGTCCTCCTACAAACATTGGTCCTTCGAGCCGGATATTCTTCCTCTCGACCCCAGCATCGCATCGGTGGAATCTGCTAAGTAGACAAACTTTTAATTCCAACGTATTAATTAGCACACACATACACATACTTACCTGCAGCGAAAAGTTTCCCGCTGAGTGTACCGGCTTTGGCAAATATTTCGTTTGTGCATAGAAATTTGATTTCGCGGTAAAATTGATTTATTATTTTCACGCACTACTTGCACACAATTTCTGCACTTGCAACTTGTTTCTTTTTTGTGTCCAATCCGATAAAAACGTGCAAAATTAATTTAAAATTACCAAGTGCAACAATTGTCCAAAAAGGTCGCACAGCTGTTCGAGTTGTGCACAGTGGTACAACCCCTCACAAAAAAAGAAGAAAATAATTCCGAGTGAAGTTTTAATGAGAATTAATAAAATAAAAAGGAGAAATAAAAAGGAAAATTTATTTAATCAAAAAAAAAGGGAAATTATTTTTCCACATTTCAAAAAAAATTTATTTAATTAATTAATCAGAAAATATTTTTTCCACATATCCAAAAAAAAAAAAATATTTTTCCACATTTCAAAAAACTTATTTAATTAATTAAAATCAGAAAATATTTTTTCCAAATAAAAAAAAATCCAAATCCAATCCAAATCCAAAAAAAATATTTTTCCACATTTCGGAAAAAAAAAAGGAAAAAAATTTACTTAATCCAAGAAAAATATTTTTCGACATTCCAAAATTTTACCTTCTCGAAGATTTTCATAATAACTCCGAGGGCCGATCGAGTAGTTTCGGCATTTGTGTGTGCGTGAAAAAAAATTATTAATTTAAAAAAAAAAAGGCGTTTGTCGGTTCCGGAACTAGTTCCAATTTCCAACCTGAGCTACAATTCTAGTTCTTTAATTTTCAAATAAAATTCCACGCAATTCTAAGCACAGGCATTCGGTTCTGACCAGGTCCTTCCAATATTTATTGGTCTACAGCAGAGCAACAATTTTTATAACAAGCTGTGACAAAAAAATATTGCCTGAGATTGCCAACCCAACGCTAATAATCATTGTTCACACCTCACAATAATCACATTCCATTAATTCTCATTATTTTCTTCTCATTCCGATATATCACAAGATCATTTAAATTTAATAAAGATATCCTTATTTATTTATTTATTGATTTTATCCGTTTTTGATATATCTTGTCGGCAATTAATCCGCCCCATACAGTCCACTCGGGTCAGATTCCTTGACCACACACATATTCTTTCACTCCGATTATGCCCATCGATCCTGCTAAAAGCAGCAACAAATCCGATCATCTCGCATTGCCTCGCCGTTCCGTATCGCCATCCACACCGCCGGCCAAAGTAAAGGTACCGCGCGTTACAGATACGGTAAAACGTAGCCAATCCAGTTCCGCTACCACACTATCATCGCCATCCTCCCCAGGCTCTACTGCACAGCGGTTTTCCACACGTACTCCCTCGCCCACGCTGTCCGACTCCAGCTCGCTTTCGATTCCGCGCGTCACTGTTTCAGCTCCCGCGTCGAGAACTTTAACCAGGTCCGAGTCACAACGACTACTCGACGCAGCCACCATGTCGGTTAATCATTTTATCGCCGCTTGCGACAGTCTGACCGTTTTCGAGGTCAACACCATGGGCTCCATCGAGGGGGACCTTCCGCTATTTTCGTTGCGAATGCATTTGGATCAAACCAAGGTCCTCTGGAGCAGAATCGAGTCCGAGTTCATGGCATGTACCAGAGCCCTTACGGCTGAAGGGAGCGATGAGAGCCGCGCCGATCTAATGACCGTTAAGTCAAAATATGAATATGCATACATGCTGTATGTTCGGTACGGCACAAGTTTGGGAGAACGTATTGAACAAGTTCAGTCGTCTGAAGCAACTTCCGTGCCCCAAAACGTCCAGGTCTCCCGTGAACACCACGCACAGCCAGGCTACCCACTGCCTCCGTGTGAGGTTGACGCGTTCACCGGAGATTACAATCAATGGCCTACGTTCCGCGATCTCTTTACGGCCATGTACATCAACAACCCGAGATTGGCACCAGTAGAAAAACTGTACCATCTCGTTTCGAAAACGCGCGGCGAGGCAAAGGCGATCGTGTCTAGTTCACCCCTCAATAATGAGGGCTTCCAAGCGGCTTGGGAAAACTTGCAGGCCCGTTTTGAAAACAAGGGGCAGCTCGTGGCCAATCAGACCAAGATCCTCTTCAACCTCCCTACGGTTGTCCATGAGACTTGTGGGGCCTTAAAGGAGCTGCAAACTACCATCCAAGGATGCTTGACCACACTCACACGCTCAGGAGTCAGCATCGACAATTGGGATGTCCTCCTGGTGGCACTTTGCACGTCTAAGTTGCCTAACGCCACTATCGCATTATGGGAACAGTCCATCCCAAACAAAACAGCTATTTCTTCGTGGGCTGACCTAAACGGATTCCTGATTGACCGTTATCGCGTTCTAGAGACTCTGAAATATCGTCGTTCCGCTCCAGTCTCCCAGGCCCTTCCCTCAGCAGCGCGCAGACCGCCGCAAGCTAAAAATCAGGCGCTGAACACTCAAGTCCGTGTCAATTCGGTCTCCTGCAAACTGTGCGGCAAAGAGAACCATCCAATCCGCCTTTGTCCAAAGTTTACCTCCATGTCCGTCCAAGCTCGTTCGGCTGCAATTAAACAACAGAAGCTGTGCCTGAATTGTTTCGCACGCGGCCATCATTTGCGGGAATGCCCCAGTGCCCATAGCTGTCACATATGCAAGGAGCGGCATCACACTTTGCTGCATCGCGCCCAAGTCCCGGCGGTAGCGACCTCCAATGTGCAGCACCCGACAACATCCGTCAACGCAGATTCGGTTGAGCCCCCTCGAACGTCCACAATTTCTTCGTGTCCACCCCAAGTAAAGGCATCCTAGGCACCGCCATAGTAACGATTCGACACCGGGGCGGTGATTTCCTTACGCGCGCGTTAATTGATACCGGGTCTGAAGGAACATTTCTATCCGAGAGGATGTTCAACCTGGTGAGACCTTCGTTCCGTCTCGTTAGTGCCCAGATAAGTGGCATTTCCAATTGTGTGGCCGCTAGGGCCCAGAAACTGTCAATTACAGCTCGTCTCTTCCAAAGACCCCTCTCGTATGTCCTGCCAAACCTGGCCGGAGCGCTACCCGCCTGTCCGTTCCCCAAGGAGATGAACAGTGACTTCAAAGAACTTCCGCTGGCAGATCCGCTGTTCCATAGAAGCTCCCACATTGATATGCTGATTGGAGTGGATCTCTTTCCCCATATTTTAGGCGAGCGTATTCGGAAGAACATCTGCGGATCCCTCGTCGGCCTCGAAACCATTTGCGGATGGGTACTCTGCGGGCCCATGACTGGTTCATCCAAAGCACCTGCCCACGTTTTGGCTGCTCAAGTATCCCAAAGTAGCCCAACAATGCGAGCTTGGATCGAATGCTCACCAAGTTTTGGGAGGTGGAAGTTCTTCCAGCAAAACTGGAAAAGGCTGCAGACAAAAGGTGTGAACTGCATTTCCGGGAAACGTTCAAGCGCAGGAAGGACGGCAGGTATGAAATCTCTCTTCCATTCAAAGATCCAGAGAACGTCGACTTCGGGCACTCGAGGTCTATCGCCATGGGGCAATTCTTCAGAAACGAAGCGCGATTGAATAAAAATCCTATTCTAAAGGCCCAATATGATGCTTCATCATATTCAGGAATACGTAGACTTGGGACACATGGTTCGAGTGCCCCCTCCAAATGACTCAAGAAACTTCTATTTGCCTCATCATGCGGTGTTCAAGCCCGACAGTACCACGACCAAAATCCGTGTCGTCTTCAACGCCTCCAGTCCCTCCACCAGGGGGCTTCAGCCTGAACGACGCTCTGCATACCGGTCCTACCCTCCAAGCGGACCTAACCGCTTGGATGTCCTTAAATGGCGGTTTTTCCAATTCGTCTTCAATGCGGACATCACTCAGATGTATCGACAAATCCTTGTCGCCTCGGTACACACCCCCTTCCAGCGCATCCTCTATCGAGAAAGAGACGGAAACCTTTACGATTACGAGCTCCAAACCGTCACTTTCGGAATCAACTGCGAACCCTTTTTGGCCATTCGAGTCCTACTCCAACTGGCTCACGATGTCCAACACAACCACCCAAAGGCAAGCGAAATTCTACAACGTTACATCTACATGGATGACGTTCTAACCGGAGCACACACGAAAGAGGAGGCTCGTCATGCGATCCAAGATCTCCAGGAGGCCCTTAACTCCGCTGGGTTCCCTCTCCGCAAGTGGACGTCGAATGACAAGGACGTGCTGCGAGCAATCCCTCGGGATCACCTTCTAAATGAGGACTTTCTGGACTTAGAAGACGCCAGCACGGCCAAGACCCTAGGAATTCGCTGGAAGGCTACGCAGGACTACTTCTTCTTCGTAACTACCAAACCGACGCTGAACGCAGCAGTCAATGAGTTATTTGATCCTACCGGCTGGCTATCTCCCTTCGTCGTCCGAGCGAAAATCTTTATGCAGCAGATTTGGCTGACCGAGCTTAACTGGGATGATCCACTTTCGCCATCACTACTTAAAGAATGGCACGAATTCTTACAAGATTATCCAGGTCTCAGCCGCGTTCACATTCCGAGATGGGTGGAAGTGAGGCCAGAGTGTGAATGGCAATTACATGGTTTTTGTGACGCGTCCCAGCAGTGGTCCCTGAACTCCCAATCCGCAATGCCCGATCCTACTTCTGGACGGATTCCACCATCGTGCTAGCCTAGCCTGGCGACCTTTGTTGCGAATCGGGTATCCTCCATCTCCAGCCACACCAACACTGAGGACTGGGCTCATGTCCGATCCGAGGACAACCCAGCCGATTTAGCGAGCAGAGGGGCGTCTGCAACCGACCTGGCGGCGAGCCAATTGTGGTGGCACGGTCCGGAGTGGCTCCAGTTACCCCCTACAGAGTGGCCCGCATCTCCTTACGTTGTGTCCGAAACCCAAGTAGAGCAGCGGACGCGTTGTCATATAGCCATTACATCGCCAGCAGACGGCTTCATTGAGCGGTTCTCAGAGTTCGGTCGAGCGCTAAGAGTAACCGCATATGTCCGAAGATTCTACCAGAAGAAGGAGCTACTTTTTACGTGCCAAGTTCTGGATCCCTAAGCTCAAGAACGCCGTGAAGGCTCACATCCGCGGATGCAAGGCGTGCATCCTTTTTAACCACCGTCAGCAAACGCAGCTGATGGGTGACCTACCCCGAGGTCGGGTAACGTTTTCAAGGCCTTTCACCTATACCGGAATAGATTTCGATGGACCGTTCGAAATCAAGAACTACACAGGAAGGGCCTGCCTCATCACAAAGGGATACGTATGCGTATTCGTATGCTTCAGTACAAAGGCAATCCACCTCGAAGCAACTTCCGATCTCACGACCGAGAAATTCCTGGCGGCCTTCTCGCGCTTTGTGGCACGCGAGCACGGAGCATCCAAGACTTTAGAGAAGAGCTTTCTGGACGCGACGAAGCAGTGCATCACCAACTCCTTTGGGCAGCAAATCCTATCCTGGCATTTCATTCCGCCCAGCGCTCCCCACATGGGTGGACTTTGGGAGGCAGGAGTAAAAAGTTTTAAGGCACTGTTCTACAAGTCCACCGCCAATGTGTGATTCACGTTTGAGGAGCTCTCGACCCTGCTGTGTCGAATAGAGGAGTGTCTGAATTCACGACCTATCTCTCCCATGAGCGAGGACCCGGCCGATCTCCTAGCCTTGAGCCCATGGCATTTCCTTGTGGGAGGGCCGCTATCATCACTTCTGCCGCCGCTGGAAGGACGAATATCTCAAGGAGCTCCACAAACGCAACAAGTGGAAGTGGCCCCAACGGAATCTCCAGATCGGTGACCTCGTAGTCGTGTACGAGGACAATCTTCCGCCCACGGACTGGCGTTTGGGACGAGTTGAGCTGATCCATGCCGGCACCGACGGCCTTGTCCGGGTCGTTGATGTGCGAACCTCGCGGGGTTCAATAAAAAGGCCCGTGGCCAAGCTGATCCTGCTCCCCAACGAGCCTTGTGTCACTCCCTCCACGCAAGGCTCCTCCTTGCGTCTAATGTTCCGTCTCCGTCGATTGTCCTATGTCTCTGCACGTCACAATTATTTGTTTCTAAGCCTTCCTTTGTTCACTCTTTCCATACAGAACCATGGCCCCCACATCCAGCCAAGTGCAGCTCCGCACAATCCGCGGAGTCGACTCTTACCGGTGTCGCATTTGCAGGGGGGTTCACCCGCTCCGTCGCTGCAAGCGGTTCCTAAATCTCCGCGGGGAGAAGCGTTTGAGGGCAGTTCTGGTGAACAAGTATTGCCCCAATTGTTTGGCCCACGAACACTCTAACTAGGCCTGTCGAACCGCTGGAGGATGCCGGCGCTGTGGGGAGGCGCATCATACCTTGCTCCACGAGACGGAGTCATCCCGTCGACGACACTCTCGGCCCCAAGCTAGGGCCCCTCGTGCTAGAAGTCCAGCACGGTCTCCGCCTAGTAAGCGGAACGCATCCGCACCCCGCGGGAGGAAGTCCGACGCCGCTCCCACTGGAGAACTCTCCCTCTCAGCTCTCCTGCAAACGAAGGCCACACCCGTCATGTCGACTGCCGTGGTGAAGATCGGCAACAGCCGGAAAGAGTCCGAGACGCGCGTCCTCCTTGACGCATGTTCTCCCCAAAGCCGCATCAATGGTTCCTTTGCGTCCGCCTTGGGGTTGGGGACCTTTTGAGTGGGCAAAGATGAGGCCTGCCTTGCGACCATCCGGTCCAGGACGGATCCCAACTTCCAAAGGGAAGTCGTCCTCAAGGTGGAAACTAACCTCCGGATCCACACTCCCATCCGGGAGATACCCGACGGGGTGAAAAAGAACTTTGCCACGCTAACGCTAGCGGATACGGCATTCCACCGCCCGGCCTCTGTGTCTGTCGTGCTCGGGGCTGACCTCTATCCTGAGGTCATTCAGCCAGGATGCGTTCCTGGCCATAGCGGACTTCCCGCGGCCCAGAGCACCGTCTTTGTATGGATCCTCTCCGGCTCCTGCGCCACCTAGGCGATCCAGAACGCTGCCGCACCCGATCCTTAGCAGTCCAGCCGGGCTATTGCAAATCGTTGCAAGGGGGGCGGTATGTTCACGCCAGAAAGGGTGACCAGCGGATGAGGAGCGAAAGGCGGCGAATTCGGACACAGACGGTCACACCTGAGATGATATGGAGTTTTGGGATGGAGAACTCCATCTTGGGTTAGTTCGCTCTCTGATTTCAAGTCGACTACTCGTACACCCGTACACTCTTTTCAAACCCTTAAAATTCTCACTTAAATCTTTTTGTAACGCCAAGTGGCCAACCTATCTAGTGTATCTTAATATATAAATAAATCTTGTGTCTATAAAACGAAGTTAACGCGTCGTGGTAATTATTATTGGAATCTATTGAAAGGTGGTCTGCCTACAGAAGCCCTTCGCCCTCCTACAAACAAGGAGTATTCCTAGCAAAATATTAGGAGCGTAGCAGGCGACAGGTGTAGCTAGTCAAGACCAGGAGTCATCCTGGCAGTAGGGATACTTGCCACAGCCAAATACAATCCGTTTATAAGTTTTCATGAGTACCAGCGGTACATTTAGGGTTCAACACTAATCTCAACTACAAAGCAAGTAACTCTTGTAAAAACTCTCTGACCATACCAAGATCCATCAAACGTATTGCCAACAAAGTTATAACGTACACTACGTGGCACAAATATTTTGACATTTGACATTTGATTTTAACTTTGATGCTGGTATTTCCGCCTACCGTTAAGTAACGATACGAAAATGATGACCAAAACAAAGATTCTATTAATAGCTCTATGCCTGCAAATTTTTTTTGCTGTTTTTCTTTTGCATTCTCTTTCTGCTTCTAAGAATGCATTCAAACATCGAATTTAGGCGCGGCATAATTTTTTTGCCGAAACCATTGTGCAAATATTTTTTGACTAGCAAGTGTCAACCAAAATATCTTTTGTATTTATGTTTAATGAAGACAGAGAAAGTCTTAAGACTGACCTTGACACTTACAAACTCAATCTCCTGGTTATCTGGAGACTGAATCCGGTCAGAAGATTAAACTGAGTCAATGGCAATCAAGACTCCTTTACCTACACGCGAAATGCGATCACTCCTAAGAATTGAAAAATTTGCGGTCAGAACAGATGCATCGCCAATGTCAGGTTAAGTAGAAGGAAGCCTAACCGAGCCACGAGTTTTGTTTTTGGCCATTTATTTTTTTACTAGAATGTGATCCAGTGTAGAATAATGACACAGGAGACATCTTTTGGTTGTGAGTTCACTTTATTGAATGATTCTTAATTCTCATACAATTGTTAACTAAAGCAAAGACCGCGTAGCTGCGCTGCTTGAATGCTTTGAATTAGAGGTGGGCATGGGGCGAAATTTTCAACTCAACCCGACCCAGCCCATGGGCCGAAGAGGAAAATTTTACCCGTACCCGAAAGCTAAAAAAATTTTGTAACCCGCACCCAACCCGCCCGCCCGAAAAAAAAATAACATTTTTTTATAAAGGATTAATAGGTATGAAAAAATCCAAATTTAAATTACATATTTTGTAAAGAAAAAGTAACATATCGAGATTTGCGCTTGACAATCTTGTGCGCCTTTCATTTAATATTTTCCCCGACGATGAAAAAAACTCTCTCGCTTGTGGCAGAGCTTACAGGTATGCATAATATTTGTTTGGCCACCACTTGCAATAATTTCAGGTCAGTTGCCAGTTTCCAAAAATCTAAAATTGGCATGTTTAAACGAGTAGTTGTTGCAAAATATTTATAAATTTCTAAATCTATAGGATTTTTGTCAAGTTTTATTTTTTTTGGTTGATTTTTGTCGAAATACTCTTGAAATTCATTATTGCTATTTGGCGAAGTGTTTTCAATTTTTGAGTCATCATCTGTGTCGCTTGTGATTTCATAAATTTCATTCATCATATGCTTTTGACGGTCTTCAAAACATGATTTTTTTCTTCAGGTAAAAAACTTAATTCTTTGAATGGAGGGTTTAATAATAATTTAACTAAATGTACTGTAGTTGGCTGAAAACGCTATTCCAAAGAATTTTTAATTGTTCTATAACATTTGAATCGAATATTTCAATTTTTCATTGTTTTTTTAGTTTTTCATACCATAAAGCATATATATGTATTGTTGGCTCTTTTTCAGATGATAATTTGACAGAACAATCTTTAAATGGTTTTAAAAACGTAATTAGATTTTCAATTAAAGCGAAGTCAATATTAGCTTTAGGTTTATTTTTTGATAAAAGTAAAACTTTAATTTCTTCCTGAACATCACAAATGCTTTCAAGCATAATAAAGATAGAATTCCAACGCGTTTTTATTTCTTGTTTTAGAGATTTGCTTAATTTGTGATTAAGTTCGGAATGCTTGAAAAATTTTACAAGATTTTTTGAATTGTCTATTAAAAATTTAATTTTATCAACGGGATTCTTCTCCATAACATCGTCCATAACTAAGTTTAAATTGTGGCACGCGCACGAAAGCCTTTTGTAAGTTTTGAACGCGGCCACCACGTTCGCCCCATTGTCAGTAACAATTACTGAATTTCTTAACTTACTTTGCAAGTTGTAATCGATCAATATATGCTGAATTTGATCTAAAATATTAAAGCCAGTTTTTTTTCCTCCAGGAATTCTTTAACACCTAGAATGGATGTTTTTAAAGAATACGACTCATCAATGTAATGTGCACTTACACGAAGTTGAGAAAGAAAAATATTTAAATATCTAACAATTCCGTTTTTATGTATCCAAATTTATTTTCGGGTTTTTCGGGTTGAGCGTCCTAACCCATACCCGCCCGCACCCAACCCGAAATTAGATTTTCCAACCCATACCCACGGGTACCCGCGGGTACCCACGGGTACCCGACAAAAGCCCAGCCCATGCCCACCTCTACTTTGAATGTTTGATTATTCGTTTAATAATATATGCGGTAAAAAAATATTTTTGTATAGTGTCATTAAATGTAGGGAATTTTATTTTTTGTTTTGTTTTATTATTATTTTTTTTTATATATATATATATATTACTTGATTAAAATTTTTAATCTATCTTTATGCACTAATTGAATTTTTTGAATCTTTAATTAAAATATTATCCCTATCCTTTATTTCTTATATAATATATGGGCCTAAATACTTAGGTTCTAACTTATGACCCGTATCATTACGTAATAAAACTTTATCCCCTATTTCTAATTCTATATTTTTTACTTTCCTATCATATATTTCCTTATTCTTTGCCTTATGCTGTTCTAACATAATTCTGGCTCTTTTATAGGCCTGTTCTAATCTAAATTTTGATTCCTTCCATCTTCTATGTTATATAGTGGATTTATCTTATCAACACTATTAAAATGTTTGGGTAAATTTGAAGTTTTACCGAATGCCAACTCATATGGACAAATATCATATGCCATAGAGGGTGTTGTATTAAAACAATAAGCGAAGTATCGTATCCATACATCCCAGTCAGTTTTCTCAACTGAAATGTATGATCGTAAAAATTCATTAAGTGTTCGGTGGCTTCGCTCCACAGTGCCTACAGTCTGGTGATGATGTGCGGTTGAAGTTCAATCTTCAATTATTGAGTTTCTATATTCTGTTCCCATGTCCGTAATGAACGTCTTCATTGGACCGTACTGCAGAATGAAATCTTCAAATATAGCTTTTGCTACTGTTTTTGCACTTTTGTCTTTAATTGGTATAATTACAAGATATTTTGTTAAATCGCAGATTAAAGTTACTGCGTATTCATTTCCGTTTTCTGTTTTTGGGAGTGGACCGATCGTATTTACTATAACCCTGTCGAAAGCCAGTTGTGGCGTTTCAGTTATAACTAATGGTGTTTTTGTGTGTTTTGATATTTTGGCTTGGCGTGTCAAACCTATTACATTTTTTTATATATTGAGATTTATATCGTGTCATGTTCTTTCAATAATAATGCCTTTTTATTTTGGCTATAGTTCTATATATTCCAGTATAACCTCCTTGTATAGGGTCATCGTGGAACGTAAACAGTATTGCTTCTTTTTCTTTATCATTATTTGATAATAGGGTCACCGGCTTGAGTAGCGCTACTCTTAAAAATTCTAAAATTTTATTCCCCATATATTTGAAAGATTTTATTGAAATAGTTTCAAAGATCTTTTCGCTCGGGTGCCACTTTGACTTTACTGATATTGAGTATACCGGCTTCTTTTTCGAGCCTTTGAAAAAATTGACCTAAGTCGAGAATTCCATTGGTATACATATCGCAAATGTCAATTCTTGCTATAACTTTCTTGCCACGTTTGAATGTGCTTAAAGAATCAGTTATTCGCAAGGTCACTACTTTTCGTACTTCGTCATTTACAATGACGTCATATACGTTGGGCTTAAAGCATTAGGAGATTGCTTTTGCAACTCTCCTATATGATTTTCTTTATCTTTTCCTGCGCAGGAATTTAACTGTTTACTTTGATTTCTGGTAGTGACTCTCAGAATTTTGTTACTATTTTGTATATTTTGTAAGTCCTGTATTGTTATTATCGATAGCGCGTCGCTACGAAATTATCTTTTCATCAATTATTTCATTCTCTTTTTCGTACTTAAAATTAAAGTGTGTTGTTGCTGCTGTTGTTGCTGCTGTTGTTGTTCTTCTTCTTCTGTTGTTGTTCCAACGTCGGTGTAGTGGGCGGATTGCCTACCACAATCGGGCTCATGGTAAAATCAAGTCCCTCGAAGTATTTGCTATTTGTTTCAACGGCTGTTGTTGCAGTTTTCTTCTTCTTCTTGTTCAGTTTTGTATTATCGACTTGAAAGTTTTCTTCTTTGTTTTATATCATAATTGGTTGTTGTTATTTGTTGATTAAATTTTCATCCTGTCACGGCTGTTGTTACATATGCAGTAAAACAGTTCAACCGGGACACTAATTTTAAAGAAATCTCCCTAAAGTAATTAAATTTTAATTTTTCCACCGCTGTTTTGGATGCTTGAATTTTTGTCTTAATGTAACCTTAGACAACATCCGAAGAAGTTTCGGGATCAAGCCTAGAAACAAATTTATGTTTCTTCGGTGGTACTCCATTCAGAGGCCTAATTAATTGTGTGCCTTTAACTGGACGGCTGTTGGCAATATCCAAAGAATTTGGTAGTTGCCCGGACTGTTCGGAAACTACAGTTTCATTCGTATGGAGGGACCATACGAAAAATGGTCCTCTCATCTTTACGCGCACATTGTGTGACGGGGATGGAAAACGATATGAGATGCGGAGGAATGGCTGTTGCTATTATCTAATGTTTGCAGATGTACACTACTGTATAATGTTGTTGTCTGTGCGTTATAGGGCACTATTGCTTGATTCATGGCTTTGGTAAGATTTCCGTTAACAGGTCTTCTAGCAGCTTGACTTGTAAAAGGTACTTAAACTTAAATTTTCGTCTTCTTGAATTTGAGAACAGCTAGGGCATTCCCTTAGCGATGCTAAATGATTCTTTATGAAATACATGACCACATGGTGTACATTTGTCATTAACTAAGAACAAGTAATACTGTAACTTCCAATAGGTGCAGATAAGTTAAATGTGTCTTGTGTTCTAATGGCATTGTATGAACTTGAAACTTTCGTAAAAAAAAAAATACCTAATTGTGATATTTAATGACAATAATAAAAATTCGATAATCTTCTAGAATTTGAGAACAGCTAGGGCATTCCCTTAGCGATGCTAAATGATTCTTTATGAAATACATGACCACATGGTGTACATTTGTCATTAACTAAGAACAAGTAATACTGTAACTTCCAATAGCTGCAGATAAGTTAAATGTGTCTTGTGTTCTAATGGCATTGTATGAACTTGAAACTTTCGTAAAAAAAAAATACCTAATTGTGATATTTAATGACAATAATAAAAATTCGATAATCTAAAAACACTGATTTCTGGTAAAGGTCTTCTAGCAGCTTGACTTTTAGAAGGTTGTTGCTTAAGAATAGGTTATGGAGTTGCCAAACCATTTACTATAAGTAAACTTAAACTTTCGTTTTCTAGAATTTGAGAATAGCTAGGGCATTCCCATAGCGATGCTAAATGATTCTGTAAACAATCCTTATGACCACATGGTATTATGAAACGTGGCTGTAGATTTGTCATTAACTGAGAACAAATAATACAGTAACTTCCAATAGGTGCAGATAAGTTTGATGTTTCTTGTGGGCTGTGTTCTAATGGCATTGTATGAACACTAAAAATACTGATTCACCGCATTAATATTATTTTGAAGCTGGTAAAAATATGGGCTATTGTATTTTTAAACAGGAAGTAACAATTCGCACTAAGAAAAGACTTCCCTTTTAGTTAAGTTGCATATTAATAGCATAAATTTCAAAACATTATTCAATTCACAGGATAGGGTATCCGATCTCAGCCAAATACTGATATAGTCAACTATGCATTAAAAAATATTCAAAAAAATCCAAAATATTTTACAAAAAAATAAAAGCTAATCTTCGAAAATAAAACGAGGTATTTTTAATATCCCTCTTCTATAAATAGAATCAAAATGATTACGACATGGAATTCGACTCCGCCAATTTAGTAAAAGACATTATTTTAGTTTATGTTCTCTAAACAATATGGGTATGTTATCACTAACTACTCTTTTGAGATGCTCTTAAAACAAAGCTATATCATAAACAGCATCAGAGACCGCATGACTGGGAACCAAAATTTACAATAACAATCATCTCGTGACTGTGATATGTACAAAAGGGGCTCCACGATTGGGCGCCAAAAATGATGTAAAGTAATTTCCGCAAGAAAAATGAGCCCCACGTGGGGCGCCAAAATTATGTACGGCATAATGTAGGGTGATAAATTAAGGAGTACAGTGGCACACAATGTCTACGATGAATCCTTTAATCAAACCATTCTATAAGATATTTTTTTTTTGAAAGCAATATAGAAGCTTATCCCAGTATGGTCAACTTTACGGTCAGTATACCTTAATTGTTGACCAACCACGGCCGGTTCTTATTACTCTTATCTTTCTACGAGTCAGTATTGCTTAGCGGAGCGGGACCCTTTGGAACCTTAGCTCTTTCGGTGTGGGGTGGGTGGGTTTTTGCTAGAAACCTGTCTTTAACAATTACAAATTTTAAAGTTAAGGATCCCTACAGAAACTAAATTAAAACCTGAGATTGAATGATCTTCGTAAAACACAACTAAACAAACTTGATGGTCCTCTGGTCTAAAGGAAAAGCAAAGAGTTAATCAAAATTTTGTGAGGCTTCAATAATAAATGAGGCGAATCATGCGGAATCACAGATGTTGATCCGCTCGCTCTTTACCCTACCCTACCTATGATTTTCATTGCGGATATTTTGCTGAAAATCCCTTATTATTTATAGTGAGGGCTAAGAAGGTATAACCAGAAAATTCAAAATCAATATTTTCACATAAATTAGCCTCGTTAATTCGTTTATCCCTATAAAACTACTGATAATATTATTTACATATACAAGAAGATTAATTTGCTTGTAAATTACGTTATGAGTTGACTTCTAATTTAAGAGCATATTTAAGAGCAAAATATCAAACACAAGAACGATTCCTTTAGTAATAGTGCCGAACAACATGGGGTAAAAGGCCTTCCAACGATTTGTTGTATTTAGTGTGCTAAAGTTAAGTTGTATACACTTACATGATTAGCGGTTTTCTTTATGTTTGATTTCCTTTACATAGCGATTATTACTATTATTATTATTTATTTTTTTGCATCAATAAATGTGCAAATATAAAATTTAATCTGACGCCTGCCCGCTGATGATAATCCGAGGCTCTGCCTTTAGAAAAAATCACAACCTATCCTTTAGCTGATTTAACCAAAATTAATTTAGTATTGGGGCGGCAATGCAATCATGGATTGCAATTATATACAATATGATTTGCTGTTGTGTGACTGAGGTTACGTATATATATACATACATGTATATATGAAACATACCTTTTAATGCAATTTTAATTGTGATATAATTCTCACAGGGGGCGTAAACTTCTATTTTTTAAATCCACTTTTTGGACAATGCTGGGAGTTTGCCACAAAAAAGGCTACAAAATCTCTCTCTCTAACGGTTTATGAAGTCACCTGCGCACAGGGCCAAGAATGAGTTCTGATTGCCAAAAATGAGTTGCAATCGATAAACATGTATTATATTCGAAATAAAATTACACCTCAATTTAAATCTAATGCGAGAATTTTAGTTCTATGCTCCCAAAATGCGATTTAAAATAAATATTCTGTAATGTTCCATTTTAACCAAATAAATAATATAAAAATACAACAACGTTATGCGGCATATTAGCGGAAATTATTGTCTGATATCTTTGGCATCGAAACTACCAATATCTTTTCCGTTAAAATCTTTCAATTGGTAGAAACAATTCCCTAGTTTGTAAGGAAGTTTCTCAGCCTGGGTACACATCTCAGTCTATCCAGGGCTTTTTAATTACAGAAAAATTTGTAAGAAAAACTCGAGACCTCTAAATTTTAAACTAATACAGACAAATGTGGGGGAATAATTATTTATTTGACATAACAAAAGACACAAAGTTAAACAATTAATGTTAAGGACACTCATTTGGGTGGACATGGTACAAAAGAGAAGATACACACATACTATGGCATGTACATTTAATATTATTTCGGTTAGGGTATTACCCGGACACCGAAATAAATATTAAATAACACTAAGCAGTCAGATGCGCAGTTGTTAACATTTCAGTTAGGGTATTACCCGGACACTGAAATGCTAAACAAATGGCATCATGACCACTGTGCTACATAAAAACTACATTACAGTGGTTCCATGTTCATGCGCATTTAATATTGCTTCGACTAGGGTATTACCCGGATGTCGAATAATATTAAATGGCACTAAGTCGGCGCATGTACAACCAACACCATTTCAGTTAGGGTATTACCCGGACACTGAAATGGTTGCTGGTAGACATGCTGCCAACTGTACCATGGAATACACTTTGACAATACAACATATATACAACGGCATGTACATTTAATACGATTTCGGTTAGGGTATTACCCGGATACCGAAATCAATATTAAATGACACTAAATGATTGGATGTACATTTGGTAATATTTCAGTTAGGGTATTACCCGGACACTGAAATACTAGCCAAATGACATCACAACCACTGTATTCGCTACACACTGAACTACACTACAGTGGTTCCATGTTCATGCGCATTTAATATTGCTTCGACTAGGGTATTACCCGGATGTCGAATAATATTAAATGGCACTAAGTCGGCGTATGTACGACCAGCAACATTTCAGTTAGGGTATTACCCGGACACTGAAATGACTGCTGGTCGACATACTGCCAACTGTACCATGGGACCACAACACTTAACACATTACTAGAACATTACATGCAAATAAAGACAAGGAGAAAGAACAGGGGCAAGAAGAAAAATAGAAAAGGCCAGGGTCAATGTTCATTCATAATTTTATTATTCCTAGCTCACATATGTCTATTGTAAAAGAACAAAAAGTATGGCTGCCTACGATCACACTACCCTAGAAGAAGAGCATATAATGGTGATATCGTGGCCTTTAGGCCGACTTACCCGTTTCGGGACATACTAGGGACTTCGCAAATATAATTTCTTTTATTGGTTTTTAATCTAGTGTTGTCTATGTTTTTTTCCTCTGTGTGTTGTTCTTTTCCTTTTATTCCTTGTTAGATTTTTGTTTTGTATTCACTTGGTTTCACTGTATTTCGTCTCACTGTCACTTTAATTATTCCTTTAATTTCTTTGATTTTCACTACTTATTACTTCTTTTGTAAACTTGACTTGTCGATGGTCACCAACTGAATGATCTTGCTCTCATTTTTAATTCTTGCCTTTGCCCTAGTTTTTAATATTTTAAGCTTTCGACGCAGCTGCAGAAATGCGTGGCGCGTTTTGATTGGCTACTGATGATTCACCGTTATCCTACGAGCTTTTGGTGTACGTGACTAAACGTCTTAGCTTAGCTATGCTGACACCGACTGTACCGCCGGTGCGTCGGCGTCGCTGGCTATTGCAATGCGAAGGAGAGAGAAACAAAAGAAATAAAAATAATTGCTCTCTTGTTAGAAACTGAAACAACTGCTCTCTCTCTTGCTAGAAACTGTAACCTAAAGATGAAATAGAAAACAATTTCTCTCTTGTTAGAAACTGTAACCTAATGTTGAACTAATCCCCTTTAGTAATTAGGGCATATCGATTTGGAGGGTTTGCTTGTATATATATATATTAATATATATAAAATACCAAGATTTGTGATTCGTCACACACCCTCCTTACTTCACGGAGGCAAAAGAAATGGTTATTCTCCCGGTAGCTGAGATGTAGACTTGGTAGGCTAGGCCGTTTTCTTCGTCAGAACTTGCAGGGTTGGTTACGGTAGGGACGTGTCTGGATTCTGTACTTTTAGTTTCGAAGGTATCTTCCTGCTCTGAATCGTCATTCGGTGGACCTTCTACCGTTGCTTACTTCGGATTCGTGGATTTCCTTGATATGTCTAGCGTTGGTACATCCTCGCTGGGGAATGTTGATCGAGATTGTGATTTCTCCAAAACTGGCATCGATGTCTTCCAAGGAAGAGGTTAGCCCCGAAAGGACTGATATAAAGGGTAACATTCTAATGAAGGGAATTAGTTCATATGCCTGATTTTGAAAGGAACAAACTGCAAACTACCTAACTTTGACTGCCTAATAGTGTGATTTACAAACGTGTGATAAACTTAAAAATTAATATTATAACTAAGATAACTAAGGTAAGATATACGTAGTGGTCTGCTGTTTGGTCTTACGAACAGAGATCCCCCTTTAGGAGGGCAGGGACGTTGGGGAGATCGAAATCTCCAACAAGTGGCCCCTGTGAAATCTCTTCGCAAGGCTCGGTTCTGTGGTTGTCTTCTGTGTCTTCTAGGATTTCTTCTTGGCTTGGATTCGCTTGTTGATATGGCTTTAGATCGCTGACACTGGCTGTGCGACAGGACCTTCCGTGAGCATCCTGGAGTCGGACGATGTTCCTGGAAATAAAGAATTTTACCTTGAACGGGCCTTCGAACTTCGGTGCCAACTTGGCAGCAAATCGGAGGCTTTGGACAGGTAATGTCTTCGTAGCAGGACGAGTGACCCGAGGGTGGGTCGCCAAGCTCGGTGTCTAAGATTGTAGTAGCGGCTCTGATCCTGAGACGCCTTCTGAATGTTTCCTTGTGCTAGTTTATGAACGTCGACCATTCGTTTGATTCTGCTTTCTGGGGACCAAGGTGTAGATCCTGTTCCAGGAGTGACGGCGTCATATAGGGCACCTGGTAGGCGCGGTTCTTTGCCAAGCACGAGAAATGCTGGGCTGTATCCTGTCGTGTCTGATATGCTTGATTTGATGGCCAATGTAATTTCCGGTAGTAGTTGGTCCCACGTAGACTGACCTGATTCGAGATACTGGGCTATGATCTTCTGAAATACATGACCACATGGTGTACATTTGTCATTAACTAAGAACAAGTAATACTGTAACTTCCAATAGCTGCAGATAAGTTAAATGTGTCTTGTGTTCTAATGGCATTGTATGAACTTGAAACTTTCGTAAAAAAAAAAAATACCTAATTGTGATATTTAATGACAATAATAAAAATTCGATAATCTAAAAACACTGATTTCTGGTAAAGGTCTTCTAGCAGCTTGACTTTTAGAAGGTTGTTGCTTAAGAATAGGTTATGGAGTTGCCAAACCATTTACTATAAGTAAACTTAAACTTTCGTTTTCTAGAATTTGAGAATAGCTAGGGCATTCCCATAGCGATGCTAAATGATTCTGTAAACAATCCTTATGACCACATGGTATTATGAAACGTGGCTGTAGATTTGTCATTAACTGAGAACAAATAATACAGTAACTTCCAATAGGTGCAGATAAGTTTGATGTTTCTTGTGGGCTGTGTTCTAATGGCATTGTATGAACACTAAAAATACTGATTCACCGCATTAATATTATTTTGAAGCTGGTAAAAATATGGGCTATTGTATTTTTAAACAGGAAGTAACAATTCGCACTAAGAAAAGACTTCCCTTTTAGTTAAGTTGCATATTAATAGCATAAATTTCAAAACATTATTCAATTCACAGGATAGGGTATCCGATCTCAGCCAAATACTGATATAGTCAACTATGCATTAAAAAATATTCAAAAAAATCCAAAATATTTTACAAAAAAATAAAAGCTAATCTTCGAAAATAAAACGAGGTATTTTTAATATCCCTCTTCTATAAATAGAATCAAAATGATTACGACATGGAATTCGACTCCGCCAATTTAGTAAAAGACATTATTTTAGTTTATGTTCTCTAAACAATATGGGTATGTTATCACTAACTACTCTTTTGAGATGCTCTTAAAACAAAGCTATATCATAAACAGCATCAGAGACCGCATGACTGGGAACCAAAATTTACAATAACAATCATCTCGTGACTGTGATATGTACAAAAGGGGCTCCACGATTGGGCGCCAAAAATGATGTAAAGTAATTTCCGCAAGAAAAATGAGCCCCACGTGGGGCGCCAAAATTATGTACGGCATAATGTAGGGTGATAAATTAAGGAGTACAGTGGCACACAATGTCTACGATGAATCCTTTAATCAAACCATTCTATAAGATATTTTTTTTTTGAAAGCAATATAGAAGCTTATCCCAGTATGATCAACTTTACGGTCAGTATACCTTAATTGTTGACCAACCACGGCCGGTTCTTATTACTCTTATCTTTCTACGAGTCAGTATTGCTTAGCGGAGCGGGACCCTTTGGAACCTTAGCTCTTTCGGTGTGGGGTGGGTGGGTTTTTGCTAGAAACCTGTCTTTAACAATTACAAATTTTAAAGTTAAGGATCCCTACAGAAACTAAATTAAAACCTGAGATTGAATGATCTTCGTAAAACACAACTAAACAAACTTGATGGTCCTCTGGTCTAAAGGAAAAGCAAAGAGTTAATCAAAATTTTGTGAGGCTTCAATAATAAATGAGGCGAATCATGCGGAATCACAGATGTTGATCCGCTCGCTCTTTACCCTACCCTACCTATGATTTTCATTGCGGATATTTTGCTGAAAATCCCTTATTATTTATAGTGAGGGCTAAGAAGGTATAACCAGAAAATTCAAAATCAATATTTTCACATAAATTAGCCTCGTTAATTCGTTTATCCCTATAAAACTACTGATAATATTATTTACATATACAAGAAGATTAATTTGCTTGTAAATTACGTTATGAGTTGACTTCTAATTTAAGAGCATATTTAAGAGCAAAATATCAAACACAAGAACGATTCCTTTAGTAATAGTGCCGAACAACATGGGGTAAAAGGCCTTCCAACGATTTGTTGTATTTAGTGTGCTAAAGTTAAGTTGTATACACTTACATGATTAGCGGTTTTCTTTATGTTTGATTTCCTTTACATAGCGATTATTACTATTATTATTATTTATTTTTTTGCATCAATAAATGTGCAAATATAAAATTTAATCTGACGCCTGCCCGCTGATGATAATCCGAGGCTCTGCCTTTAGAAAAAATCACAACCTATCCTTTAGCTGATTTAACCAAAATTAATTTAGTATTGGGGCGGCAATGCAATCATGGATTGCAATTATATACAATATGATTTGCTGTTGTGTGACTGAGGTTACGTATATATATACATACATGTATATATGAAACATACCTTTTAATGCAATTTTAATTGTGATATAATTCTCACAGGGGGCGTAAACTTCTATTTTTTAAATCCACTTTTTGGACAATGCTGGGAGTTTGCCACAAAAAAGGCTACAAAACTCTCTCTCTAACGGTTTATGAAGTCACCTGCGCACAGGGCCAAGAATGAGTTCTGATTGCCAAAAATGAGTTGCAATCGATAAACATGTATTATATTCGAAATAAAATTACACCTCAATTTAAATCTAATGCGAGAATTTTAGTTCTATGCTCCCAAAATGCGATTTAAAATAAATATTCTGTAATGTTCCATTTTAACCAAATAAATAATATAAAAATACAACAACGTTATGCGGCATATTAGCGGAAATTATTGTCTGATATCTTTGGCATCGAAACTACCAATATCTTTTCCGTTAAAATCTTTCAATTGGTAGAAACAATTCCCTAGTTTGTAAGGAAGTTTCTCAGCCTGGGTACACATCTCAGTCTATCCAGGGCTTTTTAATTACAGAAAAATTTGTAAGAAAAACTCGAGACCTCTAAATTTTAAACTAATACAGACAAATGTGGGGAATAATTATTTATTTGACATAACAAAAGACACAAAGTTAAACAATTAATGTTAAGGACACTCATTTGGGTGGACATGGTACAAAAGAGAAGATACACACATACTATGGCATGTACATTTAATATTATTTCGGTTAGGGTATTACCCGGACACCGAAATAAATATTAAATAACACTAAGCAGTCAGATGCGCAGTTGTTAACATTTCAGTTAGGGTATTACCCGGACACTGAAATGCTAAACAAATGGCATCATGACCACTGTGCTACATAAAAACTACATTAGAGTGGTTCCATGTTCATGCGCATTTAATATTGCTTCGACTAGGGTATTACCCGGATGTCGAATAATATTAAATGGCACTAAGTCGGCGCATGTACAACCAACACCATTTCAGTTAGGGTATTACCCGGACACTGAAATGGTTGCTGGTAGACATGCTGCCAACTGTACCATGGAATACACTTTGACAATGCAACATATATACAACGGCATGTACATTTAATACGATTTCGGTTAGGGTATTACCCGGATACCGAAATCAATATTAAATGACACTAAATGATTGGATGTACATTTGGTAATATTTCAGTTAGGGTATTACAAGGCCAGGGTCAATGTTCATTCATAATTTTATTATTCCTAGCTCACATATGTCTATTGTAAAAGAACAAAAAGTATGGCTGCCTACGATCACACTACCCTAGAAGAAGAGCATATAATGGTGATATCGTGGCCTTTAGGCCGACTTACCCGTTTCGGGACATACTAGGGACTTCGCAAATATAATTTCTTTTATTGGTTTTTAATCTAGTGTTGTCTATGTTTTTTTCCTCTGTGTGTTGTTCTTTTCCTTTTATTCCTTGTTAGATTTTTGTTTTGTATTCACTTGGTTTCACTGTATTTCGTCTCACTGTCACTTTAATTATTCCTTTAATTTCTTTGATTTTCACTACTTATTACTTTTTTTGTAAACTTGACTTGTCGATGGTCACCAACTGAATGATCTTGCTCTCATTTTTAATTCTTGCCTTTGCCCTAGTTTTTAATATTTTAAGCTTTCGACGCAGCTGCAGAAATGCGTGGCGCGTTTTGATTGGCTACTGATGATTCACCGTTATCCTACGAGCTTTAGGTGTACGTGACCAAACGTCTTAGCTTAGCTATGCTGACACTGACTGTACCGCCGGTGCGTCGGCGTCGCTGGCTATTGCAATGCGAAGGAGAGAGAAACAAAAGAAATAAAAATAATTGCTCTCTTGTTAGAAACTGAAACAACTGCTCTCTCTCTTGCTAGAAACTGTAACCTAAAGATGAAATAGAAAACAATTTCTCTCTTGTTAGAAACTGTAACCTAATGTTGAACTAATCCCCTTTAGTAATTAGGGCATATCGATTTGGAGGGTTTGCTTGTATATATATATATTAATATATATAAAATACCAAGATTTGTGATTCGTCACACACCCTCCTTACTTCACGGAGGCAAAAGAAATGGTTATTCTCCCGGTAGCTGAGATGTAGACTTGGTAGGCTAGGCCGTTTTCTTCGTCAGAACTTGCAGGGTTGGTTACGGTAGGGATGTGTCTGGATTCTGTACTTTTAGTTTCGAAGGTATCTTCCTGCTCTGAATCGTCATTCGGTGGACCTTCTACCGTTGCTTACTTCGGATTCGTGGATTTCCTTGATATGTCTAGCGTTGGTACATCCTCGCTGGGGAATGTTGATCGAGATTGTGATTTCTCCAAAACTGGCATCGATGTCTTCCAAGGAAGAGGTTAGCCCCGAAAGGACTGATATAAAGGGTAACATTCTAATGAAGGGAATTAGTTCATATGCCTGATTTTGAAAGGAACAAACTGCAAACTACCTAACTTTGACTGCCTAATAGTGTGATTTACAAACGTGTGATAAACTTAAAAATTAATATTATAACTAAGATAACTAAGGTATGATATACGTAGTGGTCTGCTGTTTGGTCTTACGAACAGAGATCCCCCTTTAGGAGGGCAGGGACGTTGGGGAGATCGAAATCTCCAACAAGTGGCCCCTGTGAAATCTCTTCGCAAGGCTCGGTTCTGTGGTTGTCTTCTGTGTCTTCTAGGATTTCTTCTTGGCTTGGATTCGCTTGTTGATATGGCTTTAGATCGCTGACACTGGCTGTGCGACAGGACCTTCCGTGAGCATCCTGGAGTCGGACGATGTTCCTGGAAATAAAGAATTTTACCTTGAACGGGCCTTCGAACTTCGGTGCCAACTTGGCAGCAAATCGGAGGCTTTGGACAGGTAATGTCTTCGTAGCAGGACGAGTGACCCGAGGGTGGGTCGCCAAGCTCTGTGTCTAAGATTGTAGTAGCGGCTCTGATCCTGAGACGCCTTCTGAATGTTTCCTTGTGCTAGTTTATGAACGTCGACCATTCGTTTGATTCTGCTTTCTGGGGACCAAGGTGTAGATCCTGTTCCAGGAGTGACGGCGTCATATAGGGCACCTGGTAGGCGCGGTTCTTTGCCAAGCACGAGAAATGCTGGGCTGTATCCTGTCGTGTCTGATATGCTTGATTTGATGGCCAATGTAATTTCCGGTAGTAGTTGGTCCCACGTAGACTGACCTGATTCGAGATACTGGGCTATGATCGTCTTGACTGTGCGGTTTGCACGTTCCGTTGGATTTTGGCGTGGAGTGTAGGGCGCAGTATATTGTAATTCTATTCCGGAATTTTCGCAGAATGCTTTGAATTCCTTGCTAGTAAACTGAGTTCCGTTGTCACATACTAATGAGTGTGGGGCTCCAAATCGGCCGATGATTCTTTCCCGAAATGCTTCTGTAACGTCGCTGCTGTGGCTTTTCGGAGTGGCACTAGTTCGATCCATCTGCTATAGTTATCCAAGAAGACTAGTAACATCGTGTGGCCTTGCTTCGATCGTGGAAGTGGACCTACAAAGTCTGCTGAGACGAGGTTAAAAGGTTCTTTTACTTGCCTCGTAAGCATTTTTCCGGCCGGCTTAATTTGTTCCACCTTGTACTTCTGGCATGGGAGGCAATTCCTCACATGACGATTAACATCTCGAAAATAACCAGGCCAATAGTAGCGTTGAGCTACCCGTAGAGTCGTCTTTCGTATTCCTAGATGGCCTGCTGTAGGGTCGTCATGGCACTCGCGTAGAACTCGTTTCCTATAGTCTTTGACCACGCAAAGTTTCCAAGGTATTGGGTCTTCATCATCTGGGTGATGATTCATCCTGCGATAAATTTGATTTCCTTCGTACAAATAGTCTGGCATCTGTTCGGGGTGTTTTTCCAATTGGTTCTTCAGCGTCGTCCACCAGTTGCATTGAGGTGTAGTATCCTGTGCTATTTGTAGTACTGCTAGAAGCTGCCGGGAGAGGGCATCGGCAACAACGTTTAATTTTCCTCGGCGATAGTGAATGTCAAACTCGAACTGCTCTAATTCCAGTGCCCAGCGGGCAATTCGTCCAGTAGGATTGTCGATGGAGTACAACCATTTTAATGCTAGATGGTCTGTTACCACATCGAAGCGATATCCTTCTAGGTATCCGCGCATTTTCCTGATTGCCCAAACTATGGCAAGGCATTCCTTTTCCGTGGCAGAGTAATTTTCTTCGGCTGGTAGTAATCTTCTGCTAGCATAAGCGATGACTCGTTCTGCTCCCTCCAATCGTTGAGTGAGGACCGCTCCGAGTCCATAGGCGCTGGCGTCTGTTTGTAGCGAAAATTTTTCCCGAAAATCGGGACAGGCCAAGACGGGTGCTGAGGTTAACCTGGTTTTTAGTTCTTCGAATGCTTGTTGCTGTTTTGTATCCCAGTGCCATTTGGTGTTCTTCTTGAGTAGTGAAGTCATCGGTTGGACCACATTGGCGAAGTCTGAGACAAATCTGCGGTACCATGAAGCGATGCCTAGACATCGGCGAAGTTGACGCACATTGGTGGGCGGTGATAATTCTTTTACTGCTGCTATCTTCTCGGGATCCGTATGTATACCATGCTCGCTGATGACATGTCCAAGGAACTGAAGACGTCGTCTAAAGAACTTGCACTTCGCTTGGTTGATTCTTAAGTTGGCTGCTCTTAGACGTCGAAAGACTTCTTGAAGGTGGGCCATATGTTCTTCTAGAGTTCGCCCTATGACGATTATATCGTCGAGATAGGCGAAGGCGTGAGGTTCCATCTCGGGTCCGATTACGCTGTCGAGTGCTCGCTGAAAAGTAGCCGAAGCGGAGTGTAGGCCGAAAGACATGACCTTCCAGTGAAATAAGCCTCGTCCTGGAACAGTGAATGCGGTGCATTCACGGCTATTCTTGGCCAGAGGGATCTGCCAATAACCACTTTTGAGATCCAAGGTTGAAATATACTTGGCATCTCTAAGTCTCTCCAGGATATGATTGATTCTTGGCAGTGGGTATGCATCCCGTATAGACTGAGCGTTGAGCTGTCTAAAGTCGATGCACATGCGAGTATCCCCTGTCTTCTTTCCAACGAGAACAATAGGTGCGCTGTGTGGGCTTTTGGAGGGCTCGATCTGATCTTCTTTGAGTAGTTGATCCACTGTGTCGTTGATTATTTGTTGCTGGGCCGGATTTCTTGGGTAATAACGTTGCTTGATTGGTCGATCGTCTTTCATCGTGATGACATGTTCTGCAATGTGAGATATTCCTTGTAGCATCTCGAACTTTGGTAACTCTGTCGCTAGGAAACTGGAGATAACTTGGTCTTCTGCGTTCTTGTCTTCGTTGGGTCTACGTGTTGAAACTTCGATGCCATTTTGTGGTACTTCTAGTTGGCCTAAAACTGGCGAGGCTGGGACTGGTTCTCGTTGCATTGGTTTCTCGGTGGGGCTTCTGAAAGGGTTTCTCCTGATTGCATCTTCCCGTGGTGAGGGTAAGACTTGGACGTTAGTGCTGTGGCTGTGCTTGGGTAACTTTGATGAGGATGCTTGAGGTTTGTTCTTCTGTGTCTGAGTAGGATGTCCGGCTATGAGCTTCGTAGAACTTTCCTCGGGAGTGTTGACGGTGATCGAATGAGAGATAGGCTCCTTCCAATGCACTGTTGGTGACTTGAGTTGTATATAATTTTCCCCACAGTGAATGGGGATCCAATCCCTTTTAGAAAATCTGTTCCTAAGATAAGTTGATCCATGATATTTGGTAATACAAGTAGAGTTAGGGGTACAGGCTTGACTCCTAAAGCCACTTCTAGGCGTAGGGCTCGTGTAACTTCCTTCTGTGAACTGTCGGCCAGGTGAATCACGGTTCGTACATCTCTCCAGTCATCGGCGGATCCCAGTTGCTGAGCTAAGTGTTCACTGATGAAGCTTCTGGTGGCGCCTGTATCGATTGTCGCATCCACTAGGGTATGATTAACGCTTATACGCGCTATGATGCGACCCTTTTCGAATCTGGGGATATCTAGAGATGGGGTTGGTTGAGCGCGGCTTTCGTCTGATCCCCGTTCAAACGAAGGCGCCCGTCGTTTCCCGATTGTCGACAGCATTCGATCGTACGCCGACCTCGTTGACCACAGTCCCAACAGAAGATTACACGGGGTTTGGTACAATTCCTGGCGAAGTGGCCAGTCTCACTGCATCGGCGGCAGGCTCGACGTAGATCAATGGGGACGTCCGATAATTGGTAGACCTTTGGAATCATGTTGTCATTCTCCAACGTATTAGTTTTCCTTGTAGTTTGCAACATCTCAGGGTTGTGGAATCTGTTTCCTCCGTTGTATGAACTAGTTGACATTGGGAAAACGGCGTTTGGTGGGCGTCTAAATCTAGTCTCGGGATGAGAGTAGTTCTTCTCACTTTGAATAATTTCAAAGTTCACAACCAGCTTAGTCAGCTCTGCTAGATCCTTGAAATCGATGCGTCTTGTATATAGCTGATACTCCAGGTGCAGGTTGTCGTATATTCTCTCTAGTTCTTGGTCCGAAGAGTAGTTGGCCCTTTTCATCATTAGGCGCAGCTCGACTAAGTATTGCTTGAATGGTTCTCCAGTCCTTTGGCGTCGGGTCCGGATGGCATCCTCAAGTCGTTCAAAATATCTTGGTGGTAGGAAAAAGTCTAAGAATCCGTGCTTAAATGTTGTCCAGTTGGCCTCCAGTAGATCGCAAGTCTGCCACCATCCTTCCGCTTTTCCTGAGAGTAAAAGTGACATCATACGTGGCAGTGATTCCAGGTTAATCCTGTACGTGGCAGCTCGGGTTTCTATTTTCTCCAGAAAGTACAGTGGATCTGTAGAACCATCGAAGGACACGCCCCACTTGGACACCTTTTCGGCAATGGCGGCATATCCTGCATTGTCTGTGTGTCCTGATGTTGCTCGTCTTGTGATTTCCAACGAAAATTGGGCATTTCCAGTCGAAGGGGTATTGGACACCAGTGGCAGTGTCGGAATTAGATGATTGCGGACTACATCTACCTCTGTATCCTTTGGGTGTTCGTCGACCAGCCGGGCAGGGGAGGTAGATCGTGAGCGTGGCTTCACATCTAGTGTGCGGTCGTTGGTGGCTGCTTGTCCATATTGGGTTTCCAGTTCTGTTAAGCGGGCGAGTACTTCTGGTAGATGATCCTCCCGAGATGCGAAGTTAGCAAACCGACTGCGCATCTCCTCTACAGTTCCACCTAAAGGTAGACCGAACTCGGTGAAGAAACTTTCCAATTCGTTCTTGCGTCTGTAGCTGATCCATTTTACTCCCATCCTTGCACTGATGACTTCTGTTTAGATTGACTGTTGCTATGGTATCCTGCGTTGAACTAGTTTGGATTTCGTCCTTGTGAATTTGGCTTTGACTGGGCTGTAACTTTAGATTATAATTATTACCAATGGAAGTTTATTTATTTTGTTTTATTTATTTTAATTTAGAACTTTTTCTTTTGCTGGGTTAATTTTTTTTTTTTTTTTCCACTAGTTTATTTTTTTGTTTATTAGCTTTTTTTTTTTTTTTTTTTTTTTTTTATTATTTATCCTTGCTGGGTTAAATAAATACTTTTTTTTTTTCCACTGGTCACAAATATTTTTTTCTGATATCCTGCTTAATATAATATCCTTGTGGTTGACGTTGTTTCCCTGGTTGTGGGTATTGGTTTCTTCGTTGTATTCTTGATTGCTTAGTGTAGGCTGCGCTTGTATTCCTTGTAACTCAGGCTGTTGCTATCCTTTGAACAGGATGTTCACTGTTGATTCCTTTGTTTGCTAGTAAATCTTGACTACTGTTGTCCTAAAAAAAAAGGATATTCACTGGCTGGGTCCTTGGTATGCTGGTAACTTAGAGTCCTGTTATCCTTTGTTATCCTTGGTATTTAGACGGCTGTAGTCCTTGGCTGCTGGATGTAGACTCCTTGATGGTTCGATGTTGACTCCTTGACGGTTGAATATTGACTGCCCTTTAGGATGCGTGATACCATGATTTTATCGTCAAAGCCTCTGCTCTGCTAGCGTCGCAGTCTTCGCTTCATAGGAATGAGCATCCAAAAGATCCCGTTGTGGCTACGGCGACCAAAGAGAACCAACGAAACACCCTCATACCCCCTTCTCATAGGAATAAAGTGTGATAGAAAACAAACGGTAATATTTTATTTTTTTCATCACCTATACTTTATCTTTCCTGTCTTTCTTCTCTTGTACTTAGACTCTGTTGTACGTATGTATATTTTTTTTTTTTTCTCTATGGTGACTCTGCTGCTGTAGCTCTGTCGATTGTAAAAAAAAAATAATTCCACGTGGTTTTGGTTCTACTGTATTCTGTCGTGACTCTGTCGCTGAGACTCTGTCGATGACTGTAAAATAGTTCTACCGTTACTTTTTTTTTGCAAAATTTTTCAGCTTGCTTATGTTTCTAATATTCTTATGAAAATTCCGTTGCATATATTTTTTTTTTTCTCTATGGTGACTCTACTGATGATACCCTGTTTAGCTCTGTCGATATATAAAAAAAAAATAAAATTCCACGTGGTTTTGGTTCTACTGAATTCTGTCGTGACTCTGTCGCCGGGACTCTGTCGATGACTTTAAAATAGTTCTACCGTTCATTTGTGAAATTTTCTATGCTTGCTTGTCTCTTTTGCTTGTATAGAAATTCCGTTGCATATATATTTTTTTCTCATGATGACTCTGCTGATACCCTGTTTAGCTCTGTCGATATAAAAAAAATATATTTCTGCCTCGAGGTTTTGGTTCTACTGTATTCTGTCGTGACTCTGTCGTTGGGACTCTGTCGATGACTTTTTAAAAGTTCTACCGTTTGCCTGTTGGATTTTCTATACTCGTTTCTCTCTTTTGTTCTTATAAAAAATTCAAATATATACATATATAATTTTTTTTTTTTTTCTATGGTGACTCTGCTGATACCCTGTTTAGCTCTGTCGATTATAAAAAAAAATAAAAATATATACATATGTATTTCTGCCACGTGGTTTTGGTTCCACTGAATTCTGCCGTGACTCTGTCGCTGCGACTCTGTCGATGACTCTAAGGTAGTCCTACCGTTACCCTTGGCAAAAATTGAATTATTTATAAAAAAATTTTTTTTTTCATCATATATATATTGCGCCAATAAAGAAAATCCCCAAAAATATATTTTACATGTGTATATAATTAAATGATATAATATAATGCGATCATATTATAATATAATATAATTGGTTAATTTTTTTTTTCCGATATTATAGGGTAGCAATAAATTTTTCAAAATGATATGAACAATATGAGAAGGCCAAATAAATATGGTGGGGCTTTAATCCACAAAATTAATCCCTACACTATGCTTGCCTAATTAATTTAAAATCTTTCTCGAGGTCCCTGCTCGGGCGCCATCTGTAAGGAAGTTTCTCAGCCTGGGTACACATCTCAGTCTATCCAGGGCTTTTTAATTACAGAAAAATTTGTAAGAAAAACTCGAGACCTCTAAATTTTAAACTAATACAGACAAATGTGGGGAATAATTATTTATTTGACATAACAAAAGACACAAAGTTAAACAATTAATGTTAAGGACACTCATTTGGGTGGACATGGTACAAAAGAGAAGATACACACATACTATGGCATGTACATTTAATATTATTTCGGTTAGGGTATTACCCGGACACCGAAATAAATATTAAATGACACTAAGCAGTCAGATGCGCAGTTGTTAACATTTCAGTTAGGGTATTACCCGGACACTGAAATGCTAAACAAATGGCATCATGACCACTGTGCTACATAAAAACTACATTACAGTGGTTCCATGTTCATGCGCATTTAATATTGCTTCGACTAGGGTATTACCCGGATGTCGAATAATATTAAATGGCACTAAGTCGGCGTATGTACGACCAGCAACATTTCAGTTAGGGTATTACCCGGACACTGAAATGGTTGCTGGTAGACATGCTGCCAACTGTACCATGGAATACACTTTGACAATACAACATATATACAAAGGCATGTACATTTAATACGATTTCGGTTAGGGTATTACCCGGATACCGAAATCAATATTAAATGACACTAAATGATTGGATGTACATTTGGTAATATTTCAGTTAGGGTATTACCCGGACACTGAAATACTAGCCAAATGACATCACAACCACTGTATTCGCTACACACTGAACTACACTACAGTGGTTCCATGTTCATGCGCATTTAATATTGCTTCGACTAGGGTATTACCCGGATGTCGAATAATATTAAATGGCACTAAGTCGGCGTATGTACGACCAGCAACATTTCAGTTAGGGTATTACCCGGACACTGAAATGACTGCTGGTCGACATACTGCCAACTGTACCATGGGACCACAACACTTAACACATTACTAGAACATTACATGCAAATAAAGACAAGGAGAAAGAACAGGGGCAAGAAGAAAAATAGAAAAGGCCAGGGTCAATGTTCATTCATAGTTTTATTATTCCTAGCTCACATATGTCTATTGTAAAAGAACAAAAAGTATGGCTGCCTACGATCACACTACCCTAGAAGAAGAGCATATAATGGTGATATCGTGGCCTTTAGGCCGACTTACCCGTTTCGGGACATACTAGGGACTTCGCAAATATAATTTCTTTTATTGGTTTTTAATCTAGTGTTGTCTATGTTTTTTTCCTCTGTGTGTTGTTCTTTTCCTTTTATTCCTTGTTAGATTTTTGTTTTGTATTCACTTGGTTTCACTGTATTTCGTCTCACTGTCACTTTAATTATTCCTTTAATTTCTTTGATTTTCACTACTTATTACTTCTTTTGTAAACTTGACTTGTCGATGGTCACCAACTGAATGATCTTGCTCTCATTTTTAATTCTTGCCTTTGCCCTAGTTTTTAATATTTTAAGCTTTCGACGCAGCTGCAGAAATGCGTGGCGCGTTGTGATTGGCTACTGATGATTCACCGTTATCCTACGAGCTTTTGGTGTACGTGACCAAACGTCTTAGCTTAGCTATGCTGACACTGACTGTACCGCCGGTGCGTCGGCGTCGCTGGCTATTGCAATGCGAAGGAGAGAGAAACAAAAGAAATAAAAATAATTGCTCTCTTGTTAGAAACTGAAACAACTGCTCTCTCTCTTGCTAGAAACTGTAACCTAAAGATGAAATAGAAAACAATTTCTCTCTTGTTAGAAACTGTAACCTAATGTTGAACTAATCCCCTTTAGTAATTAGGGCATATCGATTTGGAGGGTTTGCTTGTATATATATATTAATATATATAAAATACCAAGATTTGTGATTCGTCACAAGTTTTTTCTCTATTCTACTTTTTATAAATTGTTTACCTAGTTTGGCAATAAAGTTCTGATTAAATTTACTTTGAGCAAAGTTCTTCCTAAATACTTCAACACCTTCTGTTGCGGTGCGACTGAAGTACGCCCCTGACCCTTTATCCGAAAAGTCCCGTATTATGTAAAGTTGCTTTCTTTGCGTTCGCTCTTTGAGCTTAACTGAAGCCGCTGCGACGGCGCTTAGTTAGAATAAATTTGGCAAGCAGAGAGAGCGGACGTGAGTGCAAAAGAAACACAAATGTAAGAAATGAAGTTTAAGAAAAATGAAATGAAATGTAAATTAATAGAAATTTAAAGATTTCAACAATACGCACAATACAATAGAAAATATTCAATAAAGCAATAAGAAGTATTCGTTTTAATTTTTTATTTGACCCGCAGCTGGCCAGACGCAATCTCAACATCCTGAAATATTTTCTTGCTCCAGAAATATTTGCACAGAGTCAAATATTTCTTTTGCAATTGGAATATTTTCTTGGCTCCAGAAGTATTCGCACAGAGTCGAATATTTCCTACGCCAGATAAACGTGGCTTTGGAGTACTTGCCTGGTGTCAAATACAACATCGCCACGTGGAGTTCCCCCTAACCTTCCCCCGCGAGAGCAACTGCGGCAGACGTGAACAACGAACCGACTTGCTGAGAGACGAAGCGAGAGGGAGATAGAAATCACACGTTGCGAACACGTGTGAAGATTGCGGTTAATTGGACATAACCTCAATTGTTGCGTAACACAGACGCAAGTATAAAGGACCGAGATGAGCCAGCTGCAGAGTCCGATGCTAAGAGCCAAGGTTATTTGGTGAGCTCTATAGCATCGCAGGCTGGAACTAACAACCATGGATCAAATTCTCAAACGACATCAACGCCTTCTAGAAGTACCACTTTGCCCACAGTGTCGCATAATGCTATTCTAGATGGAATGTTTGCTACTCGAATGGGCGACTGTACTACGATTGAACGACCAAGTGTGCCGGATCCCTCAGCATGGGGTGCGCCTGCGCCGCCACAACCAACTACAAGGGGGGCGAGCTTGCCGTTTTTAGCAAATACTGCTAGTTTCAGCAATGGATTCAATCAGCATGGGCCCATAGGCAGTCCGCCAAGTACTGGACTGCAGTTTGCAAACACGGATTGGAGAAGAAGTACGTGTTATCTGCTGACCAGATAGCTGCGCGTCAAGTCCTTGGAAGAGATCTGCCGATATTCTCGGGCAAACCAGAGGAGTGGCTACTGTTTATCAGCCACTACGAACAGTCCACAGAAAGGTGTGGAATGAGCAACGAGGAGAATTTAATTCGTCTTCAAAAGTGCCTCAAGGGAGCGGCACTGGATGCCGTTCGAGGCAAACTGATGTGTCCTGAGACTGTTCCATATGCTGTTGGAACGTTAAGGATGCTGTATGGCAGACCTGAAATTATCTATTCAAGTCTGCAAAGGAAACTAAGAGAACCAGCAGCACGCACGAACAATTTGGATTCCGTAATACAATTGGCTTTGGCAGTGCAGAATTACTGCGCGACATTGGTGGCGATTAATCTCAAAGACTACTTGCATGACCCTGCATTGCTGGGCGATCTTGTGGAGAAACTACCCAGCGATCTGAAGTTGGATTGGGGACGTCATCGTCTAGCACTACCAGGATGTGTAGTGAACCTGTCGTCCTTTGACAATTGGCTTTTTGGCGTCGCAATGTGCGCATCTATGGTCACGCCATATGCTTCACCTGCTAGAGAAGCTACAAGAAAGCCAAAAGAACGAGTGTTTGTGCACAACGAGTTGCACAATGAGTCGTCCACCAGTGAGCCAAGGACCGATAATGGTTCATGTATTAAATGTAATGGAAACCATCGGCTGGCAGCCTGCCGTCACTTTCACGAGATGAGCAGTGGCCAGAGAAGGGAGTTCGTAAAACAGAACCGACTTTGTTTTTGCTGCTTTGGTCACCACATTATACGAAATTGCAGGGCAAAGAGGCAATGCGGAATTGATGACTGCAAGCTTATGCATAATGCTTTGCTTCATCAAACATTTGAAGTCAACAACAACAAGCAGTCGACGAATCAGAGCGTCGAGGATATAAAGCAAAACCAATCTGCGGTTTTGTTCCATGGCAACGAAACTAATAAAGCGTTATTTCGATATATTCCAGTTAAACTACATGGAAGGCAGCGAACTGTGTCCACCTATGCCCTAGTCGATGAAGGCGCAGCCTGCTCGCTGATGGAAAGAAGTCTGGCTGACGAATTGGGATTAGATGGCCCTGCCCAAAGTCTATGTTTGAAATGGACTAGTGATGTCACCCAAACTGAAACGCTATCCAAAAGTGTTAGTGTTGGCGTTTCAGCAAGAGGGATAGATGCGGCACGTTACGAGCTAAAGAGCGTGCGCACTATGGAGCAGTTGGACTTGCCTACGCAATCTGTCAAGTGTGAGATGATAGATTCGAGAAGCCACCTGCAAGGATTACCGATCATGCTGTATCGAAATGTGAAGGCACGTTTAATCATTGGACTGGACAATGTCAAAGTGACCGTACCATTGGAAGTACGGGAAGCAGAGAAGGACGACATCGTTGCTGTGCGTTGCAGACTAGGCTGGTCCGTATATGGGCGACACAGCGCCAACAGCCCGCAATCACCGTACGTGTTGCATATATGTGAATGCAACGAAACAGACAGTATGAAAGCTCTAGACGAATCAATGAAGAAGTACTTCATATTGGATTCGTTGGGAGTACGTGCGTCATCAAAGCCAGTCTAAGGATGACGAACGCGCGATGCAAATAATGGAAAATACAACAAGTTATTGTCCAACAAAAAGACGTTGGCAAACAGGCTTGTTATGGAGGTTCGACCAATTGGAATTGCCTGACTCATACCCGATGGCGATGAGACGTCTCAAATGTTTAGAGGCGAAGATGGCAAAGGACGACAAACTAAAGAGCTTCATGGTGAACACCATGCGAAGCTATGAAGAACTCATGGTTTCTTCCTATCTTTACAGTTACGAATCCAAACAAGAACAAAACGAGGTTAGTTTGGGATGCGGCTGCCAAAGTCAACGGCATGTCGCTGAATGATGTATTGCTGAAGGGTCCAGATATACTGGCGTCGCTGATGGGCGTACTTATACGATTTCGAGAGCGAACAGTAGCAGTGGCTGGAGATATAACTGAGATGTTTCACCAAGTTGAAGAGGACCAGATGGCCCAAAGGTTTTTATGGCGCAATGGAGACTCATCTAAAGCAGTAGAGACGTACGTGATGCAAGTGATGACATTTGGAGCATCATGTTCGCCAGCACTGGCCAACTACATAAAGGACCGAAATGCAAGACGATTTGAAGGGGAATCTCCGAAAGCTGTGGAAGCCATCTGTAAAAATACGTTTGTCGACGACTGGCTTGAATCCGTCGACAGCGAATGTGAGATGATTCAGTTGGCAAAAACAGTACAGAGGATTCACCTAGATGGAGGTTTCAACATGCGAAGATGGACGTCAAACGTTGAGAGCGTAGTGAGAGCGCTCGAAGACGAAGAGAACAATGTACTACCCAGGCAAATAGCAGTACCAGAAGAAGCCAAGGAAAAGGTTCTAGGCATGTGGTGGTTGCCCAGCTTGGACCAGCTAACATATGTGGTCAAGCCGGAACTACTTAAAAGAGCGTGCGAGGACGAGCACACCAAGAGAAAAGTGTTAAGTGTGGTTATGTCAATTTTTGACCCACTTGGTCTACTTGGTTTTTTCACCGTTCGTGCTAAAATTATTTTGCAGAACATTTGGCGCTCTGGTACGAAGTGGGACGAGACGCTCTCGAAGGATGACGAAGCAGAATGGAGGCTTTGGTTGCGGTTGTTGCCGCAAGTAAATGGCTTAAGAATTCCCAGATGTATGAAATGGGTAAGCTGCGCCACCCAGGTGCAACTACATACATTCGTGGATGCCAGCATAAGCGCATATGCAGCGCTTGTATTCCTCCGAGCAGAGCTAAACGGCGAAGTGTGCTGTTCGCTGGTGGCTTCAAAGACGCGTGTGGCGCCTTTAAAGCCCGTCTCAATACCCAGGATGGAGCTAATGGCCGCAGTATTAGGCCTACGGTTGGCCAAATTTGTGGAAGCAGAATTATCTGTATGTATTGCGAGCAGATATTTCTGGACAGACTCAAGGGATGTACTGTACTGGATTCGCTCTGATGTACGTAAATATCACCAATTCGTAGCCCTTCGAGTTGGTGAAATTCTGGAGGAATCAGACGTCGGAAATTGGCGATGGGTGCCAACTGCGCAAAACGTGGCAGATGATGGCACAAAATGGTCAAAAACACAGGAAATGACGAATGGAATGCGATGGTTTATTGGCCCACAGTTCTTGTACAAAGACGAGACGAGATGGCCAAAAGAGGAGAACGTCCTATGCAAAGACAAAGTAAAAGTGCTACATCATGAGGAGAAGCTCGTTCAGGTGTCTTGTCTTGCCTGCATAGCGCCTAACTCAGAACGAGTGAGCACGTTGGAAAAGCCGCGAGCTGTGCAGAAGCGAGTATTGGATTTCTCTTGCGCGATAAGTAAACGGCCGTACGGAACACAGCTGAGCAGTATTTTCAGTATGACACGTGACGTGGAAATGGATTCTATATTTCTACGCGTCTGTCAGGAAGAGGAACTTCATGAAGAGATCAGATGCCTAAAACAAGGACGGGCTCTGATGAATCGCAAGAGTAGTCTGTTTAAATACTCTCCGTATCTAGACGCATTTGGAGTACTACGAGTAAGAGGGCGAATTGACAAGATCGAAGGCGTAGATATGGATACAAGGAAGCCCATAATTCTACCTAAAAATCATCCGGTGACCTATCTAATAGCGGAGTTTTACCACCGGAGATACCACCATTTGCATAATGAGATTGTCGTAAACGAGTTACGGCAACGATATTGGATTGACGGCATGCGCGCCTTAGTGAGAAAGGTCGCAAGAGCTTGCCAAGTGTGTCGCATACGAGCGGCCCAACCAGATCCACCGTTAATGGGCGATTTACCAAAGGAAAGGTTGTCGCCATACACAGCACCATTCACTTTCACTGGAGTGGATTGTTTCGGCCCAATCGACATTGTAGTGGGTCGCAGGCACGAGAAGAGATGGGGCGTGTTGTTCACATGCCTCACGACAAGAGCAGTACATTTGGAGATTGCTGCATCGTTATCAACGGACTCGTTCTTCTGTGTGCTGAAAGCGTTTGTGGCTAGAAGAGGAGTACCGCGCCGCATGTTGTCGGACAACGGTACCAACTTTCGAGGAGCTAGCCGAGTCTTAAAAGAGCACATTGAGCGAATATCCACTTTGGAGGTGGAAAAGCAATACCCAACGTTGGAATTTAAATTTAACCCTCCCGGTGCGCCGCATATGGGAGGCGTATGGGAACGATTGGTACGTTCAACTAAATCTATACTTTCAGAAATTGTACCCGAGACTGCTGTTCGAGAGGAAGCATTACGAGCTGCGTTTGCGGATGTGGAGCAGATTCTAAATACTCGGCCGCTAACGTACGTGCCTTTGGACAGCGCTGAGTCGGAGGCGCTAACTCCAAACCACTTTCTGCTGGGGAGCTCCAGTGGCTTACGGGAAAATGGCTCTATAGAGCAGTCAGGCCCACAACTGGCAAAAACATATCGGATTGCCAGCCAACTGGCTGACCGTTTCTGGAAGAGATGGCTGAGGGAATACCTACCTACGATCACAAGGCGTACGAAATGGTTTCAACCGCCTCTAAAGCCGATTGAGGTAGACGACGTGGTGATCATCGTGGATGATGCAGCCAAACGAGGTTCATGGCCAAAGGGACGAGTGGTCGAGGTTCATCATGGAGGTGACGGTCAGGTGCGAAGCGCTGTTGTTCGCACAACCAAGGGACTTGTCACACGACCCTCAGTGAAGTTGGCCAAACTGGACTTAGAGGGTAACCCACAAATCAAGGATGTTAGTGAGTTACGGGGTGGGGAATGTTGCGGTGCGAATGAAGTACGCCCCGCGCCAAAGTAGTTTGTCTAAGTCCGCCCCTGACCCTTTATCCGAAAAGTCCCGTATTATGAAAAGTTGCTCTCTTTGCGTTTGCTCTTTGAGTTTAACTGCAGCCGCTGCGACGGCGCTTAGTTAGAATAAATTTGGCAAGCAGAGAGAGCGGACGTGAGTGAAAAAGAAACACAAATGTAAGAAATGAAGTTTAAGAAAAATTAAATGAAATGTAAATTAATAGAAATTTATAGATTTCAGCATACCCAAAACATACCATGCAATTGAACAATGGAAAATATTCAATAAAGCAATAAGAAGTATTCGCTCGGAATATATGTTTTATTTTTTATTTGGAGACTCTCACGACCCGCAGCTGGCCAGACGCATTCTCAACAATTGTCTGATATCTTTGGCATCGAAAGTACCAATATCTTTTCCGTTAAAATCTTTTAATTGGTTGAATTCCCTAGTTCCCTATTACCCAATTCCCTAGTTTTTTCTCTATTCTACTTTTTATAAATTGTTTACCTAATTTGGCAATAAAGTTCTGATTAAATTTACGTTGAGCAAAGTTCTTCCTAAATACTTCAACACCTTCTTTAAAGGATACGGGCTTCGATCTGAGATTATACTGACCGCCATTTCTTTTATAATCCTTTTCTATATTGTTTTATAGGTCTTTACGCATTAACGCTAGATTGTCTTGTCTATGTAATGGGACTATGGGCTCTTCTAGTAGTGCTACCATGTGTAATCATGTTTAGACCAAAAAGAGCATGATATGGAGAACATCCTAGTGACTGATGTAATCCGGATCGCAAAGCATAAGATATACTAGAAGTATGTTTATCATAATCTGTCTGATCTTCTTCCGTTGCTTCAATTGAACTAATTATATTTGGAGCAAGAGCAAAAAACTTCCAAAAATCAATACCAAGAATTAAACGATGTTTGATTGACGGGATTATATAAAGTTTCATTGGTCTTTGCTCTTCCTTGTATTTCATTTGCTCTAACAACATACCAATGAACATCACACAAAGCTCACGGCTTTGCCATCTGCAATTCTCACTTGTGATTTTACTTGACTAAACTCCGTAAAGCTTTTCCATTCTTGTAAACCTAAAGTAGATCCGATACAGCTAACTGTAGCTCCGGTATCTAATAAACCTGATTCCATGAAGCTTAAAAATGAAAATAGCATAACTTCGTTGATCACTTTGATCACTAAATATAGCAGAAATCAACTTTTCATCCTTCTGTTATATTCTTTTATTTTATATTCTTTTCCTGTTTTCAATTAATTTCTAAGTCTTACATGATAAGGCTCCAAAATTGGGCTTATGTTTTTATCAGATTTCTTATGAACTCAGAACGGTAATCTTGATAATGTTGTCGAAGTGCGACACAAATTTCTGACCAAATGATATTGCGGTTATTTACTTGTTTAACCTGCTTGTGGTAACGCCAGTACCAATCACGAGCGTTACCTACAAAGAGAATGTGCATGTTCTTACACAAAGTTACAAAATCGCTATCTAGAAATTAATCCGTGAGGGATTTAGCTCGATAAATAAAGTCATCAACTCCTAACCCTTCGGAAGATCCATCAAAATGCAGATTCCTTTTTTGCATAATATCCGCGGTACGGCTTGGAGGTACATAATAAGCATTGTTTCATTTGAGAACAGCTAGTGCATTCCCTTAGCGATGCTAAATGATTCTGTAAACAATCTTTATGAAATACATGACCACATGGTGTACATTTGTCGTTAACTAAGAACAAATAGTAGTATAACTTCCAATAGCTGCAGATAAGTTAAATGTGTCTTGTGTTCTAATGGCATTGTATGAACTTGAAACTTTCAAAAAAAAATCCCTAAATGTGATATTTAATGGCAATAATAAAAATTTGATAATCTAAGAACACTGATTTCTGGTAAAGGTCTTCAGCAGCTTGACTTTTAGAAGGTTGTTGCTTAAGAATAGGTTGTGGAGTTGCCAAACCATTTACTATAAGTAAACTTAAATTTTTGTCTTCTAGAATTTGAGAATAGCTAGAGCATTCCCATAGCGATGCTAAATGATTCTGTAAACAATCCTTATGACCACATGGTATCATGAAACGTGGCTGTACATTTGTCATTAACTGAGAACAAATAATACAGTAATGTTGATGTTTCTTGTGGGCTATGTTCTAATGGCATTGCATGAACACTAAAAATCCCTAAATGTGATATTTAATGACAATAATAAAAATTCGATAATTTAAAAACACTGATTTCTGGTAAAGGTGTTCTAGCAGCTTGACTTTTAGAAGGTTGTTGCTTAAGAATAGGTTATGGAGTTGCCAAACCATTTACTATAAGTAAACTTAAACTTTCGTTTTCTAGAATTTGAGAATAGCTAGGGCATTCCCATAGCGATGCTAAATGATTCTGTAAACAATCCTTATGACCACATGGTATTATGAAACGTGGCTGTAGATTTGTCATTAACTGAGAACAAATAATACAGTAACTTCCAATAGGTGCAGATAAGTTTGATGTTTCTTGTGGGCTGTGTTCTAATGGCATTGTATGAACACTAAAAATACTGATTCACCGCATTAATATTATTTTGAAGCTGGTAAAAATATGGGCTATTGTATTTTTAAACAGGAAGTAACAATTCGCACTAAGAAAAGACTTCCCTTTTAGTTAAGTTGCATATTAATAGCATAAATTTCAAAACATTATTCAATTCACAGGATAGGGTATCCGATCTCAGCCAAATACTGATATAGTCAACTATGCATTAAAAAATATTCAAAAAAATCCAAAATATTTTACAAAAAAAATAAAAGCTAATCTTCGAAAATAAAACGAGGTATTTTTAATATCCCTCTTCTATAAATAGAATCAAAATGATTACGACATGGAATTCGACTCCGCCAATTTAGTAAAAGACATTATTTTAGTTTATGTTCTCTAAACAATATGGGTATGTTATCACTAACTACTCTTTTGAGATGCTCTTAAAACAAAGCTATATCATAAACAGCATCAGAGACCGCATGACTGGGAACCAAAATTTACAATAACAATCATCTCGTGACTGTGATATGTACAAAAGGGGCTCCACGATTGGGCGCCAAAAATGATGTAAAGTAATTTCCGCAAGAAGAATGGGCCCCACGTGGGGCGCCAAAATTATGTACGGCATAATGTAGGGTGATGAATTAAGGAGTACAGTGGCACACAATGTCTACGATGAATCCTTTAATCAAACCATTCTATAAGATATTTTTTTTTTGAAAGCAATATAGAAGCTTATCCCAGTATGGTCAACTTTACGGTCAGTATACCTTAATTGTTGACCAACCACGGCCGGTTCTTATTACTCTTATCTTTCTACGAGTCAGTATTGCTTAGCGGAGCGGGACCCTTTGGAACCTTAGCTCTTTCGGTGTGGGGTGGGTGGGTTTTTGCTAGAAACCTGTCTTTAACAATTACAAATTTTAAAGTTAAGGATCCCTACAGAAACTAAATTAAAACCTGAGATTGAATGATCTTCGTAAAACACAACTAAACAAACTTGATGGTCCTCTGGTCTAAAGGAAAAGCAAAGAGTTAATCAAAATTTTGTGAGGCTTCAATAATAAATGAGGCGAATCATGCGTCATCAGATGATGTTGATCCGCTCGCTCTTTACGCTACCCTACCTATGATTTTCATTGCGGATATTTTGCTGAAAATTCCTTATTATTTATAGTGAGGGCTAAAAAGGTATAACCAGAAAATTCAAAATCAAGATTTTCACATAAATTAGCCTCGTTAATTCGTTTATCTCTATAAAACTACTGATAATATTATCTTCATGTTGTTAGAATTAAGAGTTTAATTATTTACATATACAAGAAGATTAATTTGCTTGTAAATTACGTTAGGGGTTGACTTCTAATTTAAGAGCATATTTAAGAGCAAAATATCAAACACAAGAAGGATTCCTTTAGTAATAGTGCCGAACAACATGGGGTAAAAGGCCTTCCAACGATTTGTTGTATTTAGTGTGCTAAAGTTAAGTTGTATACACTTATATGATTAGCGTTTTTCTTTATGTTTGATTTCCTTTACATAGCGATTATTACTATTATTATTATTTATTTTTTTGCATCAATAAATGTGCAAATATAAAATTTAATCTGCTGCCTACCGCTGATGATAATCCGAGGCTCTGCCTTTAGAAAAAATCACAACCTGTCCTTTAGCTGATTTAACCAAAATTAATTTAGTATTGGGGCGGCAATGCAATCATGGATTGCAATTATATACAATATGATTTGCTGTTGTGTGACTGAGGTTACGTATATATATATACATACATGTATATATGAAACATACCTTTTAATGCAATTTTAATTGTGATATAATTCTCACAGGGGGCGTAAACTTCTATTTTTTAAATCCACTTTTTGGACAATGCTGGGAGTTTGCCACAAAAAAAGGCTACAAAATCCCTCTCTCTAACGGTTTATGAAGTCACCTGCGCACAGGGCCAAGAATGAGTTCTGATTGCCAAAAATGAGTTGCAATCGATAAACATGTATTATATTCGAAATAAAATTACACCTCAATTTAAATCTAATGCGAGAATTTTAGTTCTATGCTCCCAAAATGCGATTTAAAATAAATATTCTGTAATGTTCCATTTTAACCAAATAAATAATATAAAAATACAACAACGTTATGCGGCATATTAGCGGAAATTATTGTCTGATATCTTTGGCATCGAAAGTACCAATATCTTTTCCGTTAAAATCTTTTAATTGGTTTAATTCCCTAGTTCCCTATTACCCAATTCCCTTGTTTTTTCTCTATTCTACTTTTTATAAATTGTTTACCTAATTTGGCAATAAAGTTCTGATTAAATTTACTTTGAGCAAAGTTCTTCCTAAATACTTCAACACCTTCTTTAAAGGATACGGGCTTCGATCTGAGATTATACTGAACGCCATTTCTTTTATAATCCTTTTCTATATTGTTTTATAGGTCTTTACGCATTAACGCTAGATTGTCTTGTCTATGTAATGGGACTCAGACCAAAAAGAGCATGATATGGAGAACATCCTAGTGACTGATGTAATCCGGATCGCAAAGCATAAGATAAACTAGAAGTATGTTTATCATAATCTGTCTGATCTTCTTCCGTTGCTTCAATTGAACTAATTATATTTGGAGCAAGAGCAAAAAACTTCCAAAAATCAATATCAAGGATTAAACGATGTTTGATTGACGGGATTATATAAAGTTTCATGGGACTTTGCTCTTCCTTGTATTTCATTTGCTCTAACAACATACCAATGAACATCACGCAAAGCTCACGGCTTTGCCATCTGCAATTCTCACTTGTGATTTTACTTGACTAAACTCCGTAAAGCTTTTCCATTTTTGTAAACCTAAAGTAGATCCGATACAGCTAACTGTAGCTCCGGTATCTAATAAACCTGATTCCATGAAGCTTAAAAATGAAACTTTAGCATAACTTCGTTGATCACTTTGATCACTAAATATAGCAGAAATCAACTTTTCATCGTTCTGTTATATTCTTTTATTTTATATTCTTTTCTTGTTTTCAACTAATTTCTAAGTCTTACATGATAAGGCTCCAAAATTGGGCTTATGTTTATATCAAATTTCTTATGAACTCAGAGCGGTAATCTTGATAATGTTGTCGAAGAGCGACACAAATTTCTGACCAAATGATATTGCGGTTATTTACTTGTTTAACCTGCTTGTGGTAACGCCAGTACCAATCACGAGCGTTACCTACAAAGAGAATGTGCGTGTTCTTACACAAAGCTACAAAATCGCTATCTAGAGATTAATCCGTGAGGGATTTAGCTCGATAAATAAAGTCATCAACTCCTAACCCTTCGGAAGATCCATCAAAATGCAGATTCCTTTTTTTGCATAATATCCGCGGTACGGCTTGGAGGTACATAATAAGCATTGTTTCATTTGAGAACAGCTAGTGCATTCCCTTAGCGATGCTAAATGATTCTGTAAACAATCCTTATGACCACATGGTATTATGAAACGTGGCTGTACATTTGTCATTAACTGAGAACAGATAAGTTTGATGTTTCTTGTGGGCTATGTTCTAATGGCATTGTATGAACACTAAAAATACTGATTCACCGCATTAATATTATTTTGAAGCTGGTATAAATATTGTATTTTTAAACTGGGAGTAACAATTCGCACTAAAAGAAAACTTCCCTTTTAGTTAAGTTGCATATTAATAGCATAAATTTCAAAACATTATTCAATTCACAGGATAGGGTATCCGATCTCAGCCAAATACGGATATAGTCAACTATGCATTAAAAAATATTCAAATAAATCCAAAATATTTAACAAAAAATAAAAGCTAATCTTCGAAAATAAAACGAGGTGTTATTGTCAGAGAATATGTTAAGTAACTAATGGTAAGTGCTTCTTTATTTTTAATGTCCCTCTATAAATAGAATCAAAATGATTACGACATGGAATTCGACTCCGCCAATTTAGTAAAAGACATTTTTTTAGTTTATGTTCTCAATATGGGTATGTAATCACTAACTACTCTTTACCTCTTAAAACAAAGCTATATTATAAACAGCATCGGTGACCGCATGACTGGAAACCAAAATTTACAATAATAAACATCTCGTGACTCTGATTCAATGAAGTTAGGCTATGTACAAAAGGGGCTCCACGATTGGGCCCCACGTGGGGCGCCAAAATTATGTACGGCATAATGTAGGGTGATGAATTAAGCAGTACAGTGGCACACAATGTCTACGATGAATCCTTTAATCAAACCATTCTATAAGATATTTTTTTTTTGATCAACTTTACGGTCAGTATACCTTAATTGTTGACCCACCACGGCCGTTTCATATTACTCTTATCTTTCTACGAGTCAGTATTGCTTAGCGGAGCGGGACCCTTTGGAACCTTAGCTCTTTCGGTGTGGGGTGGGTGGGTTTTTGCTAAAAACCTGTCTCTAACACTTACAAATTTTAAAGTTAAGGATCCCTAAAGAAACTAAATTAAAACCTGAGATTGAATGATCTCCGTAAAACACAACTAAACAAACTTGATAGTCCTCTGGTCTAAAGGAAAAGCAAAGAGTTAATCATTTTCATAAAAATTTGGTGAGGCTTCAATAATAAATGAGGCGAATCATGCGGAATCACAGATGATGTTGATCCGCTCGCTCTTTACCCTACCCTACCTATGATTTTCATTGCAGATATTTTGCTGAAAATCCCTTATTATTTATAGTGAGAGCTAAAAAGGTATAACCAGAAAATTCAAAATCAAGATTTTCACATATATTACCCTCGTTAATTCGTTTATCTCTTATTTTGTTTTCTAATCTGCTCACTATAAAAATACTGATAATATTATCATCTCTTCATGTTCACGTTCTTAGATATTGTTAGAATTAAGAGTTTAATTTTTTACTTATACAAGAAGATTAATTTGCTTGTAAATTACGGTATGAGTTGACTTCTAATTTAAGAGCATATTTAAGAGCAAAATATCAAACAAAAGAAGGATGCTTATAGTAATAGTGTAAAGAGATAATCAGTTGGATAAGCTTATGAACGGTTTATGTATGTATATAAATCATAACCGAAGCAAAAAAAAATAGTGGGTTTGTGCTAGAAACCTGTCTCTACAATTACAAATTTTATGGTTAAGGATCCCTACAGAAACTAAATTAAAACCTGAGATTAAATGATCTCCGTGAAACACACAAGCCATTCTACGACATGGGTACTTTACACTTTAAAAAAGGGAACCCTAAAAAGAAAAAAACCCTTAATATCTACCTTTAATGTGGAAAGCGCTTTTGTTTTGCTGTTTATATGATCAGAAACCCAGCAGAATATTAGAAAGATGTCAAATTTTTGCGACGAGTCCAAAATGATGTTGTAATACAACAATGGTCTGCCCAGAGCGTGCCGTAAGGTATCAACACATTACCAACAAAAATATGTGATTTCGATAGTCAAACTTGGATGGCTGTCGCGACGGCCTGGCGCCCTGTTTCGTGGGGCACATTCATGTCAAACTCTTCCTTAACCTCCTTGGTAAGAGTTCTGACCAAAAATTGCGAATTTATAATTATCCTTCGGCAGATAGCGCGGTTTGACCGATCGTATATCTTTTTTTGTCGGCCACTTCTACCCATTGCTGCCAGCTTTTCTCCGTTTTCCGCGGGATTAAGGACGTTATAAATAGTTTTCCTTGACACGGATAATATTTCCTTTAATTGTGGAACCGATTTACCGAACTGCCGATAGAATTAAATTAATAGGACCACATCGAAGCTCACCCTTCCTACGAGCATTCTGGATATTCTTAATGTTAATTTTAATTAGTGTTTACTTAGCAATAATTAGCAAAAAAGTAAAACAAACTCAACAATAGAGCTTCATAAAGAGATTCCAAAAGCATAGTTAACGTTGAAACACCGTTATTTCTAAGAATGAATTTCAGATGAAGCGAACCAAATGTGTAAAGAGATTCTTGACAGTGTCAAATGTGTGTAATCTAAGTTTATGTTGTTTTTTTTGTTGCATGCTTATTGTTTTGGTTTTTTTTTCTTATAATTTTACTTAGAATTAACTATTTAACTGATTGGCATTGATTAAAATTCGCTAAATTGAATAAGAAAGCATTAGCAGCGAACTAACTCAAGATGGAGTTCTCCATCCCAAAACTCCATATCATCTCAGGTGTGACCGTCTGTGTCCGAATTCGCCGCCTTTCGCTCCTCACCCGCTGGTCACCCTTTCTGGCGTGAACATACCGCCCCCCTTGCAACGAATTGCAATAGCCCGGCTGGACTGCTAAGGATGGGGCGCGGCAGCGTTCTGGATCGCCTAGGTGGCGCAGGAGCCGGAGAGGATCCATACAAAGACGGTGCTCTGACCGCGGGAAGTCCGCTATGGCCAGGAACGCATCCTGGCTGGATGACCTCAGGATAGAGGTCAGCCCCGAGCACGCCGGACACAGAGCCCGGGAGGTGGAATGCCGGATCCGCTAGCATTAGCGTGGCAAAGTTCTTTTTTACCCCGTCGGGTATCTCCCGGATGGGAGTGTGGATCCGGAGGTCAGTTTCCACCTTGAGGACGACTTCCCTTCGGAAGTTGGGATCCGTCCTGGACCGGATGGTCGCAAGGCAGGCCTCATCTTTGCCCACTCGAAAGGTCCCCAACCCCAAGGCGGACGCAAAGGAACCATTGATGCGGCTTTGGGGAGAACATGCGTCAAGGAGGACGCGCGTCTCGGACTCCTTCCGGCTGTTGCCGATCTTCACCACGGCAGTCGGCATGACGGGTGTGGCCTTCGTTTGCAGGAGAGCTGAGAGGGAGAGTTTTCCAGTGGGAGCGCCGTCGGACTTCCTCCCGCGGGGTGCGGATGGGTTCCGCTTACGAGGCGGAGACCGTGCTGGACTTCTAGCACGAGGGGCCCTAGCTTGGGGCCGAGAGTGTCGTCGACGGGATGACTCCGTTTCGCGGAGTAAATGCGCTGTGGACACTGCCTGCGTGCCACAAAGCGCGAGAAGGCCGCCAGGAATTTCTTGGTCGTGAGATCGGAAGTTGCTTCGAGGTGGATTGCCTTTGTACTGAACCATACGAATATACGCATACGTATCCCTTTGTGATGAGGCAGGCCCTTCCGGTGTAGTTCTTGATTTCGAACGGTCCAGCGAAATCTATTCCGGTATAGGTGAAAGGCCTTGAAAATGTTACCCGACCTCGGGGTAGGTCACCCATCAGCTGCGTTTGCTGAAGGTGGTTAAAAAGGATGCACGCCTTGCATCCGCGGATGTGAGCCTTCACGGCGTTCTTGAGCTTAGGGATCCAGAACTTGGCACGTAAAAAGCGAATCATTAGTTGGTTGCCTCCATGCAACGTTACTTGGTGCGTGAAACGGATGAGGAGCCGAGTTAGGTGAGCGCCGTAAGGAAGAAGTATTGGATGCCGCTCATCGTAGCTGAGAGATTCGGATGCTCTCAGTCGGCCGGAAGCACGAAGGACACCGTGCTGGTCAAGGAATGGGTGCAAGTTCGCAAGGGAGCTTGAGGCAGGGATCGGGTCCTTCTGGGACAGATATCGAATTTCGGCCTGGTATGCATCCCGTTGGGTTAACTGGATGAGAGTCCTTTCCGCCTCCACCAAGTCTTGTTGGGAGAGAGTCGGCGTGGGGGGTAGCAGCTCCTTCTTCTGGTAGAATCTTCGGACATATGCGGTTACTCTTAGCGCTCGCCCGAACTCTGAGAACCGCTCAATGAAGCCGTCTGCTGGCGATGTAATGGCTATATGACAACGCGTCCGCTGCTCTACTTGGGTTTCGGGCACAACGCAAGGAGATGCGGGCCACTCTGTAGGGGGTAACTGGAGCCACTCCGGACCGTGCCACCACAATTGGCTCACTGCCAGGTCGGTTGCAGACGCACCTCTGCTCGCCAAATCGGCTGGGTTGTCCTCGGATCGGACATGAGCCCAGTCCTCAGTGTTGGTGTGGCTGGAGATGGAGGATACCCGATTCGCAACAAAAGTCGACCAATTACACGCGGGCTTTTGGAGCCAGGCTAGCACGATGATGGAATCCGTCCAGAAGTAGGATCGGGCATTGCGGATTGGGAGTTCAGGGACCACTGCTGCGTACAATTCGGCCAGGAGTACCGCTCCGCACAGTTCGAGTCGCGGCAAGGACACAGTCTTCACCGGAGCTACCCTTGTTTTAGCGCTGAGAAGATGAACGCTCACGTGGTCCTGATACCTCACGTGGACGTAGAGCGCTGCTCCGTAGGCACGCTGGGATGCGTCACCAAAACCATGTAGCTGCCATTCACACTCTGGCCTCACTTCCACCCATCTCGGAATGTGAACGCGGCTGAGACCTGGATAATCTTGTAAGAATTCGTGCCATTCTTTGAGTAGTGATGGCGAAAGTGGATCATCCCAGTTTAGCTCGGTCAGCCAGATCTGCTGCATAAAGATTTTCGCTCGGACGACGAAGGGAGATAGCCAGCCGGTAGGATCAAATAACTTGGCTATGTGGGATAGGACCTCCCTCTCATTGACTGCTGCGTTCAGCGTCGGTTTGGTAGTTACGAAGAAGAAGTAGTCCTGCGTAGCCTTCCAGCGAATTCCTAGGGTCTTGGCCGTGCTGGCGTCTTCTAAGTCCAGAAAGTCCTCATTTAGAAGGTGATCCCGAGGGATTGCTCGCAGCACGTCCTTGTCATTCGACGTCCACTTGCGGAGAGGGAACCCAGCGGAGTTAAGGGCCTCCTGGAGATCTTGGATCGCATGACGAGCCTCCTCTTTCGTGTGTGTAACGTTGTAGAATTTCGCTTGCCTTTGGGTGGTTGTGTTGGACATCGTGAGCCAGTTGGAGTAGGACTCGAATGGCCAAAAAGGGGGCGCAGTTGACTCCGAAGGTGACGGTTTGGAGCTCGTAATCGTAAAGGCTTCCGTCTCTTTATCGATAGACGATGCGCTGGAAGGGGGTGTGTACCGAGGCGACAAGGATTTGTCGATACATCTGAGTGATGTCTGCATTGAAGACGAATTGGAAAAACCGCCCGTTAAGGATTTGCACGGTTAGGTCCGCTTGGAGGGTAGGACCGGTATGCAGAGCGTCGTTCAGGCTGAAGCCCCCTGGTGGAGGGACTGGAGGCGTTGAAGACGACACGGATTTTGGTCGTGGTACTGTCGGGCTTGAACACCGCATGATGAGGCAAATAGAAGTTTCTTGAGTCATTTGGAGGGGGCACTCGAACCATGTGTCCCAAGTCTACGTATTCCTGTAGAACTGCTTCATATTGGGCCTTTAGAATAGGATTTTTATTCAATCGCGCTTCGTTTCTGAGGAATTGCCCCATGGCGATAGACCTCGAGTGCCCGAAGTCGACGTTCTCTGGATCTTTGAATGGAAGAGAGACTTCATACCTGCCGTCCTTCCTGCGCTTGAACGTTTCCCGGAAATGCAGTTCACACTATTTGTCTGCATCCTTTTCCAGTTTTGCTGGAAGATCTTCCACCTCCCAAAACTTGGTGAGCATTCGATCCAAGCTCGCATTGTTGGGCTACTTTGGGATACTTGAGCAGCCAAAACGTGGGCAGGTGCTTTGGATGAACCAGTCATGGGCCCGCAGAGTACCCATCCGCAAATGGTTTCGAGGCCGACGAGGGATCCGCAGATGTTCTTCCGAATACGCTCTCCCAAAATATGGGGAAAGAGATCCACTCCAATCAGCATATCAATGTGGGAGCTTCTATGGAACAGCGGATCTGCCAGAGGAAGTTCTTTAAAGTCACTGTTCATCTCCTTGGGGAACGGACAGGCGGGTAGCGCTCCGGCCAGGTTTGGCAGGACATACGCTGTGGTTTCCACGTGTCGAGAGGGGTCTTTGGAAGAGACGAGCTGTAATTGACATAGTTTCTGGGCCCTAGCGGCCACACAATTGGAAATGCCACTTATCTGGGCATTAGTGAGACGGAACGAAGGTCTCACCAGGTTGAACATTCTTTCGGATAGAAATGTTCCTTCAGACCCGGTATCAATTAACGCGCGCGCAAGGAAATCAGCGCCCCGGTGTCGAAGCGTTACCATGGCGGCGCCTAGGATGCCTTTACTTTGGGTGGACACGAAGAAATTGTGTTGAAGAGTATCTTGGTCTGATTGGCCACGAGCTGCCTTTTGTTTTCAAAACGGGCCTGCAAGTTTTCCCAAGCCGCTTGGAAGCCCTCATTAGTGAGGGGTGAACTTGACACGATCGCCTTTGCCTCGCCGCGCGTTTTCGAAACGAGATGGTACAGTTTTTCCACTGGTGCCAATCTCGGGTTGTTTTTGTACATGGCCGTAAAGAGATCGCGGAACGTAGGCCACAGATTATAATCTCCGGTGAACGCGTCAACCTCACACGGAGGCAGTCGGTAGCCTGGCTGTGCGTGGTGTTCACGGGAGACCTGGACGTTTTGGGGCACGGAAGTTGCTTCAGACGACTGAACTTGTTCAATACGTTCTCCCAAACTCGTGTTTCGCACCGAACATACACCATGTATGCATATTCATATTTCTACTTAACGGTCATTAGATCGGCGCGGCTCTCATCGCTCCCATCAGCCGTAAGGGCTCTGGTACATGCCATGTACTCGGACTCGATTCGGCTCCAGAGGCCCTTGGTTTGATCCGAATGCATTCGCAACGAAAATAGCGGAACGTCCCCCTCGATGGAGCCCATGGTGTTGACCTTGAAAACGGTCAGACTGTCGCAAGCGGCGATAAAATGATTAACCGACATGGTGGCTGCGTCGAGTAGTCGTTGAGACTCGGACCTGGTTAAAGTTCTCGACGCGGGAGCTGAAACAGTGACGCGCGGAATCGAAAGCGAGCTGGAGTCGGACAGCGTGGGCGAAGGAGTACGTGTGGAAAACCGCTGTGCAGTAGAGCCTGGGGAGGATGGCGATGATAGTGTGGTAGCGGAACTGGATTGGCTACGTTTTACCGCATCTGTAACGCGCGGTACTTTTACTTTGGCCGTCGGTGTGGATGGCGATACGGAACGGCGAGGCAATGCGATATGATCGGATTTGTTGCTGCTTTTAGCAGGATCGATGGGCATAATCGGAATGGAAGAATATGTGTGTGGTCAAGGAATCTGACCCGAGTGGACTGTATGGGGCGGATTAATTGCCGACCAGATATATCAAAAACGGATAAAATCAATAAATAAATAAATAAGGATATCTTTATTAAATTTAAATGATCTTGTGATATATCGGAATGAGAAGAAAATAATGAGAATTAATGGAATTAGGAAGAATTATTGTGAGGCGTGAACAACGATTATTAGCGTTGGGTTGGCAATCTCAGGCAATATTTTTTTGTCACAGCTTTTTATAAAAATTGTTACTCTGCTGTAAAAAATTGCGTGGAAGTTTATTTGATGATTTAAAGAACCAGAATTATAGCTCAGGTTGGAAATTGGAACTAGTTCCGGAACCGACGAACGCTTTTTTTTTTTTGAAATTAATAATTTTTTTCACGCACACACAAATGCCGAAACTACTCGATCGGCCCTCGGAGTTATTATGAAAATTTTCGAAAAAGTAAAATTTTGGAATGTCGAAAAATATTTTTCTTGGATTAAGTAAATTCTTCCTTTTTTTTTCGAAATGTGGAAAAATAATTTTTTTTTGGATATGTGGAAAAAATATTTTCTGATTAATTAATTAAATAAATTTTTTTTGAAATGTGGAAAAATTAATTTCTTTTTTTTGGATATGTGGAAAAAATATTTTCTGATTAATTAATTAAATAAAATTTTTTTGAAAGGTGGAAAAATAATTTCCCTTTTTTTTTGATTAAATAAATTTTCCTTTTTATTTCTCCTTTTTATTTTATTAATTCTCATTAAAACTTCACTCGGAATTATTTTCTCTTTTTTTGTGAGGGGTTGTACCACTGTGCACAACTCGAACAGCTGTGCGACCTTTTTGGACAATTGTTGCACTTGGTAATTTTAAATTAATTTTGCGCGTTTTTATTGGATTGGACACAAAAAAGAAACAAGTTGCAAGTGCAGAAATTTTGTGCAAGTAGTGCGTGAAAATAATAAATCAATTTTTCCGCGAAATCAAATTTCTATGCACAAAAAGAATGTTTGCCAAAGCCGGTACACTTACATATGAACATATGTATGTAAATGTATGTAATTTGAAAAAAGCTTACAAGCGGAGCTTTTATGCGGTTCTTTTTAGTTGGTTTTTAGTGGCGGAACAATGCTTTGGAGCCGGCAAACAATTATGATCGGTAAGTTTGATTTGATTTTATTGATACACAGAAATTAAATGCACTTTTATTTTCAGCTTGCACTTGCACTTGCACTTGAACTCGAGATTGCCGGTATGTATACAATATATATATGGATTTGGATGTAGATGTATATATGTATGTGGATATATGTGGACTGTATATTGATATATGTGTAGATGTAGATGTATATATGTATGTGGATTGTATATTGATATATGTGTAGATGTAGATGTGTAGAAATATGTAAATTGTATGTGGATATGTATTTTTATACCCTGTACCCATAGGGTAAAAGGGTATATTAAAGTCGCTAAATGTATGTAACAGGGAGAAGGAAGCATTTCCGACCCCATAAAGTATATATATTCTTGATCAGCATCAATAGCCGAGTCGATTGAGACATGTCCGTCTGTCCGTCTGTCCGTCTGTCCGTCCGTCTGTCCGTCTGTCCGTCTGTCCGTCCGTCCGTCCGTCCGTATGAACACGTGGATCTCAGAGACTACAAGAGCTAGAGCAACCAAATTTGGTGTCAGCATTCGTGTAGTGTCTACGCAGATCAAGTTTGTTTCAAATTTTTGCCACGCCCACTTCCGCCCCCGCAATTTAGGAAAAACGAATAACTAGAGTAAAATTAAAGGTAGCATATTCTTATTTGGCACACCCAATAATATGGCTACAAGGTATCTGCTGACCAAATTTCGTTAAAATCGAAGATATATCAATGTAAAATTTGTACTGAAATGCCCAGTGCGACATTGCATAGTGAGTGTGAGCGAGATAGCATGCGTTCGTTGCTGCCGCTTGTGAGAAAAATTTTAGTTTGAATTAATGGCTCATTCAAAGGAGTTTGATTTTATAAAGCTCCTCTACTTGGTACAGGGTATACTCAAAGTCGGCAGGGACGACTTGCTTGCTTCATTTTTTTTTAATTCGTTTTATTGCACTATAACTGACTATTGATAGAGTATATACATTAACATTAGTATTAATAATTAAGTAAGTATAAATATGGTTATCTATATAAATCAGTATAACTAAAAGTATAATAGTAATATATCTAAGGAATATATCTACAAAGTTAGGCGTAGTAGTGACAGTGTGCCCTTGCGGAACTTCCCATAGGGAATTGCGTCACAAGGGCGCTTGCTGCGTTTACTTTAACCTATTCTCTTTATCCTACGCAACTCCTCTGTTAACCAGCGCGCAAATCCGCATATCGCGTCCCACTTCGCAGCGTCATTTAACATCTGTGTTACAAGGTTTTCGATGGAAAGCCTCGCGCCGATCTTTTGCTGGACTCGCTTTCTCTCACTCTGAAAGCGGCTACAGATGAAGAACGCGTGCTCTGCGTCGTCTGCCACTCCACCATTACAATTGGATCAAGTCGCGTTTGTCCCGTGGCCAAACCTCGCCAGGTAGCTTTTAAAGCACCCGTGGCCGCTGAGAATTTGCGTCAGGTGAAAGGTCACCTGACTATGTCTCCTTGTAACCCACTGTTTAATGTTGGGGATCAGTCGGTGCGTCCACCTTCCTTTGGTTGAGGCGTCCCATCTGGCTTGCCAGGTGCTCAGACTGTGCTCCCTCGCAGTTGCTTTAGCCTGGCGCTTTGGAGTGCCGTTACTCACAGCATTTGCTACGGCCTTAATTTCGTCCACCAGTAGGTCGATTGGAATAGTCCCAGCGATGACAAGCGCCGCGTCATCTGAGACGGTGCGAAAGGCACAACATATTCTTAAAGCACTTAGCCTGTAGGTGGCCTTGATACCTCGGGCATAGCTTCCAACGTGTATTGCTGGCGCCCAGATCTGACCACCGTACATAACGACGGATTTAATCACGCTGCTAAGCAGTAACCTCCTTTCTTGCTTTGGGCCACGAGTATTAAGCATAATTCTAGACAGAGCTCTATTTGTATCCGCTGCCTTTCTTTGGGTGTAGGCCAGATGCTCTCGAAAGCATAATCTCGTATCAAGCCACACTCCCAGATAGCGGATGGCACGTTTGGAGGTGATCGTTGTTCCAGCAACATTCACTTTAGCAGTTTCAACATCCTTCCTACTGCTGCTTCCTACTCTTGTGCGATGCCAAAGTCAGTCCGACTGCACTAAGCCAGTTACCAATAGCTGAAATAGAGGCATCAGCGTTTTCCTCGGTGGAGCATAGATCCTTGGTAACAACGATAACTGCGACATCGTCTGCGTATCCTACGAGTTCGCCCCCGCTCGGTAGAGGTACACGGAATACATTATCGTACATCAGGTTCCACAGCAAGACACCCAGTACTGAGCCTTGTGGGACACCTGCCGAAATGTCATATAGAATATGCTGCATTTCAGTTTCCGGCCTTCAAAATAGCTCCAGATGATTGCGCGAAGGTATTCTGGAACTCCTTTATTCCGCAGGGCGTCCAGAATGTAACCCCAGTCGGCCGAGTTAAAGGGGTTTTTAATATCTAAGGTAATCACCAGACAGTAGTTCTTAGCGCCGCCTTTCCATCGGGATCCTTCGATTGCTTTAGAAGCTATGTTCACAACTCTTTGGATTGCGTCCAGTGTGGACCTCGAGCTTCTGAAGCCGTATTGGCTGTGACTAAGTCCGCCGTTCTCATCGATCGCTGTCTGCAGTCTCGTACTGATAAGCCTCTCGAGGATCTTCCCCATGGAGTCAATTAGACATATGGGTCGGTACGCAGTAGATCCGTCCGTAGATTTCCCTGGTTTTGGGATCAGGACCAATGTTTGTAGCTTCCATTGGGGTGGGAATGTTCCTTCCAATAGGCACTGGTTAAAGGTGTTAATAAAGACGTCTGTGCGAAGAGCCATGGCGAGTTTGAGTGCTCGATTAGGCACGGCGTCCGGTCCTGGTGCTTTGCCGAGCTTCAGAGTCCTAGCCAGACTCGCTATCTCCACCGTTGTCGCTGGATCGATTACGTATGGGTCCGCTGAGTGTGGCCGCCTTGCACTTAAGGAATCTGCACGTTGGGGAAAAAGTGTACCTACAATTTGAGCTAATTCCTCTTCGCTATTTGGAGCGGATAGCCTGTTGGCGTAGATTCGCTTGACCACGAGCTTGTACGCCTTACCCCAAGGGTCGTGCTCTGCGGAGTCGCAGAGTTGTAGAAACACTTCCTCCTTGGAGGCCAATATAGCGATTTTTAAGGACTTTCTAGTAGTTCCGTATTCAGCTTGGAGATGTTGCCAGCCAACGACGGCCCGTTTTCGTGCCCTTTGGTATTTTCTTCTGGCCGATAGGCATCGTTTTCGAAGATCGGCGATGTTTGCATTCCAACAGAATGCTGGTTGATGGTGACTCCCGTAGGGCTTACGCTTCGCCATGCTTGCATCGCATGCTGCTATCATCATGTCGGTCAGATTGTTGGCCATATTATGAGCAGAATCATGGTCGCATTGTGCAGCGTTCAGGGCTGATGAGAACAGCCTCGTGTTAAGCGTATCAGCCTTGTAATTGTAGGTGCTCTGCGAGCCTGCCGTGGTTGGTAGTACAGGGTTGCCTATTGAGACTAGGATCGCCTCGTGGTCACTGGCAGTGAAAAAGTTGCCAACTCTCCAAACAGTATGCCTAAGTATATTGCTGCTGACGAAGGTGAGATCGATTATGGACCCTCTGCCTGCGCGGGTGAATGTATTAACAGATCCTGTGTTGGCTAGCGCAACATCTAATTGTGCGAAGGCCTCTAGTAGGGCTCTTCCTTTGGCATTGGTGGTGCAGCTGCCCCATTCCAGGGCCCATGCGTTAAAGTCGCCGGCAATTACGACAGGGGAGTGTTGCCGGGCGTCATTCACCAACGTATCCAGAGCGTAGCAGAAGCTCGAGAGGTCCAAACTTGGTGGCATATAGCAGCTGTAGATCCACTTACTCCCAATGAACGACCTAACGAAATGTTGGAATGATTGAGAACTCCGAAATGGAAGGGCAGGAGAGCTGCAGGCCCAGATTGCTGCCTTTCCAGAGATGCTATAGATCCAGTTGTTGTCGGCTTTCCTTTTAAAAGGTTCGCTAATGACTGCCACGTCTGATCTGTGCTCTGCCACTGTTTGGTAAAGCAGGTTTTGCGGTGCCTCGCAATGGTTTAGGTTAATTTGGGTAAACCTAAACATTCTGCTTTTGTTGGGATGGTCTTCTTGTCGCGGTTCCTGCGGATGCTGGGCAGTTTTGCCCTCCGGCTCTATGTGCGCGGTCTGCCAGGCCGCCAGCCTCGCAGAGGAAGCAGTATGTGGGGTTCTTACACTCTCTGGCCTTGTGATCCTTGGCACCGCATTTGATGCACCAATTACTCCTGTCAATCTTGTCAGTACATTTGGCAGCAATGTGGCCAGTTCTAAGGCATCTGTAACATCTGGTAGGAGCGTCATTAATCCTGATCCTGCAAACAGTCCAGCCGATCTTGATTTTTCCCGCATCCAGAATAATATTCGCCGTTGCTGCTGGAACGATAAGAGTTGCTTTCTGCGTGCCAGAGTAAGCCGGGCGTACGCTTTTTATGGCATCTGCCTCCACTATCACCTTTATCTGTGAGGAAAGGGCCTGTAAAATATCTTCCCGAGTTGTCATCTCGTCCAGGTCCCTGATTTCCAACCTCGTCAGGTTTGTCAGAGCTCTAGTCTCGGCTTGGTTGCCGAGAACAGCTCCAAATATCCTCTTTTAGCTTAAGGATATCTTTGGTTCCTCTTGCTTTTAGTTGCAGGAGCAGATCTCCTTTTGCAGTGCGGCGGACCAACTGTACGTTTTCGCCTAACGCCTTGAGGTTTTCATCCTTATTACGAGTGACCTTCCAAAGCATTTCGCTGTAGGTGATGCTGCCAGTACTGTGCACTATTATAGCGTCTGGTCGATGTCTCCGTTGAGGCTCACGTGGTGCCGGTTGTTGCCTCCTCTTAGTCTCCACTTTTTGCCACGCTGGATTACTCTCCAGGTTCCTAGTAACTGGCGGCTCCTTCTGTGATTTGTTGCTTTTGTCTTCCCTGGACGGCTGTGTGGGTCTCGCCGTCTGCGTGTGTACGCTCTTACGTTGCGGGGTGGAAAGAAGCTCCGTCTGCTGGTACCTGTTTTCGGTTTGCGGAGCTGCCGCAAGTAAAGTTATGTCACCTCCTGGCTATCACAGTGGGCTGCAATAGCTTCATACAGCTTTCTGAGTTGGAGAAACTGGCCTCTCATCTTGTTGTTAATATGGCGCACTTTCGCTTCTCCGCCCATAGTTGTTGTGTCTATGATGTCCTGAATGAGATGACCCATCTGAGTTAACTCGTTGCCACATCCTCCTCCTCTTGCTCTCTTTGGTGGCATATCTCCGCCGCTTCCACCTGGGCTTGGGGAGTTCGAAGATTCCCTGCCTCTCTTTGGCATCGCTGCCGCTGCATTGCCCTCAGGTGTGGTCACCCGCCGGGGGTTCTTCTCCGCCGAGGGGGGCTCTGGTGTAGCCCATTGTTGTTGCTGCGGCGGAGTTCGGTGAAGCGAGTTACGCCGGCCGAAAACCGCCTGCAAGTCGTCGCCCTCCAGTTGGCTCAGGGTTGGGTTGCGGCAGGAGAGATTATAGGGTCTATCTGTGTTTGTTATAATTTATATGTGAGGGTGAAAATTTGTTATGATTGTTACTGTGTATGTGTTCGTGTTGTAGGTGGAATTGTAAATGTGATTTAAAACTAGTTAATTATTTTAAATTAATTAAAAATTAAGTTTTTAAATTAATTAATTAATTAAAATTATAATTAAAATTAATTAATTAAATTAAATATATTTAATTTAATTGTAAAAAATAAAAATAAATTTCCTCGGGATGCAAAAGGAAAAATAATAATAAGATTAATAAAATTGCCCACTCCGAGAGTTTAACCAACGAGAATTGAACCAACGCCTGCTGATAGTTGCCAATCGTCTATCCGGGTACACCACCACCAGTTGATGATAATATGTGGGCAAAAGTTTATTTCATACAACCCCAGGTTGCAGGTATGCTGCACTTCTGTGAAGATCTGGTTGAGCTTTTGATTAAGCTTACTCACTTGATGGAAAGCTTTTGTAAAGCTTAGCTCGATCAGCTGCTGCTGTTACGTTGCTGTGGAGCTTAACGCAAGTTACAGAAAAATTTCTGCTGATCTGGCCGCCTTCGCTAACAGCTGTTTATCCAAGAACAGGCGGGAGTGCCCGTAAAGATTGGAGATAATTGGAGATGATTGAAGCTGAACTCTCTGCTCTTGCTGGCTGCTTGAGAGAGTGGCGCCTTCACACACACCAGGACGGTAAAGCGCCGCCAAGCCGATGGGCCAACAGTGGAAAACGGGTTTGGATTGACCACGCCGGGCCCACTTTGTAAACCGTGAGTAGTTTACTACAGCTGGGTGGACTATCTAACAAAAGCCGCTTCTTTTTTCCAGTAAGGATGCTGATTAGATTACGAGAGCCACTTTGATTAACACGACCGACAATGTCAACGTAAACTCATGTGTCATGAGTGGATATGTATGTGGATATGTATGTAGATGTATATATGTATGCGAATATATGTGGATTTGATTGTAAATTTTTTATGCAAATTTTGTAGGAAATGATGCAATATTATGGCGTAGATGGTTAGGATAAGCGATCACACCAGGATAGGTGAGGGCACAGGACACAATTACATGGAATGTACATACAAATTAGAGTGAAAAGTCGCTATGGAAAAAAACGGGAAACTTTTCACTGCAGGTAAGTATGTGTATGTGTGTGCTAATTAATATATTGGAATTAAAAGTTTGTCTACTTAGCAGATTCTCCACCGATGCGATGCTGGGGTCGAGAGGAAGAATATCCGGCTAGAAGGACCAATGTTTGTAGGAGGGCGAAGGGCTTCTGTAGGCAGACCACCTTTCAATAGCTTCCAATAGATAATAATTACCACGACGCGTGAACTTCGTTTTATTAACACAAGATTTATTTATTGATAAGATACACTAGTTAGGTTGGCCACTTGGCGTTACAAAAAAGATTTAAGTGAGAGTTTTAAGGGTTTGAAAAGTGTGTACGGGTGAACGAGTAGTCGTGATTGCAGTCAAAAGCGAACTAACTCAAGATGGAGTTCTCCATCCCAAAACTCCATATCATCTCAGGTGTGACCGTCTGTGTCCGAATTCGCCGCCTTTCGCACCTTACCCGCTGGTCACCCTTTCTGGCGTCAACAGTAAGTTTGTGTTACGATGTTCCCATTTGCTTAAATTGCAAATATCACATTCATTTATTACGTTTTGTATAATTTCCGAAAATTTTGGGTAATAGAATTTTTGTTTAAAAGTCATTTCAACTTTATTGATGCCTCAGTGAAGGGTATCCAAATGAATTTTGAGAATAATTTCTTTTACTTCAGCATTAGTCAAAACATCTTGAAGTATAGTTGAAGTTTTAATTAATTTTACATTGGAACTTATAACGCGCATATATTCTTGTTGAAATAAACCAAAATCAGTTTCATTCTCCATAAACATGGCGCTATTTCGTGTTGTGAAAAATTTTATGATTATTTCTTTAGCGTATTGAAAAGATTTTTTTTATATTCAAGAGTAATTTTGGTTTTCGAAAAGTAATGTGCAATAGTTTCAGAATTTCGATTTGACTTTACAAACTTAACTTGTCGATCAAAATAATTTAGTGGTCTTTCTGTAATTTGGATATACCTTTGATTATCCTCTGCTGCACTGTGAATAGTTGCCATTGTTGTATCGTTGTCATTTAGCATTATTTCTCCGTCAGCTAATTGAATTCTTGACAAGGCGTCGGCTACATGATTTTCCTTGCCTTGAATATATTTTATATTGAAGTCAAACTCGCTAAGTTTAATTTTCCAACGTTGGAGTTTCATATTTGGTTCTCGAATAGTGCTAAGCCAAACTAGAGGTTTGTGATCACTTAAAACATTAAATCTTCTTCCATATAAATATGGTCTAAAGTATTTCGTTGCACAAACAATTGCCAATAACTCTTTTTCTATAGGACTATAGTTTTCTTCATGAGCGTTCAGCGTTCGACTAGCAAAACATATAGGTTTACCATCTTGGGATAAAACGGCTCCAATTGCGACATTGCTTGCATCAGTGGTAACTTTGAACTCCCTTTTAAAATCCGGATAGGCAAGAATCGGATCGTTTGCAATAAGAAGATTGAGCTTTTCAAATGATTCCGTATATGATAAATCGTTAAAGTTTTTAATTCCATTTTTTTTTTAATCTCAAAGTGATTGGCTGTGCAATGTAAGCGAATCAGGGAATAAATTTTCTATAAAACCCACACAAACCCAGAAATGACTTGATTTGCGTTTTTGTAGTTGGCAATGCAAAATTTTTAATCGCGTTGATTTTATTTGGGTTCGGCTTAATACCTTCTGTATTAATAATGTGACCCAAAAACTCAGTTTCTTTTTTCAAAAACTCACACTTATCGAGCTGCAGTTTTAGATTTGCTTTTCTGAGCTTTTCAAATACTTTGCGTATTGAATTGTTGTGTTCCTCAAGAGAAAACAATAATATCATCCAGATAGACTAAGCAATGCTTATTGATCAGTTCACCAAGAACATTATTTATGCACCGTTGAAAGGTTGCAGGGGCATTCTTCAATCCGAAGGGCATACGTGTAAACTCGTAGTGGCCAGTCTTGGTTGAAAATGCAGTTTTTTCTATTGAGGACTCGTCCAATTCGATTTGGTGAAATCCTTTAGCCAAATCAATGGTAGTAAAATATTGGCATCTATCAAGCTTTTTGAGTATTTCCTCCATATTAGGAATTGGGAATTTATCGCTTACAGTAATTTCATTTAATGATCGATAGTCGATTACAATACGAAATTTCTTTTTGCAAGAAGCATCCTCCTTTTTTGGCACGATCCAAAGAGGACTGCAGTACGGAGACATACTTTCTTTAATAATGCCTTATTGAAGCATGTCATTAATTTGATTGGTGACTTCAGATTCAAAAGAGTATGGGTAACTGTAAGGCCTTTTATAAATTGGATTTGTATGAATAGTCCGAATTTTATGTTTAACTTCATTTGTAAACGTTAGTTGTTCTCCATCATAATATTGTATGTCGCTAAATTCTTTTAATATTTCCTTAATGCACCTTCTCTCTTCATTGTTCAGATGATCCATCCTATATTTATTGCACTCCTCCATATTGTTTTCCATAGCATAAGTTATTTCTGGTGTGATCTTTCCTTTAATAATGTTTTGAAGAGGACGTTCAACTAGAATTGGATGATTTTGTTTAGAATGTTTAGTTATATTTGCCGTTTTTTGATGATGTTGGATACTTTGATTAGATTTGATTTGTTGGTGTTGAAAAGGGTAACCGTTTAAAGTTGTTAATCCTGATTGAAAATTGATGACAGTTCCGCAATCTATTAGAAGCTGTGTTCCAAATAACATATCATAATAATTTGAAAATTTTTTGAATGTAAAAATTTTGTGTCGTTGGTATAAGTTTGTTTGGTTGTGGTTTTACATAATTTTCTAATATTACTTTTCTATCCATAGTGGCAACCGTAATTTGTTTTTTATGTATTGGTAAATTAAAAAAATTTTCGTTCATTAGATTAATAGTCGATCCGGTGTCTAGCAAACATTTGTAATTTTTTTCATTAAATTGAATGGTTAAGTATTGTTTCCTAGAAATTTTCACTTGTGTCCATTCGTTGATGTCCACTACTTCTCTATGTCTTTTAGATGGCCGATTCAATTGGTTTGTAGCTTCTCTATTTATTTGTTGGTTTAGCGGGTTTGCTTGTTGTCCCTCATAAAGCTGCTGTCCGAATTGATTATAAAGTTGCCTATTCTGTTGACTGTTCATATAGTTGAATCTGTTCTGATCAAATTGTCTATTTCTTTGCTGTCTGAACTGATTGTTGTATACATTTTGGCCTTGATTTTGGTTATAATTATTACTATTTTGTGTTACATTTTGGGCAAATGAATTATACATTGGGGGAGTAAATGAATTTAGATTTTGATTCTCATAGAACTTATTACTATTATTGTTAGTTTGAATAGAATTACTCTTATTACTGAGTTGGGTTCTTTCTTCATAACAACCCTCTTGTTGGCCAACTTGTTTCAATTTTGAAACCGTGGAGATGTCGTGTCTAGCCAACATCATAAATAATCGATCAGGCAGTTTTCTGTTTATGCAATTTCTTATAGTATTATTTGTTACTTGGTGAATTTGTGACAGATGAATTTACCGGATTGTTTTCTAGGTCTAACTTTTCTGAAATAATACGAGACTTCTCTTCTAGTTCTTCGCAAAACTTACGAAGATTTCCATTGAACTTATTTTCATACAACTTCCTTAATAGTTCTTCTAGGGGAGTTTGCGTGTTGTATTTACCAATTAGGGCATCCTTCAGTTGTAGCCATGTGTTTGGAGCACGTTTCCTTATGATGTGTTGTGCATCTCCAGCGATGAGTCCCTCGATGGTTCCATAGCTGATGCACTTCTGACGTTGGTCGTCAGTGTTATATAGGCCAATTATATAATCCACTCGACGTATAAAAAAACATAGACTGCCAGTATGTCCCTCGAACGGTGTGATTTGCCTTAATTGGGAAAGCAATTGTCCCAAATGTTGGTCTGAAAGTGCCATTTTCCCACGTTGATTCTTCTGCGGATTCCTTCTGTTATTTCGTCCTATGTTATTTTGGATTTCTTTTTTTTTTTTTTTTTTTAGAGGAATCCTATTAAATTTTTTTTATTTATTTTCTTTAATTTTTAGATTGTTTGTTTACTTTTAGTAGTAGTAGCTTTGTCTTTTGCTTTGTTCGTTTTAATTTTATTTTATTTTACCATTATGGTTTTGCCGTCGGTCTTTTCTCACTTTGGTTTATTTTACCATTATAGTTTTGCCGTCGGTCTTTTCTTACTTTTTCATCTTCATTACAGTTTCTTATTATTTTGTTGTTGCTGCCACATAAAGTTTTTTTTTCTGTTGTCACTGTTCACTCTCTTTTCGGTCTCTCGTTTGCAGTTTGTTGTTGTTGCTTTTTTTTTTTTGGTCTTTGTTTTACTTGAACACGTGTTACTTTGTTGTCTGCTTTTCCTGCTATTTATCAGCTAATGCGAGTTGCAGCTGCGGTATTTAGTTTATTTGTTGCTTTAGTTATAAAAAGCGTTTTGATTTTTGGTTAATTGTATTTTGATTAACTTATGGTGTTTTAATTTTATTTTTGTTTAGAAGGAATCCTACCGACTGCGCGCCAATTAGATATTTTCAATCATTTATTTATTGAAAATTTATTAATTTTAATTTTTATATTTATTTATTATTTTGTTTATTTATTAAGTATTTATTAAACTTAAACATGTCTTTATTTTATATAATTTCTTCAACTTATTTATTTAATTTTATAATGATTTTTAATTGCTGTGTTTTCAATGCAGCTCCAGAAAAAAGACTAAACTGTACAAAAAATTCTAAGTTAAGCCAAAGTTAAATGCACATGCGTACGTGAGGAAAATTATGTTAGTTGTTGTTTTCATTGTTTTCTTTTACCGCTATTCTATGTGCTTTTAAATATTATAGGGTACCGAAAGGTATATTGGTTTTATAGTTGTTATTCAAATATGTTACTATATGTATGTAGCAATAGGAATTGCAACGGGACTTGCGAATGAAGACGACAGAGTTATTGCGCAGTTTCTTTTGTTCTAGAAACTTCTAGACGCCTAAGCTACGCATATTTTTCGGCGACTGCATCGATCGCGTCATCGCCAAAATGCGTTGGCAAGTTTTGATTGGTCGCTGCTGGCGTCGGCGACAAAATCAAAGGCCAAGGGCTGTCGAAAAATAAATCGACAGTTCAATTGAGCTAGGACCGAGATCAAGATAAGTCGGAAGCAAAAGTAAAGTGCGTGGATATAAATATATAAAGTGAAGATAGTGTCTCAGGATATAACTACGACCAGGATACCGCAGGAAGTATTAATCATCAACTACAAGGAGTAGACGACGCAGAGTTACGAAGGAATTTAGCAGACTACCGAGTTAAACAACCATCCCAGATACAAAGTTAACAAGCGTGTGTGTAAAGCGGGTGGGTCTAACCAGTGGCCAACAGGGCTACACCCATAGCAAGTTTATCAGGTCAAAGTGTGGTAAAGAAAATAGCAGGTTATATTTAACTAGTGTTTAGGTCAGAGTGACATTAATAAAATTTATAATGCTTGACACCGAATCGCAAAAACCAGTCTTATCCTCAGCGTTACATCCTGTCACTTTAGTTTCCTCAATTGTATTGTGTTTTAATATATGCATGTTGGCAAATCACAGAGTATCCCAAGTGCACCATAAGTCAATTACATTGTTCACATACCCCGCATGAAAGCCCCGCCAGCAAGAATTCAATTTAAAAAGTCAACGATAGATCTGTCTAATCACCGACATAGCTAATTCACCCAGCAGAGTCAAGATAGAGTAACCAGTAGAATCAACGACAGAAAATTAGTTTTAAGCAAGCCAGCGATAGAACTAGGTACAAAACCATCGTCAGAGCTAACATACTCAGCAGAGTCACGGTAGAGTACTTAGTATAATCAACCCCAGGAATTTAGTTGTAGAACGATAGAACTAAATACAACGATAGAACTAAATACAAAATCATTGACATGGCTAATAGACTCAGCCGAGTCGTGATCAAATAGACAGCAGAATCATCGACAGACAATTCGTTCAGCAAGCACAGTTAGAATTTAAAAATTGCAGGCAAGTCAAAAAGAAACAGAAAAACGCGGCAGCGAAGCCCAGTTTCGAATTCATGCGATGGTACAGTCACACCAAAGTAGCATAGAAAAACCCAAGTTCATACAGAGTACATAGCAACCAAAGCACTCTAGCATTTTTTTTTGTCTCCTTCTCCCACACGGAATTGTTTTGATGAGGAACAGAAGGGTGGGGGGGGGGGTCTTCTGATTGGTTCCTATTGGTCGACTTCGCATCGCTACACACATTGCCAATGTACAAAGCATAGCAGTAACGGAGAACAATAAAATAAAAGAAACTGCAATTAATAACTATAAGAATAATTGCAGCTTCTGGTACAAGCAGAGCAACTTCTATTTGGAGCAGATGGAAGTAAAGGAGACCAGGAAGACGTCAACCAGAACAGTCGATCCTACTCCCGTCAAGGATTCACCAAGCCGACTTCAACGCCAGCAGTCCAAGGATACACAAAAGGATAGTCAAGAGTCCTTAAATAAAATCAACAGTGAACAACAAGGATCAAAGTCACCAAGCAACCAAGGATATTCATCACTAACCAGAATCAACAAGGATATCCAAAGTCAATCAAGGATCAACCAATGATATTCAAAGTCAACCAGGATCAACCAACGATATTCAAAGTCAACCAGGATTACCCAACGATATTCAAAGTCAACCAGGACCAACGATACGCAAAGTCAACCAGGATGAACTAACGATACATAAAGTCAACAAGGATTAATCAACGATATAACAAACCAACCGAGAATACTTAGTCATCAGTCCTCAAGGACAACCCGAGTCAAGAAACCTACGCATAGTCAACAAGTTTTCAAGGATTGTGAGGATTATATAATATATAATATATATACATATATATATACCTCACAAATATATAATATAAATATATATACATATATACCTCACAAATGCGGCAAAGCATTAAGCCAGATACAGAATAAATAAATGTAAGTCGTAAAAGCGGCTAATAATTAAAATAAGCGTTGTACCAAAAAGGTAATTTCAAATTCATCTATGCGCGCGTTTATATGTTTGACTCAAACATATAAACGAACTTGGAGGTTCGATTGAACACAAGCAAACGAAAGAAATGTGCGATCGAACCGAAAGTAAAATGCAAACATATAAATCGCGTGATTTAAAACTGGCAAACATTCACACAAACATAATTACATATGAGAAATGGGCAAAGCAAAGGCCGAATATATGTAACATGCAATGAGAAACAGATAAGAACAAGTGCATGTAGGCTCGTGTGACGTCACTGAGAGTGCATTACATTGGGAGTGCATAGAACCGCAACAGCGAACACACACACGCACACGTGCGTAAGCCACCGACGCACGAGACTTAGAGAGTCGGCTCATGCGTATAGACTAGCGGGGGAGGCGAGGGGTTGCTTTTCGGTTGTCGGCAACATCAAAGTGAGCGGGCTTACGCATGTGTGGGTGGATTGGGAGCGGGAATGTTGGCATGTAACGGAGAACGTGAGAGGCGGTATGTAACATGTCCAAAGCAAAGGTTTGAAAGGCGCTGGAGGTATTGGCGCTAAATCTAAATGTATATAATGATAATATATATATTTATATATATTTATATATATGTATATATATATAAATAGATAGGCAGAATATACTATGTAAAGCTATATAACGTCGTATAATTCATGAACATAACATTAATATTTGTTATGTGGAAAAGTTAAGGCAATATATTAATGCAGAGCATTAATTATGTATATATAGATACAAAAGATAAAGGGAGGGATATAGTCATATAGATATTAAGTTGATTTAATGATAAATTCAGTATATTTAAGCATATATCAAAAGGGCGGGAAACTATTAATAAGTCAAACATTGTTAAGTAGTATATAAGGGTGGATGTTGGTAAAGTTAGAGAGCAAAGATTGTAGCTGAGAGGCGTATGCGTGATTTCACCATGCATAGCAACAGGAGAGTTGCGTTGCGGGATCGGCCGAGAAGGCCGAAGACAAAAGAAAGCAATGGAAAGTTTTGGGCGGCAAAAGTTGGCGCGCGGAAAAGTACTGGCAACGGTACGTAATCCCACCACGCGTCATCCCTGGGTCAAGATGCCTATAAATAGACACGGCTGAGACACAGGGAGGATCAGTTAGAAAGTGAAGGAGACAAGCGAACCAAGCGAACTTGGACCAGCAAGGTGCAAGTGAAAGGTCAACGAGGGAAGATTCAATAAGTGAAGTACATAAGCGAGGACAACGAAGTGAAACACAAGTGAAGAAACAAAAGCGAAGGCGTGCCAAGTCAGATCAATAGAAGGATATCCATCTCTATCCTGGCTACAAATGAAAGTTTAAAGGCAGAATCGTTTTTGGTGGCAAGTAGGAAAACTAGGAGTTATTCCTAGTAGAATATTGAAAACTAGGAGCAAATCCTATCAGATCACAAGACTAGGAGCTATTCCTAGCGGATCATAAAGGTCTAGGAGTTATTCCTAGCAAGATTAAAAGACTAGGAGCTATTCCTAGCAAGATATAAAAGACTAGGAGCTATTCCTAGCATCATATAAAGGACTAGGAGCTATTCCTAGCAAAGCATTGAAGGCTAGGAGCTATTCCTAGCAGTTTTGTGAAGACTAGGAGTATTCCTAGCACAGTTAAGGAAGACCAGGAGTATTCCTGGCACAGGCAGGTGAAGACTAGGAGTATTCCTAGCACAGTTAAGGAAGACCAGGAGTATTCCTGGCATAGTGGGAAAAGACTAGGAGTATTCCTAGCAGAATAATAGGAGCGTAGCAGACGTCAGAGTAGATAGACAAGACCAGGAGTCATCCTGGCAGTAGGAACACTTGCCACAGCCAAACACAATCGGTCAATAAGTTTTCAGGCGTGCCAGCGGTGCAGCGTGGAATTCACAATTGCCACAAACACAAAGCTAACAGCCCGTGCAGAAGCTCTCTGGCCATACTAACATCCACCAATCGAATCGACAATAAAATTATAACGTTGTATAAAAACAAAACCAACTGCATCTTCTCATTTCACCAGCGCACAAAATAAATTTATTGTGTCGTACCCCTACACCTGAAATCCGGCTCTGCCGCAAGTAAGGACCAAAAAGGATCGTTACAGGATACCCAGGATAATTAGCCCGTGGCAATATTTGTCATTTATTAAAATTAAACACCGCCTGTTTAATTAATTGTTCAATTTCAGCAACGTTCTATTTGGATACTCTAGCAACATGGGTGTCAAATGGATCACGTATCGCCGAAAAGCTGAACTAGAAAATTTCTGCAACCATCGACAAGAGCCTGGATATTAAACCACGATCACGTTCTGTATCTCCCGCAAGATGCACAGAGCATGCAATCGAGATCGACCATAGCAGACCATAGCAGATAAAGTGTCCAAATGGGGCATTAGCTTCGATGGGACAACCGATCCACTTTATTTTCTGGAAAAATTGGAAACACGTGCAGCCACGTATCGCATCCATACTGAGTCATTACCAAGAATGATGTCAATTATTTTATCCGGCCGAGCCGAAGGATGGTGGCAAACCAGCGGATTACTAGAATCATCCTGGATGAGCTTCAAGCAAGGATTTCTAGAATTTTTCTTGCCACCCCTATACTTCAAAAAACTGGAGAATGCTATTCGAACCAGAAAACAACGCACAGATGAACCATTTAAACAATATTTGGTCGAGCTTCGTCTCATGATGCGAAGAGCCAATTATACCGGATCACAAGAATTGGAACGCATCTATGACAACCTACATCCCGAGTACCAGCTGTACACTCGTCGCAGGGATTTTTAAGATTTAACCGAGCTAACACGGTTAATTGTCAACTATGAGGTCCATACGAAGCCAAAGTTCCACAAATTTTACAACTTCTTTTAATTCGCAGGTCAATATGTCCTCTGCCTACGACAACCAGGTTCAACAATTCTTAGATGTACCCCGAGCTGAGCCACGCAAGAATATGATTAACAACAAATCCACCTATCAGCCTGGGGCTGGACGCCAAGCCAACAGATCCAACGTCTACCAACTGGCGAACACACGCGTAGATACGCAACGCGCGTGCAGGAATTGCAGTGAACAGGGACATTTTGCCAACCAATGTACCAACCGACGCAGACTTTTCTGCTGGGAACGCGGAAGAAGAGGCATTCGAACCATCGAATGCTGCAAACGTTCGGGAAACGCCGAGCGCATTTGTTTGAACGGGGATCAAACAAAGGAAGCGCCAAATCATCCCCAAGTATAAGCCGACTTCAATTTGCTGAAGGACGGCTGCTAGCATTAATACAAATCAATGGTCACGAGATAAACGCAACGTTGGACACCGGAGCTACAAGAAGCTTCATCAGCCATTCTTTGGCACAACAAGTATCAGCCACAGAAGACTGGAAACAAATACGCACCGCTATCAACTTAGCCGACGGATCTCGCAAGGAGATCACCCAAGCCATCGAAGCCGACGTGTGGTTAGGAATATCACATACCAAGTTACCATTGTTATTTCTACCAGGCATTATGGACCAGATCATTCTAGGTTCAGATTTTCTCCGTGGTGTTGGCACAACGATCCAATGCGGAGAAAATTTTATCAGATTGGAACTTACTGTAACAGTCCAATGAATCATTCACCCGAGTTGATACTCTCACAGAGTCTAGTAGCAGTCCACCTATCAAGCCGACGATAATTCCCAGCGATGACCCACAGCCCAAGTTAACCACAGATGAACCAACGGTCTACCAAAGTAACAAAAGCCCAACGGAGAGTTGGACCAGACGTGTAGTTCTACCTCCCCCAGCTGACCATGCGATAATGAACAACCCCTTCCGCAAGCAAATAGAAGGAAACCGCTCACGTAAGTCAACGAATTTTAGTTTAATAACCACAACACTGCCAGTGACCCCCGAAGAGACTAAACCAAGTGAACCAGCAATGCATGAATCCTCATCCCCGATCGAAGACCCTAGATCAACTCAACTTATAGAAGAATTTTTGGCACAGGAGCTGCCTAAATTCGACACTTTAAAAGGTATCACCCACATAGCAGAGCATGTTATTACAATGAAGGACGACCGTTCCATCAAGCAGAGATACTACCCCCGCAATCCAGCACAGCAGAAGATCATCAATGATACCGTAGACCAGTTACTGCTGGAACGCCGCATAGAACCATCGAAAAGCCCACACAGCGCCCCCATCGTATTAGTGGGTAAGAAAACTGGTGATATGCGCATGTGTATAGATTTCAGGCAACTTAATGCCCAATCTATACGAGATGCCTACCCTCTACCCAGGATTAATCATATATTAGAGAAACTTCGGCACTCGAAGTTCATCTCCACATTGGACCTCAAGAGCGGATACTGGCAAATCCCATTGGCCAGATCCAGTCGCGAATGCACAGCTTTCACAGTCCCCGGTCGTGGGCTGTTTCAATGGAAAGTTATGCCATTTGGACTACATTCAGCAGCCGCCACATTTCAACGCGCTTTGGATAGCGTAATAGGCCCCGAAACGGATCCTTTTGCTTTCGCCTACCTAGACGACATCATCGTTGTAGGCAGCACACTGGAGGAACACATGACGCATCTACGAGAAGTTTTTCGCAGGCTACGAGAAGCTAACTTGCGTATAAACCAAGCAAAATGCCGGTTCTTCAAGCGCAGGATACAATTCCTCGGACATGTTATCAGTGAACAAGGGATTCACACTGATCCTGAAAAAGTAGCCGCAGTGCGCGAGCTATCACCCCCTACTAATGTACGCCAGCTTCGCCGATACCTAGGCATCGCCTCCTGGTATCGCCGCTTCGTTCCAGAGTTTTCCAACGTCGTTCAGCCTATCACTAAATTGCTGAAAAAGAATGCCAAGTGGAATTGGGATCTGAACCAACAACCCGCATTTGAAGAGCTGAAATCTCGACTCACTTCTGCTCCCATATTAGCTTGTCCCGATTTTAATTCCAAGTTCTATTTACAGACCGATGCCAGTGATTATAGATTGGGTGCAGTCTTGACCCAATATCAAGAAGGTACAGAACGAGTAATAGCGTATGCCAGCCGACGACTACTTGCTCCCAAGGAAAACTTGTGAGGAATATACAATATATAATATATATATATATATATATACCTCACAAATATATAATATATATATATATACATATATACCTCACAAATGCGGCAAAGCATTAAGCCAGATACAGAATAAATAAATGTAAGTCGTAAAAGCGGCTAATAATTAAAATAAGCGTTGGCCCAAAAAGGCAGTTTCAAATTCATCTATGCGCGCGTTTATATGTTTGACTCAAACATATAAACGAACTTGGAGGTTCGATCGAACACAAGCAAACGAAAGAAATGTGCGATCGAACCGAAAGTAAAATGCAAACATGTAAATCGCGTGATTTAAAACTGGCAAACATTCATACAAACATAATTATATATGAGAAATGGGCAAAGCAAATCCCGAATATATGTAACATGCAATGAGAAACAGATAAGAACAAGTGCATGTAGGCTCGTGTGACGTCACTGAGAGTGCATTACATTGGGAGTGCATAGAACCGCAACAGCGAACACACACACGCACACGTGCGTAAGCCACCGACGCACGAGACTTAGAGAGTCGGCTCATGCGTATAGACTAGCGGGGGAGGCGAGGGGTTGCTTTTCGGTTGTCGGCAACATCAAAGTGAGCGGGCTTACGCATGTGTGGGTGGATTGGGAGCGGGAATGCTGGCATGTAACGGAGAACGGGAGAGGCGGTATGTGACATGTCCAAAGCAAAGGTTTGAAAGGCGCTGGAGGTATTGGCGCTAAATTTAAATATGTAATGATAATATATATATTTATATTTATATATATATATATATATATATATAAATAGATAGGCAGAATATACTATGTAAAGCTATATAGCGTCGTATAATTCATGAACATAACATTAATATTTGTTATGTGGAAAAGTTAAGGCAATATATTAATGCAGAGCATTAATTATGTATATATAGATACAAAAGATAAAGGGAGGGATATAGTCATATAGTTGTTAAGTTGATTTAATGATAAAATCAGTATATTTAAGCATATATCAAAAGGGCGGGAAACTAGTAATAAGTCAAACATTGTATATAAGGGTGGATGTTGGCAACGTTAGAGAGCAAAGATTGTAGCTGAGAGGCGTATGCGTGATTTCACCATGCATAGCAACAGGAGAGTTGCGTTGCGGGATCGGCCGAGAAGGCCGAAGACAAAAGAAAGCAATGGAAAGTTTTGGGCGGCAAAAGTTGGCGCGCGGAAAAGTACTGGCAACGGTACGTAATCCCACCACGCGTCATCCCTGGGTCAAGTTGCCTATAAATAGACACGGCTGAGACACAGGGAGGATCAGTTAGAAAGTGAAGGAGACAAGCGAAGTGTCACTTGGACCAGCAAGGTGTAAGTGAAAGGTCAACGAGGGAAGATTCAATAAGTGAAGTACATAAGCGAGGACAACGAAGTGAAACACAAGTGAAGAAACAAAAGCGAAGGCGTGCCAAGTCAGATCGATAGAAGGATATCCATCTGTATCCTGGCTACAAGTGAAGATTTAAAGTCAGAATCGTTTTTGGTGGCAAGTAGGAAAACTAGGAGTTATTCCTAGCAGAGTATTAAAAACTAGGAGCAAATCCTATCAGATCACAAGACTAGGAGCTATTCCTAGCGGATCATAAAAAGACTAGGAGTTATTCCTAGCAAGATTAAAAAACTAGGAGCTATTCCTAGCTAGATATAAAAGACTAGGAGCTATTCCTAGCATCATATAAAGGACTAGGAGCTATTCCTAGCAAAGCATTGAAGACTAGGAGCTATTCCTAGCAGTTTTGTGAAGACTAGGAGTATTCCTAGCACAGTTAAGGAAGACCAGGAGTATTCCTGGCACAGGCAGGTGAAGATTAGGAGTATTCCTAGCACAGTTGAGGAAGACCAGGAGTATTCCTGGCATAGTGGGAAAAGACTAGGAGTATTCCTAGCAGAATAATAGGAGCGTAGCAGACGTCGGAGTAGATAGACAAGACCAGGAGTCATCCTGGCAGTAGGAACACTTGCCACAGCCAAACACAATCTGTCGATAAGTTTTCATGCGTGCCAGCGGTGCAGAGTGGATTTTACAATTGCCACAAACACAAAGCTAACAGCTGTGCAGAAGCTCTCTGGCCATACTAACATCCACCAATCGAATCGACAATAAAATTATAACGTTGTATTAAAAGAAAACCAACTGCATCTTCTCATTTCACCAGCGCACAAAATAAATTTGTTGTGTCGTACCAAAAGGACCAAAAAGGATCGTTACAACTGGCGCCCAACGTGGGGCCCGAACCCACGACTCTGAGATTAAGAGTCTCATGCTCTACCGACTGAGCTAGCCGGGCTAATAAATTCTAATAATGGATATCCGAAAGTGGCAAAACAAGTAAGGGAATGGACATTTCGTTTCGATGGCAATTCAAAGCCGCTAGAATTCATCGAACAAGTTGAATGGTCAGCAGACATGTATGGACTAGATATCAACATGATTCCAAGGGCAATGCCAGAACTGCTGAAGGACAAAGCGTTAAAATGGTACGTGGCCAACAATAAGCATTGGGCATCATGGAGAGAGTTTACGGAGGCATTCAAAAAATATTTCTTGCCGGGGGGATATTTTAGCAAACTGGCAGACCAAGTAAAAGCCAGAAAACAGCAATGGAATGAGTCATTCAAAGATTTCATGATAGAAATGCAAACCATGATGCGTCCATTAAAATGCCCAGATTTCGAGCAGCTAGAAATCATATTGGAAAATTGCACGCCAGATTTGAAAATGTTCATTCGCCCACACAACATACAAACGCTGGAAGAACTAATGCAACTGGCAGATGAGTTCGAAACATTGGAACTGGAAAGAAAACAATTCCAACGAGAGGCTCAAAGAGAACGCTCACACATACCAATGGACATGCAAAGACGACCAGTTGTGCAAGACAATAGGCATAACACCATCTGCAGACGCTGCTTAGATGATGAGCCACCAATTCCAGCTCAACGGCGAAATTTTGTGAAAATCCCAACAGGATGGGTACAGAATCCATCTCAAGCATGCAGAAGATGCGGAGGTGCAAGTCATTGGGCTAAGGAATGCAGCAACAGAAGATTAGAGTTCTGTTGGAATTGCGGGAAAATAGGAAAGCGTTCAATGAATTGCTGCATGCCAGCGGGAAACGCAAATCGGTTCCTGCCTGCAAGGAGCGAGCAGGAGCCGGCAACAACAGCTCCGCGAACCTAATCGGAAAGCTGATAGAAGAAGAAAGCCAACTATAAGCAGAAATTAGGATAGGGGGCATCAGAATGCTGGCAACGGTAGACTCAGGGGCCACGAGCAGCTTTGTTAGCCAAAAGATAATTGAAAAATTAGCTAGGAAAGATCAGCTAACAAAATCGAAAAAACAGGTGAAGTTGGCAGACGGAGCAGTCAAAGATATAGACTGGCAATGGGTAGCTGAAGTGCAATTTGGCGTCAAGATAATCAAAATGCCATTTTTAGTATTGCCTGGCGGAATTAATGCGGTGGTATTAGGGTGGAATTTCATAAAGGAAATGGGAGCCGTTATACAATGCGCAGGGCACCAAATTGAAATTCCGCCAATGTGCAGAATAAAAGGGAGGCTGACGGAAAGAATTTCGACAGCAATAGTGACAAATGCACCAGAAGTAGAAGTCGGCGACTTTATGCGCGAAGAACTGGCCGAATTGGCCAAAATAAATGGCACGTCTAAAGTTGGCATGCACACAATCACTATGTGTGACGGTAAGGCAATAAAACAAAGGTATTATCCAAAGAATCCAAAGATGCAAGCTATAATAAACGAAAAAGTTGAAGAATTGATGGCAATGGGATATATAGAACGGTCAAATAGTCCTTACAGTTCACCAATAGTAATGGTGAAAAAGAAAGAAACTGGCAAATGGAGGCTATGTGTTGATTTTAGGCAGATAAACGCAAAATCTATAAAAGATGCTTATCCAATGCCGAGAATAGACTATATTTTAGATCAACTGCGCGAAGCAAGATTCATAAGCAGCTTAGATTTAAAAGATGGATATTGGCAGATTCCGCTGGAAATAAACAGCAGAAAAATGACGGCTTTCACAGTTCCAGGAAAGGGATTATATCAATGGAAAGTGATGCCGTTCGGTTTGCACTCAGCATCTGCAACATTCCAACGAGCTTTAGATATGGTCATAGGACCAGAAATGATGCCACACGCGTTCGCGTATCAGGATGACATCATAGTGGTTAGCCGAACAATAGAAGACCATAAAGCTCATTTAAAGGAAGTTTTCCGAAGACTAAAGGCAGCAAATTTAAGGATAAATGCAGAAAAATGCCAGTTCTTCAGAAAAGAGCTAAGATTCCTGGGCCATCGGGTAACAGAACAAGGCATTGGCACAGATCCAGATAAAGTGGCAGCAATAGCTGAATTAAAACCGCCAAAGAACACAAAAGAGTTACGCCAATACCTAGGAGTAGCATCTTGGTACAGACGGTTCGTGCCAAGTTTCGCAACACTTGTGCAGCCATTAAATTCGCTATTAATGAAAAAAGCAAAATGGGTGTGGGAAGAAAAACATCAGGATGCGTTTGACATGGTGAAGCGAAAATTTGTGGCAGATCCAGTGTTGACATGCCCAGATTTTGCAAAAATGTTTGTATTGCAAACTGACGCTAGCAACTACGGCATAGGGGCAATTCTGACTCAAGATACAGAGGAAGGCGAGAGAGTCATATCATACGCCAGCAGAACTCTGAATCCAGCGGAACAAAATTATTCAGCAACAGAAAAGGAATGTCTAGCAATAGTATGGGCTATAAGGAAGTTGAAGCCATACTTAGAAGGATATCATTTGGAGGTTATTACTGATCACATGGCACTGAAATGGCTGAATAGCATCGCAAGTCCAACAGGGACAGATTGCATGATGGGTGTTGGAGTTGCAGCAATATGACTTTCAAATAACATATCGCAAAGGAAAATTAAATGTCGTAGCGGATGCATTGTCAAGGCAACCATTGGAAGCATGCAGAAGGATGCAGGATAGTCGCAACAAAAATGATCAGTCGGCTCAAAGCTGTGTGTGAATAGAAAATATGGTCAAAAAAGTAAAGGAAAATCCGCAAAAATATACGGACTATGTTATGGAAAATGGGCAGTTATATAGAAATATACCGCATAGGGCGGGGCATGAAGATGTTGTGTCGTGGAAATTATGTGTACCGAAACAGTTAAGGCAACAAATAATATCAGAAAACCACGACTCTCTAACTGCAGGACACACAGGCAGTAGGAGAACGATTGCCCGAATAGCGGCTAAATTTTTCTGGCCAGGCATGCAAAGAGATGCACGTGCATATGTCAGCCGCTGTGAAAACTGCATGCGATATAAACCCAGCCAGCAGCAGGCAGCAGGAAAAATGCTGACACAAGTGCCAGAGGAGCCATGGGCAACAATATGTGCTGATTTCGTTGGGCCACTGCCAAGATCAAAACATGGAAACTCGGTGTTACTTGTTATAGTAGACAGATTCTCAAAATGGACAGAGCTTGTACTAATGAGAAAAGCATCGGCAGAGAATTTGGTTAAAGCATTTAGAGAAAGAGTACTGGCTAGATTTGGCGTCCCAAAAGTAGTAATAACGGATAATGGAGTCCAGTTTGTCAGCAGAGTATTTGAGAAAATGCTGCAGGAATGGGGCACAATACACCAGCTGACAGCACCATATACGCCGCAAGAAAATCCAACCGAACGAGCGAATAGAACAGTTAAAACAATGATAGCACAATTCACAGGAGAAGATCAACGGCGATGGGATGAACAATGGCCAGAAATAATGTTGGCAGTAAATTCTAGCGTGTCCGACGCAACGGGATATACGGCGGCATTAAGAACGCAAGGAAGAGAGCCGAGATTGCCAGGATCCACATTTGACAGGCTAACTATTGGATCAGGCAAACCAAGCCAACGGCCAGAGGGCAATGCGGAGTTGATAAAAGAAATTGGCGTATTGGTGCGAAGAAACCTAGAAAAAGCTGCTCAGGATCAATCAAGGCACTATAATCTGAGAAGAAGGCAATGGAAACCACGAGTAGGCGAAATAGTGTGGGCCAAGGAGCACTATTTATCAAATGCAGCAGAAGGATTTGCTGCAAAACTTGCACCACGGTATGGTGGGCCGTACAAAGTCGTAGGATTTACTTCGCCAGTGATATGCAAACTGCAGCATATCACAAACAAAAAATCAAGGTTGGCACACATCAGCGAACTAAAAGTGCAACCAGAGCAAGTGCCAACAGATGATCCGAATGAGCCATAAATATGCAGGCGAGTATGCCTACCGGAAACCGGCCATTTGAAGTTTGAACAGTTGGACCGGCCGGACAACTGGGAAATTTTCAGATGGAAAGGAACGGTAGAAACACAAACTAGCATAAATTAAATAGAAATTGCATTGGCCTACAGAAGTCAATAACAAGAATTCTTTGGTAAAAAAAAATATATATATGTATATATATAGTAATGGAGCGTTATAACTGGCTCAATTAATAGAAAAAATATGTACATATATATGTATAAAAATAAATTGGTTGCAGGCGTTCAATTTATTTTACAGTGCATATAAAACTGTAATATAAAAAAGAAAGAAATAATAAAATGTTGACTTTGGCGGGTTAGCAATGGACAAACAAAACGGAAAATTAACACCAATGGTTCTCAAACTGTAAGAGAGCAGAACAGACGGAGGATGCAAACAGATAAGGAGAGGACTCTCTCCTGTGGTACACCAAGTGCAGGAGAGAGGATTCACACATACAGTGTGTGTGTGAAGAACGGATAAAAAGAAAAACGAGAGCGGGAACCCGAAGCTGGACGCGCAGCAGTAGAGCGACGCGGATTAGAGGTTCCGATGGCCCAAGTTACGACTGAGGAAATCAATCAGAAACTTTCTATCAAGATGAGCGGACGGCAGAATTTAAATGAGCATGAGTTGGAAGAAGCCATTCAGATGATGGCATCGCCATATGTGTCGGACGAGGAGTCCGATGGCGAGGAGCTGGTCCAATGGGGGCCGGTGATCGCCATCTCGTCCGACGAGGAAGAGGAAGAGGACGTTGGAGAATAGATGGAGCTGCGGGAAGAGTTAGAAGGAATTGGAAGCGGCGACGAGGAAGAGGAAGAAAACGATGTGAGCGAAGACGAGGGCATCGGCCTAAATGACTTGGCCTTCTTGCTGGAGGACGTGGAAGAAGAGATCCACAGGCAAGAGTTAGTATTCGGTGCGCCCATGGAGGAAGTGCCAAGGGTGGCAGAAGTGCCGCCGTTTGTTAATGAGCCGGTAGCTTACGTAACGATAAGCGATACCGAGGAGGAGGTTGATGAGGAAGAGGAGGTTGAGGAGGATGAGGAAATGGAGGAACGTGAAAGGCTACCAACTCCAATGCAACGGGCCGTTAGCCCGGCCAGTTTAGCGTTCGAAGAGGAGTTTTGGGTACCGAGAGTCGGAGCGGAGGAGCCGGGAATTTATCAACAGCTGTTAGAATGGCAGCGACAACAGCAGCAAGACCCACAGCAACAGCCACAGCAGCAAGCCCCGCAGCAACAGCAAGAACAGCAAGATCCAAGACGGCCAGGGTATAAGCGACAACACTCTGCGCCGGTTGGCCAGCCGCAGGCGCCAAGGCCGCTTTTTCAACGGCAACGTTCGGTGCCAGTGCCACAGGCACACCAAAGATGGCGGGAAGTGGAGCCCGAAGGGTGGCCGTGGCCGTTCAGGCGATGGGGGAGGGGCCAAGACAGGCGAGGGTGATGTGGGTGGGACGGATCCGGTATCGGATCCGTAGCAATAGGAATAGGTTTAGAGTATTTGAAGAGTTGGGGGTTTAGATTAAGAGAAATTTTTGGAGTTTAGGTTAAGTAGAATAGGTAGATTAGGAGAAATTGTTGGAATTTAGTTTAGGTAGAAAAAAAAAAATATAAAATGAAGTTTAGGATAAGAGAAAAAAAAATATGAAGTTTAGGTTAGTAGATATTTTTAGAATTTAGATTAGGTAGAATAGGAGAATAATCTGAAGTTTAGGTTAAGTAGATGTAAGTAATATTATAAATATAGTATATAAGTAAAAGATGCAGTCGGAGCCACCCATGCCAAAATAAGGCATGGTGACAATGGAAAAGATGCTCACGAGCTGCCAAAAATTGGAAAAGATGCCTGATGAATCGCCAAGAAGGAAAAGATGCCATAAATGGCAAAAAAAAAAGATGCGAACCAGGCCAACAAAGAAAAAAAAGGAACAGGAAAAAAAAATGCCATAAAAAAAAAAAAGAGGAGGAAGAATTTGGCTCCCGAAGAAAGGGGGAATGTGAGGAATATATAATATATAATATATATACATATATATATACCTCACAAATATATAATATAAATATATATACATATATACCTCACAAATGCGGCAAAGCATTAAGCCAGATACAGAATAAATAAATGTAAGTCGTAAAAGCGGCTAATAATTAAAATAAGCGTTGGCCCAAAAAGGCAATTTCAAATTCATCTATGTGCGCGTTTATATGTTTGACTCAAACATATAATCGAACCTGGAGGTTCGATCAAACACAAGCAAACGAAAGAAATGTGCGATCGAACCGAAAGTAAAATGCAAACATGTAAATCGCGTGATTTAAAACTGGCAAACATTCATACAAACATAATTACATATGAGAAATGGGCAAAGCAAAGGCCGAATATATGAAACATGCAATGAGAAACAGATAAGAACAAGTGCATGTAGGCTCGTGTGACGTCACTGAGAGTGCATTACATTGGGAGTGCATAGAACCGCAACAGCGAACACACACACGCACACGTGCGTAAGCCACCGACGCACGAGACTTAGAGAGTCGGCTCATGCGTATAGACTAGCGGGGGAGGCGAGGGGTTGCTTTTCGGTTGTCGGCAACATCAAAGTGAGCGGGCTTACGCATGTGTGGGTGGATTGGGAGCGGGAATGTTGGCATGTAACGGAGAACGTGAGAGGCGGTATGTAACATGTCCAAAGCAAAGGTTTGAAAGGCGCTGGAGGTATTGGCGCTAAATTTAAATGTATATAATGATAACATATATATTTATATATATTTATATATATGTATATATATATAAATAGATAGGCAGAATATACTATGTAAAGCTATATAACGTCGTATAATTCATGAACATAACATTAATATTTGTTATGTTGAAAAGTTAAGGCAATACATTAATGCAGAGCATTAATTATGTATATATAGATACAGTAGTAAAGTTAGAGAGCAAAGATTGTAGCTGAGAGGCGTATGCGTGATTTCACCATGCATAGCAACAGGAGAGTTGCGTTGCGGGATCGGCCGAGAAGGCCGAAGACAAAAGAAAGCGATGGAGAGTTTTGGGCGGCAAAAGTTGGCGCGTGGAAAAGTACTGGCAACGGTACGTAATCCCACCACGCGTCATCCCTGGGTCAAGATGCCTATAAATAGACACGGCTGAGACACAGGGAGGATCAGTTAGAAAGTGAAGGAGACAAGCGAACCAAGCGAACTTGGACCAGCAAGGTGCAAGTGAAAGGTCAACGAGGGAAGATTCAATAAGTGAAGTACATAAGCGAGGACAACGAAGTGAAACACAAGTGAAGAAACAAAAGCGAAGGCGTGACAAGTCAGATCGATAGAAGGATATCCATCTCTATCCTGGCTACAAATGAAAGTTTAAAGGCAGAATCGTTTTTGGTGGCAAGTAGGAAAACTAGGAGTTATTCCTAGTAGAATATTGAAAACTAGGAGCAAATCCTATCAGATCACAAGACTAGGAGCTATTCCTAGCGGATCATAAAACTCTAGGAGTTATTCCTAGCAAGATTAAAAGACTAGGAGCTATTCCTAGCAAGACATAAAAGACTAGGAGCTATTCCTAGCATCATATAAAGGACTAGGAGCTTTTCCTAGCAAAGCATTGAAGACTAGGAGCTATTCCTAGCACAGTTAAGGAAGACCAGGAGTATTCCTGGCATAGTGGGAAAAGACTAGGAGTATTCCTAGCAGAATAATAGGAGCGTAGCAGACGTCAGAGTAGATAGACAAGACCAGGAGTCATCCTGGCAGTAGGAACACTTGCCACAGCCAAACACAATCGGTCAATAAGTTTTCAGGCGTGCCAGCGGTGCAGCGTGGAATTCACAATTGTCACAAACACAAAGCTAACAGCCCGTGCAGAAGCTCTCTGGCCATACTAACATCCACCAATCGAATCGACAATAAAATTATAACGTTGTATAAAAACAAAACCAACTGCATCTTCTCATTTCACCAGCGCACAAAATAAATTTGTTGTGTCGTACCCCTACACCTGAAATCCGGCTCTGCCGCAAGTAAGGACCAAAAAGGATCGTTACAGGATACCCAGGATAATTAGCCCGTGGCAATATTTGTCATTTATTAAAATTAAACACCGCCTGTTTAATTAATTGTTCAATTTCAGCAACGTTCTATTTGGATACTCTAGCAACATGGGTGTCAAATGGATCACGTATCGCCGAAAAGCTGAACTAGAAAATTTCTGCAACCATCGACAAGAGCCTGGATATTAAACCACGATCACGTTCTGTATCTCCCCGCAAGATGCACAGAGCATGCAATCGAGATCGACCATAGCAGACCATAGCAGATAAAGTGTCCAAATGGGGCATTAGCTTCGATGGGACAACCGATCCACTTTATTTTCTGGAAAAATTGGAAACACGTGCAGCCACGTATCGCATCCATACTGAGTCATTACCAAGAATGATGTCAATTATTTTATCCGGCCGAGCCGAAGGATGGTGGCAAACCAGCGGATTACTAGAATCATCCTGGATGAGCTTCAAGCAAGGATTTCTAGAATTTGTCTTGCCACCCCTATACTTCGAAAAACTGGAGAATGCTATTCGAACCAGAAAACAACGCACAGATGAACCATTTAAACAATATTTGGTCGAGCTTCGTCTCATGATGCGAAGAGCCAATTATACCGGACCACAAGAATTGGAACGCATCTATGACAACCTACATCCCGAGTACCAGCTGTACACTCGTCGCAGGGATTTTCAAGATTTAACTGAGCTAGCACGGTTAATTGTCAAATATGAGGTCATACGAAGCCAAAGTTCCACAAATTTTACAACTTCTTTTAATTCCCAGGTCAATATGTCCTCTGCCTACGACAACCAGGTTCAACAATTCTTAGATGTACCCCGAGCTGAGCCACGCAAGAATAGGATTAACAACAAATCCACCTATCAGCCTGGGGCTGGACGCCAAGCCAACAGATCCAACGTCTACCAACAGCCGAACACACGCGTAGATACGCAACGCGCCTGCAGGAATTGCAGTGAACAGGGACATTTTGCCAACCAATGTACCAACCGACGCAGACTTTTCTGCTGGGAACGCGGAAGAAGAGGCATTCGAACCATCGAATGCTGCAAACGTTCGGGAAACGCCGAGCGCATTTGTTTAAACGGGGATCCAACAAAGGAAGCGCTAAATCATCCCCAAGTATAAGCCGACTTCAATTTGCTAAAGGACGTCTGCTAGCATTAATACAAATCAATGGTCACGAGATAAACGCAACGTTGGACACCGGAGCTACAAGAAGCTTCATCAGCCATTCTTTGGCACAACAAGTATCAGCCACAGAAGACTGGAAACAAATACGCACCGCTATCAACTTAGCCGACGGATCTCGCAAGGAGATCACCCAAGCCATCGAAGCCGACGTGTGGTTAGGAATATCACATACCAAGTTACCATTGTTATTTCTACCAGGCATTATGGACCAGATCATTCTAGGTTCAGATTTTCTCCGTGGTGTTGGCACAACGATCCAATGCGGAGAAAATTTTATCAGATTGGAACCCACTGTAACAGTCCAATGAATCATTCACCCGAGTTGATACTCTCACAGAGTCTAGTAGCAGTCCACCTATCAAGCCGACGATAATTCCCAGCGATGACCCACAGCCCAAGTTAACCACAGATGAACCAACGGTCTACCAAAGTAACAAAAGCCCAACGGAGAGTTGGACCAGACGTGTAGTTCTACCTCCCCCAGCTGACCATGCGATAATGAACAACCCCTTCCGCAAGCAAATAGAAGGAAACCGCTCACGTAAGTCAACGAATTTTAGTTTAATAACCACAACACTGCCAGTGACCCCCGAAGAGACTAAACCAAGTGAACCAGCAATGCATGAATCCTCATCCCCGATCGAAGACCCTAGATCAACTCAACTTATAGAAGAATTTTTGGCACAGGAGCTGCCTAAATTCGACACTTTAAAAGGTATCACCCACATAGCAGAGCATGTTATTACAATGAAGGACGACCGTTCCATCAAGCAGAGATACTACCCCCGCAATACAGCACAGCAGAAGATCATCAATGATACCGTAGACCAGTTACTGCTGGAACGCCGCATAGAACCATCGAAAAGCCCACACAGCGCCCCCATCGTATTAGTGGGTAAGAAAACTGGTGATATGCGCATGTGTATAGATTTCAGGCAACTTAATGCCCAATCTATACGAGATGCCTACCCTCTACCCAGGATTAATCATATATTAGAGAAACTTCGGCACTCGAAGTTCATCTCCACATTGGACCTCAAGAGCGGATACTGGCAAATCCCATTGGCCAGATCCAGTCGCGAATGCACAGCTTTCACAGTCCCCGGTCGTGGGCTGTTTCAATGGAAAGTTATGCCATTTGGACTACATTCAGCAGCCGCCACATTTCAACGCGCTTTGGATAGCGTAATAGGCCCCGAAATGGATCCTTTTGCTTTCGCCTACCTAGACGACATCATCGTTGTAGGCAGCACACGGGAGGAACACATGACGCATCTACGAGAAGTTTTTCGCAGGCTACGAGAAGCTAACTTGCGTATAAACCAAGCAAAATGCAGGTTCTTCAAGCGCAGGATACAATTCCTCGGACATGTTATCAGTGAACAAGGGATTCACACTGATCCTGAAAAAGTAGCCGCAGTGCGCGAGCTATCACCCCTACTAATGTTCGCCAGCTTCGCCGATGCCTATGCATCGCCTCCTGGTATCGCCGCTTCGTTCCAGAGTTCTCCAACGTCGTTCAGCCTATCACTAAATTGCTGAAAAAGAATGCCAAGTGGAATTGGGATCTGAACCAACAACCCGCATTTGAAGAGCTGAAATCTCGACTAACTTCTGCTCCCATATTAGCTTGTCCCGATTTTAATTCCAAGTTCTATATACATTATCATTACATATTTAAATTTAGCGCCAATACCTTCAGCGGCTTTCAAACCTTTGCTTTGGACAAGTCACATACCGCCTCTCCCGTTCTCCGTTACATGCCAACATTCCCGCTCCCAATCCACCCACATATGCGTAAGCCCGCTCACTTTGATGTTGCCGACAACCGAAAAGCAACCCCTCGCCTCCCCCGCTAGTCTATACGCATGAGCCGACTCTCTAAGTCTCGTGCGTCGGTGGCTTACGCACGTGTGCGTGTGTGTGTTCGCTGTTGCGGTTCTATGCACTCCCAATGTAATGCACTCTCAGTGACGTCACACGAGCCTACATGCACTTGTTCTTATCTGTTTCTCATTGCATGTTACATATATTCGGGATTTGCTTTGCCCATTTCTCATATATAATTATGTTTGTATGAATGTTTGCCAGTTTTAAATCACGCGATTTACATGTTTGCATTTTACTTTCGGTTCGATCGCACATTTCTTTCGTTTGCTTGTGTTCGATCGAACCTCCAGGTTCGTTTATATGTTTGAGTCAAACATATAAACGCGCGCATAGATGAATTTGAAACTGCCTTTTTGGGCCAACGCTTATTTTAATTATTAGCCGCTTTTGCGACTTATATTTATTTATATCTGTATCTGGCTTAATGCTTTGCCGCATTTGTGAGGTATATATGTATATATATATATATTATATATTTGTGAGGTATATAATATATATATATATTATATATTGTATATTCCTCACAAGTTTTTTTTGGGAGCAAGTAGTCGTCGGCTGGCATACGCTATTACTCTTTCTGTACCTTCTTGATATTGGGTCAAGACTGCACCCAATCTATAATCGCCGCTTCGTTCCAGAGTTTTCCAACGTCGTTCAGCCTATCACTAAATTGCTGAAAAAGATTGCCAAGTGGAATTGGGATCTGAACCAACAACCCGCATTTGAAGAGCTGAAATCTCGACTCACTTCTGCTCCCATATTAGCTTGTCCCGATTTTAATTCCAAGTTCTATTTACAGACCGATGCCAGTGATTATAGATTGGGTGCAGTCTTGACCCAATATCAAGAAGGTACAGAACGAGTAATAGCGTATGCCAGCCGACGACTACTTGCTCCCAAGGAAAACTTGTGAGGAATATACCAATATATAATATATATATATATATATATACCTCACAAATATATAATATATATATATATACATATATACCTCACAAATGCGGCAAAGCATTAAGCCAGATACAGATATAAATAAATATAAGTCGCAAAAAAAGGCTAATAATTAAAATAAGTCGTTGGCCCAAAAAGGCAGTTTCAAATTCATCTATGCGCGTTTATATGTTTGACTCAAACATATAAACGAATTTGGAGGTTCGATCGAACACAAGCAAACGAAAGAAATGTGCGATCGAACCGAAAGTAAAATGCAAACATGTAAATCGCGTGATTTAAAACTGGCAAACATTCATACAAACATAATTATATATGAGAAATGGGCAAAGCAAATCCCGAATATATGTAACATGCAATGAGAAACAGATAAGAACAAGTGCATGTAGGCTCGTGTGACGTCACTGAGAGTGCATTACATTGGGAGTGCATAGAACCGCAACAGCGAACACACACACGCACACGTGCGTAAGCCACCGACGCACGAGACTTAGAGAGTCGGCTCATGCGTATAGACTAGCGGGGGAGGCGAGGGGTTGCTTTTCGGTTGTCGGCAACATCAAAGTGAGCGGGCTTACGCATGTGTGGGTGGATTGGGAGCGGGAATGTTGGCATGTAACGGAGAACGTGAGAGGCGGTATGTAACATGTCCAAAGCAAAGGTTTGAAAGGCGCTGGAGGTATTGGCGCTAAATTTAAATGTATATAATGATAACATATATATTTATATATATTTATATATATGTATATATATATAAATAGATAGGCAGAATATACTATGTAAAGCTATATAACGTCGTATAATTCATGAACATAACATTAATATTTGTTATGTTGAAAAGTTAAGGCAATACATTAATGCAGAGCATTAATTATGTATATATAGATACAGTAGTAAAGTTAGAGAGCAAAGATTGTAGCTGAGAGGCGTATGCGTGATTTCACCATGCATAGCAACAGGAGAGTTGCGTTGCGGGATCGGCCGAGAAGGCCGAAGACAAAAGAAAGCGATGGAGAGTTTTGGGCGGCAAAAGTTGGCGCGTGGAAAAGTACTGGCAACGGTACGTAATCCCACCACGCGTCATCCCTGGGTCAAGATGCCTATAAATAGACACGGCTGAGACACAGGGATCATCAGTTGGAAAGTGAAGGAGACGAGCGAAGTGTCACTTGGACCAGCAAGGTGCAAGTGAAGGGTCAACAAGTGAAGGTTCAATAAGTGAAGTACATAAGCGAGGACAACGAAGTGAAACACAAGTGAAGAAACAAAAGCGAAGGCGTGCCAAGTCAGATCGATAGAAGGATATCCATCTGTATCCTGGCTACAAGTGAAGATTTAAAGTCAGAATCGTTTTTGGTGGCAAGTAGGAAAACTAGGAGTTATTCCTAGCAGAGTATTAAAAACTAGGAGCAAATCCTATCAGATCACAAGACTAGGAGCTATTCCTAGCGGATCATAAAAAGACTAGGAGTTATTCCTAGCAAGATTAAAAGACTAGGAGCTATTCCTAGCAAGATATAAAAGACTAGGAGCTATTCCTAGCATCATATAAAGGACTAGGAGCTATTCCTAGCAAAGCATTGAAGACTAGGAGCTATTCCTAGCAGTTTTGTGAAGACTAGGAGTATTCCTAGCACAGTTAAGGAAGACCAGGAGTATTCCTGGCATAGTGGGAAAAGACTAGGAGTATTCCTAGCAGAATAATAGGAGCGTAGCAGACGTCAGAGTAGATAGACAAGACCAGGAGTCATCCTGGCAGTAGGAACACTTGCCACAGCCAAACACAATCTGTCGATAAGTTTTCATGCGTGCCATCGGTGCAGAGTGGATTTCACAATTGCCACAAACACAAAGCTAACAGCTGTGCAGAAGCTCTCTGGCCATACTAACATCCACCAATCGAACCGACAATAAAATTATAACGTTGTATGAAAAGAAAACCAACTGCATCTTCTCATTTCACCAGCGTACAATATAAATTTGTCGTGTCGTACCAAAAGGACCAAAAAGGATCGTTACAACTGGCGCCCAACGTGGGGCCCGAACCCACGACCCTGAGATAAAGAGTCTCATGCTCTACCGACTGAGCTAGCCGGGCTAAGAAATTCTAATAATGAATATCCGAAAGTGGCAAAACAAGTAAGGGAATGGACATTTCGTTTCGATGGCAATTCAAAGCCATCGAACAAGTTGAATGGTCAGCAGACATGTATGGACTAGATATCAACATGATTCCAAGGGCAATGCCAGAACTGCTGAAGGACAAAGCGTTAAAATGGTACGTGGCCAACAATAAGCATTGGGCATCATGGAGAGAGTTTACGGAGGCATTCAAAAAATATTTCTTGCCGGGGGGATATTTTAGCAAACTGGCAGACCAAGTAAAAGCCAGAAAACAGCAATGGAATGAGTCATTCAAAGATTTCATAATAGAGATGCAAACCATGATGCGTCCATTAAAATGCCCAGATTTCGAGCAGCTAGAAATCATATTGGAAAATTGCACGCCAGATTTGAAAATGTTCATTCGCCCACACAACATACAAACGCTGGAAGAACTAATGCAACTGGCAGATGAGTTCGAAACATTGGAACTGGAAAGAAAACAATTCCAACGAGAGGCTCAAAGAGAACGCTCACACATACCAATGGGCATGCAAAGACACAGTCCCCGGTCGTGGGCTGTTTCAATGGAAAGTTATGCCATTTGGACTACATTCAGCAGCCGCCACATTTTAACGCGCTTTGGATAGCGTAATAGGCCCCGAAACGGATCCTTTTGCTTTCGCCTACCTAGACGATATCATCGTTGTAGGCAGCACACTGGAGGAACACATGACGCATCTACGAGAAGTTTTTCGCAGGCTACGAGAAGCTAACTTGCGTATAAACCAAGCAAAATGCCGGTTCTTCAAGCGCAGGATACAATTCCTCGGACATGTTATCAGTGAACAAGGGATTCACACTGATCCTGAAAAAGTAGCCGCAGTGCGCGAGCTATCACCCCCTACTAATGTACGCCAGCTTCGCCGATACCTAGGCATCGCCTCCTGGTATCGCCGCTTCGTTCCAGAGTTTTCCAACGTCGTTCAGCCTATCACTAAATTGCTGAAAAAGAATGCCAAGTGGAATTGGTATCTGAACCAACAACCCGCATTTGAAGAGCTGAAATCTCGACTAACTTCTGCTCCCATATTAGCTTGTCCCGATTTTAATTCCAAGTTCTATTTACAGACCGATGCCAGTGATTATAGATTGGGTGCAGTCTTGACCCAATATCAAGAAGGTACAGAACGAGTAATAGCGTATGCCAGCCGACGACTACTTGCTCCCAAAAAAAAACTTGTGAGGAATATACAATATATAATATATATATATATATTATATACCTCACAAATATATAATATATATATATATACATATATACCTCACAAATGCGGCAAAGCATTAAGCCAGATACAGATATAAATAAATATAAGTCGCAAAAGCGGCTAATAATTAAAATAAGCGTTGGCCCAAAAAGGCAGTTTCAAAATTATCTATGCGCGCGTTTATATGTTTGACTCAAACATATAAACGAACTTGGAGGTTCGATCGAACACAAGCAAACGAAAGAAATGTGCGATCGAACCGAAAGTAAAATGCAAACATGTAAATCGCGTGATTTAAAACTGGCAAACATTCATACAAACATAATTATATATGAGAAATGGGCAAAGCAAAGGCCGAATATATGTAACATGCAATGAGAAACAGATAAGAACAAGTGCATGTAGGCTCGTGTGACGTCACTGAGAGTGCATTACATTGGGAGTGCATAGAACCGCAACAGCGAACACACACACGCACACGTGCGTAAGCCACCGACGCACGAGACTTAGAGAGTCGGCTCATGCGTATAGACTAGCGGGGGAGGCGAGGGGTTGCTTTTCGGTTGTCGGCAACATCAAAGTGAGCGGGCTTACGCATATGTGGGTGGATTGGGAGCGGGAATGTTGGCATGTAACGGAGAACGGGAGAGGCGGTATGTCACATGTCCAAAGCAAAGGTTTGAAAGGCGCTGGAGGTATTGGCGCTAAATTTAAATATGTAATGATAATGTATATATTTATATTTATATATATATATATATATATATATATATATATATATATATATATATATATATATATTTATAAATAGATAGGCAGAATATACTATGTAAAGCTATATAACGTCGTATAATTCATGAACATAACATTAATATTTGTTATGTGGAAAAGTTAAGGCAATATATTAATGCAGAGCATTAATTATGTATATATAGATACAAAAGATAAAGGGAGGGATATAGTCATAAAGTTGATTTAATGATAAAATCAGTATATTTAAGCATATATCAAAAGGGCGGGAAACTAGTAATAAGTCAAACATTGTATATAAGGGTGGATGTTGGCAACGTTAGAGAGCAAAGATTGTAGCTGAGAGGCGTATGCGTGATTTCACCATGCATAGCAACAGGAGAGTTGCGTTGCGGGATCGGCCGAGAAGGCCGAAGACAAAAGAAAGCGATGGAGAGTTTTGGGCGGCAAAAGTTGGCGCGTGGAAAAGTACTGGCAACGGTACGTAATCCCACCACGCGTCATCCCTGGGTCAAGATGCCTATAAATAGACACGGCTGAGACACAGGGATCATCAGTTGGAAAAAGAAGGAGACGAGCGAAGTGTCACTTGGACCAGCAAGGTGCAAGTGAAGGGTCAACAAGTGAAGGTTCAATAAGTGAAGTACATAAGCGAGGACAACGAAGTGAAACACAAGTGAAGAAACAAAAGCGAAGGCGTGCCAAGTCAGATCGATAGAAGGATATCCATCTGTATCCTGGCTACAAGTGAAGATTTAAAGTCAGAATCGTTTTTGGTGGCAAGTAGGAAAACTAGGAGTTATTCCTAGCAGAGTTAAAAACTAGGAGCAAATCCTATCAGATCACAAGACTAGAAGCTACTCCTAGCGGATCATAAAAAGACTAGGAGTTATTCCTAGCAAGATTAAAAGGCTAGGAGCTATTTTGTGAAGACTGAGATCCTAGCAGTTTTGTGAAGTAGGAGTATTCCTAGCACAGTTAAGGAAGACCAGGAGTATTCCTGGCATAGTGGGAAAAGACTAGGAGTATTCCTAGCAGAATAATAGGAGCGTAGCAGACGTCAGAGTAGATAGACAAGACCAGGAGTCATCCTGGCAGTAGGAACACTTGCCACAGCCAAACACAATCTGTCGATAAGTTTTCATGCGTGCCATCGGTGCAGAGTGGATTTCACAATTGCCACAAACACAAAGCTAACAGCTGTGCAGAAGCTCTCTGGCCATACTAACATCCACCAATCGAACCGACAATAAAATTATAACGTTGTATGAAAAGAAAACCAACTGCATCTTCTCATTTCACCAGCGTACAATATAAATTTGTCGTGTCGTACCAAAAGGACCAAAAAGGATCGTTACAACTGGCGCCCAACGTGGGGCCCGAACCCACGACCCTGAGGTAAAGAGTCTCATGCTCTACCGACTGAGCTAGCCGGGCTAAGAAATTCTAATAATCAATATCCGAAAGTGGCAAAACAAGTAAGGGAATGGACATTTCGTTTCGATGGCAATTCAAAGCCATCGAACAAGTTGAATGGTCAGCAGACATGTATGGACTAGATATCAACATGATTCCAAGGGCAATGCCAGAACTGCTGAAGGACAAAGCGTTAAAATGGTACGTGGCCAACAATAAGCATTGGGCATCATGGAGAGAGTTTACGGAGGCATTCAAAAAATATTTCTTGCCGGGGGGGATATTTTAGCAAACTGGCAGACCAAGTAAAAGCCAGAAAACAGCAATGGAATGAGTCATTCAAAGATTTCATAATAGAGATGCAAACCATGATGCGTCCATTAAAATGCCCAGATTTCGAGCAGCTAGAAATCATATTGGAAAATTGCACGCCAGATTTGAAAATGTTCATTCGCCCACACAACATACAAACGCTGGAAGAACTAATGCAACTGGCAGATGAGTTCGAAACATTGGAACTGGAAAGAAAACAATTCCAACGAGAGGCTCAAAGAGAACGCTCACACATACCAATGGGCATGCAAAGACACAGTCCCCGGTCGTGGGCTGTTTCAATGGAAAGTTATGCCATTTGGACTACATTCAGCAGCCGCCACATTTTAACGCGCTTTGGATAGCGTAATAGGCCCCGAAACGGATCCTTTTGCTTTCGCCTACCTAGACGACATCATCGTTGTAGGCAGCACACTGGAGGAACACATGACGCATCTACGAGAAGTTTTTCGCAGGCTACGAGAAGCTAACTTGCGTATAAACCAAGCAAAATGCCGGTTCTTCAAGCGCAGGATACAATTCCTCGGACATGTTATCAGTGAACAAGGGATTCACACTGATCCTGAAAAAAGTAGCCGCAGTGCGCGAGCTATCACCCCCTACTAATGTACGCCAGCTTCGCCGATACCTAGGCATCGCCTCCTGGTATCGCCGCTTCGTTCCAGAGTTTTCCAACGTCGTTCAGCCTATCACTAAATTGCTGAAAAAGAATGCCAAGTGGAATTGGGATCTGAACCAACAACCCGCATTTGAAGAGCTGAAATCTCGACTAACTTCTGCTCCCATATTAGCTTGTCCCGATTTTAATTCCAAGTTCTATTTACAGACCGATGCCAGTGATTATAGATTGGGTGCAGTCTTGACCCAATATCAAGAAGGTACAGAACGAGTAATAGCGTATGCCAGCCGACGACTACTTGCTCCCAAAAAAAACTTGTGAAGAATATACAATATATAATATATATATATATTATATACCTCACAAATATATAATATATATATATACATATATACCTCACAAATGCGGCAAAGCATTAAGCCAGATACAGATATAAATAAATATAAGTCGCAAATGCGGCTAATAATTAAAATAAGCGTTGGCCCAAAAAGGCAGTTTCAAATTCATCTATGGGCGCGTTTATATGTTTGACTCAAACATATAAACAAACTTGGAGGTTCGATCGAACACAAGCAAACGAAAGAAATGTGCGATCGAACCGAAAGTAAAATGCAAACATGTAAATCGCGTGATTTAAAACTGGCAAACATTCATACAAACATAATTATATATGAGAAATGGGCAAAGCAAATCCCGAATATATGTAACATGCAATGAGAAACAGATAAGAACAAGTGCATGTAGGCTCGTGTGACGTCACTGAGAGTGCATTACATTGGGAGTGCATAGAACCGCAACAGCGAACACACACACGCACACGTGCGTAAGCCACCGACGCACGAGACTTAGAGAGTCGGCTCATGCGTATAGACTAGCGGGGGAGGCGAGGGGTTGCTTTTCGGTTGTCGGCAACATCAAAGTGAGCGGGCTTACGCATATGTGGGTGGATTGGGAGCGGGAATGTTGGCATGTAACGGAGAACGGGAGAGGCGGTATGTCACATGTCCAAAGCAAAGGTTTGAAAGGCGCTGGAGGTATTGGCGCTAAATTTAAATATGTAATGATAATGTATATATTTATAATTATATATATATATATATATATATATATATATATATAAATAGATAGGCAGAATATACTATGTAAAGCTATATAACGTCGTATAATTCATGAACATAACATTAATATTTGTTATGTGGAAAAGTTAAGGCAATATATTAATGCAGAGCATTAATTATGTATATATAGATACAAAAGATAAAGGGAGGGATATAGTCATAAAGTTGTTAAGTTGATTTAATGATAAAATCAGTATATTTAAGCATATATCAAAAGGGCGGGAAACTAGTAATAAGTCAAACATTGTATATAAGGGTGGATGTTGGCAACGTTAGAGAGCAAAGATTGTAGCTGAGAGGCGTATGCGTGATTTCACCATGCATAGCAACAGGAGAGTTGCGTTGCGGGATCGGCCGAGAAGGCCGAAGACAAAAGAAAGCGATGGAGAGTTTTGGGCGGCAAAAGTTGGAGCGTGGAAAAGTACTGGCAACGGTACGTAATCCCACCACGCGTCATCCCTGGGTCAAGATGCCTATAAATAGACACGGCTGAGACACAGGGATCATCAGTTGGAAAGTGAAGGAGACGAGCGAAGTGTCACTTGGACCAGCAAGGTGCAAGTGAAGGGTCAACAAGTGAAGGTTCAATAAGTGAAGTACATAAGCGAGGACAACGAAGTGAAACACAAGTGAAGAAACAAAAGCGAAGGCGTGCCAAGTCAGATCGATAGAAGGATATCCATCTGTATCCTGGCTACAAGTGAAGATTTAAAGTCAGAATCGTTTTTGGTGGCAAGTAGGAAAACTAGGAGTTATTCCTAGCAGAGTATTAAAAACTAGGAGCAAATCCTATCAGATCACAAGACTAGGAGCTACTCCTAGCGGATCATAAAAAGACTAGGAGTTATTCCTAGCAAGATTAAAAGACTAGGAGCTATTCCTAGCAAGATATAAAAGACTAGGAGCTATTCCTAGCATCATATAAAGGACTAGGAGCTATTCCTAGCAAAGCATTGAAGGCTAGGAGCTATTCCTAGCAATTTTGTGAAGACTAGGAGTATTCCTAGCACAGTTAAGGAAGACCAGGAGTATTCCTGGCATAGTGGGAAAAGACTAGGAGTATTCCTAGCAGAATAATAGGAGCGTAGCAGACGTCAGAGTAGATAGACAAGACCAGGAGTCATCCTGGCAGTAGAAACACTTGCCACAGCCAAACACAATCTGTCGATAAGTTTTCATGCGTGCCAGCGGTGCAGAGTGGATTTCACAATTGCCACAAACACAAAGCTAACAGCTGTGCAGAAGCTCTCTGGCCATACTAACATCCACCAATCGAACCGACAATAAAATTATAACGTTGTATGAAAAGAAAACCAACTGCATCTTCTCATTTCACCAGCGAAAAATATAAATTTGTTGTGTCGTACCAAAAGGACCAAAAACGATCGTTACAACTGGCGCCCAACGTGGGGCCCGAACCCACGACCCTGAGATAAAGAGTCTCATGCTCTACCGACTGAGCTAGCCGGGCTAAGAAATTCTAATAATCAATATCCGAAAGTGGCAAAACAAGTAAGGGAATGGACATTTCGTTTCGATGGCAATTCAAAGCCATCGAACAAGTTGAATGGTCAGCAGACATGTATGGACTAGATATCAACATGATTCCAAGGGCAATGCCAGAACTGCTGAAGGACAAAGCGTTAAAATGGTACGTGGCCAACAATAAGCATTGGGCATCATGGAGAGAGTTTACGGAGGCATTCAAAAAATATTTCTTGCCGAGGGGATATTTTAGCAAACTGGCAGACCAAGTAAAAGCCAGAAAACAGCAATGGAATGAGTCATTCAAAGATTTCATAATAGAGATGCAAACCATGATGCGTCCATTAAAATGCCCAGATTTCGAGCAGCTAGAAATCATATTGGAAAATTGCACGCCAGATTTGAAAATGTTCATTCGCCCACACAACATACAAACGCTGGAAGAACTAATGCAACTGGCAGATGAGTTCGAAACATTGGAACTGGAAAGAAAACAATTCCAACGAGAGGCTCAAAGAGAACGCTCACACATACCAATGGGCATGCAAAGACACAGTCCCCGGTCGTGGGCTGTTTCAATGGAAAGTTATGCCATTTGGACTACATTCAGCAGCCGCCACATTTTAACGCGCTTTGGGTAGCGTAATAGGCCCCGAAATGGATCCTTTTGCTTTCGCCTACCTAGACGACATCATCGTTGTAGGCAGCACACTGGAGGAACACATGACGCATCTACGAGAAGTTTTTCGCAGGCTACGAGAAGCTAACTTGCGTATAAACCAAGCAAAATGCCGGTTCTTCAAGCGCAGGATACAATTCCTCGGACATGTTATCAGTGAACAAGGGATTCACACTGATCCTGAAAAAGTAGCCGCAGTGCGCGAGCTATCACCCCCTACTAATGTACGCCAGCTTCGCCGATACCTAGGCATCGCCTCCTGGTATCGCCGCTTCGTTCCAGAGTTTTTCAACGTCGTTCAGCCTATCACTAAATTGCTGAAAAAGAATGCCAAGTGGAATTGGGATCTGAACCAACAACCCGCATTTGAAGAGCTAAAATCTCGACTAACTTCTGCTCCCATATTAGCTCCCATATCTGCTCCCATTTGACTCAAACATATAAACGAACCTGGAGGTTCGATCGAACACAAGCAAACGAAAGAAATGTGCGATCGAACCGAAAGTAAAATGCAAACATGTAAATCGCGTGATTTAAAACTGGCAAACATTCATACAAACATAATTATATATGAGAAATGGGGGCAAAGCAAATCCCGAATATATGTAACATGCAATGAGAAACAGATAAGAACAAGTGCATGTAGGCTCGTGTGACGTCACTGAGAGTGCGTTACATTGGGAATGCATAGAACCGCAACAGCGAACACACACACGCACACGTGCGTAAGCCACGAGACTGGGAGAGTCGGCTCATGCGTATAGACTAGCGGGGGAGGCGAGGGGTTGCTTTTCGGTTGTCGGCAACATCAAAGTGAGCGGGCTTACGCATGTGTGGGTGGATTGGGAGCGGGAATGTTGGCATGTAACGGAGAACGGGAGAGGCGGAGTGTCACATGTCCAAAGCAAAGGTTTGAAAGTCGCTGAAGGTATTGGAGCTAAATTTAAATATGTAATGATAATGTATATATTTATATTTATATATATATATATATATATATATATATATAAATAGATAGGTAGAATATACTATGTAAAGCTATATAACGTCGTATAATTCATGAACATAACATTAATATTTGTTATGTGGAAAAGTTAAGGCAATATATTAATGCAGAGCATTAATTATGTATATATAGATACAAAAGATAAAGGGAGGGATATAGTCATAAAGTTGATTTAATGATAAAATCAGTATATTTAAGCATATATCAAAAGGGCGGGAAACTAGTAATAAGTCAAACATTGTATATAAGGGTGGATGTTGGCAACGTTAGAGAGCAAAGATTGTAGCTGAGAGGCGTATGCGTGATTTCACCATGCATAGCAACAGGAGAGTTGCGTTGCGGGATCGGCCGAGAAGGCCGAAGACAAAAGAAAGCGATGGAGAGTTTTGGGCGGCAAAAGTTGGCGCGTGGAAAAGTACTGGCAACGGTACGTAATCCCACCACGCGTCATCCCTGGGTCAAGATGCCTATAAATAGACACGGCTGAGACACAGGGATCATCAGTTGGAAAGTGAAGGAGACGAGCGAAGTGTCACTTGGACCAGCAAGGTGCAAGTGAAGGGTCAACAAGTGAAGGTTCAATAAGTGAAGTACATAAGCGAGGACAACGAAGTGAAACACAAGTGAAGAAACAAAAGCGAAGGCGTGCCAAGTCAGATCGATAGAAGGATATCCATCTGTATCCTGGCTACAAGTGAAGATTTAAAGTCAGAATCGTTTTTGGTGGCAAGTAGGAAAACTAGGAGTTATTCCTAGCAGAGTATTAAAAACTAGGAGCAAATCCTATCAGATCACAAGACTAGGAGCTACTCCTAGCGGATCATAAAAAGACTAGGAGTTATTCCTAGCAAGATTAAAAGACTAGGAGCTATTCCTAGCAAGATATAAAAGACTAGGAGCTATTCCTAGCATCATATAAAGGACTAGGAGCTATTCCTAGCAAAGCATTGAAGGCTAGGAGCTATTCCTAGCAGTTTTGTGAAGACTAGGAGTATTCCTAGCACAGTTAAGGAAGACCAGGAGTATTCCTGGCATAGTGGGAAAAGACTAGGAGTATTCCTAGCAGAATAATAGGAGCGTAGCAGACGTCAGAGTAGATAGACAAGACCAGGAGTCATCCTGGCAGTAGGAACACTTGCCACAGCCAAACACAATCTGTCGATAAGTTTTCATGCGTGCCATCGGTGCAGAGTGGATTTCACAATTGCCACAAACACAAAGCTAACAGCTGTGCAGAAGCTCTCTGGCCATACTAACATCCACCAATCGAACCGACAATAAAATTATAACGTTGTATGAAAAGAAAACCAACTGCATCTTCTCATTTCACCAGCGAAAAATATAAATTTGTTGTGTCGTACCAAAAGGACCAAAAACGATCGTTACAACTGGCGCCCAACGTGGGGCCCGAACCCACGACCCTGAGATAAAGAGTCTCATGCTCTACCGACTGAGCTAGCCGGGCTAAGAAATTCTAATAATCAATATCCGAAAGTGGCAAAACAAGTAAGGGAATGGACATTTCGTTTCGATGGCAATTCAAAGCCATCGAACAAGTTGAATGGTCAGCAGACATGTATGGACTAGATATCAACATGATTCCAAGGGCAATGCCAGAACTGCTGAAGGACAAAGCGTTAAAATGGTACGTGGCCAACAATAAGCATTGGGCATCATGGAGAGAGTTTACGGAGGCATTCAAAAAATATTTCTTGCCGAGGGGATATTTTAGCAAACTGGCAGACCAAGTAAAAGCCAGAAAACAGCAATGGAATGAGTCATTCAAAGATTTCATAATAGAGATGCAAACCATGATGCGTCCATTAAAATGCCCAGATTTCGAGCAGCTAGAAATCATATTGGAAAATTGCACGCCAGATTTGAAAATGTTCATTCGCCCACACAACATACAAACGCTGGAAGAACTAATGCAACTGGCAGATGAGTTCGAAACATTGGAACTGGAAAGAAAACAATTCCAACGAGAGGCTCAAAGATAACGCTCACACATACCAATGGGCATGCAAAGACTACCAGTTGTGCAAGACAATAGGCATAACACCGTCTGCAGACGCTGCTTAGATGATGAGCCACCAATTCCAGCTCAACGGCGAAATTTTGAGAAAATCCCAACAGGATGGGTACAGAATCCATCTCAAGCATGCAGAAGATGCGGAGGTGCAGGTCATTGGGCTAAGGAATGCAGCAACAGAAGATTAGAGTTCTGTTGGAATTACGGGAAAATAGGAAAGCGTTCAATGAATTGCTGCATGCCAGCGGGAAACGCAAATCGGTTCCTGCCTGAAAGGAGCGAGCAGGAGCCGGCAACAACAGCTCCGCGAACCTAATCGGAAAGCTGATAGAAGAAGAAAGCCAACTATCAGCAGAAATTAGGATAGGGGGCATCAGAATGCTGGCAACGGTAGACTCAGGGGCCACGAGCAGCTTTGTTAGCCAAAAGATAATTGAAAAATTAGCTAGGAAAGATCAGCTAACAAAATCGAAAAAGCAAGTGAAGTTGGCAGACGGAGCAGTCAAAGAAATAGACTGGCAATGGATCGCTGAAGTGCAATTTGGCGTCAAGATAATCAAAATGCCATTTTTAGTATTGCCTGGCGGAATTGATGCGGTGGTATTAGGGTGGAATTTCATAAAGGAAATGGGAGCCGTTATACAATGCGCAGGGCACCAAATTGAAATTCCGCCAATGTGCAGAATAAAAGGGAGGCTGACGGAAAGAATTTCGACAGCAATAGTGACAAATGCACCAGAAATAGAAGTCAGCGACTTTATGCGCGAAGAACTGGCCGAATTGGCCAAAATAAATGGCACGTCTAAAGTTGGCATGCACACAATCACTATGTGTGACGATAAGCCAATAAAACAAAGGTATTATCCAAAGAATCCAAAGATGCAAGCTATAATAAACGAAAAAGTTGAAGAATTGATGGCAATGGGATATATAGAACGATCAAATAGTCCTTACAGTTCACCAATAGTAATGGTGAAAAAAGAAAGAAACTGGCAAATGGAGGCTATGTGTTGATTTTAGGCAGATAAATGCAAAATCTATAAAAGATGCTTATCCAATGCCGAGAATTGACTATATTTTAGATCAACTGCGCGAAGCAAGATTCATAAGCAGCTTAGATTTAAAAGATGGATATTGGCAGATTCCGCTGGAAATAAACAGCAGAAAGATGACGGCTTTCACAGTTCCAGGAAAGGGATTATATCAATGGAAAGTGATGCCGTTCGGTTTGCACTCAGCATCTGCAACATTCCAACGAGCTTTAGATATGGTCATAGGACCAGAAATGATGCCACACGCGTTCGCGTATCAGGATGACATCATAGTGGTTAGCCGAACAATAGAAGACCATAAAGCTCATTTAAAGGAAGTTTTCCGAAGACTAAAGGCAGCAAATTTAAGGATAAATGCAGAAAAATGCCAGTTCTTCAGAAAAGAGCTAAGATTCCTGGGCCATCGGGTAACAGAACAAGGCATTGGCACAGATCCAGATAAAGTGGCAGCAATAGCTGAATTAAAACCGCCAAAGAACACAAAAGAGTTACGCCAATACCTAGGAGTAGCATCTTGGTACAGACGGTTCGTGCCAAGTTTCGCAACACTTGTACAGCCATTAAATTCGCTATTAAAGAAAAAAGCAAAATGGGTGTGGGAAGAAAAACATCAGGATGCGTTTGACATGGTGAAGCAAAAATTTGTGGCAGATCCAGTGTTGACATGCCCAGATTTTGCAAAAATGTTTGTATTGCAAACTGACGCTAGCAACTACGGCATAGGGGCAATTCTGACTCAAGATACAGAGGAAGGCGAGAGAGTCATATCATACGCCAGCAGAACTCTGAATCCAGCGGAACAAAATTATTCAGCAACAGAAAAGGAATGTCTAGCAATAGTATGGGCTATAAGGAAGTTGAAGCCATACTTAGAAGGATATCATTTCAAAGTCATTACTGATCACATGGCACTGAAATGGCTGAATAGCATCGAAAGTCCAACAGGGCGAATTGCAAGATGGGCATTGGAATTGCAGCAATATGACTTTGAAATAACTTATCGCAAAGGAAAACTAAATGTCGTTGCAGATGCATTGTCGAGGCAACCATTGGAAGCATGCATAATGATAAAGAATAATAGCAACAAAAATTAACAGTCAGAACAAAGCTGTGAATGGATCGAAAATATGGCCAGAAAAGTAAAAGAAAATCCGCAAAAATATACTGATTATGTAATGGAAAATGGGCAGTTATATAGAAATATACCGCATAGGGCAGGGCATGAAGATGTTGTGTCGTGGAAATTATGTGTGCCGAAACAGTTAAGGCAACAAATAATATCAGAAAACCACGACTCTCCAACTGCAGGACACACAGGCAGTAGGAGAACGATTGCCCGAATAGCGGCTAAATATTTCTGGCCAGGCATGCAAAGAGATGCACGTGCATATGTCAGCCGCTGTGAAAACTGCATGCGATATAAACCCAGCCAGCAGCAGGCAGCAGGAAAAATGCTGACACAAGTGCCAGAGAAGCCATGGAATTTGGTTAAAGCATTTAGAGAAAGAGTACTGGCTAGATTTGGCGTCCCAAAAGTAGTAATAACGGATAATGGAGTCCAGTTTGTCAGCAGAGTATTTGAGAAAATGCTGCAGGAATGGGGCACAATACACCAGCTGACAGCGCCATATACGCCGCAAGAAAATCCAACCGAACGAGCGAATAGAACAGTTAAAACAATGATAGCACAATTCACAGGAGAAGATCAACGACGATGGGATGAACAATGGCCAGAAATAATGTTGGCAGTAAATTCTAGCGTGTCCGACGCAACGGGATATACGGCGGCATTAATAACACAAGGAAGAGAGCCGAGATTGCCAGGATCCACATTTGACAGGCTAACTATTGGATCAGGCAAACCAAGCCAACGGCCAGATGGCAATGCAGAATTAATAAAAGAAATTGGCGTATTGGTGCGAAGAAACCTAGAAAAAGCTGCTCAGGATCAATCAAGGCACTATAATCTAAGAAGAAGGCAATGGAAACCACGAGTGGGCGAAATAGTGTGGGCCAAGGAGCACTATTTATCAAATGCAGCAGAAGGATTTGCTGCAAAACTTGCACCACGGTATGGTGGGCCGTACAAAGTCGTAGGATTTACTTCGCCAGTGATATGCAAACTGCAGCATATCACAAACAAAAAATCAAGGTTGGCACACATCAGCGAACTAAAAGTGCAACCAGAGCAAGTGCCAACAGATGATCCGAATGAGCCATAAATATGCAGGCGAGTATGCCTACCGGAAACCGGCCATTTGAAGTTTGAACAGTTGGACCGGCCGGACAACTGGGAAATTTTCAGATGGAAAGGAACGGTAGAAACACAAACTAGCATAAATTAAAAAGGAAATTGCATTGGCCTACAGAAGTCAATAACAAGAATTTTTTTTAAAAAAAAAAATATATATATGTATATATATAGTAATGGAGCGTTATAACTGGCTCAATTAATAGAAAAAAATATGTACATATATATGTATAAAAATAAATTGGTTGCAGGCGTTCAATTTATTTTACAGTGCATATAAAACTGTAATATGAAAAAAAGAAAGAAATAAAAAATGTTGACTTTGGCGGGTTAGCAATGGACAAACAAAACGGAAAATTAACACAAATGCTTCTCAAACTGTAAGAGAGCAGAACAGACGGAGGATGCAAACAGATAAGGAGAGAACTCTCTCCTGCGGTACGCCAAGTGCAGGAGAGAGGATTCACACATACAGTGTGTGTGTGAAGAACGGATAAAAAGAAAAACGAGAGCGGGAACACGAAGCTGGACGCGCAGCAGCAGAGCGACGCGGATTAGAGGTTCCGATGGCCCAAGTTACGACTGAGGAAATCAATCAGAAACTTTCCATCAAGATGAGCGGACGGCAGAATTTAAATGAGCACATGAGTTGGAAGAAGCCATGCAGATGATGGCATCGCCATATGTGTCGGACGAGGAGTCCGATGGCGAGGAGCCGGTCCCATTGGGGCCGGTGATCGTCATCTCGTCCGACGAGGAAGAGGAAGAGGACGTGGGAGAAGAACAGAGGAGGAAGTGGAAGGAGTTGGAAGGTAGGAGGAGGATGAAGATGCCGAGATGGAAGAAGGAAATGGGGGAATGGCCGCAGAAAGCGAGGACGAGGGGATCGTAATAAACGACCTGGCGTTCCTACTGGAGGATGTGGAAGTAGAGATCCACAGACAGGGGGATGATGTGGGATGTGCCCATGGAGGAGGACGGAAGAGCAGATGGTGGAAGAGGAGTTGCCAAGGGTGGCAGAAGTGCCGCCGATCCTCAATGAGCCGGTAGCTTATGTAAACGATAAGCGATACCGAGGAGGAGGACGAGGAGATGGGGGAATTCGACAGGCCACCGACACCAATGCGAAGGGCCGTAAGCCGGCCACTAATTTCATTCGAAGAGGAATTTATGGGCTACCGAGAAGCCGGCGCCGGAGGAGGGGCTTTAGCCCAGCATCGAGCAGATGGTGGCAAGACGTGGCAAACCACGGGCCCCGCAACAACAGCAGCAACAGCGAGACCCAAGAAGGCCAGGGTATACGTAAGACAACGCTCTGCGCCGGTCGGCCAACCTCAGGCACCAAGGCCGCCTTTACAACGGCAACGATCGGTGCCAGTGCCACAGGCGCACCAACGATGGCGGGAAGTTAGGAGCCAGAAGAGTGGCCAGTAGCGGTGGCCGTGGCAGTTCAGGTGATGGGGGAGGGGCCAAGACAGGCGAGGGTGATGTGGGTGGGGGGGATCCGGTATCGGATCCGTAGCAATAGGAATAGGTTTAGAGTATTTGAAGAATTGGGGGTTTAGATTAAGAGAAATTTTTGGAGTTTAGGTTAAGTAGAATAGGTAGATTAGGAGAAATTGTTGGAATTTAGTTTAGGTAGAAAAAAAAAAATAAAATGAAGTTTAGGATAAGAGAAAAAAAAAATATGAAGTTTAGGTTAGTAGATATTTTTAGAATTTAGATTAGGTAGAATAGGAGAATAATCTGAAGTTTATGTTAAGTAGATGTAAGTAATATTATAAATATAGTATATAAGTAAAAGATGCAGTCGGAGCCACCCATGCCAAAATAAGGCATGGTGACAATGGAAAAGATGCTCACGAGCTGCCAAAAATTGGAAAAGATGCCTGATGAATCGCCAAGAAGGAAAAGATGCCATAAATGGCCAAAAAAAAAAGATGCGAACCAGGCCAACAAAGAAAAAAAAAAGGAACAGAAAAAAATGCCAAATAAATAAAAAAAGAGGAGGAAGAATTTGGCTCCCGAAGAAAGGGGGAATGTGAGGAATATATAATATATAATATATATATATATATATCCTCACAAATATATAATATATATATATATATACATATATACCTCACAAATGCGGCAAAGCATTAAGCCAGATACAGAATAAATAAATATAAGTCGTCAAAAGCGGCTAATAATTAAAATAAGCGTTGGCCCAAAAAGGCAGTTTCAAATTCATCTATGCGCGCGTTTATATGTTTGACTCAAACATATAAACGAACCTGGAGGTTCGATCGAACACAAGCAAACGAAAAAAATGCGCGATCGAACCGAAAGTAAAATGCAAACATGTAAATCGCGTGATTTAAAACTGGCAAACATTCACACAAACATAATTACATATGAAAAATGGGCAAAGCAAAGGCCGAATATATGTAACATGCAATGAGAAATAGATAAGAACAAGTGCATGTAGGCTCGTGTGACGTCACTGAGAGTGCATTACATTGGGAGTGCATAGAACCGCAACAGCGAACACACACACGCACACGTGCGTAAGCCACCGACGCACGAGACTTAGAGAGTCGGCTCATGCGTATAGACTAGCGGGGGAGGCGAGGGGTTGCTTTTCGGTTGTCGGCAACATCAAAGTGAGCGGGCTTACGCATGTGTGGGTGGATTGGGAGCGGGAATGTTGGCATGTAACGGAGAACGGGAGAGGCGGTATGTAACATGTCCAAAGCAAAGGTTTGAAAGGCGCTGGAGGTATTGGCGCTAAATTTAAATATATAATGATAATATATATATTTATATATATTTATATATATATATATATATATAAATAGATAGGCAGAATATACTATGTAAAGCTATATAACGTCGTATAATTCATGAACATAACATTAATATTTGTTATGTGGAAAAGTTAAGGCAATACATTAATGCAGAGCATTAATTATGTATATATAGATACAAAAGATAAAGGGAGGGATATAGTCATATAGTTATTAAGTTGATTTAATGATAAATTCAGTATATTTAAGCATATATCAAAAGGGCGGGAAACTAGTAATAAGTCAAACATTGTTAAGTAGTATATAAGGGTGGATGTTGGCAACGTTAGAGAGCAAAGATTGTAGCTGAGAGGCGTATGCGTGATTTCACCATGCATAGCAACAGGAGAGTTGCGTTGCGGGATCGGCCGAGAAGGCCGAAGGCAAAAGAAAGCGATGGAAAGTTTTGGGCGGCAAAAGTTGGCGCGTGGAAAAGTACTGGCAACGGTACGTAATCCCACCCTGGGTCAAGATGCCTATAAATAGACACGGCTGAGACACAGGGATCATCAGTTAGAAAGTGAAGGAGACGAGCGAAGTGTCACTTGGACCAGCAAGGTGCAAGTGAAGGGTCAACAAGTGAAGGTTCAATAAGTGAAGTATATAAGTGAGGACAACGAAGTGAAACACAAGTGAAGAAACAAAAGCGAAGGCGTGCCAAGTCAGATCGATAGAAGGATATCCATCTGTATCCTGGCTACAAGTGAAGATTTAAAGTCAGAATCGTTTTTGGTGGCAAGTAGGAAAACTAGGAGTTATTCCTAGCAGAGTATTAAAAACTAGGAGCAAATCCTATCAGATCACAAGACTAGGAGCTATTCCTAGCGGATCATAAAAGACTAGGAGTTATTCCTAGCAAGATATAAAAGACTAGGAGCTATTCCTAGCAAAGCATTGAAGACTAGGAGCTATTCCTAGCAGTTTTGTGAAGACTAGGAGTATTCCTAGCACAGTTAAGGAAGACCAGGAGTATTCCTGGCATAGTGGGAAAAGACTAGGAGTATTCCTAGCAGAATAATAGGAGCGTATCAGACGTCAGAGTAGATAGACAAGACCAGGAGTCATCCTGGCAGTAGGAACACTTGCCACAGCCAAACACAATCTGTCGATAAGTTTTCATGCGTGCCAGCGGTGCAGAGTGGATTTCACAATTGCCACAAACACAAAGCTAACAGCTGTGCAGAAGCTCTCTGGCCATACTAACATCCACCAATCAAATCGACAATAAAATTATAACGTTGTATTAAAAAGAAAACCAACTGCATCTTCTCATTTCACCAGCGCACAAAATAAAATTGTTGTGTTGTGTCGTACCCCAACACCTCAAACTCGGCTTCCCCCCCAAGTCGTACCAAAAGGACCAAAAAGGATCGTTACAACTGGCGCCCAACGTGCTTAACTGGTGAAAGAGATTTACAAAATTTATTGTTTTCTGCATAAGAGAACAAAAATAAAACAACGTTATTTTTTGTTAGAAAGGGAAATAAATTGATCAAAGGCCGGCAAAATGACGAAATCATGGATTTACTACATGAAAAAGGAGGATTTGATAAAAACCGGCGAAAAGTGCGGATTCACGCTATCAGGAACTGTAGAAGAAATGCGGAAACAGTTCGGAGAATGGGTCAACAACCATGAGGACGACCCAGAGTGGCAAACATGGATCAGCTCGCTGGCAGCAAAATATGCAAAGGCTGCAAAAGCGATGCCGGTGGGGGAAATTGCAAAATTGGCAATTCCAATATTAACACCGCCAAGATGGGGAAGCGTGGGTGCCCTAGATGGCCCTAAAGAAACAACATTATATGAAGAGCCAAGAACAAGTAGAAAAGTTACAGAAAGTAGCAGAGCCGGGCTAATAAATTTAATAATGAATATCCGAAAGTGGCAAAACAAGTAAGAGGGAATGGACATTTCGTTTCGATGGCAATTAAAGCCAGAATTCATCGAACAAGTTGAATGGTCAGCAGACATGTATGGACTAGATATCAACATGATTCCAAGGGCAATGCCAGAACTGCTGAAGGACAAAGCGTTAAAATGGTACGTGGCCAACAATAGCATTGGGCATCATGGAAGAGTTTACTGAGGCATTCAAAAAAATTTCTTGCCGAGGGGTATTTTAGCAAACTGGCAGACCAAGTAAAAGCCAGAAAACAGCAATGGAATGAGTCATTCAAAGATTTTCATAATAGAAATGCAAACCATGATGCGTCCATTAAAATGCCCAGATTTCGAGCAGCTAGAAATCATATTGGAAAATTGCACGCCAGATTTGAAAATGTTCATTCACCCACACAACATACAAACGCTTGAAGAACTAATACAACTAGCAGATGAGTTCGAAACATTGGAACTGGAAAGAAAACAATTCCACACACATACCTATGGGCATGCAAAGACGACCAGTTGTACAAGACATTAGGCATAACACCGTCTGCAGACGCTGCTTAGATGATGAGCCACCAATTCCAGCTCAAAGGCGGAATTTGGCGAAAATCCCAACAGGATGGGTACAGAATCCATCTCAAGCATGCAGAAGATGCGGAGGTGCAGGTCATTGGGCTAAGGAATGCAGCAACAGAAGATTAGAGTTCTGTTGGAATTGCGGGAAAATAGGAAAGCGTTCAATGAATTGTTGCATGCCAGCGGGAAACGCGAATCGGTTCCTGCCTGCAAGGAGCGAGCAGGAGCCGGCAACAACAGCTCCGCGAACCTAATCGGAAAGCTGATAGAAGAAGAAAGCCAACTATCAGCAGAAATTAGGATAGGGGGCATTAGAATGCTGGCCACGGTAGATTCAGGGGCCACAAGCAGCTTTGTTAGCCAAAAGATAATTGAAAAATTAGCTAGAAAAGATCAGCTAACAAAATCGAAAAAGCAAGTGAAGTTGGCAGACGGAGCAGTCAAAGAAATAGACTGGCAATGGATCGCTGAAGTGCAATTTGGCGTCAAGATAATCAAAATGCCATTTTTAGTATTGCCTGGCGGAATTGATGCGGTGGTATTAGGGTGGAATTTCATAAAGGAAATGGGAGCCGTTATACAATGCGCAGGGCACCAAATTGAAATTCCGCCAATGTGCAGAATAAAAGGGAGGCTGACGGAAAGAATTTCGACAGCAATAGTGACAAATGCACCAGAAATAGAAGTCAGCGACTTTATGCGCGAAGAACTGGCCGAATTGGCCAAAATAAATGGCACGTCTAAAGTTGGCATGCACACAATCACTATGTGTGACGATAAGCCAATAAAACAAAGGTATTATCCAAAGAATCCAAAGATGCAAGCTATAATAAACGAAAAAGTTGAAGAATTGATGGCAATGGGATATATAGAACGATCAAATAGTCCTTACAGTTCACCAATAGTAATGGTGAAAAAGAAAGAAACTGGAAAATGGAGGCTATGTGTTGATTTTAGGCAGATAAATGCAAAATCTATAAAAGATGCTTATCCAATGCCGAGAATTGACTATATTTTAGATCAACTGCGCGAAGCAAGATTCATAAGCAGCTTAGATTTAAAAGATGGATATTGGCAGATTCCGCTGGAAATAAACAGCAGAAAGATGACGGCTTTCACAGTTCCAGGAAAGGGATTATATCAATGGAAAGTGATGCCGTTCGGTTTGCACTCAGCATCTGCAACATTCCAACGAGCTTTAGATATGGTCATAGGACCAGAAATGATGCCACACGCGTTCGCGTATCAGGATGACATCATAGTGGTTAGCCGAACAATAGAAGACCATAAAGCTCATTTAAAGGAAGTTTTCCGAAGACTAAAGGCAGCAAATTTAAGGATAAATGCAGAAAAATGCCAGTTCTTCAGAAAAGAGCTAAGATTCCTGGGCCATCGGGTAACAGAACAAGGCATTGGCACAGATCCAGATAAAGTGGCAGCAATAGCTGAATTAAAACCGCCAAAGAACACAAAAGAGTTACGCCAATACCTAGGAGTAGCATCTTGGTACAGACGGTTCGTGCCAAGTTTCGCAACACTTGTACAACCATTAAATTCGCTATTAAAGAAAAAAGCAAAATGGGTGTGGGAAGAAAAACATCAGGATGCGTTTGACATGGTGAAGCAAAAATTGGTGGCAGATCCAGTGTTGACATGCCCAGATTTTGCAAAAATGTTTGTATTGCAAACTGACGCTAGCAACTACGGCATAGGGGCAATTCTGACTCAAGATACAGAGGAAGGCGAGAGAGTCATATCATACGCCAGCAGAACTCTGAATCCAGCGGAACAAAATTATTCAGCAACAGAAAAGGAATGTCTAGCAATAGTATGGGCTATAAGGAAGTTGAAGCCATACTTAGAAGGATATCATTTCAAAGTCATTACTGATCACATGGCACTGAAATGGCTGAATAGCATCGAAAGTCCAACAGGGCGAATTGCAAGATGGGCATTGGAATTGCAGCAATATGACTTTGAAATAACTTATCGCAAAGGAAAACTAAATGTCGTTGCAGATGCATTGTCGAGGCAACCATTGGAAGCATGCAGAATGATAAAGAATAATAGCAACAAAAATGAACAGTCAGAACAAAGCTGTGAATGGATCAAAAATATGGCCAAAAAAGTAAAAGAAAATCCGCAAAAATATACGGATTATGTAATGGAAAATGGGCAGTTATATAGAAATATACCGCATAGGGCAGGGCATGAAGATGTTGTGTCATGGAAATTATGTGTGCCGAAACAGTTAAGGCAACAAATAATATCAGAAAACCACGACTCTCCAACTGCAGGACACACAGGCAGTAGGAGAACGATTACCCGAATAGCGGCTAAATATTTCTGGCCAGGCATGCAAAGAGATGCACGCGCATATGTCAGCCGCTGTGAAAACTGCATGCGGTATAAACCAAGCCAGCAGCAGGCAGCAGGAAAAATGCTGACACAAGTGCCAGAGGAGCCATGGGCAACAATATGTGCTGATTTCGTTGGGCCACTGCCAAGATCAAAACATGGAAACTCGGTGTTACTTGTTATAGTAGACAGATTCTCAAAATGGACGGAGCTTGCTTGTACCAATGAGAAAAGCATCGGCAGAGAATTTGGTTAAAGCATTTAGAGAAAGAGTACTGGCTAGATTTGGCGTCCCAAAAGTAGTAATAACGGATAATGGAGTCCAGTTTGTCAGCAAAGTATTTGAGAAAATGCTGCAGGAATGGGGCACAATACACCAGCTGACAGCGCCATATACGCCGCAAGAAAATCCAACCGAACGAGCGAATAGAACAGTTAAAACAATGATAGCACAATTCACAGGAGAAGATCAACGACGATGGGATGAACAATGGCCAGAAATAATGTTGGCAGTAAATTCTAGCGTGTCCGACGCAACAGGATATACGGCGGCATTAATAACTCAGGGGGGAGAGCCGAGATTGCCAGGATCCACATTCGACAGGCGAACTATTGGATCAGGCAAACCAAGCCAACGGCCAGATGGCAATGCGGAGTTAATCAAAGAAATTGGCGTATTGGTGCGAAGAAACCTAGAAAAAGCTGCTCAGGATCAATCAAGGCACTATAATCTAAGAAGAAGGCAATGGAAACCACGAGTGGGCGAAATAGTGTGGGCCAAGGAGCACTATTTGTCAAATGCAGCAGAAGGATTTGCTGCAAAACTTGCACCACGGTATGGTGGGCCGTACAAAGTCGTAGGATTTACTTCGCCAGTGATATGCAAACTGCAGCATATCACAAACAAAAAATCAAGGTTGGCACACATCAGCGAACTAAAAAGTGCAACCAGAGCAAGTGCCAACAGATGATCCGAATGAGCCATAAATATGCAGGCGAGTATGCCTACCGGAAACCGGCCAATTGAAGTTTGAACAGTTGGACCGGCCGGACAACTGGGAAATCTTCAGATGGAAAGGAACGGTAGAAACACAAACCAGCATAAATTAAAAAGGAAATTGCATTGGCCTACAGAAGTCAATAACAAGAATTCTTTTTATAAAAAAAAAAATATATATATATATATTATATTAATGGAGCGTTATAACTGGCTCAACTAATAAGAAAAAATATGTACATATATATGTATAAAAATAAATTGGTTGCAGGCGTTCAATTTATTTTACAGTGCATATAAAACTGTAATATGAAAAAAGAAAGAAATAAAAAAATGTTGACTTTGGCGGGTTAGCAATGGACAAACAAAACGGAAAATTAACACCAATGCTTCTCAAACTGTAAGAGAGCAGAACAGACGGAGGATGCAAACAGATAAGGAGAGGACTCTCTCCTGTGGTACACCAAGTGCAGGAGAGAGGATTCACACATACAGTGTGTGTGTGAAGAACGGATAAAAAGAAAAACGAGAGCGGGAACCCGAAGCTGGACGCGCAGCAGCAGAGCGACGCGGATTAGAGGTTCCGATGGCCCAAGTTACGACTGAGGAAATCAATCAGAAACTTTCTATCAAGATGAGCGGACGGCAGAATTTAAATGAGCATGAGTTGGAAGAAGCCATTCAGATGATGGCATCGCCATATGTGTCGGACGAGGAGTCCGATGGCGAGGAGCCCGTCCCATTGGGGCCGGTGATCGTCATCTCGTCCGACGAAGAAGAGGAAGAGGACGTGGGAGAAAACCAGGAGGAGGAAGTGGAAGGCATTGGAAGTGACGAGGAGGATGAAGATGCCGAGATGGAAGAAGGAAATGGGGGAATGGCCGCAGAAAGCGAGGACGAGGGGATCGTACTAAACGATCTGGCGTTCCTACTGGAGGATGTGGAAATAGAAATCCACAGACAGGAAATGATGTGGAATGTGCCCATGGAGGAGGACGAAGAGCAGATGGTGGAAGAGGAGTTGCCAAGGGTGGCAGAAGTGCCGCCGATCCTCAATGAGCCGGTAGCTTATGTAAATATAAGCGAAACCGAGGAGGAAGGCGAGGAGCCGGGTGAATTCGACAGGCCACCGACACCAATGCGAAGGGCAGTAAATGAAAATTTCATTGAGGAATTTATGGGCCACAGAGAAGAGTCGCCGGAGGAGGAGCTGGAGCCCAGCATCGAGCAGATGGTGGCAGAGTGGCAACCACGGGCCCCGCAACCACAGCAACAGCGAGACCCAAGAAGGCCAGCATACGTAAGACAACGGTCTGCGCCGGTCGGCCAACCTCAGGCACCAAGGCCGCAACTACAACGGCAACGATCGGTGCCAGTGCCACAAGCGCACCAGCGATGGCGGGAGTTAGGGCCAGAAGAGTGGCCAGTAGCGGTGGCCGTGGCAGTTCAGGTGATGGGGGAGGGGCCAAGACAGGCGAGGGTGATGTGGGTGGGACGGATCCGGTATCGGATCCGTAGCAATAGGAATAGGTTTAGAGTATTTGAAGAGTTGGGGGTTTAGATTAAGAGAAATTTTTGGAGTTTAGGTTAAGTAGAATAGGTAGATTAGGAGAAATTGTTGGAATTTAGTTTAGGTAGAAAAAAAAAAAAAAAATGAAGTTTAGGATAGAGAAAAAAAAAATATGAAGTTTAGGTTAGTAGATATTTTTAGAATTTAGATTAGGAAGAATAGGAGAATAATCTGAAGTTTATGTTAAGTAGATGTAAGTAATATTATAAATATAGTATATAAGTAAAAGATGCAGTCGGAGCCACCCATGCCAAAATAAGGCATGGTGACAATGGAAAAGATGCTCACGAGCTGCCAAAAATTGGAAAAGATGCCTGATGAATCGCCAAGAAGGAAAAGATGCCATAAATGGCCAAAAAAAAAAGATGCGAACCAGGCCAACAAAGAAAAAAAAAAAGGAACAGAAAAAAATGCCAAATAAATAAAAAAAAAGAGGAGGAAGAATTTGGCTCCCGAAGAAAGGGGGGAATGTGAGGAATATACAATATATAATATATATATATATATATACCTCACAAATATATAATATATATATATATACATATATACCTCACAAATGCGGCAAAGCATTAAGCCAGATACAGATATAAATAAATATAAGTCGCAAAAGCGGCTAATAATTAAAATAAGAGTTGGCCCAAAAAGGCAGTTTCAAATTCATCTATGCGCGCGTTTATATGTTTGACTCAAACATATAATCGAACCTGGAGGTTCGATCAAACACAAGCAAACGAAAAAAATGTGCGATCGAACCGAAAGTAAAATGCAAACATGTAAATCGCGTGATTTAAAACTGGCAAACATTCACACAAACATAAAACCGCAACAGCGAACACACACACGCACACGTGCGTAAGCCACCGACGCACGAGACTTAGAGAGTCGGCTCATGCGTATAGACTAGCGGGGGAGGCGAGGGGTTGCTTTTCGGTTGTCGGCAACATCAAAGTGAGCGGGCTTACGCATGTTTGGGTGGATTGGGAGCGGGAATGTTGGCATGTAACGGAGAACGGGAGAGGCGGTATGTCACATGTCCAAAGCAAAGGTTTGAAAGGCGCTGGAGGTATTGGCGCTAAATTTAAATATGTAATGATAATGTATATATTTATATTTATATATATATATATATATATATATATAAATAGATAGGCAGAATATACTATGTAAAGCTATATAACGTCGTATAATTCATGAACATAACATTAATATTTGTTATGTGGAAAAGTTAAGGCGATATATTAATGCAGAGCAATAATTATGTATATATAGATACAAAAGATAAAGGGAGGGATATAGTCATATAGTTGTTAAGTTGATTTAATGATAAAATCAGTATATCTAAGCATATATCAAAAGGGCGGGAAACTAGTAATAAGTCAAACATTGTTAAGAAGTATATAAGGGTGGATGTTGGCAACGTTAGAGAGCAAAGATTGTAGCTGAGAGGCGTATGCGTGATTTCACCATGCATAGCAACAGGAGAGTTGCGTTGCGGGATCGGCCGAGAAGGCCGAAGACAGAAGAAAGCGATGGAGAGTTTTGAGTGGCAAAAGTTGGCGCGTGGAAAAGTACTGGCAACGGTACGTAATCTCACCACGCGTCATCCCTGGGTCAAGATGCCTATAAATAGACACGGCTGAGACACAGGGAGGATCAGTTAGAAAGTGAAGGAGACAAGCGAAGTGTCACTTGGACCAGCAAGGTGCAAGTGAAAGGTCAACGAGGGAAGATTCAATAAGTGAAGTACATAAGAGAGGACAACGAAGTGAAACACAAGTGAAGAAACAAAAGCGAAGGCGTGCCAAGTCAGATCGATAGAAGGATATCCATCTCTATCCTGGCTACAAGTGAAGTTTTAAAGTCAGAATCGTTTTTGGTGGCAAGTAGGAAAACTAGGAGTTATTCCTAGCAGAGTATTAAAAACTAGGAGCAAATCCTATCAGATCACAAGACTAGGAGCTATTCCTAGCGGATCATAAAAAGACTAGGAGTTATTCCTAGCAAGATTAAAAGACTAGGAGCTATTCCTAGCATCATATAAAAGACTAGGAGCTATTCCTAGCAAAGCATTGAAGGCTAGGAGCTATTCCTAGCAGTTTTGTGAAGACTAGGAGTATTCCTAGCACAGTTAAGGAAGACCAGGAGTATTCCTGGCACAGGCAGGTGAAGACTAGGAGTATTCCTAGCACAGTTGAGGAAGACCAGGAGTATTCCTGGCATAGCGGGAAAAGACTAGGAGTATTCCTAGCAGAATAATAGGAGCGTAGCAGACGTCAGAGTAGATAGACAAGACCAGGAGTCATCCTGGCAGTAGGAACACTTGCCACAGCCAAACACAATCTGTCGATAAGTTTTCATGCGTGCCAGCGGTGCAGAGTGGATTTCACAATTGCCACAAACACAAAGCTAACAGCTGTGCAGAAGCTCTCTGGCCATACTAACATCCACCAATCGAACCGACAATAAAATTATAACGTTGTATTAAAAGAAAACCAACTGCATCTTCTCATTTCACCAGCGCACAAAATAAATTTGTTGTGTCGTACCCCTACACCTGAAGTCCGGCTCTGCTGCAAGTAAGGACCAAAAAGGATCGTTACAAACTACCCAGCAACTGAGAAAGAGTGCCTCACCATCGTCTGGGCAATATGCAAGATGCGATATATATATATAGATATTTATAAGGCAACTGATTCGAAGTTATCACGGATCATCAGGCCCTTAAATAGCTCAACTCCATCGATAATCCAACAGGACGCATCGCTCGTTGGGCCCTCGAAATACAACCAAACGAGTTCGACATCCAGTACCGCCGAGGGAAGCTAAACATAGTAGCGGACGCCCTCTCTCGACAGCCATTAGATGTATTAAACAGTATACAGGATACCCTGCCAAAGTGCACATGGTGGCGTAAAATTAAACGCCAAATCGATGAACAACCTGACCAGTCTCCCGACTACCGATACGAAGGTGATCAACTCTACCGTAGGAGGGATCACCACCCAGAAGAAGATGACCCCATTCCATGGTAGCTATGTATACCAAAAGAAAACCGAGAACGAGTACTACAGGAATGCCACAACGAACCTACAGCAGGGTATTTAGGAATCAGGAAAACAATAATCAGAATAGCCCAGAAATACTATTGGCCTGGATTATTCCGTGACGTCACACGTCATGTTCGCAACTGCATACAATGCCAACGATACAAAGTAGATCAAACAAAACCAGCAGGAAAGATGTTCACCCGCCAAGTCAAGGAACCATTTAGCATAGTATGCACGGATTTTGTCGGCCCTCTACCCCGGTCGAAACAAGGTAACTCAGTCTTGTTAGTCTTTCTAGATGCATACAGTAGATGGGTGGAGCTCATACCTTTGCGTAAGGCTACCACTACTGCATTGGAAAAGGCTTTCCGAGAAAGAATCATAGCACGATTCGGAACTCCACGTACCCTCGTCTGCAACAATGGAACGCAGTTAACCAGTAAATCATTCAGAGAACTTTGTCAACGAGCTGGAGTGGAACTTCAGCACACCGCACCGTATACACCACGTCAGAACCCCACCGAAAGAGCTAATCGAACTATCAAGACGATGATAGCTCAATACTTAGGAGAAGACCAGAGCAATTGGGATCAACTACTTGCCGAATTCACATTAGCTATCAACTCAAGCGTCTGTGATTCAACAGGATTCACCCCAGCGTTTCTAGTGTTGGGCAGAGAACCACGTATTCCTGGAGCATTGTACGATGAAACTACTCCTGGTCTAGGAACACCGCCATGGTCACCCGAATCCCGAGCACAACGCATAGCCGACTTATTCAAATTGGCCCAGACCAACATGCAGCAGGCATCATTAGACCAAAGCCGGCACTATAACCTACGACGCCGAGAATGGAGACCAGCCGTTGGCGATCTGGTCTTACTTAGACAACACCATTTCTCTAAAGCAGCAGAAGGCTTTGCAGCCAAACTGGCCCCGAAGTTTGACGGGCCCTACAAAGTAATCAAGTTTATTTCCAGAAACATAGCCCGCCTACAAGAAGCCCATGGAAGACAACGACGCACAGCAAGCATAGATGACCTCAAACCATTGCAACAACCAGAGGCCCAGCAGACATCCCCATGAATCAGAAGAAGCCCATGGTAGACAACGACGCACCGCAAGCATAGATGACCTCAAACCATTGCAATAAACAGAGGCCCAGCAGACATCCCTATGAATCAGAAGAAGCTACCATACCAGGGATGAGTCAACTCACAGGGGCCACTTGATGGAGAGTGTGCTCTCCCAACGTCCCTGTCCCCCTAAGGGGGAATCTCTGCAACGTAACCCGAGGGCGCTTCGCGCCAACAGGCAAGAGTAATCGTGAGCAACGTTCATGGTTAATTTAAGTTAGCATGTAATTTTTATTTTTAAGATATTTTTCGCCCTTTGTAAACCACACTGATAGGGTAATAGGGTATCAACGATAGGGTATCACAAGTCAGAGTATTCAATGTATATTTTTCACAGCAGCATGGCAACGCCAATCTACAGCGTCGACGAAATCGTAGCCATCATCAGGCAGTTGGTGTCAAGCTGGGAGGCGGAGTTCGCTAACCCTGAGTCGCAACGCGAGCCCACCCCACGGTTGGACCAACCCATGCAGCCCTCGTCGAGCGATCCTTCCGCACCTGTAGCCCTACACGAGCCCACTGAGGCAGAGACATACAACTGTTTCCAGTTAGTAGACGCCCCCCGAGAGACCGACAATACAATCGGTACAAGTACTTGGGTTCCACCTCGAGCTAGCAGATCTTGCCTGCTTCGACCCAGGCAAATTCGCCAACTACAGAGGATGGAGTCCTTCGCCTAAAGTTCAAGATCAAGCAAACGATGAGGCATAGCAACGCCGCCTTACCCACCAAGATCCCCGGTGAACTCGCCAATGCAGTCTCCATCCCCAGACCCAAGGAGGTTATCACCTTGCTACCGCTCTCCGTCGCCCTACAGTCCTCCAGGTGGAAGTCCGTCCCGCCATGCCATCGTCGATCCCGAGACGGGAGAAATCTGGGTACCACCGATTACCGAGATTCACATCAGCATGGAAGGTCACCCCGATACCTACGATCCAATGAGTGACCAAGAAACTGACGAGACCATTTCCGAGCCACCCAGTCCACTGGCACCTTACCCCGATTTTGAGGACATTTCGCCACCTTCCTCACCCGTCTTTCCGATAGTAGTGGATACCCCTGATTCACCCCCATTGAACGAGTCCGTAGTCAATTGGCAAACTATACCAGAAGGATGGAGGACTAAACGAATAGCAGACACAGTCCCTGAAGAATTGATTACCGAAGTCCAGAAGCGAGGACGGCGGGATAAAGATACCCGATTTCTACATAAAGCAGCCGGGATGGTGTACAAGGTGCACGTCAACCTATCACAGCGCGTCTCCGTGTCATTTCTTCGTCCAGCCCACCCGAAGTAAAGGGGGGGTGTGACGAAGCACTTTTCAAAGCTTCGCCCCAATGAAGGGGATATATATATATTCATTTCCTTGTTCTTATTTCTAGTTTAATTAGTATTAAGTTAATGAAGTCCTATGAATTAATTATAAGTTTAGACTCTGACTTGTTGTTAGTATTTTTATTTGTCGAACTAGTTCCCCAGCAGAGCATCTCTAAATCAGACCACCGCCAATACACACACACATACATCGGGCCACCAAAGAAATGAAACAAGCAATGCAACGGTACTTGCCCAAAAGTCGCCAGTTGCTACTGCGCAGTTTCTATTGCCTCTTATATACATATGTACGCATGTTACGCCATATATATATGTATGTTTCTATGCATATATATATACGCATGTCACGCCATATATATGTATGTAGCAATAGGAATTGCAACGGGACTTGCGAGTGAAGACGACAGAGTTATTGCGCAGTTTCTTTTGTTCTAGAAACTTCTAGACGCCCAAGCTACGCATGCGTTACGGTAAATGCATCGATCGCGTCATCGCCAAAATGCGGTGGCAACTTTTGATTGGTCGCTGCCGACGTCAGCGACAAAATCAAAGGCCAAGGGCTGTCGAAAATAAAATCGACAGATCAGTTGAGCTAGGACCGAGCAAGAGATAAGTTAGAAACATTAAAAGTGCAGTGCGTAAATAAAATATATAGAGTGGAAGTAAAGTGTCCTCAACGGCTAAGACGATAATCACCAAGTAACAAGAATCGACAACAAAGTAATCCAGAAGACTACAGAGACACCAAGTTAAACAAAGTCACCAGATACAGAGCTAAGCAAGGGTGTGTACAGCGGGTAAGTCTTACCTGTGGCCAACAGGGCTACCCCCATAATCAGCTTATTAGGTCAGAGTGTGGTAAAACAATAGCAGGTTAGATATAAGTAGTGTTTAGGTCCGAGGGACATCAATAAACTTTATAATGTTTGACCCCGAATCTCAAAAACCAGTCTTAATCATTTTATCCTCAGCGTTACATCCTGTCACTTTAGTTCCCTCTATTATATAAATGTTTACGTACTGTACGTGTATGTAGTGTATGTTTCGTAGTATTTGTATTTTTTCTAGGGAGCCATGTAAATAATATTAATCCCAGTCAATGACTAGGATAATATTATTTGTCTAGTGCTACCCGACTAGGAAACTTTTATCAGACCAATGTCCGGGTGACACCCTAGTTGATCTGATGAAGATTCTTGGACCCTTAGTAGTTCTGTTATACTTGTAGCGATTCGGGATAATTCCTATTTTATTTAAGCCAATGTCCGGGTGACACCCTAGTTGACTTAAATAATAGGAATTATCCAACGAGTCGCAACTGGATAATTCAAACAGGCCAAGGTCCGGGTGACACCCTACTTGACCTGGTTGAATTGACTGGGCTAATCCCAACGTGTTTGTTTCTCAAGTCGATGTCCGGGTGACACCCTAGTCGGCTTGATGCCCTTCCTTTGTGTTTGTTAATAATTTAGTAGAAGTCGATCACCCTACTCCCTTCCCTTTTCCATCCTCTGTTAGGTATAATTAAAGCGATCACCGATTAGAGCAAGCCAACTCTGAATATAGATATGCTCCCTTTCCTCAGTCATCAAGTCCGGATTTCTTACATAAATTTTCTGTGTAGGGAAGGCCCTGGGGAGACTAGGAGTTGTACCCCGGCCTGGAAAAACTTCCTTACACTGTTGTGTGACTGAGGTTACGTATATATATACATACATGTATATATGAAACATACCTTTTAATGCAATTTTAATTGTGATATAATTCTCACAGGGGGCGTAAACTTCTATTTTTTAAATCCACTTTTTGGACAATGCTGGGAGTTGGCCACAAAAAAAGGCTACAAAAGCTCTCTCTCTAATGGTTTATGAAGTTACCTGCGCACATGGCCAAGAAAGAGTTCTAATTGCCAAAAATGAGTTGCAATCGATTAACATGCATAATCGAAATAAAATTACACCTCAATTTAAATCTAATGCGAGAATTTTAGTTTTACGCTCCCAAACGTGGGCATCTGTTTAAATAATTTTCGACTTTTATATAAACTTTTAAAAAAGACTCCGCAGCTAAAACACAGTCTTTTATACATAAAATGCGACAAAAGCTCTCTCTCTAATGGTCTATGAAGTTACCTGTAACGCCCTCTGTTTGTGGGAGGGCGAAGGGCTTCTGTAGGCAGACAACTCTGAAATGTCCTCGAATATATATATTATTTAACACGACGCGTGAACTTCGTTTTATAATTAACACAAGCTTTATTAGGATGAAGTACACTAGTTATGTTGGCCACTTGGCGTTACAAAAAAAGATTTAAAAGAGTTTTACGGTTTGGAAGTGTGTACGGGTGTACGAGTAGTCGGGATTGCAGTCAAAAGCGAACAAACTCCTCCTATGGAGCTTTTTCCCCTTGTCGTCTGATCTTCAGTGTGGCCGTCCTCGTTTCAATTCGCCCCTCTGTTTCAACCACGCTCCTCTTCCGCTGTTCACCCTTTTCTGGCGTGATATATATAAATAAAATAACACCTCAACTTTAATCGAAATCGAGAATTTGTATTTTACGCGTCCGAAATGATAAAAACTTTTTTTTTTATGAGTTATACTCAAAAGAGTTCTCATCTGTCCACAAAACACTTCTCCAGAACTCTATTGGCTTCTGAACGTGGTCCTTTGAGAAGGGTAACCTTTTTTGTTTGTTTGCCTTTGATATAAAGGGCGCGTCCTTGGCTATAAATGTTCCGAATTTGGCATTTTTAAAACGCCGTCGAACGGTCCTTTGACTTATTAATGTTTTGGCTGTCAAATTCAGAAGATCTGCTGGTTTTCGAGGCTTCATTAAGACATTTTTTGTAAATTCCCGAAGCAGGACTCGGTCATCAGCATGCCTCCTTTGCCAAGGTTAACCTTTTTTTGTTTACCTTTAATATAAAAGGTGCGATGTCGGTTTATTTCAAGCGCCGTCGAAAGGTTCTTTCACGTATTGATGTTTAGCAGGACTCGGTCATCAGCAAGGGTAGTTTTCCGATTGGGCCCTTTTTCAAAGTATTGTAGGGAAGTTTTTCCAGGCCGGGGTACAACTCCCAGTCTCCCCAGGGCCTTTCCTACACAGAAAATTTATGTAAGAAACCCGGACTTCATGACGGAGGAAAGGGAGCATAGCCATATCCAGAGTTGGCTTGCTCTAATCGGTGATTGCTTTAACTATACCTAACGGAGGAGGGAAAAGGAAAAGGGAAAGGAGTAGGGTGATCGACGTCCACTAAACGATTAACAAACACAAGGGAAGGGTATCAAGCCGACTAGGGTGTCACCCGGACATCGACTTGAGAAACAAACACGTTGGGATTAGCCCAGTCAATTCAACCAGGTCAAGTAGGGTGTCACCCGGACCTTGGCCTGTTTGAATTATCCAGTTGCGACTCGTTGGATAATTCCTATTATTTAAGTCAACTAGGGTGTCACCCGGACATTGGCTTAAATAAAATAGGAATTATCCCGAATCGCTACAAGTACAAACGAACTACTAATGGCCCGAGAATCTTCATCAGATCAACTAGGGTGTCACCCGGACATTGGTCTGATAAAGTTCTTAGTCGGGTAGCACTAGACAAATCATATTATCCTAGTCAATTAGGGTGTCACCCGGACATTGACTAAGATTAATATGATTTACATGGCTCCCTACATAAAATACAAATACTACGAAACACACACTACCTGCAAGTACAGTACGTAAACCTTTAGATAATAGAGGGAACTAAAGTGATAGGATGTAACGTTGAGGATGAAATCATTAAGACTGGTTTTGAGATTCGGGGTCAAACATTATAAAGTTTATTGATGTCCCTCGGACCTAAACACTACTTATATCTAACCTGCTATTGTTTTACCACACTCTGACCTAATAAGCTGATTATGGGGGTAGCCCTGTTGGCCACAGGTAAGACTTACCCGCTGTACACACCCTTGCTTAGCTCTGTATCTGGTGACTTTGTTTAACTTGGTGTCTCTGTAGTCTTCTGGATTACTTTGTTGTCGATTCTTGTTACTTGGTGATTATCGTCTTAGCCGTTGAGGACACTTTACTTCCACTCTATATATTTTATTTACGCACTGCACTTTTAAGGCTTCTAACTTATCTCTTGCTCGGTCCTAGCTCAACTGATCTGTCGATTTTATTTTCGACAGCCCTTGGCCTTTGATTTTGTCGCTGACGTCGGCAGCGACCAATCAAAAGTTGCCACCGCATTTTGGCGATGACGCGATCGATGCATTTACCGTAACGCATGCGTAGCTTGGGCGTCTAGAAGTTTCTAGAACAAAAGAAACTGCGCAATAACTCTGTCGTCTTCACTCGCAAGTCCCGTTGCAATTCCTATTGCTACATACATATATATGGCGTGACATGCGTATATATATATGCATAGAAACATACATATATATATGGCGTAACATGCGTACATATGTATATAAGAGGCAATAGAAACTGCGCAGTAGCAACTGGCGACTTTTGGGCAAGTCCCGTTGCATTGCTTGTTTCATTTCTTTGGTGGCCCGATGTATGTGTGTGTGTATTGGCGGTGGTCTGATTTAGAGATGCTCTGCTGGGGAACTAGTTCGACAAATAAAAATACTAACAACAAGTCAGAGTCTAAACTTATAATTAATTCATAGGACTTCATTAACTTAATACTAATTAAACTAGAAATAAGAACAAGGAAATGAATATATATATATCCCCTTCATTGGGGCGAAGCTTTGAAAAGTGCTTCGTCACACCCCCCCTTTACTTCGGGTGGGCTGGACGAAGAAATGACACGGAGACGCGCTGTGATAGGTTGACGTGCACCTTGTACACCATCCCGGCTGCTTTATGTAGAAATCGGGTATCTTTATCCCGCCGTCCTCGCTTCTGGACTTCGGTAATCAATTCTTCAGGGACTGTGTCTGCTATTCGTTTAGTCCTCCATCCTTCTGGTATAGTTTGCCAATTGACTACGGACTCGTTCAATGGGGGTGAATCAGGGGTATCCACTACTATCGGAAAGACGGGTGAGGAAGGTGGCGAAATGTCCTCAAAATCGGGGTAAGGTGCCAGTGGACTGGGTGGCTCGGAAATGGTCTCGTCAGTTTCTTGGTCACTCATTGGATCGTAGGTATCGGGGTGACCTTCCATGCTGATGTGAATCTCGGTAATCGGTGGTACCCAGATTTCTCCCGTCTCGGGATCGACGATGGCATGGCGGGACGGACTTCCACCTGGAGGACTGTAGGGCGACGGAGAGCGGTAGCAAGGTGATAACCTCCTTGGGTCTGGGGATGGAGACTGCATTGGCGAGTTCACCGGGGATCTTGGTGGGTAAGGCGGCGTTGCTATGTCCTCATCGTTTGCTTGATCTTGAACTTTAGGCGAAGGACTCCATCCTCTGTAGTTGGCGAATTTGCCTGGGTCGAAGCAGGCAAGATCTGCTAGCTCGAGGTGGAACCCAAGTACTTGTACCGATTGTATTGTCGGTCTCTCGGGGGCGTCTACTAACTGGAAACAGTTGTATGTCTCTGCCTCAGTGGGCTCGTGTAGGGCTACAGGTGCGGAAGGATCGCTCGACGAGGGCTGCATGGGTTGGTCCAACCGTGGGGTGGGCTCGCGTTGCGACTCAGGGTTAGCGAACTCCGCCTCCCAGCTTGACACCAACTGCCTGATGATGGCTACGATTTCGTCGACGCTGTAGATTGGCGTTGCCATGCTGCTGTGAAAAATATACATTGAATACTCTGACTTGTGATACCCTATCGTTGATACCCTATTACCCTATCAGTGTGGTTTACAAAGGGCGAAAAATATCTTAAAAATAAAAATTACATGCTAACTTAAATTAACCATGAACGTTGCTCACGATTACTCTTGCCTGTTGGCGCGAAGCGCCCTCGGGTTACGTTGCAGAGATTCCCCCTTAGGGGGACAGGGACGTTGGGAGAGCACACTCTCCATCAAGTGGCCCCTGTGAGTTGACTCATCCCTGGTATGGTAGCTTCTTCTGATTCATAGGGATGTCTGCTGGGCCTCTGTTTATTGCAATGGTTTGAGGTCATTTGTTCGTTCTTGTCTACCATGGGCTTCTTCTGACTCATGGGGATGTCTGCTGGGCCTCTGTTTGTTGTAATGGTTTGAGGTCATCTATGCTTGCTGTGCGTCGTTGTCTTCCATGGGCTTCTTGTAGGCGGGCTATGTTTCTGGAAATAAACTTGATTACTTTGTAGGGCCCGTCAAACTTCGGGGCCAGTTTGGCTGCAAAGCCTTCTGCTGCTTTAGACAAATGGTGTTGTCTAAGTAAGACCAGATCGCCAACGGCTGGTCTCCATTCTCGGCGTCGTAGGTTATAGTGCCGGCTTTGTTCTAATGATGATTGCTGCATGTTGGTCTGGGCCAATTTGAATACGTCGGCCATGCGTTGGGGATTCCGGTGACCATGGCGGTGTTCCTAGACCAGGAGTAGTTTCATCGTATAATGCTCCAGGAATACGTGGTTCTCTGCCCAACACTAGGAAGGCTGGGGTGAATCCTGTAGAATCACATACGCTTGAGTTAATAGCTAATGTGAATTCGGGGAGTAGTTGGTCCCAATTGCTCTGGTCTTCTCCTAGGTATTGAGCTATCATCGTCTTGATAGTTCGATTAGCTCTTTCGGTGGGGTTCTGACGTGGTGTATACGGTGCGGTGTACTGAAGTTCCACTCCAGCTCGTTGACAAAGTTCTCTGAATGATTTACTGGTAAACTGCGTTCCAGACGAGGGTACGTGGAGTTCCGAATCGTCCGATGATCCTTTCTCAGAAAGCCTTTTCCAATGCAGTAGTGGTAGCTTTACGCAAAGGTACGAGCTCCACCCATCTACTGTAGGCATCTAGAAAGACTAACAAGACTGTGTTACCTTGTTTCGACCGGGGTAGAGGGCCGACAAAATCCGTGCATACTATGCTAAATGGTTCCTTGACTTGGCGTGTGAACATCTTTCCTGCTGGTTTTGTTTGATCTACTTTGTATCGTTGGCATTGTATGCAGCTGCGAACATGACGTGTGACGTCACGGAAGAATCCAGGCCAATAGTATTTCTGGGCTATTCTGATTATTGTTTTCCTGATTCCTAAATGCCCTGCTGTAGGTTCATTGTGGCATTCCTGTAGTACTCGTTCTCGGTTTTCTTTTGGTACACATAGCTTCCATGGAATGGGGTCATCTTCTTCTGGGTGGTGATCTCTCCTACGGTAGAGTTGATCACCTTCGTATCGGTAGTCGGGAAACTGGTCAGGTTGTTCATCGATTTGGCGTTTGATTTTACGCCACCATGTACACTTTGGCAGGGTATCCTGTATGCTGTTTAACACCTCTAAGGGCTGTCGAGAGAGGGCGTCCGCTACTATGTTTAGCTTCCCTCGGCGGTACTGGATGTCGAACTCGTATTGTTGTAGTTCGAGGGCCCAACGAGCGATGCGTCCTGTTGGATTATCTATGGAGTTGAGCCATTTAAGGGCCTGATGATCCGTGATAACTTCGAATCGGTAGCCTTCTAAATAGCAGCGCATCTTGCGTATTGCCCAGACGATGGCGAGGCACTCTTTCTCAGTTGCTGAGTAGTTTTCCTCGGGAGCAAGTAGTCGTCGGCTGGCATACGCTATTACTCGTTCTGTACCTTCTTGGTATTGGGTCAAGACTGCACCCAATCCATAATCACTGGCATCGGTCTGTAAATAGAACTTGGAATTAAAATCAGGACAAGCTAATATGGGAGCAGAAGTTAGTCGAGATTTCAGCTCTTCAAATGCGGCTTGTTGCTCACGATCCCAATTCCACTTGGCATTCTTTTTCAGCAATTTAGTGATAGGCTGAACGACGTTGGAGAACTCTGGAACGAAGCGGCGATACCAGGAGGCGATGCCTAGGCATCGGCGAAGCTGGCGTACATTGGTAGGGGGTGATAGCTCGCTCACGGCGGCTACTTTTTCAGGATCAGTATGAATCCCTTGTTCACTGATAACATGTCCGAGGAATTGTATCCTGCGCTTAAAGAACCTGCATTTTGCTTGGTTTATACGCAAGTTAGCTGCTTGTAGCCTGCGAAAAACTTCTCGTAGATGCGTCATGTGTTGCTCCAGTGTGCTGCCTACAACGATGATGTCGTCTGGGTAAGCGAAAGCAAAAGGCGCGTTGAAATGTGGTGGCTGCTGAATGTAGTCCAAATGGCATAACTTTCCATTGAAACAGCCTACGACTGTGAAAGCTGTGCATTCGCGACTGGATCTGGATAATGAGATTTGCCAGTATCCGCTCTTGAAGTCCAATGTGGAGATGAACTTCGCGTGCCAAAGTATCTCTAATATGGCATCTCGTATAGATTGGGCATTGAGTTGCCTGAAATCTATACACATGCGCATATCACCAGTTTTCTTACCCACTTATACGATGGGGGCGCTGTGTGGGCTTTTCGATGGTTCTATGCGGCGTTCCAGCAGTAACTGGTCTACGGTATCATTGATGATCTTCTGCTGTGCTGGATTACGGGGGTAATATCTCTGCTTAATGGGACGGTCGTCCTTCATTGTAATAACATGCTCTGCTATGTGGGTGACACCTTTTAAAGTGTCGAATTTAGGCAGCTCTTGTGCCAAAAATTCTTCTATAAGTTGAGTTGAGCTAGGGTCTTCGATCGGGGATGGGGATTCATGCATTGCTGGTTCACTTGGTTTAGTATCTTCGGGGGTCACTGGCAGTGTTGTGGTTATTAAATTAAGTTTCGTTGACTTACGTGAGCGGCTTCCTTCTACTTGCTTGCGGAAGGGGTTGTTCATTATCGCATGGTCAGATGGGGGAGGTAGAGCTGCACATCTGGTCCAACTCTCAGTTGGGCTCTTGTTCCTGTGGTAGACCGTTGGGTCATCTGTGGTTAACTTGGGCTGTGGGTCACGGCTGGTAATTCTCGTCGACTTGATAGGTGGACTGCTACTAGACTCTGTGATGGCATCAACTCGGGTGAATGATCCATTGGACTGCGTTATAGTAGCTTCCAATCTGATGAAATTTTCTCCGCATTGGATCGTGGTGCCAATACCACGGAGGAAATCTGAACCCAGAATGATCTGGTCCATAATGCCTGGTAGAATTAACAATGGTAACTTGGTGTGTGATATTCCTAACCACACGTCGGCTTCGATGGCTTGGGTGATCTCCTTGCGAGATCCGTCGGCTAAGTTGATAGCGGCGCGTATTTGTTTCCAGTCTTCGGTGGCTGATACTTGTTGTGCCAAAGAATGGCTGATGAAGCTTCTTGTAGCTCCGGTGTCCAACGTTGCGTTTATCTCGTGACCATTGATTTGTATTAATGCTAGCAGACGTCCTTCAGCAAATTGAAGTCGGCTTATACTTGGGGATGATTTGGCGCTTCCTTTGTTTGATCCCCGTTCAAACAAATGCGCTCGGCGTTTCCCGAACGTTTGCAGCATTCGATGGTTCGAATGCCTCTTCTTCCGCATTCCCAGCAGAAAAGTCTGCGTCGGTTGGTACATTGGTGGGCAAAATGTCCATGTTCACTGCAATTCCTGCAGGCGCGTTGAGTATCTACGCGTGTGTCCGCCAGTTGGTAGACGTTAGATCTGTTGGCTTGGCGTCCAGCCCCAGGCTGATAGGTGGACTTGTTGTTAATCCTGTTCTTGCGTGGCTCAGCTCGGGGTACATCTAAGAATTGTTGAACCTGGTTGTCGTAGGCAGAGGACATATTGACCTGGGAATTAAAAGAAGTTGTAAAACTTGTGGAACTTTGGCTTCGTATGACCTCATAGTTGACAATTAACCGTGTTAGCTCGGTTAAATCTTGAAAATCCCTGCGACGAGTGTACAGCTGGTACTCGGGATGTAGGTTGTCATAGATGCGTTCCAATTCTTGTGGTCCGGTATAATTGGCTCTTCGCATCATGAGACGAAGCTCGACCAAATATTGTTTAAATGGTTCATCTGTGCGTTGTTTTCTGGTTCGAATAGCATCCTCCAGTTTTTCGAAGTATCGGGGTGGCAAGAAAAATTCCAGAAATCCTTGCTTGAAGCTCAGCCAGGATGATTCTAGTAATCCGCTGGTTTGCCACCATCCTTCGGCTCGGCCGGATAAAATAATTGACATCATTCTTGGTAATGACTCAGTATGGATGCGATACGTGGCTGCACGTGTTTCCAATTTTTCCAGAAAATAAAGTGGATCGGTTGTCCCATCGAAGCTAATGCCCCATTTGGACACTTTATCTGCTATGGTCGATGGGCTGAGGTTTTCCGTGGATCGTAGTGTAGTTGACATGCCTGCTGTGGTTGCTTGTGGTGGACATGCGGGTGCCGGTGAAGCTCTTCTATCAATGTCCTGATTCCTGGGTATCTCGATCTCGATTGCATGCTCTGTGCACCTTGCGGGAGATACAGAACGTGATCGTGGTTTAATATCCAGGCTCTTGTCGATGGTTGCCGTCTGTCCATAGTGGGCTTCTAATTCTGCTAGGCGTGCAAGCACGTCTGGTTTATGGTCTTCTCTGGAGGCAAAACTGGAAAATCGGCTGCGCATTTCTTCCACGGTGCCGCCTTGTGTTAATCCAAATTCCGTAAAGAAATTTTCTAGTTCAGCTTTTCGGCGATACGTGATCCATTTGACACCCATGTTGCTAGAGTATCCAAATAGAACGTTGCTGAAATTGAACAATTAATTAAACAGGTGGTGTTTAATTTTAATAAATGACAAATATTGCCACGGGCTAATTATTCTGTGTATCCTTGATAACTTGTTGACTATGCGTAGGTTTCTTGACTCGGGGTGTCCTTGAGGACTGATGACTAAGTATTCTCGGTTGGTTTGTTATATCGTTGATTGATCCTGGTTGACTTTGTGTATCGTTGGTTAATCCTGGTTGACTTTGCGTATCGTTGGTTAATCCTGGTTGACGATGAATATCGTTGGTTGGTCCTGGTTGACTTTGAATATCGTTGGTTAATCCTGGTTGACTTTGAATATCGTTGGTTGATCCTTGATTGACTTTGGATATCCTTGTTGATTCTGGTTGGCGATGAATATCCTTGGTTGCTTGTTGACTTTGATCCTTGTTGTTCACTGTTGATTTTATTTAAGGACTCTTGACTATCCTCTTGTGTATCCTTGGACTGCCTGCGTTGAAGTCTGCTTGATGAATCCTTGACGGGAGTAGGATCGACTGTTCTGGTTGACGTCTTCCTGGTGACTCCTGTACTTCCATCTGCTCCAAATAGAAGTTGCTCTGCTTGTCTCAGAAGCTGCAATTATTCTTATAGTTATTAATTGCAGTTTCTTTTATTTTAATGTTCGCCGTTACTGCTATGCTTTGTACATTGGTAATGTGTGTAGCGATGCGAAGTCGACCAATAGGAACCAAGCAGGAGCCCCCCCTTCTGTTCCTCATCAAAACAATTCAGTGTGGGAGAAGGAGACAAAAAAAAATGCTAGAGTGCTTTGGTTGCTATGTACGGTGTATGAATTTTGGTTTTTCTATGATACTTTGCTGTGACTGTACCATCGCATGAATTCGAAACGGGGCTTCGCTGCCGCGTTGTTCTGTTTCTCTTTGACTTGCCTGCAATTTTTAAATTCTAACTGTGCTTGCTAAATTTTCTGTCGATGATTCTGCTGTCTATTTGATCACGACTTGGCTGAGTCTATTAGCTATGTCAATGATTTTGTATTTAGTACTTACAACTAAATTCCTGGGGTTGATTATACTAAGTACTCTACCGTGACTCTGCTGAGTATGTTAGCTATGACGATGGTTTTGTACCTAGTTCTATCGCTGGCTTGCTTAAAACTAATTTTCTGTCGTTGATTCTACTGGTTACTCTATCTTGACTCTGCTGGGTGACTTAGCTATGTCGGTGATTAGACAGATCTATCGTTGACTTTTTAAATTGAATTCTTGCTGGCGGGGCTTTCATGCGGGGTATGTGAACAATGTAATTGACTTATGGTGCACTTGGGATACTCTGTGATTTGCCAGCATGCATATATTAAAACACAATACAAAGCAGAAAAATTAATTTATTTCAAAAAAAATTTCTTTTATATTGCTGAAAGGGAATTTTGTTAGGCATATAGGTTAGCATGATTTGGGTTATGGTGGGTATTTATTCCACACAGATGAAATCCTTTATAAAAGAAATTATTTATATATAAAAATGTATAAAAATAATAATGTCAATCAAGTCTCGGGTCCCTGCTCGGGCGCCATCTGTAAGGAAGTTTTTCCAGGCCGGGGTACAACTCCCAGTCTCCCCAGGGCCTTTCCTACACAGAAAATTTATGTAAGAAACCCGGACTTGATGACGGAGGAAAGGGAGCATAGCCATATCCAGAGTTGGCTTGCTCTAATCGGTGATTGCTTTAACTATACCTAACAGAGGAGGGAAAAGGGAAAGGAGTAGGGTGATCGACGTCTACTAAACGATTAACAAACACAAGGGAAGGGTATCAAGCCGACTAGGGTGTCACCCGGACATCGACTTGAGAAACAAACACGTTGGGATTAGCCCAGTCAATTCAACCAGGTCAAGTAGGGTGTCACCCGGACCTTGGCCTGTTTGAATTATCCAGTTGCGACTCGTTGGATAATTCCTATTATTTAAGTCAACTAGGGTGTCACCCGGACATTGGCTTAAATAAAATAGGAATTATCCCGAATCGCTACAAGTACAAACGAACTACTAATGGCCCAAGAATCTTCATCAGATCAACTAGGGTGTCACCCGGACATTGGTCTGATAAAAGTTCTTAGTCGGGTAGCACTAGACAAATCATATTATCCTAGTCAATTAGGGTGTCACCCGGACATTGACTAAAATTAATATGATTTACATGGCTCCCTACATAAAATACAAATACTACGAAACACACACTACATGCAAGTACAGTACGTAAACATTTAGATAATAGAGGGAACTAGAGTGACAGGATGTAACGCTGAGGATAAAATCATTAAGACTGGTTTTGAGATTCGGGGTCAAACATTATAAAGTTTATTGATGTCCCTCGGACCTAAACACTACTTATAACTAACCTGCTATTGTTTTACCACACTCTGACCTAATAAGCTGATTATGGGGGTAGCCCTGTTGGCCACTGGTTAGACTCACCCGCTGTACACACCCTTGCTTAGCTCTGTATCTGGTGACTTTGTTTAACTTGGTGTCTCTGCAGTCTTCTGGATTACTTTGTTGTCGATTCTTGGTACTTGGTGATTATCGTCTTAGCCGTTGAGGACACTTTGCTTCCACTCTATATATTTTGTTCACGCACTGCACTTTTACTGCCTCTGACTGATCTCTTTCTCGGTCCTAGCTCAACTGATCTGTCGATTTAATTTTCGACAGCCCTTGGCCTTTGATTTTGTCGCTGACGCCGGCAGCGACCAATCAAAAGTTGCCACCGCATTTTGGCGATGACGCGATCGATGCATTTACCGTAACGCATGCGTAGCTTGGGCGTCTAGAAGTTTCTAGAACAAAAGAAACTGCGCAATAACTCTGTCGACTTCTTTTGCTAGTCCCGTTGCAATGGTTATTGCTGCATACATATATATGGCGTGACATGCGTATATATGTATGTATAGAAACATAAATATACATATGGATGGCGTGACATGCGTATATATGTATATAAGCGACAATGGAAACTGCGCAGTAGCAACTGGCGACTTTTGGGCAAGTCCCGTTGCATTTCTTGGTTTCATGTCTTTGGTGGCCCGATGTATGTGTATGGTGTGTGTGTGTATATTGGCGGTGGTCTGATTTAGAGATGCTCTGTTGGGGAACTAGTTCGACTAATAAAAATACTAACAACAAGTCAGAGTCTAAACTTATAATATTAGGACTTCATTAACTTAATACTAATTAAACTAGAAATAAGAACAAGGAAATGAATATATATATATCCCCTTCATTGGGGCGAAGCTTTGAAAAGTGCTTCGTCACAGTATTGTGCTTTTTTTGCTTATTTATTTGATAGTGCACCGTTTGACGAGACACATGATATTCATTTGCAATGTCTACTATTTTATTTCCAGCGTTGAACTTTGCTACCATTGACGATCTGATTTGCAAACTTAATTTAGACTTTTTACCCAAAGTTTACAATATCCTTTAATAAATTTTTATTTTTACACGATTTTGGATATCATATAAATATAAATACAAAAGATATTTGGTTGACCCGTACTCAAAAGTGAAAAAATATTTGCATAATGATTTCGTCAAAATAATTATGCCGCGCCTAAATTCGATGTTTGCATGCACTCTTAGAAGCCGAAGGAGAATGCAAAAGGTAAACAATCTTTGTTTTGGGCATCATTTTCGTAACGTTACTTAACGGCAGTCAGAAATGCCAGCGTCAAAGTTCAAAAAAAATTCTGTCAAAATATTTATGCCACGTAGAGTATGTATGGTAGTGTATACAAATATCCTTAGATTTATGGTTTGTATGTAAGTTAACGACGAGAATTATTACACAATCCCACATAAACACACCGAATCAGCAGAATCAGTAGTCTGCAATTTTGTCGCTTGCAATTCATAAGAATCCAGCCGCAGCCGGATGCCAATGATGTCGCAAGCTTCTGACAGCAGCGCTGCCGAAGTCAACTCAGAATTTTTAACTAACTGGGGTAGAATTGTTTTAAGTAAACTTCAGTCTGAAAATCCCAATAAAAGAATCAAGTTCAATATTAATTTCTATAAAAGAAATATTTAACCGATATAAGTGCAAAAGTGCAAAACGTTAACTAATTACGCGTATCGGACAAGTAAACTCTTTCTAAGTGTGTGAAACCAAAAATCTATCACGAGAAGACAAAACGTTACTTAAGTCATTAGATTGCTCCTTGATTGATTCAGACTCCCGTGACCGGCAATCAAGGACAAAATCAATAACAACTACAATTTGTAGGCTCACACTCTGTTTGACTAGTTCGCAGAGTACACCTCAGAAAATCGAGTGGATCAACGAAACACGAGTAGCTAAGCAAAACGGAATACTTCAGCACCATCGGAGATGGAGCTTGTAACAATAATAGTCCTGTAAGAAAAAGAAAAGTAGTGATTAAGCAAGATTACAAAACAAATATAAAAGAAAAATTTTTAAAATAAAAAGTTAAACGAAAATATAAAAAGAAGAAGTTAAAAGAAAATTTAAAGAAAAGTTAAACGAAAATATAAAAGAAAAAGTTAAAAAAAAAAAAAAGTTAAAAGAAAAATTTAAAAAAAAAATTTAAAAAAAAAAGAAAAGTTAATCGAAAAATTTAAAAGAAAAATTTAAAAGAAAACCAAATTTAAGCTTAGTAATAAAAATAATTCATATAAAATATAAGATTAATATTTTTCCCTTACAATTTTTACAAGGAGAAATAGTGAGTGTAAAGGGGTGTGAGTGGGTAGAGGTAGTAAAAAGGGTTATGGCAATGCTAATGGGAAGGGGTAGGGTGATGGGTAAGGGGAGGGGTATGGGGTAATTATGGGAAGGGGAGGATGGGAAAATTGCGGTGTAAGGGGGTGGACAAAGGTGAAATAGCGGGAAAGGAGAAAGCCTACATTTAATAGGGGTAAAATAACAGTATTCAATACAGGGAAAAAACCTCTATTGAATAGCGGGAAAAAAGAGTTGCCTACTTTTAGGGCAAGCGGAAATATGGCAACACTATTTGGGCAATATGGCGGCACTATTTTTGACACATATTATCAAAATATAAAATTAATATTTTTCCCTTACAATTAGAACACTACGATATTTTTGACACATATTATCAAGCATTTCTTCCAATATTATCTTTTATTTTCTAAACAAATTCACCCATACTAACAACCATAATAACCAACCATGGACAACCCGAATAACCTTATACGTCATTCAATATTTGATACTGACTCTACCAACGAGTCATCGACCTCAGCACCAACAAACTTGAACAGTGACAACCAGAAAATATTTGAAAATCAAATAGATCAAATGATTAATAACAGATTGACAGCAATTATGAACAACATGGGCATTGTTAACAACAATAATGATTTTTCCGAGGCAACTGCCTACAACATAGACCCAAACTATAGAGGCAATATTACTGACCTGGTATAGTGAAGGGAATGAGAGAATTTTCAGGAGACCCACTTGAGTTTAGCTCCTGGAAGAAAGGAGTAGACAGAATCCTTGAGGCATACTCTAGTATCAAGGGATCACCGAAATATTTTGGGATTCTACAAACAATCCGAAATAAAATCACTCACCATGCAGATCAGGTATTGGACTCTTATAATATGGCCCTGAACTGGGATTCCATTGCAAGATGCCTTACTTTACACTTTGCAGACAAACGAGACTTGAGCACACTCGAATACCAGCTCACCACTATGACACAGAATGGACAACAGACAGTTGAGAAATTTTATTAAAATATTTACAAGCATCTTTCTTTGATTCTTAGTAAGGTATGAATCTCGACAGACCAACTAAAGTAGTTCTGACAAAATCCTACAGGGATAGAGCATTAGATACGTTTATAAGGGGTCTACGTGGCGATTTACCCCGCCATCTCGGCAGCAAAGAACCAACCGATTATATATTATATATTATATATTATATATTATATATTATATATTATATATTATATATTATATATTATATATTATATATTATATATTATATATTATATATTATATATATTATATATTATATATTATATATTATATATTATATATTATATATTATATATTATATATTATATATTATATATTATATATTATATATATAATGTCAGGTTTTAACCAAGTCTCTGAAAATACTAAAATTTTATAATCAAATACTAGACTATCTACATAAAGTCTAGGAAGCTTAGATTTAAGTCCGCTTACGTTCTGATAGGCCAGATTTAGGGACGAAATTAGTTTTTTGGAACACTAGCAGATGCTGATATTCCGGAAGCAATAGAAGAAGAAGTAGAAGGAAGCCTAACTGAGCCAGGAGTTTTCTTTTTGGCCGTATATTGTCTTTCACTAATATGTGATCCGGCCAAAAGCTGTTACTACAGATGCAGTCAAACAGTTCAACCGAATGGTTGGTTAATGGAAGCTGTATCGCTTGCATGCGACTCCAGCATGTCCATTCGAAGGGGCCATAACAAGCACCGTGCTCCAGTATACTGGTGGAACGACATCATCGCTGAGGCAAGAAGGAAATGTCTGAAGGCCAGGCGTTGCTACCAAAGGGCTAGAGGCAGGCCTAACTTTCAGCTCCTGCAACAAATATTCGCTGCGAAGAGAGGCGAACTAAAAAGACAAATAATCGCCAGCAAACGCCAAGCTTTTTTGGATCTCTGCGACTCAGCGGACAGCGATATCTGGGGATTGGCCTACAAGGTTGCACTCAAAAAACTGCGTGCAGCAAAGCCAGCGGTTCCGGACGAAGGCCGCCTAAATTATATTGTCAGAGCTCTCTTTCCTTGCACATCTGTTGTTGCACCATGGTCCCAACCCAACAATGTGGCCATAGTTGAACGCCCTGTTACTGCCGAAGAGGTAACTATTGCTGCTTCCCGTTTACAGGTGCAAAAAGCCCCCGGCCCAGACGCTATACCAAACATAGCATTAAAACTAGCGCTGTTACTGCAACCCAACAAGTTTGTTGATGTTTTTAACAAATGTCTTGAGGAAGGCCGTTTTCCAGATCAATGGAAAATTCAGAATCTGGTGCTAATCCCAAAACCTAACAAGCCGCCAGATGAACCGTCAGCCTACAGGCCAATTTGTTTGTTGGACTCCGTGGCGAAGATTTTGGAGTGGATAGTCAGTGCCAGGATTAAAGAATCTATAGTTGCAAATGGTGACCTTTCCACCAGGCAGTTTGGTTTTAGAAAATGCAAATCAACTGTAGATGCATTAACTACTGTCACAGACATAGCTGCCAAGGCCATAGAGGGGCAAAGATGGAAGGGAGGCCGCTAGGAATATTGCTTGGTTATCACTTTAGATGTGAGGAATGCCTTTAATTCAGCAATCTGGAGCTGCATCCTACAGGCACTCTCTAACTTCGGAGTCCCAGACTACTTGTTACGCGTAACAGAGGACTATTTCCGGAATCGCGTGCTACGGTATAACTCAAACAGCGGCCAGAAGACATATGATGTGCGCGGAGGTGTACCGCAGGGGTCGGTCCTGGGCCCGTTACTATGGAATATAATGTACGACGGCTTACTGCGGCTGCAGCTCCCAGAAGGGTCCACCTTAATAGGATTCGCCGATGATGTGGCCTTGGTCATAGTGGCTAAGGATCTCAAGGATGCGGAGCAAAGAGCGGCCGTTGCTGTTGGCTTAATAAAACGATGGCTGGCTACCAAAGGCCTACAGTTGGCTGATGAAAAAACGGAGGCAGTGCTCATCAGTAGCAGAAAGATTGTCGAAACAGCTAAGATACAGCTGGAATCCTGCACTATCTCATCGGCGAGGGCGATAAAATATTTAGGTGTCTGGCTAGACACTCGCCTTAGCTTTAAAGAACACCTGATAGCGGTTAGTCAGAGGGCAGCAGCGCTAGCAAAGTCTTTAAGCAGGATTATGCTTAACACCCGAGGGCCGAAGCAGAGCCGCCGCCTGCTACTAATAAACGTCATTAAGTCCACGATGCTTTATGCAGCGCCAGTTTGGGCGAACGCGTTGGAAAACAAATCCTACAGGAATGGTTTAGAGTCCATATACCGCCTTGGAGCTCTCCGAGTCTGCTGCGGCTTCCGCACAATTTCTGCAGAAGCAGCACTTGTTATTGCGGGCATGGTCCCAATCGACCTCCTAGCTCTCGAGGCACAGCGGTGTTATAGACAGAGAAGATCAGCCATAACCCCGCAAGAAACAAAAGCCCTTAAATTGCAAGCCAGGAAAGCCAGTCTGGAGGAATGGCAAAGGCGCTGGAGCTTATCTATTAACGGAAGATGGACCTGGAATCTAATTCCAAATATCGATACCTGGCTTAAGCGGAAATTCGGCGAAGTAACATACGAACTAACCCAGTTGCTAAGTGGCCATGGATGCTTTCGTAGCTACCTATTTAGAATCGGACAGGAGGACAGCCCACATTGTCCAAGTTGCAATGAAGTAATCGAATCCCCGGAGCACATCCTATTTGTGTGCCCAAGATTTGTAGCGGAAAGGAGTACGATGGAAGAAATATGTGGCAATTCATTGGCTACTAGTAATCTGGTGGCTAATATGGTACTCAGACAGGCCAACTGGTCAGCAGTATGCACATTTGCAAAGGAAGTGATTTCCAGGTTGCGTCTCCTAGAGAGGGAGAGGAAAACAAGTGGGCCGTAGATGGCCTGCCAGCGTCCTGTGATGCAATACTTCACGGTAGTCCCGCAGGACTGTTTCTGGCATCACTTTTCTACTCTTCTATCTATATAACTTTCTACTTTTCTAATTGTTACTACTTGAATGCTTCCTTTTTAATCATTATTATTATTTTACGTAAGTTTAACTTTGCTCTTTACTATCATTGTTATTTATACTTCACCTACCGAATAAAAAAAAAAAAAAAAAAGTTCAACCGGGACACTAATTTTAAAGGAAGAGACCTCCCTAGAATAATTAAATTTAAATTTTTCCACCGCTATTTTTGATGCTTGCATTTTTGTCTTAATGTAACCTAAGACGTTATCCGAAGAAGTTTCGGGATCAAGCCTAGAAACAAATATATGTTTCTTTGGTGGTACTCCAGTCAGAGGCCTAATTAATGGTGTTCCTCTAACTGGGCAGCTGTTGGCAATAACCAAAGAATTTGGTAGTTGCCCGGACTGTTCGGAAACTACAGTACAGGAGAAACGGAAATGGCCCCATCTTTACGCCCACCCTGTGCGACGGGGGTGGTAAACGATATGAGCTGCGGAGGATTGGCTGTGAGCAGTGACGGAGATTGCGGAACTGCGGCCGAGAGAGGGATAGGCACCGGCAAATGCAGGGACAGATTCCGCATACTAGTTTTTTTGCGCTTTGGAGACTCATTCAACAGCTTATAGCTTTTGAAGTCTGTCTCCAAAGCGTTAAACTCATCAAAGAGTTTACGAAAACCAGATGACAGTTTCTTAAACTTGCCCCTTGTCTGCCTCATGAATACCCTCATCTCGATTTCCACTTCTCGGCATGAGTCGCATCCCCATTTGAGACCACTTCTTTGCTCCAAACTGTCCCTCACTTTGGCCGTGTAGCCGGCACACTTGACGTGCATGACGTTATCACACAGCCAACAAGTGAGAAATACGTTATGGGGTGCAGGGGGGTTCAAACACTTTTTGCTGGAGCAGACAGACATAATAGTATTTTAATATTTTATTTTTTTAAAGCGAAAGAAAAAAAAATCAAAATTCAATGAAAAAAGCCAAAGAAAAATCTCACTCAGTATTTAAAATCAAATTCGACACTTGGGTCAAACTTGAAGAGAGGATAATTATTAAATTAAAGAAAGCACTACACGAGTACACGTATCACTTGTACGCGAGACAGAGATAAATGCGAGCGCGATCAAAAGAAATTAAGAAAAAAGAGCGGGAGAGCCAAGAGCACTGCACATGCAACAACAGTACGTAGGCAAGAGCGCGAAAGTGATTTTAAAGCGGGATGAAGTACAAAAGCAAAATCAAAGATTAATACAAAGGAATAAGTTTAATGCTTTGATTTTGCGTTTATATGTCCAAACAAACAAAAAGCAGTATGTTAGTAAGTAAATAAACCACTACCAAACTATTGGACAATCTTTATAAGGCAGCGCGATGACTTTAAAGTCGAAAATAAGGAAAATTATGCGGGAGCACAGGAAAACGCGTCAATTCACAGTGAAAGCTTGAATTGATATGTTAACCCTCAGAATTAATATGCCCTACTTATTGAAGGGGATTAGTTCAACATTAGGTTACTGTTTCTAGCAAGAGAGAAATTGTTTTCTATTTCATCATTAGGTTACCGTTTCTAGCAAGAGAGCAATTGTTTTCTATTTCCCTTTTTCTTTCTCCTTCGCATTCCAATAGCCAGCGACGCCGACGCACCAACCGCTACGCCGTCGGTACAGTCGGTGCCAGCATAGCTAATCTAAAACGGTTGGTCACGTACGCCAAAAGCTCGTAGGATAACGGTGATTCATCAGTAGCCAATCAAAACGTCCACGCATTTCCGCAGCTGCGTCGAAAGCTTAGAATGTTTAAAACTAGGGCAAAGGCAAGGGTTGGAAATAATAGCAAGATCACTCAAGTTGGTGACCATCGGCAAGGCAAGGCCATACAGACAAATAGTGCATACCAAGGAATATAGAATCAAACAAAGTGACAGTGAGGCAAAGACAAGGTGAAACCAAGTGAAAAGAAAAAGAATCCAGAAAAGAATAAAAAACATATAGAAGCATAAACACAGACCATCACAGGTATTGATAGTGAAAAAAAAGGAAAAAAAAATATAATTACAAAACTCCTACTATGCACCGAAACGGGTAAGTCGGCCTTAAGGCCACGATACTGCCATCTTATTCTCTTCCTCCTCTAGGGTAGTGTGATCGTAGGCAGCTAGTATACTTTTTTTTTTAATAGACACATGTGAGTTAGAAATAATAAAATTAAACATGAAACAGTGACCCTTGCCATTATTTCTTTCATTTTTTATTCCTTCCCTTTTTATCCGTATTTTAAAGTGACGTCCTAATAATGTGTTAAGGGTTGTTTAACTAACCTATTTTTCTATATCTAGTGCCTGTTACAGTGTCCGGGGAATACCCTAACTGAAACAGTATTAGATATGGAAAATAGGTTTAGTGCTATTTAATATTATTATATTATTTCGGTGTCCGGGTAATACCCTAACCGAAATGATATTCAAAGGGCATGTCGTAGAAATAAATGTTGTGTTTCCATGGTACAGTTCGCAGCATGTCAACCAGCAACCATTTCAGTGTCCGGGTAATACCTAACTGAAATGGTGTTGGTCGTACATGCGATCACTTAGTGATATTTAATATTGATTTCGGTGTCCGGGTAATACCCTAACCGGAATTATATTAAATGTACATGCCGTTGAATGTATGTTGTATCGTCAAAGTATTTTCCATGGTACAGTTGGCATCATGTCATCATACCCTAACTGAAATGGTGTTGGTCGTACATGTGTCAACTTAGTGCCATTTAATCTTATTCGACGTCCGGGTAATACCCTAGTCGAAGTAATATTAAATGCGCATGAACATGGGACCACTGTAATGTAGTTTCATGTAGAGTAGCACAGTGGTCATGATGCCATTTGTTTAGCATTTCAGTGTCCGGGTAATACCCTAACTGAAGTGTTAACAACTGCGCATCTGACCTCTCAGTGTCACTTAATATTTATTTCGGTGTCCGGGTAATACCCTAACCGAAATAATATTAAATGTACATGTCATAGTATGTGAGTATCTCCCCTTGTACAGTGTTCAAATGAGCGTCTTTAACATTAATTGTTTAATTTTGTGTCTCGTACTAATTATTGTAGTGTATATGGAAGTTGTTGTAGATAATTGTTCGCGAAATAATTATTTCCCACATATGCCTTAACTAATTTATGAATCCAGAGGTCTCGAGTTTTTCTTACAAATTTCTGTAAGTAAAGGCCCTCGATAAATTGAGATATGTGTACTCAGGCTGGAAAACTTCCTTACAGATGGCGCCCGAGCAGGGACCTCGAGAAAGATTTTTAAACTAGTTAGGCAAGCTTAGTGTAGGGATTAATTCTGTGGATTAAAGCCCCACCATATTTATTTGCGATTCAAAATATTATTTTAAGAAAAATTTAAGAAAAAAAATTGTATTGCTACCCTACAATATCGAAAATAAAAAAAAATTAGCCCATTATATTATATTATATTATAATATGATCGCATTATATTATATCATTTAATTATGTTCACATATGAAATATTAATTGGGGATTTTTTTTATTGGTGCAATATATATATGATGAAAATAAAAAAATTTATAAATAATTCAATTTTTGTCAAGGGTAACGGTAGGACTACCTCAGAGTCATCGACAGAGTCCCAGCGACAGAGTCACGACAGAATTCAGTGGAACCAAAACCACGTGGCAGAAATACATATGTATATATTTTTATTTTTTTATTATCGACAGAGCTAAACAGGGTATCAGCAGAGTCACCATAGAAAAAAAAAACCACAAGGATATTATATTAAACAGGATATCAGAAGAAAATTTTTGAGACCAGTGAAAAAAAAAATTTTTTTTTTAAACCCAGCAAGGACGGAAAAAAAATAAAAATAAACTAGTGAACAAAAAATAAAAAAAATGAAGCAAGCAAGTCGTCACTGCCGACTTTGAGTATACCCTGTACCAAGTAAAGTAACTGTATTAAATCAAACTCCTTAATATTTGCCATCAGTTCAAACTAAAATTCTCCTCACAAGCGGCAGCAACGAACGCATGCTGTCTCGCTCACACTTACTACGCAATGTCGCACTGGGCATTTCAGTACAAATTGTACATAGATATATCTTCAATATTTCTTGTCCGATTTTAGCTGATACCTTTTGGTTACATTATTGGGTGTGCCAAATAAAAATACGCTACCTTCAATATAACTCTAGTTATTCGTTTTTCCTAAATTGCGGGGCGGAAGTGGGCGTGGCAAAAATTTGAAACAAACTTGATCTGCGTAGACACTACACGGATGCTGACACCAAATTTGGTTGGTCTAGCTCTTGTAGTCTCTGAGATCCACGTGTTCATACGGACGGACGGACGGACGGACAGCCGGACAGACCGACAGACGGACAGACGGACGGACAGACGGACATGTCTCAATCGACTCGGCTATTGATGCTGATGATCAAGAATATATATACTTTATGGGGTCGGAAATGATTCCTTCTGCCTGTTACATACATTTTAGCGACTTTAATATACCCTTTTACCCTATGGGTACAGGGTATAAAAAATTTACCCAGCGAAAAAAAAAATTAATTAATATAAATAAAACAAAATAAATAAATTTCAATTGGTTATAATTATAATAAATCATCTGAAATTACAGCCAAGTCAAAACCGAGTTCACAAGGAGAAAATTCAAACTAGTTCACCGCAGAATATCAACCACAAAGGATACAAGAGCAAATTGCAACAGTCAATCTAAACAGAAATCATCAGTGCAAACATGGGAGTAAAATGGATTAGCTACAGACGCAAGACCGAAATGGAAAATTTCTTCACCGAGTTCGGTTTCAGCCTCGCCAGTTCTAGGCCAACTAGAAGCACCACAGAATGGCATCGAAGTTTCTACATGTATATCCAACGAAGACCAGAACTTAGAAGACGAAGTTATATCCAGTTTCCTAGCAACAGATTTACCAAAGTTTGAGATGCTACAAGGTATATCTCACATTGCAGAACATGTCATCACGATGAAAGACGATCGACCAATCAAGCAACGTTATTACTCAAGAAACCCAGCTCAGCAACAAATAATCAACGACACAGTGGATCAACTACTCAAAGAAGATCAGATCGAGCCCTCCAAAAGCCCACACAGCGCGCCTATTGTTCTCGTTGGAAAGAAGACAGGGGATACTCGCATGTGCATCGACTTTAGACAGCTCCACGCTCAGTCTATGCGGGATGCATACCCGCTGCCAAGAATCAATCATATCCTGGAGAGACTTAGAGATGCCAAGTATATTTCAACATTGGATCTCAAAAGTGGTTATTGGCAGATCCCTCTGGCCAAGAATAGCCGCGAATGCACCGCATTCACTGTTCCAGGACGAGGCTTATTTCACTGGAAGGTCATGCCTTTCGGCCTGCATTCCGCCTCGGCTACTTTTCAGCGAGCACTCGACAGCGTAATCGGACCCGAGATGGAACCTCACGCCTTCGCCTATCTCGACGATATAATCGTCATAGGGCGAACTCTGGAAGAACATATGGCCCACCTTCAAGAAGTCTTTCGACGTCTAAGAGCAGCCAACTTAAGAATCAACCAAGCGAAGTGCAAGTTCTTTAGACGACGTCTTCAGTTCCTTGGACATGTCATCAGCGAGCATGGTATACATACGGATCCCGAGAAGATAGCAGCAGTAAAAGAATTATCACCGCCCACCAATGTGCGCCAACTTCGCCGATGTCTAGGCATCGCCTCATGGTACCGCAGATTTGTCTCAGACTTCGCCAATGTGGTCCAACCGATGACTTCACTACTCAAGAAGAACACCAAATGGCACTGGGATACAAAACAGCAACAAGCATTCGAAGAACTAAAAACCAGGTTAACCTCAGCACCCGTCTTGGCTTGTCCCGATTTTCGGGAAAAATTCTCGTTACAAACAGACGCCAGCGCCTATGGACTCGGAGCGGTCCTCACTCAACAATTGGATGGAACAGAACGAGTAATCGTTTATGCTAGCAGAAGATTACTAGCCGAAGAAAATTACTCTGCCACGGAAAAGGAATGCCTTGCCATAGTTTGCGCAATCAGGAAAATGCGCGGATACTTAGAAGGATATCGCTTCGATGTGGTGACAGACCATCTAGCATTGAAATGGTTGAACTCCATCGACAATCCTACTGGACAAATTGCCCGTTGGGGACTGGAGTTACAGCAGTTCGAGTTTGACATTCACTATCGCCGAGGAAAATTAAACGTTGTTGCCGATGCCCTCTCCCGACAGCCTCTAGCAGTACTACAAATAGCACAGGATACTACGCCTCAATGCAACTGGTGGACGACGCTGAAGAACCAATTGGAAAAACACCCCGAACAGATGCCAGACTATTTGTACGAAGGAAATCAAATTTATCGCAGGATGAATCATCACCCAGATGACGAAGACCCAATACCTTGGAAACTTTGTGTGGCCAAAGACTATAGGAAACGAGTTCTACGCGAGTGCCAAGACGACCCTACAGCAGGCCATCTAGGAATACGGAAGACGACCCTACGGGTAGCTCAACGCTACTATTGGCCTGGTTATTTTCGAGATGTTAATCATCATGTGAGGAACTGCCTCCCATGCCAGAAGAACAAGGTGGAACAAAATAAGCCGGCCGGAAAAATGCTTACGAGGCAAGTAAAAGAACCTTTTAACCTCGTCTCAGCAGACTTTGTAGGTCCACTTCCCCGATCGAAGCAAGGCCACCCGATGTTACTAGTCTTCTTGGATAACTATAGCAGATGGATCGAGCTAGTGCCACTCCGAAAAGCCACCGCAGCGACGCTACAGAAAGCATTTCGGGTAGTGTGATCGTAGGCAGCTAGTATACATTTTTTTTAAATAGACACATGTGAGTTAGAAATAATAAAATTAAACATGAAACAGTGACCCTTGCCATTATTTCTTTCATTTTTTATTCCTTCCCTTTTTATCCGTATTTTAAAGTGACGTCCTAATAATGTGTTAAGGGTTGTTTAACTAACCTATTTTTTCTATATCTAGTGCCTGTTACAGTGTCCGGGGAATACCCTAACTGAAACAGTATTAGATATGGAAAATAGGTTTAGTGCTATTTAATATTTATTTCGGTGTCCGGGTAATACCCTAACCGAAATGATATTCAAAGGGCATGTCGTAGAAATAAATGTTGTGTTTCCATGGTACAGTTGGCAGCATGTCAACCAGTAACCATTTCAGTGTCCGGGTAATACCCTAACTGAAATGGTGTTGGTCGTACATGCGCCGACTTAGTGCCATTTAATATTATTAGAATTACAACAAACAGCGCCAAACACAACACGCCAGAATTCAACGGAACGCGCAAACCGCACAGCACCGAACCGCCCGCTGATAAGGTCAATCATGCGACTTCCTCGAGTTCGCGACTTGGCAAAGTTTATGAATGACGACAAAGAAGTGCCTTGGGATAGACGATTCTCCCGTTACCATGGGAATATCACACCCCCTCATCCGAGTTTTAATGACGACCACGAGTTAGGCTCACTCCTTATCAGCAGCCCCGACTCACCCCTTGGCACACTTCCCAGTCCGCCTTGCGAGAGCCCTCCTGTAAACTTCCACGTGGACGAAGAAACAGGAGAAGAAATGTACCTACTAATGCCTAGCCGTTCGTGTAGTACCGAGACCCACGATCATCCATACGACCCAGTGGATTCAGAGAGCTCCACTACACCCCCTTACCATGGCGTCTTTGAACGTTCCCGGAGTTATACATATTTTAAGGATATTTCTATGGATGTTTCTGCTGGAATACAAGAAGACGACACCACGGATAATGTTGCACCAACGGCCAACAACCAGCCACCAAGACACCTCACATCCTCACAAAAGGATGTCCTGAAGGAAGAGCCCACCGACGTAACCGCCCCCACCGAATGACGAGTGATGACGCCAAACAGAAGAATACCCTGGAAACTAAACCAAGTTTCGATACGAAGAAAATGGCCTAGTTTATCGAGTCCACATCACAACTACCGAGAGAATTACCCTTTCTTTTGCCTCCGCGAAGTAAGAAGGGAGTGTGACGAATCACAAATTTTGTTACTTTCTTATATTAATATAAATAGCATTAAGCTAACCCTCAGAATTAATATGCCCTATTTATTGAGGGGGATTAGTTCATCAATAGGTTACCGTTTAACAAGAGCATTGAATCATCACCCAGATGACGAAAATGATCGAAGCAAGGTCACACGATGTAACTAGTCTTCTTCGATAACTACAGCAGATGGATCGAACTAGTTCCACTCCGGAAAGCAACAGCAGCCACGTTACAGAAAGCATTTCGGGAAAGATTCATCGGACGATTTGGAGCCCCACACTCATTAGTGTGTTACAACGGAACTCAGTTTACCATCAAGGACTTTAAAGCATTCTGCGAAAATTCAGGAATAGTACTACAACATACTGCACCGTACACCCCACGCCAGAATACAACGGAACGCGCGAACCACAAAGTCAAGACTATCATAGCCCAATATCTCAAATCCGGTCAATCTACGTGGGACCAGTTACTACCGGAAATTACATTGGCCATAAACTCGAGTATATCAGACACTACAGAATACAGCCCGGCCTTTCTTGTACTTGTCAAAGAACCAAGCCTCCCTGGATCGTTATACGATGCCGTAACTCCTGGGACAGGATCTACACCTTGGTCACCAGAAAGCAGAATCAAACGAATGGCCGACGTTTATAAACTAGCACAAGGAAACATTCAGAAAGCATCTCAGGATCAGAGCCGCTCCTACAATTTTAGACCCACCATCGTGTCACTCGTCGTATTACGAAGACATCATCTATCCAAAGCTGCTGAACGATTTGCTGCCAAGTTGGCACCGAAGTTTAAAGGTCCCTTCAAGGTAAAATTCTTTATTTCCAGGTACATCGTCCGACTCCAAGATGCACACGGAAGATACTGCTGCACTGCGAGTATGAGCGATCTGAAGCCATATAAACAAGAGAATCCGAGCCACAAGAATCCCAGCCGAGAAGAAATCTTAGAAGACACAGAAGACAACCGCAGAGCCGAACCTTGCGAAGAGACTTCACAGGGGCCACTTGTTGGAGATTTCGATCTCCCAACGTCCCTGCCCTCTTACGTATCGTTCATCTTAGTCATCTTAGTAGTAATTAGTTATCTTAGAAGTATTTAGTTATCTTAGTAATAATATTAATTTTTAAGTTCATCACACGTTTGTAAATCACACTATTATGCAGCAAATGCAGGTAGTTTGTAGCTCGTTTCTTTCAACATCAGGCATAAGAACTAATTCCCTTCGTTAAAATGTTATCCACCAGATCTGTCTTGACCGGGCTAACTCCCCTAATAGAGTCCATCACCGCGGATCTCGAAGAAATAGCCGCATCTAGATTCTCGTACCTCACCAGAGTCTCACCATCGACAGAGACACCCAGGCCTACCATCGAAGAGACTACCGCAGCACCCGCACTGGAGAGCCAGCCTAGGACCCATCAAGAAGCACCGCCAGAAACCCAACGTCGAATGAATGTAAGCATCGAGGTCGACAATACGGACGGGGAACGTAGCCGATCCTGGCGAGATCCTCGTAACCAAGCAGCCTTCCTGAAGTCGCTGCATGGCATACTCTATCCCGACTCCCAGTCAGTTGACGACCAACGGATTCCGCCTACTCAAACCGAGCCTGTACATGGACAATTGATCGACAGGGAAGAATCAAACGTGGAAAGATGTTTCCGTTTGACTGACGCACCGGACCGCCCGGTGATAAGGTCAATCATGCGACTTTCTCGAGTTCACGACTTGGCAAAGTTTATGGACAACACAGACGAGCCCATGAATGACGACAGAAGAGAAGTGCCTTGGGATGCACGATTCTCCCGTTACCGTGGGAATATCACACCCCTTCGTCCGAGTTTTAGTGACGACCACGAGTTAAGCTCGTCATCAGCAGTCCCAAGTCACCCCTTGGCACACTTCCCAGTCCGCCTTGCGAGAGCCCCCCTGTAAACTTCCACGTGGACGAACAAACAGGAGAGAAAATGTACCTATTAATGCCTAGCCCTTCGTGGAGTACCGAGACCCACGATCATCTTTACGACCCAGTGGGTTCAGAGAGCTCCACTACACCCCCTTACCATGGCGTCTTTGAATGTTCCCGGAGTTATCCATATTTTGAGGATATCTCTATGGATGCTTCTGCTGGAATACAAGAAGGCGACACCACGGATAATGTTGCACCAACGGCCAACAACGAGCCACCAAGACACCTCACATCCTCACAAAAGGATGTCCCGAAAGAAGAGCCCACCGACGTAACCGCCCCCACCAAATGGCGATCGATGACGCCAAACAGAAGAATACCCTGGAAACTAAAGTAGAGAATCCAGACACGGCCCGACCGTAACAAACCTTGCAAGTTCCGATACGAAGAAAGTGGGCCTAGTTTATCGAGTCCACATCACAACTACCGGAAGAATAACCCTTTGTTTTGCCTCCGCGAAGTAAGGTGGGTATGACGAATCACAAATTTTCTTATTTTTATATATTAATATAAATAGCATTAAGTTAACCCTCAGAATTAATATGCCCTACTTATTAAGGGGAATAGTTCAACATTAGGTTACTGTTTCTAGCAAGAGTGTAATTGTTTTCTATTTCATCATTAGGTTACCGTTTCTAGCAAGGGAGCAATTAATTTCTATTTCCCTTTTTCTTTCTCCTTCGCATTCCAATAGCCAGCGACGCCGACGCACCAACCGCTACGCCGTCGGTACAGTCGGTGCCAGCATAGCTAAGCTAAAACGGTTGGTCACGTACGCCAAAAGCTCGTAGGATAACGGTGATTCATCAGTAGCCAATCAAAACGTCCACGCATTTCCGCAGCTGCGTCGAAAGCTTACAACGGGATTTTCATAAGAATATTAGAAACATAAGCAAGCTGAAAAATTTGCACAAAGTAACGGTAGAACTATTTTAAAGTCATAGACAGACTCTCAGCGACAGAGTCACGACAGAATACAGTAGAACCAAAACCACGTGGAATTATTTTTTTTTACAAGCGACAGAGCCACTGCAGCAGAGTCACTATAGAACAAAATATACATACATATAACAGAGTCTAAGTAAAAGAGGAGAAAGGCAGGAATGATAAAGTATAGGAGATTAGAAAAAAAAAAAATTATCGTCGTTCGTTTTCTATCACACTTTACTCCTATGAGAAGGGGTAGGAGGGAGTTTCGTTGGTTCTCTTTGGTCGACGTAGCCGCAACGGGATCTTTTGGATGCTCACTCCTATGAATCGGCCAGCAGAGCATAGGCTTTGGCGGTAAAATCATGGTACCAATGCATACTAAGAGTAACTGTCCAACCGTCAGGGAGTCAACATCGATCCGTCGAGGAGTCAACATCAAACCTTCAAGGAGTCAACATCCAGCCGCCAAGGACTACAGCCGTCTAAATTCTAAGGATAACAAAGGATAACAGGACTCTAAGTTACCAGCATACCAAGGACCCAGCCAGTGAATATCCTTTTTCAAGGACAACAGTAGTCAAGATTTACGAGCATACCAAGGAATCAACAGTGAACATCCTGTTCAAAGGATAGCAACAGCCTAAGTTACAAGGATATAAACGGAGCCTACACTAAGCAATTAAGAATACAACGAAGAAACAAAAATCCACAACCAGAGAAACAACGTCAACCACAAGGATATTATATTAAACAGGATATCAGAAAAAAATTTTTGAGACCAGTGAAAAAAAAAATTTTTTTTTAAACCCAGCAAGGACGGAAAAAAAAATAAAAATAAACTAGTGAACAAAAAATAAAAAAAAAAAAATTTACCCAGCGAAAAAAAAAAATTAATTAATATAAATAAAACAAAATAAATAAATTTCAATTGGTTATAATTATAATAAATCATCTGAAATTACAGCCAAGTCAAAACCGAGTTCACAAGGAGAAAATTCAAACTAGTTCACCGCAGAATATCAACCACAAAGGATACAAGAGCAAATTGCAACAGTCAATCTAAACAGAAATCATCAGTGCAAACATGGGAGTAAAATGGATTAGCTACAGACGCAAGACCGAAATGGAAAATTTCTTCACCGAGTTCGGTTTACCTTCAGGTGGAACTGTAGAGGAGTTGCGCAGTCGATTCGCTAACTTCGCATCTCGGGAGGATCATCTACCAGAAGTACTCGCCCGCTTAACCGGACTGGCAACTCAATATGGACAAGCAGCCACCAACGATCGCACACTAGATGTGAAGCCACGCTCACGATCTACCTCCCCTGCCCGGCTGATCGACGAACACCCAAAGGATACAGATGTAGATGCAGCCCGCAATCATCTAATTCCGACACTGCCACTGGTGTCCAATACTTCTTCGACTGGAAATGTCCAATTTTCGCAAGAAATGCCAAGACGAGCAACATCAGGAATCACAGACAATGCAGGATATGCCGCCATCGCCGAGAAGGTGTCCAAGTGGGGCGTGTCCTTCGATGGTTCTACAGATCCACTGTACTTCTTGGAGAAAATAGAAACCCCAGCTGCTACTTACAGGATTAACCTGGAATCACTACCACGGATGATGTCCCTTTTATTCTCAGGGAAAGCGGAGGGATGGTGGCAGACTTGCGATTTATTGGAGGCCAACTGGACAACATTAAAGCATGGATTCTTAGACTTTTTTCTACCGCCAAGATATTTTGAACGACTTGAGGATGCCATCCGTACCCGATGCCAAAGGGCTGGAGAACCATTCAAGCAATACTTAGTCTAGCTGCGCCTAATGATGAAAAGGGCCAACTACTCTTCGGACCAAGAACTAGAGAGAATATACGACAACCTGCACCTGGAGTATCAGCTATATAAAAGACGCATCGATTTTAAGGATCTAGCAGAGCTGACTAGGCTGGTTGTGAACTTTGAAATTATTCAAAGTGAGAACAACTATTCTCATCCCGAGACTGGATTTAGACGTCCACCAATCGCCGTTTTCCCAATGTCAACTAGTTCATACACCGGAGGAAACAGATTCCACAATCCGGAGATGTTGCAAACTACAAGGAAAACTAACACGCTGGTGAATGATAACATGATTCCAAAGGTCTACCAATTATCTGACGTCCCCATTGAGCCCCCATCGAGCTTGCCGCCGATGCAGTGAGACTGGCCACTTCGCCAGGAATCGTACCAAACCCCGTGTAATCTTCTGCTGGGAGTGTGGTCAACGAGGTCGGCGTACGATCGAATGCTGTCGACAATCGGGAAACGACGGGCGCCTTCGTTTGAACGGGGATCAGACGAAAGTCGCGCTCAACCAACCCCAACTCTAGATATCCTCAGATTCGAAAAGGGTCGCATCATAGCGCGTATAAGCGTTAATCATACCCTAGTGGATGCGACAATCGATACAGGCGCCACCAGAAGCTTCATCAGTAAACACTTAGCTCAGTAACTGGGATCCGCCGATGACTGGAGAGATGTACGAACCGTGATTCACCTGGCCGACAGTTCACAGAAGGAAGTTACACGAGCCCTACGCCTAGAAGTGGCTTTAGGAGTCAAGCCTGTACCCCTAACTCTACTTGTATTACCAAATATCATGGATCAGTTGATCCAGTTCATCTTAGGAACAGATTTCCTAAAAGGGATTGGAGCTACCATTCACTGTGGAGAAAATTATATACAACTCAAGTCACCAACAGTGCATTGGAAGGAACCTATCTCTCATTCGATCATCGTCAACACTCCTGAGGAAAGTTCTACGAAGCTCATAGCCGGACATCCCATTCAGACACAGAAGAACAACCCTCAAGCATCCTCACCGAAGTTACCCAAGCACAGCCACAGCCCTTACGTCCAAGTCTTACCCTCACCACAAGAAGATGCAATCAGGAAAAACCCTTTCAGAAGCCCCACCGAGAAACAAATGCAACGAGAACAAGCCCCAGCCTCGCCAGTTCTAGGCCAACTAGAAGCACCACAGAATGGCATCGAAGTTTCTACATGTATATCCAACGAAGACCAGAACTCAGAAGACGAAGTTATATCCAGTTTCCTAGCAACAGATTTACCAAAGTTTGAGATGCTACAAGGTATATCTCACATTGCAGAACATGTCATCACGATGAAAGACGATCGACCAATCAAGCAACGTTATTACTCAAGAAACCCAGCTCAGCAACAAATAATCAACGACACAGTGGATCAACTACTCAAAGAAGATCAGATCGAGCCCTCCAAAAGCCCACACAGCGCGCCTATTGTTCTCGTTGGAAAGAAGACAGGGGATACTCGCATGTGCATCGACTTTAGACAGCTCAACGCTCAGTCTATACGGGATGCATACCCGCTGCCAAGAATCAATCATATCCTGGAGAGACTTAGAGATGCCAAGTATATTTCAACCTTGGATCTCAAAAGTGGTTATTGGCAGATCCCTCTGGCCAAGAATAGCCGCGAATGCACCGCATTCACTGTTCCAGGACGAGGCTTATTTCACTGGAAGGTCATGCCTTTCGGCCTGCATTCCGCCTCGGCTACTTTTCAGCGAGCACTCGACAGCGTAATCGGACCCGAGATGGAACCTCACGCCTTCGCCTATCTCGACGATATAATCGTCATAGGGCGAACTCTGGAAGAACATATGGCCCACCTTCAAGAAGTCTTTCGACGTCTAAGAGCAGCCAACTTAAGAATCAACCAAGCGAAGTGCAAGTTCTTTAGACGACGTCTTCAGTTCCTTGGACATGTCATCAGCGAGCATGGTATACATACGGATCCCGAGAAGATAGCAGCAGTAAAAGAATTATCACCGCCCACCAATGTGCGTCAACTTCGCCGATGTCTAGGCATCGCCTCATGGTACCGCAGATTTGTCTCAGACTTCGCCAATGTGGTCCAACCGATGACTTCACTACTCAAGAAGAACACCAAATGGCACTGGGATACAAAACAGCAACAAGCATTCGAAGAACTAAAAACCAGGTTAACCTCAGCACCCGTCTTGGCTTGTCCCGATTTTCGGGAAAAATTCTCGTTACAAACAGACGCCAGCGCCTATGGACTCGGAGCGGTCCTCACTCAACGATTGGAAGGAGCAGAACGAGTCATCGCTTATGCTAGCAGAAGATTACTACCAGCCGAAGAAAATTACTCTGCCACGGAAAAGGAATGCCTTGCCATAGTTTGGGCAATCAGGAAAATGCGCGGATACTTAGAAGGATATCGCTTCGATGTGGTAACAGACCATCTAGCATTGAAATGGTTGAACTCCATCGACAATCCTACTGGACGAATTGCCCGTTGGGCACTGGAGTTACAGCAGTTCGAGTTTGACATTCACTATCGCCGAGGAAAATTAAACGTTGTTGCCGATGCCCTCTCCCGACAGCCTCTAGCAGTACTACAAATAGCACAGGATACTACGCCTCAATGCAACTGGTGGACGATGCTGAAGAACCAATTGGAAAAACACCCCGAACAGATGCCAGACTATTTGTACGAAGGAAATCAAATTTATCGCAGGATGAATCATCACCCAGATGACGAAGACCCAATACCTTGGAAACTTTGCGTGGCCAAAGACTATAGGAAACGAGTTCTACGCGAGTGCCATGACGACCCTACAGCAGGCCATCTAGGAATACGGAAGACGACTCTACGGGTAGCTCAACGCTACTATTGGCCTGGTTATTTTCGAGATGTTAATCATCATGTGAGGAACTGCCTCCCATGCCAGAAGTACAAGGTGGAACAAAATAAGCCGGCCGGAAAAATGCTTACGAGGCAAGTAAAAGAACCTTTTAACCTCGTCTCAGCAGACTTTGTAGGTCCACTTCCACGATCGAAGCAAGGCCACACGATGTTACTAGTCTTCTTGGATAACTATAGCAGATGGATCGAACTAGTGCCACTCCGAAAAGCCACAGCAGCGACGCTACAGAAAGCATTTCGGGAAAGAATTATCGGACGATTCGGAGCCCCACACTCATTAGTATGTGACAACGGAACTCAGTTTACTAGCAAGGACTTCAAAGCATTCTGCGAAAATTCCGGAATAGAATTACAATATACTGCGCCCTACACTCCACGCCAAAATCCAACGGAACGTGCAAACCGCACCGTCAAGACTATCATAGCTCAATATCTCGAATCAGGTCAGTCTACGTGGGACCAGCTACTACCGGAAATTACATTGGCCATCAACTCAAGCATATCAGACACGACAGGATACAGCCCAGCATTTCTCGTGCTTGGCAAAGAACCGCGCCTACCAGGTGCCCTATATGACGCCGTCACTCCTGGAACAGGATCTACACCTTGGTCCCCAGAAAGCCGAATCAAACGAATGGTCGACGTTCATAAACTAGCGTCTCAGGATCAGAGCCGCTACTACAATCTTAGACACAGAGCTTGGCGACCCACCATCGGGTCACTCGTCCTGCTACGAAGACATCACCTATCCAAAGCCTCCGAGGGATTTGCTGCCAAGTTGGCACCGAAGTTCGAAGGCCCTTTCAAGGTAAAATTCTTTATTTCCAGGAACATCGTCCGACTCCAGGATGCTCACGGAAGGTCCTGTCGCACAGCCAGTTTCAGCGATCAAAAGCCATATCAACAAGTGAATCCAAGCCAAGAAGAAATCCTAGAAGACACAGAAGACAACCACAGAGCCGAGCCTTGCGAAGAGATTTCACAGGGGCCACTTGTTGGAGATTTCGATCTCCCAACGTCCCTGCCCTGCTAAAGGGGGATCTCTGTTCGTAAGACCAAACGGCAGACCACTACGTATATCTTACCTTAGTTATCTTAGTTATAATATTAGTTTTTAAGTTTATCACACATTTGTAAATCACACTATTAGGCATTCAAAGTTAGGTAGTTTGCAGTTCGTTCCTTTCAAAATCAGGCATATGAACTAATTCCCTTCATTAGAATGTTACCCTTTATATCAGTCCTTTCGGGGCTAACCTCTTCCTTGGAAGACATCGATGCCAATTTTGGAGAAATCACAATCTCGATCAACATTCCCCAGCGAAGATGTACCAACGCTAGACATATCAAGGAAATCCACGAATCCGAAGCAAGCAACGGTAGAAGGTCCACCGAATGACGATTCAGAGCAGGAAGATACCTTGGAAACTAAAGTACAGAAGCCAGACACGTTCCTACCGTAACCAACCTTACCAGTTCTGATACGAAGAAAACGGCCTAGCCTACCAAGTCTACATCTCAACTACCGGGAGAATAACCATCTCTTTTGCCTCCGTGAAGTAAGGAGGGAGTGTGACGAATCACAAATTTTGGTATTTCTTTATATATTAATATATATAGCATTAAGCTAACCCTCAGAATTGATATGCCCTAATTACTAAAGGGGATTAGTTCAACATTAGGTTACAGTTTCTAGCAAGAGAGAGAGCAATTGTTTTCTATTTCGTCATTAGGTTACAGTTTCTAACAAGAGAGCAATTATTTTCTATTTCTTTTGTTTCTCTCTCCTTCGCATTGCAATAGCCAACGACGCCGACGCACCAACCGCCGCGCCGTCGGTACAGTCGGTGTCAGTATAGCTAAGCTAAGATGTTTGGTCACGTACAAAACGCGCCACGCATTTCCGCAGCTGCGTCGAAAATCAATTAGTTTCTGGCCGCCGGAGAGATAACAAGTGACATTTAGCATCAAGATAAAAATCAAACAGTGAAAAACAAGAACTAATTTAGTGAATATATAGAAGTCAAACAGGCAGAACAGTGGTACTAAAACAAAGACAGTGCAAATAAAAATCCAAGAAAAAAAATATAAAACACGGAAAAGCAGAACAGTGGTACTAAAACAAAGACAGTGCAAATAAAAATCCAAGGAAAAGAAAACAAAATATAAAACAAGGAAAAGTAACGCATTTATCAACATTAAAGTTGTACAATTTATATTCGGGTGAGTCGGCCTTGAGGCCACGTTACTAACCCTTTATCCCTGTTATTTTTATAGGACAGTGTGATGTTAGGTAGATTACGCAGTAAAAAAAAATGAGAATACAAGAATTAGAAATAAAGATTATAATTGAACATTGACCCTTGCCTTTTCTATTTTCTTCTTGCCCCTATACTTTCTCCTTTATCTTTATTTGCATGAAATGTCCTAATAATGTGTTAAGTGCTGTCTGATTAACTTATGTTGTGTTTCCATGGTACAGTTGGCAGTATGTCGACCAACAACCATTTTAGTGTCCGGGTAATACCCTAACTGAAATGGTGTTGGTTGTACATACGCCGACTTAGTGCCATTTAATATTATTCGACATCCGGATAATACCCTAGTCGAAGCAATATTAAATGCGCATGAACATAGAACCACTGTAGTGTAGTTTAGTGTGTAGCGAATACAGTGGTTGTGATGTCATTTGGCTAGTATTTCAGTGTCCGGGTAATACCCTAACTGTAATATTACCAAATGTACATCTAACCACTTAGTGTCATTTAATATTGATTTCGGTGTCCGGGTAATACCCTAACCGAAATCGTATTAAATGTACATGCCGTTGAATGTATGTTGTATTGTCAATGTGTGTTCCATGGTACAGTTGGCAGCATGTCTACCAGCAACCATTTCAGTGTCCGGGTAATACCTTAACTGAAATGGTGTTGGTAGACATGCTGCCAACTGTACCATGGAACACACATTGACAATACAACATACATTCAACGGCATGTACATTTAATACGATTTCGGTTAGGTTATTACGCGGACACCGAAATCAATATTAAATGACACTAAGTGGTTAGATGTAGTGCCATTTAATATTATTCGACGTCCGGGTAATACCCTAGTCGAAGCAATATTAAATGCGCATGAACATGGAACCACTGTAATGTAGTTTTCATGGAGAATAATACAGTGGTCATGATGCCATTTGTTTAGCATTTCAGTGTCCGGGTAATACCCTAACTGAAATGTTAACAACTGCGCATCTGACTGCTTAGTGTCATGTAATATTTATTTCGGTGTCCGGGTAATACCCTAACCGAAATGATATTAAATGTACATGCCATAGTATGTGTGTATCTTCCCCTTTGTACAGTGTCCATCCCAAATGAGCGTCCTTAACCTTAATTGTTTAACTTTGTGTCTTTTGTTATGTCAAATAAATAATTATTCCCCACATTTGTCTATTTTAATTTAAAGTCCAGAGGTCTCGAGATTTACTTATAAATTTTCTGTAAGTAAAGGCCCTGGATAGAGTGAGATTTGTACCCAGGCTGAAAAACTTCCTTACAGTGAGTATCTCCCCTTTTACAGTGTTCACCACAAATGACCGTCTGTAACATTAATTGTTTAATTTTGTGTCTCGTACTAATTATTGTAGTTTATATGGATTTTGTTGTAGATAATTGGTCGTCTCTTTGTCATGTCTAATAAAAAATTATTTCCCACATATGCCTCAACTACTTTAGGAATCCAGAGGTCTCGAGTTTTTCTTACAAATTTTCTGTAAGTAAAGGCCCTGGATAGATTGAGATGTGTACCCAGGCTGGAAAACTTCCTTACAAGTTTGAGAAGCATTGGTGTTTATATTCCGTTTCGTTTGTTTAGTGTTAACCCGCCAAACTCAACATTTCTTTTTACTTATTTTTATATTACAGTTTGATTTGCACTGTAACAAATAGAAATTGTATGCCTGCAACTATTTTGACTTTTATATATATATATGTTTTTGTTGTGCCAGTTGCAACAATCCTACGCTACGACATTTAATTTTCCTTTGCTATATGTTATTTCAAAGTCATATTGCTGCAACTCCAACGCCTATCATGCGATCTGTCCCTGTTGGACTTGCGATGCTGTTCAGCCATTTCAGTGCCATGTGATCAGTAATGACCTTGAAATGATATCCTTCTAAGTATGGCTTCAACTTCCTTATAGCCCATACTATTGCTAGACATTCTTTTTCTGTTGCTGAATAATTTTGTTCCGCTGGATTCAGCGTTCTGCTGGCCTATGATATGACTCTCTCGCCTTCCTCTGTATCTTGCGTCAGAATTGCCCCTATGCCGTAGTTGCTAGCTTCAGTTTGTAATACAAACCTTTTTTGCAAAATCTGGGCATGTCAACACTGGATCTGCCACTAATTTTTGCTTTACCATGTCAAACGCATCCTGATGTTTTTCTTCCCACACTACCGTTGCGAAACTTGGCACGAACCGTCTGTACCAAGATGCTACTTTTAGGTATTGGCGTAATTCTTTTGTGTTCTTTGGCGGTTTTAATTCAGCTATTGCTGGCACTTTATCTGGATCTGTTAGCTGGATCTTAGCTCTTTTCTGAAGAATTGTCATTTTTCTGCATTTATCCTTAAATTTGCTGCCTTTAGTCTGCGGAAAACTTCCTTTAAATGAGTTTTGTGTTCTTCTACTGTTCGGCTGACCACCTTATATCATCCTGATACGCGAACGCTTGTGTTATCATTTCTGGTCCTATGACCATATCTAAAGCTCGTTGGAATGTTGCAGATGCTGAGTGCAAACCGAATGGCATCACTTTCCATTGATATAATCCCTTTCCTGGAACTGTGAAAGCTGTCATCTTTCTGCTGTTCATTTCCAGCGGAATCTGCCAATATCCACCTTTTAAATCTAAACTGCTTATGAATTTTGCTTCGCGCACTTGATCTAAAATATAGTCCATTCTTGGCATTGGATATGCGTCTTTTATAGATTTTGCATTTATCTGCCTGAAGTCAACACATAGCCTCTATTTTCCAGTTTGTTTCTATTTCACCATTACTATTGGTGATCTGTAAGGACTATTTGATCGCTCTATGTATTCCATTGCCATCAATTCTTCAACTTTTTCTTTTATTATACCTTGCATCTTTGGATAATACCTTTGTTTTATTGGCTTATCGTCACCCATAATGATTGTGTGCATGCCAATTTTAGACGTGACATTTATTTTGGTCAATTCGGCCAGTTCTTCGCACATGAAGTCACTGACTTCTATCTCTGGTGCATCCGACGCTGTTGCTGTCGAAATCCTTTCTATCAGGCTCCCTTTAATTCTGCACATTGCCGGAATTTCAATTCGGTGCATTTTCTTTAGTCTATTTCTTTGATTGCTCCGTCTGCCAACTTCACTTGTTTTTTTGATTTTGTTAGCTGATCTTTTCTAGCTGCTTGTGGCCCCTGAATCTACCGTGGCCAGCATTCTAACGCCCCCTATCCTAATTTCTGCTGATATTTGGCTTTCTTCTTCCATCAGCTTTCCGATTAGGTTCGCGAAGCTGTTGTTGCCGGCTCCTGCTCGCTCCTTGCAGTCAGGAACCGATTTGCGTTTCCCGCTGGCATGCAACAATTCATCAAACGCTATCCGATTTTCCCGCAATTCCAACAGAACTCTAATCTTCTGTTGCTGCACTCTTTAGCCCAATGACCTGCACCTCCGCATCTTATGCATGCCTGAGACAGATTCTGGACCCATCCTGTTGGAATTTTCGTAAAATTCCGCCTGGAGTTGGTGGCTCTTCATCTAAGCAGCGTCTGCAGACGGTGTTATGCCTATTATCTTGCACAACTGGTCGTCTTTGAACCAAAACGGGTAAGTCGGCCTTAAGGCCACGATACTGCCACCTTATTCTCTTCCTCCTTTAGGGTAGTGTGATCGTAGGCAGCTAGTATACATTTTTTTTTAATAGACACATGTGAGTTAGAAATAATAAAATTAAACATGAAACAGTGACCCTTGCCATTATTTCTTTCATTTTTTACTCCTTCCCTTTTTATCCGTATTTTATTGTGACGTTCTAATAATGTGTTAAGTGTTGTTTAAATAACCTATTTTTTCCATATCTAGTGCCTGTTACAGTGTCCGGGGAATACCCTAACTGAAACAGTAGATATGGAAAATAGGTTTAGTGCTATTAAATATTTGTTTCGGTGTCCGGGTAATACCCTAACCGAAATGATATTAAAAGGGCATGTCGTAGAAATAAATGTTGTGTTTCCATGGTACAGTTGGCAGCATGTCAACCAGCAACCATTTCAGTGTCCGGGTAATACCCTAACTGAAATGGTGTTGGTCGTACATGCGCCGACTTAGTGCCATTTAATATTATTCGACATCCGGGTAATACCCTAGTCGAAGTAATATTAAATGCGCATGAACATGGAACCACTGTAATGTAGTTTAATGTAAAGTAGCATAGTGGTCATGAAGCCATTTGTTTAGCATTTCAGTGTCCGGATCTGGATCAACGCAATCTCCTCCGAGACCCTTAAAGCTACAGAGCTGAAATTTTGCACCTAGGCTTCTTTTTGCTGCAGGCATTGTATTTCGATCGGATGACTATATCATATAGCTCCCATAGGAACGATCGGTCGTGAATAAGCTTTAACCTTAATAACTTTGTTGTTTTCCAACGAAATATTACAAAAGCCGGTATTTGTGAGTTTTATATACTTCTTAACATATCCACTAAGTTTTATCAAAAGCGGTTGACTATATCATATAGCTCCCATAGGAACAATCTGTCATGAATATGGATTTCGAGCAATAACTTGGTTGCTTTAAAAGCGATTATCACTAAGTTTGGTATTTATGAGTTTTTAATACTTTCTAACATATCTGTTTTATTAGAATCGGGGCACTATATAATATAGCTCCCATAGGAACGATCGGCCAAATAATTGGTTTTAGATGAAAATCTTGGTTATTTTAACAGCGATTCACTCGAAATTTGGTATACGTAAGTTTGGTATATATAAAAATGTGTCTGTTGAGTTTTAACAGAATCGGCCGACTATATGATATAGCACCTATAGGAACAATCGGACCAAAAAAAAAAATTCTTTTTTTAGGAGCCACGTGCATGATTAGTTATATATTCTTTCTTATAATTCTGGTAATTTATATGTAATTGAAACGAACAGTTTGCAAAGGTATCCGAACTTCGGCGTGGCCGAAGTTAGCCCATCCTTCTAGTTTAATATTTATTTCGGTGTCCAGGTAATACCCGTAAATGTACATGCCATTGTATATATGTTGTGTATCTCTCCCTTTGTACAATGTTGACCCCAAATAAGCGTCTCCAATCGTTTAATTTCGTGTCTCGTAGTAATTATTGTGTATATTGAAGTTGTTGTAGGGAACTGGTCACCTCTTTGCCGCGTCAAGTAAATAATTCTTTCCGACATATGCCTCAACTAGTTTAAAAATCCAGGTCTCGAGTTTTATTTACAAATTTTCTGTAATTAAAGGCCCTGGATAGATTGAAATGTGTACCCAGGCCAGAAAACTTTCTTACAGATGGCGCCCGAGCAGGGACCTCGAGCAAGATTTTTAAATTAGTTAGGCAAGCTTAGTGTAGGGATTAATTTTGTGGATTAAAGTCTCATCATATTTATTTGCCAGCAACGTAGGAACTATTTTCCTGAATTAACTAGGCACCAACATCTAACTCCCATACACATTCAAAATATTATTTGAAAAAAAAATTTGATATAATATGATCGCATTATATTATATCATTTAATTATATTCACATATGAAATATTAATTGGGAATTTTTTTTTATTGGAGCAATACGATGAAAAATAAAAATTTATAATTAATTCAATTTTTTGCTAAGGGTAACGGTAGGACTATCTTAGAGTCATCGACAGAGTCCCAGCGACAGAGTCACGACAGAATTCAGTGGAACCAAAACCATGTGGCAAAAATACATGTGTCTAATTTTTTTTTTATAATCGACAGAGCTAAACAGGGAATCAGCAGAGTCAACATTAAAAAAAAGGAAATAATATATATACGTTATTGGATTTTTTTTTATAAGAAAAAAAGAGACAAGCAAGCATAGAAAATTTAACGGGCAAGCCGTAGAACTTGTAAAAAAGAACAATCGACAGAGTCCCTGCGACAGAGTCCCGACAGATTTCAGTAGAACCAAAACCACATGGAACTATATTTTTTTTTATCGACAGAGCTAAACAGGGTATCAGCAGAGTCACCATAGAAACAAAATATATAAGTAACGGAATTTTCATAAGAAAAAAAGAAGCATAAGCAAGCTGAAAAATTTGCACAAAGTAACGGTAGAACTATTTTAATGTCACGACAGAATACAGTAGAACCAAAACCACGTGGAATTATTTTTTTTTACAATCGACAGAGCTACAGCAGCAGAGTCACCATAGAAAAAAATATACACACTTATAACAGAGTCTAAGTAAAAGAGGAGAAAGGCAGGAAAGATAAAGTATAGGAGATTAGAAAAACAAATTATCCCCGTTCGTTTTCTATCTGGCTTTATTCCTATGAGAAGGGGTATGTGGGAGTTTCGTTGGTTCGGGATCTTTTGGAGGCTCACGCTTATGAAGTGGAGACTGCGACGCCGGCAGAGCAGAGGCTTTGACGATAAAATCACGGCACCAATGCATACTAGAGAGAGTCAATATCCAACCTTCGGAGCCACTATCCAACCATCAAGGAGTCACTATCCAACCTTCGAGAAGTCAACACCCAGCCACAGCAGTCTAAGTTCCAAGGATAACAGGAGTCTGAGTTACCAGTGCACCACGGACACAACCAGTGAATATCTTTTATCAAGGACAACAGTAGTCAAGATTTACGAGCATACAACGGAATCAACAGTGAACATCCTGTTCAAAGATATAAGCAACGAAGAAACAAAGACCCACAAAGAGAGAAACAACGTCAACCACAAGGATATCATATTAACCAGGATATCAGAAGAAAACTTTTGTGATTAGTGAAACAAAAAAAAAAATTTTGTGACCAGTGAACAGAGTTTAAAAAAAAAATAAATAAATAAATCTCAATTGGTAATAATTATAATAAATCATCTGAAGTTACAGTCAAATCAAAACAGAGTTCAGAAGGACGCTGAGACGAAATCCGAACTAGTTCACCGCAGGATACAAGAGCGATACAAGCAACAGTCAATTTAAACAGAAATCATCAGTGTAAACATGCGAATGAAAAAAACGAATTGGAAAGTTTCTTCACGGAGTTCGATTTTCCTTTAGGTGGAACGGTAGAGGAAATGCGCAGTCGGTTTGCTAACTTCGCATCTCGGGAAGATCATCTACCAGTACTCGCCCGCTTAACCGAACTAGAAGCTCAATATGGACAAGCAGCCACCAACGACCTCACACTAGATGTGAAGCCACACTCACGATCTACTTCCCCGGCACGGCTGATCGACGAACACTCAAAGGATACCGACGTCGAGTTAACCCGCAATCGTCTAACTCCGACACTGCCACTGGTGTCCAATACCCCAACGACTGGAATTGCCCAACTGTCTCTAGAGATCCCATGCCGGGCAACATCAGGAATTACCGACAACACAGGATATGCTGCTATCGCCGAAAAAGTGTCCAAATGGGGCGTTATATTTGATGGTTCTACAGATCCACTGTACTTCTTGGAAAAAATAGAAACTAGAGCTGCCACGTACAGGATTAACTTGGAATCACTACCTGGATGATGTCCTTTTTACTCTCAGGCGGAGCGGAAGGATGGTGGCACTTCCGATATAATGGAGGCCAACTGGATAACATTTAAACAGGGATTCTTGGACTTTTTCCAGCAAAAGGGCTGGGGAACCATTCAAGCAATACTTAGTCGAGCTATGAAAAGGGCCAACTACTCTTCGGACGAAGAACTAGATAAAATATAAGACAACCTGCACCCAGAGTATCAGCTATATACAAGACGCATCGATTTCAAGGATCTAGCTGAGCTGACTAAGCTGGTTATGAACTTTGAAATTATTCAGGGTGAGAACAACTACACTCATCCCGAAACTGGATTTAGACGTACATCAACCATTGTCCCTCCAACGTCAACTAGTTCATGTGTTGGAGGAAACGGATTTCACAACCCTGAGATGATGCAAACTACTAGGAAAACTAGTAATTTGGAGACCGAGAACATGATTCAAAAGGCCTACCAGTTATCTGACGTTATCTGACAAGGAAAACTAGTAATTTGGAGAACGGGAACATGATTCAAAAAGCCTACCAGTTATCTGACGTACCATTGACCATATTGGCCACTTCGATAGAGATTGCAACAAACCCCGTGTAATCTTCTGTTGGGAGTGTGGTCGACGAGGTCGACGGTTTGAACGGGGATCAGACGAAAGCTGCGCTCAATCAACCCCAACTCTAGATATTCTCAGATTGGAAAAGGGTCGCATCATAGCGCGTATAAGCGTTAATCACACCCTAGTGGATGCGACAATCGATACAGGTGCCACCAGAAGCTTCATCAGTGAACACTTGGCTCAGCAACTGGTATCAGCCGACGATTGGAGAGATGTACGAATCCTGATTCACCTGGCCGACAGCTCACAGAAGGAAGTTACACGAGCTTTACGCATTGAAGTGTCGCTAGGAGTCAAGCCTGTACCCCTAACTCACTTGTATTACCAACTATCATGGAGCAACTCATCTTAGGAACAGATTTTCTAAAAGGGTTTGGAGCTACTATTCGCTGCGGAGAAAATAACTATCTCTCATTCGATCATCGTCAACACTCCCGAGGAAAGTTCTACGAAGCTTATAGCCGGACATACCACTCAGACAGAGGAAAACAACCCTCAAGCATCTTCACCGAAGTTACTCAAGCACAGCCACAGCCTTCATGCTCAAGTCTTTCCCTCACCGCAGGAAGATGCAATCAGGAAAAACCCTTTCAGAAACCCCACCGAGAGAAGCCCATGCAACGAGAACAAGCCCCAGCCTCGCCAGTTTTAGGCCAACTAGAGGCACCGCAGGATCGCAACGAAGGTTCAACACGTATACCCAATGAAGACAAGACCTCTGAGGACCAAGTTATATTCCGTTTCCTAGCAGCAGAGTTACCAAAGTTTGAGACGCTTCAAGGAATATCTCACATTGCAGAACACGTCATCACGATGAAAGACGATCGACCTATTAAGCAATGTTATTACCCACGAAATCCGGCTCAGCAACAAATAATCAACGACACAGTGGATCAACTACTCAAAGAAGAGCCCCTTAAAAGCCCACACAGCGCGCCTATTGTCCTCGTTGGAAAGAAGACAGGGGATCCTCGCATGTGCATCGACTTTAGACAGCTCGATGCTCAGTCTATGCGGGATGCATACCCGCTGCCAAGAATCAATCATATCCTGGAGACACTTAGAGATGCAAAGTATATTTCAACACTGGATCTCAAAAGTGGTTCTTGGCAGATCCCTCTGACCAAGAATAGCCGTGAATGTACGGCATTCACTGTTCCAGGACGAGGCTTATTTCACTGGAAGGTCATGCCCTTCGGCCTCCATTTCGCCTCGGTTACTTTTTAGCGAGCACTCGACAGCGTAATCGGACCCGAGATGGAACCCCACGCCTTTGCCTATCTCGACGATATAATCGTCATCGAGCGAACTCTGGAAGAACATATGGCCCACCTTCAAGAAGTCTTTCGACGTCTAAGAGCAGCCAACTTACGAATCAACCAAGCGAAGTGCAAATTCTTCAAACGACGTCTTCAGTTTCTTGGACATGTCATCAGCGAGCATGGTATACATACGGATCCCGAGAAGATAGCAGCAGTAAAAGAATTATCACCGCCCACCAATGTGCGCCAACTTCGCCGATGTCTAGGCATCGCCTCATGGTACCGCAGATTTGTCTCAGACTTCGCCAATGTGGTCCAACCGATGACTTCACTACTCAAGAAGAACACCAAATGGCACTGGGATACAAAACAACAACAAGCATTCGAAGAACTAAAAACCAGGTTAACCTCAGCATCCGTCTTGGCTTGTCCCGATTTTCGGGAAAAATTCTCGTTACAAACAGACGCCAGCGCCTATGGACTCGGAGCGGTCCTCACTCAACGATTGGAAGGAGCAGAACGAGTCATCGCTTACGCTAGCAGAAGATTACTACCAGCCGAAAATTACTCTGCTACGGAAAAGGAATGCCTTGCCATAGTTTGAGCAATCAGGAAAATGCGCGGATACTTGGAAGGATATCGCTTCGATGTGGTGACAGACCATCTAGCATTGAAATGGTTGAACTCCATCGACAATCCTACTGGACGAATTGCCCGTTGGGGACTGGAGTTACAGCAGTTCGAGTTTGACATTCACTATCGCCGAGGAAAATTAAACGTTGTTGCCGATGCCCTCTCCCGACAGCCTCTAGCAGTATTACAAATAGCACAGGATACTACGCCTCAATGCAACTGGTGGACGACGCTGAAGAACCAATTGGAAAAACACCGGATCCCGAGAAGATAGCAGCAGTTAAGGAGTTATCACCGCCCACCAATGTGCGTCAACTCCGTCGATGTCTAGGGATCGCTTCATGGTACCGCAGATTTGTCTCGGACTTCGCCAATGTGGTCCAACCGATGACTTCGCTGCTCAAGAAGAACACCAAGTGGCACTGGGATACAAAATAGCAACAAGCATTCGAAGAACTGAAAACTAGGTTGACCTCAAGCCGCACCCGTCTTGGATTGTCCCGATTTTCGAGAAAAATTCTCTTTATAGACAGACGCCAGCGCCTATGGACTAGGAGCTGTCCTCACTCAACGATTAGAAGGAGCAGAACGAGGCATCGCCTATGCCAGCAGAAGATTGTTACCAGCCGAATAAAATTACTCTGCCACGGAAAAGGAATGCCTTGCCATAGTTTGGGCGATCCGGAAAATGCGCGGATACTTAGAAGGATATTGTTTCGATGTGCTAACAGACCATATAGCCTTGAAATGGTTGAACTCCATCGACAACCCTATTGGACGGATTGACCGCTGGGCACTGGAGTTACAGCAGTTCGAGTTTGATATACACTATCGCCGAGGAAAACTAAACGTTGTTGCCCTCTCCCGACACCCTCTAGCAGTACTACAAATAGCACAGGATACCACGCCCGAATGTAGCTGGTGGACGACCAAATCAAATTTATCACAGAATGAATCATCACCCAGATGACGAAAATGATCGAAGCAAGGTCACACGATGTTACTAGTCTTCTTCGATAACTACAGCAGATGGATCGAACTAGTACCACTCCGGAAAGCAACAGCAGCCACGTTACAGAAAGCATTTCGGGAAAGAATCATCGGACGATTTGGAGCCCCACACTCATTAGTGTGTGACAACGGAACTCAGTTTACCATCAAGGACTTTAAAGCATTCTGCGAAAATTCAGGAATAGAACTACAACATACTGCACCGTACACCCCACGCCAGAATCCAACGGAACGCGCGAACCGCAAAGTCAAGACAATCATAGCACAATATCTCAAATCTGGTCAGTCTACGTGGGACCAGCTACTACCGGAAATTACATTGTCCATAAACTCGATTATATCAGACACTACAGGATACAGCCCGGCCTTTCTCGTACTTGGCAAAGAACCAAGCCTCCCTGGAGCGTTATACGATGCCGTAACTCCTGGGACAGGATCTACACCTTGGTCCCCTGAAAGCAGAATCAAACGAATGACCGATGTTCAAAAACTAGCACAAGGAAACATTCAGAAAGCGTCTCAGGATCAGAGCCGACCCACCATCAGTTGGCACCGAAATTTGAAGGTCCCTTCAAGGTAAAATTCTTTATTTCGAGGAACATCGTCCGAATCCAAGATGCACACCGAAGATCCTGCCGCACAGCCAGTGTCAGCAATCTGAAGCCATACCAACAACTAATCATGCCACGTGGCTCCAAAAAAACACCTACGAGTAAAAAAAATTTTATTTTTTTTGGTCCGATTGTTCCTATAGGAGCTATGTCATATAGTCGGCCGATTCTTTTAAAACTCAGCAGACACATTTTTATATACACCGAACTTACATATACCAAATTTCGAGTGAATCGGTTAAAATAACTAAGATTTTTTAATCTAAAACTATATAGCTATAGCTATATATATATAGCTATATAGCTATATGAAATAGTGCCCCGATTCTGATAAAACTTTCCAAATATGTTAGAAAGTATATAAAACTTATAAATACCAAATTTAGTGATAATCGCATTTAAAACAACCAAGTTATTGCTCGAAATCCATATTCATGACCGATCGTTCCCATGGGATCTGTATGATATAGTTAACCGATTGGAATGATTCCGAGATATACAATGCCTGCAGCAAAAAGAAGCCTATGTGCAAAATGTCAGCTCTGTAGCTTTAAGGGTCTCTGAGGAGAATGCGTTGATCCAGACAGACGGACAGGGCTAAATGAACTCAGCTCATCGTGCTGATCAAGAATATATATACTTTATATAGCCGTTGATGCTTAATTCTATGCATTGCAAACTTCTGACCAAAATTAATATACCTTTTTTGCAAAGGTATAATTAGGAAAAACAGTTTTCTAAGTACCGTTTTAGCAGTTAGTTTACAAAATCAAATCAAATGAAGCAAGCAAGTCTTCCCTGCCGACTTTGAGTATGCCCTGTACCAAGTAGAGGAACTTTATTAAATCGAACTCCTTAAAATTTGCCATCAGTTTAAACTAAAATTCTCCTCACAAGCGGCAGCAACGAACGCATGCTATCTCGCTCACACTTACTACGCAATGTCGAACATGGCATTTCAGAGCAAATTTTACATAGGTATATCTTTGATATTTCTTGTCCGATTTTAACAAAATTTCGTCAGCTGATACCTTTTAGCCATATTATTAGGTGTGCCAAATAAGAATACGCTGCCTTTAATTTTACTCTAGTTATTCGTTTTTTCTAAATTGCGGGGGTGGAAGTGGGCGTGGCAAAAATTTGAAACAAACTTGATCTGCTTAGACACTACACGAATGCTGACACCAAATTTGGTTGCTCTAGCTCTTACAGTCTCTGAGATCCACGTGTTCATACGGACGGACGGACGGACAGACGGACAGACGGACAGACCGACATGTCTCAATCGACTCGGCTATTGATGCTGATCAAGAATATATATACTTTATGGGGTCGGAAACGCTTCCTTCTGCCTGTTACATACATTTTAGCGACTTTAATATACCCTTTTACCCTATGGGTACAGGGTATAAAAACTGTAAATAAATGGTGTCTATTGCCATAATATTATCAACATAAGTAATACTGATTGTATTCCTATTCTAATTGCGGTAAGAATGCATTGTGTAAATTTAGTAATTCAAATCATATTCCAAAACTAGAAGTGGTTGGTGAGGGCATCGTACTCGATGAATTCAACGGAACCGTGAGCTGGAACAACACCAGGACCAATCTTGGCACGTATTTAATCCACTTTTGGAATGACACCGTTTACGTCAACAAAACTTTTTTCAGCAACATGGAACACCCTTTAATAGTACCCGGAACTGCCTCAAGGTATTGTCGTTACAGTCACTCGAAGCCCTACACATCAACAACACGATGAAGCTTCAATAACACGTCGATTAACAGAATAACAGCATAATAGCTGTTTTGCTTAACAACTATCCTGAGTGCAATTCTCCGTACGTGGTGGAAAAAAAAGAAGGTCATCTTGCAGACGGACAGTACCGTCAAAGAAAAAATCAAACCTAATAATATAACACCGCAACCAGATGCCACCGCACCACAGTACCTTTCACAACCAATACCACGTTTTAATGATATCCCGTACTTCTAGCCACTTAAATGGGTTGGAATCTGAGGGGGAAGAGTTTTATATCTACAACTAAAGAATACAAAAGAAACCTAAATCAAAATATATGTGGAACAAAATCCAACAATCTAGTCTGACACTTAAAAAGTTCGACAAATAAAAATTGCAACATAATCGGAACTGCTGTCCTAATGTAAACTGCTGACACAATGTGAAGTGCTGACTCAAAAGGAAGTGCTGACCCAATGTGAAGTGCTGACCCAATGTGAAGAGCTTTAATAGTAATCGATGTTTTCCAATAATTGAATTATAAATAAAACAAAAAAAACTAAGCCGCGCTGCCACCAAACCGACGCTTCTTCAGGCTAATAATTGAAATTGTAATATCAGTTTTAAATTCAGTCTTAAAATAATCTTCCGTCTGTCTCGATCTTGTGATTAAATATAATTGTGTCAAAGTATAAATTCTTGTCTTTGAACAATAAATTTATTTAACTAATATATAAATAAGATGTTTTCCAATAATCGAATTCTAAACAAAACAATAAAACCAAGCCGCGACGACCACCTACACAGATCTGCCGACGTCGCGCTGCCACCAAATCGACACTTCTCTAGTTCAATAATTGAAATTGTAAAATCAGTATTAACCTTGCGATTAATAATCAACAAGTTTTCGTTAAAATCTTATTCTCCAAAGAAATAAATTATTTAACTTATACAAGTAATGGTTTCCAGTTTTGTTACATTATTTGTTGCATAAATGTTTTGTGTATAAATTTATTTAACTGGCGCCCGAGCAGGGACCCGATAGTGTTGAACGAGAGTACAAAACGATTCTAAGTTGTGCTATCGAGCCCGCGGATTATATGCTGACGTCGCGCCTCCACCAAACAGACACTTCTTCAAGCTAATAATTAAAATTGTAAAATCAGTCTTAAATTCAGTCTTAAAATAATCTTACGTCTGCCACGATCTTGCGATTAAATAAAATTGTGTTAAAGTATAAATTCTTATGTTTGAACAATAAATTTATTTAACTTATATATATATTATTTTTTTTTTTCGCGCGAATCCCAACGGGTGCACTAAGTGCCCACACCTCCCGCCCAACCGACCGAGGGGCGCTAGCCGCATAACGTACGGCACGAGTCGCGGGGACAGTTCAAAAAAAACAACAAACAAAAACGAAAGCTAAAGCTAGCTAGCTACGAGCTAAAAAAGAAAGTATATAATTTTTTAGTAATGGAAAAGAGAGTTTTGTACTGATTACGTGATAAAGACGATTATAATCAGAACAAAGAACTCGGAAAGGTTCATGCAGTAAATAATTAGTAGAACACCGTGACAGAGATAGAGATATAAAGTTTCTAGTAGGTCTACAAGGAACACTAAAATTTATTTCAATGGTTCAATAGCTCGAGCGAGTCTGTATCACCTTTAAGAAGGTTGTGTATAAAAATGACGCCAAGCATCACTCTACGATTAGTAAGAGAAGGAAGGCCAAGTAAAAGAAGTCTACTAGAGTACCATGGCAAATTGACATTACGATCCCAGTTCTGACCACGAAGAGAAAAAGCAAGAACTACTTTTGAACCGACTCAATTCTTTCTTGATGTGACTCATACTGAGGTGACCAAATGCAAGATGCATATTCTAAAATAGGACGGACCAATGAGGTGAAAAGAATTTTAGTTGTATATGGATCGTCAAACTCCTTTGACCATCTCTTTACAAACCCAAGAACGCCCATGGCTTTACCAACGGTAGAGGAAGTATGGGACTTAAACGTTAGTTTACGGTCTATCAGGACACCCAAGTCTTACATCTCATTAAGACGTTCTAATGGTGTATTAGTAAGAAAATAAGTAACCTAATGCGGAGAAGTTCTATAAAAAGTCATGACCTTGCATTTAGTTGCATTTAATTTTTATAAGTTATTATGACACCAAAGTTCAAAATTTTGAAGATCAGATTGCAATCGACGAGAAGAGGTAATGTCTTTGTAACTAAAACAAAGCTTAACGTCGTCTACGTACATAAGAGCACGAAAATAAGTTATAACAGAGGGAAGGTCATTAATGAAAAGGGTAAACAGCAGTGGTGTCAAATGACTACCCTGAGGCACCCCCGAAGTAACATGGATTGCCTGGAATATCACGATTTAAAAAGAACCCTCTGAATTCTATTTGTGCGATATTCACGAATCCAACTAATTAAAGGACTTGGAAAGCCAATACTATTTAATTTATAAAGAAGAAGCGTATGATTAACAAAATCAAAAGCCTTACTGAAATCAGTATATATGACAATAGTTTGCCTTGCATTTCTAAATCCTTCGATCGTTAAAGAAGTAAATTCTAAAAGGTTAGTGGTAGTAGATCTACATTTCACAAACCCATGAGATAGTGAAATTATAGATCTACAAAAATGTTGCAATTGAGAAGTGATTAATTTTTCAAATGCTTTAGGTATAGCGGACAATTTAGAAATACCCCTATAGTTGGATGCTTCCAATTTTTTCCGCTTTTATGGAGAGGAACTATATAGGATGCCTGATCAGAACTCGCTATATTGTTTTCAAGAGATATGCATGACGGATAGAGAGACATTTGGAATTTGGACAGGCGTTTGGAATTCACAAAGCTATAAAATTGTTTAGGATTACTAGAAAATTCTAATTTACAACGCTGAAGGTAATCCTTATAGCATTGCGTACTACGCGTCAAAAACTTTGATCGTGCGACTACGTAACGGGCATAGTCTGAAGAGCGGCCTGATTTCTTGTAAATTTTATAACACCTCGATTTTACATTTTTCAGGTTAGTTAGCTCCCGAGAATGCCAGGGGGGCCTATAGGCCGACACAGGGATCCTCAGCGGTACACAAACCTCAAAAAGCGAACCAAGAGTGATATAAAACAGAGAAATAGCTTGGTTCATGTTTGAACAACTATACAGGGAAGGCCAATCATTTTTAAGAATGAGCTCATTTAACTTACTAAAATTGGTCTTGCGAAAATTACGGGATTTAACCGCTGGACAGGCACCAACAGTCGGTACACGATACGGAAGATCAAAAGTTAACTCCAAAGTAGAATGAAAACTATCTTCAGGCAAGACAAGAGGGTCTATTCTAGAAACTGCACCATTGGTGGAATCGAGAACAAATATCAGATCCAAAGATCTATTATTCTTGTTACGGACTGGATTTATTTGAGTCAAAGATAACTCGAAAAGACCTTCAATAAAGCAATGTGAAATAAAAGGGAGGCAACAAAGCAGACTCGTCAGTAGAGGGCCATACTATTTCCGTTAAATTAAAGTCACCGAGAACAATTAACATGTCTCTATCAGACAGTAAAAATGAGATGTGTTGGATAGAAACCAAGTGTTTAATGTACACGGCCATGTCGGATTGTGGCGGAATGTACGAGCAAGTAATGTAGATAGAGAAAGTCTTGAGACTGACCTTGACACTTACGAACTCAATCTCCTGATTATCAGGAGATTGAATCCGGTCAGAAGATAACGACGAGTCAATGGCAATCAAGACTCCTCCGCCTACACGCGAAATGCGATCACACCTGAATATTGAATATTTTGCAGACAGAACAGATGCATCATTAATGTCAGGTTTTAACCAAGTCTCTGGAAATACTAAAATTTCATAATCAAATACTAGACTATCTACATAAAGTCTAGGAAGCTTAGATTTAAGTCCTCTTACGTTCTGATAGGCCAGATTAAGGGACGCAATTAGTTTTTTGGAACACCAGCAGATGCTGATATTCCGGAAGCGATAGTAGAAGAAGTGGATATTTGTATGTACATTCCATGTAATTGTGTCTTCTTCCCTCATCTATACTGGTGTCATCGCTTATCCTAGCTCTCCACTGCATTATATCCCATTATCAAACCTATAAAATTTGCACAAAAAATTTCATACATATCCATATACCATTTACATACGTATACATATATATATACATATATATATATATATATATTATCTATATACAATATCCATATACACGTCTTTTATACAATCAGGAAAAACAATTTTTTAGAAATCACACAAATTAATTGATTTTTCAGTAAGTTGGCCCTCTTTGGAAAAACAAATTTTAAGTAATATAACAAACAATTTTCAACAAAAACAAAATTTCTTCATATTAATTAAACTATTTGCTGTTAATATAAATTATAATCTAGTCCAAAATATTTCATTTTGAATTTTAAAATTAAATTATAAAGTTACCAATGTTTGGTAGTGCCACCTTTGGCCTTTATAACACACTTGACCCTATTGGGCATGGACTCGTACAAAGTCTCCAGATACTCCGCCGTTATATTCTCCAACCATACTTTTTCTATCGTTTTCATTAATTCCTGTAATAATTTTGGCTTTTGCTTTCGTATTTTGGCACTCATATAATGGCCCAGACATTTTCAATAGGATTGAGGTCAGGACTGTTCCCTGGCCAATTAAAGGACTCAATACCCAATTCTGACTTCAAAATAGACATCTGTGGTTGGCGGATAGTTAAAGTTTTTTTAAAAATTATCGGAATGACTAGGTCTTTAAAAACCACTTACACAGCGCGCCCGATAACAAGGTGCAGAATCGTCCTGGAATATGGGCTCTTTTTCTCTTTCAGTAATCGACTCAATGCTAGGCACAAGTCCACTGATAATGATTTCTTTGTACTTTTCTGCATTTACCATCCCTTGAAGCATAATAAGTGATTTTGTTTTGTATTTGGAAATGCATCTTCATATCATAACACAAGGCGAATGGCAGCACAGCAGTTTTCCGAATATCGCTCTCCGTTTCTGCGCCGAACTTTCAAACAGCCATCGGGTCCAATAAGATTAAATTTGGACTCATCACAAAATATGATCCGTGACTATTCAAATTGACCTCAGTTTTGCTTATTTTTCGCCCAGTTTAAGCGAGCTTTCTTCATTCTCTGGTGGAGAAAAGGTTTTTTGGCTGGTGTCCTTGCTATTAAACCCATCTCCTTGAGCCGACTTTGAATAGTCCGAACCGAAATTTCTTTCGCAAATCGTTGCTGCACTTCAGATGCAATTTCTACGGCATTTTTGAAGCGATCCTGAAGGCTTGTTCTCATAATAACGGGATTCTCCCGTTCATTTATGCAATTTTTTCTGCCTGATCCTTTCGTCCTTCCCAATTCCTCCGTCTCGTGATATTTTTCCAAAAAGCGTTGAACTGAACATTTATTAAAATTAGTTTTATCTGCTAGTTCACGATTCGACACGTTTTGTTCAGCCAAAGCGTTAATTTTGGCTTTTTTAGTGAGGGTCATCGGTTTTCCTTTAACCATAATGTTTAATGTTCACCAAGTTAAAGCTGCGCTAAATGAGAATTCACCACCAACCGACAATTCGAAAATTTTGCAAAATAAAAGTTAAGCGAATACAATACAATTTGTGGAAACCCCGAGCTAGAGAAGGCAAAAGTTGCAATAACCTTAAAGTCCTAAAGTCCCTTAAAGACCTAAGCACCGTGACACAATACCCTCACAAACCGAAAGAAAATAATTTCGAGTGAATTTTTAATGAGAATTATTAAAATAACTAGAAGGATGGGCTAACTTCGGCCACGCCAAATTTCGGATACTTTTGCAAACTGTTCTTATCAAAACTTATGCAAACTTCTGACCAAAATTAATATACCTTTTTTGCAAAGGTATAAATATTACAAAGAAAATTAGTTCGATTTCAATTATATTTAATTTGTTACACGTGGTCGATTATATATATACAGTTGTTTAGGGGTAGGCATTTTAGATTTATATGTATATTGATTTCAGGTGTTGACACAGCTTTAAAATTATTATGTGCCTAGGCTGGCGATATGTTAAACGCAATGAGAAGAATAATGCAAAAGAGAGTACAATATCTTTGGGGATTAACTCTTTAGTGGCTGCTTAGGGCTGCTAAATTTCAGCGGCAACACTAAGTCTCTCTAGGATATGGTTGATTCGTGGAAGCGGGTATTTCTTCCTTTATAGACTGCGCATTAAGCTGTCTAAAGTTTGACTCCTAACGACACCTCAAGGGGCAAGGCTCGTGTGACTTCTTTTTGAGAACTGTCGGCCAGGTGGATTACTGTTCGTACATCTGTCCACTCTCTTTCGTTTGATCCCCATTCAAGCGCCCGTCGTTTCCCGATTTGGACCTCGTAGACCACATTTCTAGCAGAAGATTACACGGAGTTTGTTGCAATTCCTGGCGAAGTGGTCAATTTCATTGCATCGGCGGCAAGCCCGACGTTGGTCAATGGGGACATCAGATAATTGGTAGGGCTTGTGACTCGTGCTCTCGTTGTCCAAAGCATTAGGTTTCATCGTAGGTGGCAACATCTCCGTGTTGAGAAATCCGTTTACTACAGCATAAATGCTAGTTGAAGTTGGGGAGACAGCGGTTGATGAGCGTCTAAAACCTGTCTCGGGATGACGGTATGCGTCGTGTAAATAACTGGTATGAATCCGGATGAAGGTTGTATATCCTATCCAGTTCTTGATCCGAAGAATGGTTGGCCCTCTTCATCATTAGGCGTAGCTTGACTAGGTATTGCTTGAATGGTACTCCGGCCTTTTGGCGTCGGGTATGGCATCGTCGATTCGTTTAAAATATCTTGAGGGTAAATAAAAGTCTAAGAATCCATGTTTAAACGTTACCCAGTTAGCCTTCAGCAAGTCGCAAGTCTGCCACCATCTTTTCGCTCTAACATCTTTTCGGCGACGGCGGCATATCCTGCGTTGTCTGTGATTCCTGATGTTACTCGTCGTGGGATCTCTATAGACAATAGGGCAATCCCATTCGATGGGGTATTGGATACCAGTGACAGTGTTTAAGTTAGACGATTACGGGTTGTCTCGAACGTCGGCATCCTTTGAGTGTTTGTCCACTAGCCGGGCAGATTCCCTCGCTAAGTTCGCACTCTCTTTCAAATTATCCTTTAAAATTCCAAGATATTGATGCTCATCCATTTTAGAGTCTATAAAAACCAGTTTGCCAACTCCGGTCCTGGCCATACACCCCCAAACCATTACGTGTCCGCCTCCGTGCTTCACAGTTGGAGTTAAATTATTTAACTGGAGAGCTTCGTTTGGTTTTCTCCATACTTTTTCGGACCCATCCGACCCAAAAATATTAAACCAAATAACGAAATCCCAAAAATAATCCGACTCGTTTACGTATTTTTTTTAGCGAAGTCTAGTCGCCCCTTCTTGTTTACCTCAGATTTAAAAGGTTTTCTACGCGGAGTTCGAGCATGGTACCCCTCCTTGTGGAGCACATTTCGCACAGTTTGCGGATTAACGCCAACTCCAGATCTCTGATGTAATTCCTCCAGTATTTTTGAGGCAAATTTTTTCGGATCCTTCTTTATTGTGGCCTGGATTTGCCACTTATCTCTCTCACTTAATTTTGAAGCCCGTCAAAACCAAAAAAAAAAAAACACAAGACGGTAAGAAAAAAAAAACGTGATCGAAGTGAAATAAAAAATACAGTGAACGTCACTGAAAATCGTACACCTTACCAATTTTCGACCAAAAAAAGACATGTTCCTAACGTCAGAAAAATTTTCAAAAATCAGCATTGGTTTATTAATATATTATCCTATTAGTTAAATAAAAAAACAAAAAAACTTCATATTCATATATCGAAAATGTATCTGTCACTCAAAATCGTAAAGCACCTTTTTATACCTTTGCAAAAAAGGTATATTAATTTTAGTCAGAAGTTTGCAACGCATAGAAGGAAGCATGTCCGACTATATAAAGTATATATATTCTTGATCAGCACGATGAGCTGAGTTCATTTAGCCCTGTCCGTCTGTCCGTATATCCGTCTGTCCGTCCGTCCGTCTGTCTGGATCAACGCAATTTCCTCCGAGACCCTTAAAGCTACAGAGCTGAAATTTTGCACCTAGGCTTCTTTTTGCTGCAGGCATTGTATATCTCGGAATCATTCCGATCGGATGACTATATCATATAGCTCCCATAGGAACGATCGGTCGTGAATAAGCTTTAACCTCAATAACTTTGTTGTTTTCCAACAAAATATTACGAAAGCCAGTATTTGTAAGTTTTATATACTTCTTAACATATCCACTAAGTTTTATTAAAATCGGTTGACTATGTCATATAGCTCCCATAGGAACGATCGGCCAAAAAATTGGTTTTAGATGAAAATCTTGGTTATTTTAACAGCGAAATTTGGTATATGTAAGTTTGGTGTATATAAAAATGTGTCTGTTGAGTTTTAAAAGAATCGGCCGACTATATGACATAGCTCCTATAGGAACAATCGGACCAAAAAAAATAAAATTTTTTTTACTCGTAGGTGTTTTTTCGGAGCCACGTGGCATGATTAGTTGTTGGTATGGCTTCAGATTGCTGACACTGGCTGTGCGGCAGGATCTTCGGTGTGCATCTTGGATTCGGACGATGTTCCTCGAAATAAAGAATTTTACCTTGAAGGGACCTTCAAATTTCGGTGCCAACTGATGGTGGGTCGGCTCTGATCCTGAGACGCTTTCTGAATGTTTCCTTGTGCTAGTTTTTGAACATCGGTCATTCGTTTGATTCTGCTTTCAGGGGACCAAGGTGTAGATCCTGTCCCAGGAGTTACGGCATCGTATAACGCTCCAGGGAGGCTTGGTTCTTTGCCAAGTACGAGAAAGGCCGGGCTGTATCCTGTAGTGTCTGATATAATCGAGTTTATGGACAATGTAATTTCCGGTAGTAGCTGGTCCCACGTAGACTGACCAGATTTGAGATATTGTGCTATGATTGTCTTGACTTTGCGGTTCGCGCGTTCCGTTGGATTCTGGCGTGGGGTGTACGGTGCAGTATGTTGTAGTTCTATTCCTGAATTTTCGCAGAATGCTTTAAAGTCCTTGATGGTAAACTGAGTTCCGTTGTCACACACTAATGAGTGTGGGGCTCCAAATCGTCCGATGATTCTTTCCCGAAATGCTTTCTGTAACGTGGCTGCTGTTGCTTTCCGGAGTGGTACTAGTTCGATCCATCTGCTGTAGTTATCGAAGAAGACTAGTAACATCGTGTGACCTTGCTTCGATCATTTTCGTCATCTGGGTGATGATTCATTCTGTGATAAATTTGATTTGGTCGTCCACCAGCTACATTCGGGCGTGGTATCCTGTGCTATTTGTAGTACTGCTAGAGGGTGTCGGGAGAGGCCAACAACATTTAGTTTTCCTCGGCGATAGTGTATATCAAACTCGAACTGCTGTAACTCCAGTGCCCAGCGGTCAATCCGTCCAATAGGGTTGTCGATGGAGTTCAACCATTTCAAGGCTATATGGTCTGTTAGCACATCGAAACAATATCCTTCTAAGTATCCGCGCATTTTCCGGATCGCCCAAACTATGGCAAGGCATTCCTTTTCCGTTTCAGAGTAATTTTATTCGGCTGGTAACAATCTTCTGCTGGCATAGGCGATGCCTCGTTCTGCTCCTTCTAATCGTTGAGTGAGGACAGCTCCTAGTCCATAGGCGCTGGCGTCTGTCTATAAAGAGAATTTTTCTCGAAAATCGGGACAATCCAAGACGGGTGCGGCTTGAGGTCAACCTAGTTTTCAGTTCTTCGAATGCTTGTTGCTATTTTGTATCCCAGTGCCACTTGGTGTTCTTCTTGAGCAGCGAACTCATCGGTTGGACCACATTGGCGAAGTCCGAGACAAATCTGCGGTACCATGAAGCGATCCCTAGACATCGACGGAGTTGACGCACATTGGTGGGCGGTGATAACTCCTTAACTGCTGCTATCTTCTCGGGATCCGTATGTATACCATGCTCGCTGATGACATGTCCAAGGAACTGAAGACGTCGTTTGAAGAATTTGCACTTCGCTTGGTTGATTCGTAAGTTGTTTTCCAACAAAATATTACGAAAGCCGGTATTTGTAAGTTTTATATACATCTTAACATATCCACTAAGTTTTATTAAAATCGGTTGACTATGTCATATAGCTCCCATAGGAACGATCGGCCAAAAAATTGGTTTTAGATAAAAATCTTGGTTATTTTAACAGCGAAATTTGGTATATTTAAGTTTGGTATATATAAAAATGTGTCTGTTGAGTTTTAACAGAATCGGCCGACTATATGATATAGCTCCTATAGGAACAATAGGACCAAAAAAAAAAATTTTTTTCTACTCGTAAGTTTTTTTTCTTGGAGCCACGGGCATGATTAGTTTTATATACTTTCTTATAATTCTGGTAATTTATATGTAATTGATAAGAACAGTTTGCAAAGGTATCCGAACTTCGGCGTGGCCGAAGTTAGCCCATCCTTCTAGTTTAATAATAATGTTAAAATTAATGTTTTTAATGTCTACTTCAGTACTTTGTTTGACCGCCCTTTGAACTTATAAGAGCCTCAATCCTTTTTGGTATTGAATCCACCAATTTTTTACACGTTTCGACACTGATTTTCTGCCACTCCTTGAAAAGAGCCCTTTTAAGGTTATCCTTGTTTGAAATTTTATAATTTCGAATTTTTTCCTCCAGAATATGCCGAAGCTGTTTGATAATTATATTTATTTGGCGTGCATTCTTTTCGGCGTATTAATTGGTAATAACATAACATAACATAAGGTTGACAGAATGTTATATTTTACTTAACATAATCTGTTACTCGTAGATAACTTAATGCTATGCTATGCTAATTAGTCAATTGTGCACGTTGCCTTTTTTTCATATATTTTCAACAATGTTCAATAACATTCATATCCGGAGAGTGAGCGGGAGTTTTCATTACTTTCAGGCAATTATACGGCTCCCAAGTCTTGGCATTTATGAAGGCGTGCTTGGGATCGTTGTCAGCATAGAGCTGGAAAACTGCTTCGAATTCCCAATTTGTCAGCGCTTGGTAATAAATTCGATTTAAGGATATGTATGTATCCATATTGGTTAAGAATTTCCTCAATAAAAACTAAATTACCAACTCCATTAGCCGACATACACCCCCAGACCATGGCAGACCCACCACCGTGTTTGACTTTTGGACGTAAATTGGCCCTATCCATTTTTTTATTCGGTTTTCTCCATACGGTCTGCTTACCGTCAGATGCAAAGATATTAAACTTTGATTCATCCGAAAAAATTACATCGTTCCAGAACTCTTTAACCTTATACTGGTGCTCCCGAGCAAACTGTAGCCTTATTTGAGTGTGACGATCATTTATATATGGCTTGTAGCGAGCGATTCTGCCATGATAGTCATTGTTATGGAGTACTCTTCTAATCGTGGAATCACTGACATCCTTTTTCAAGTAAATCTTTAAATCGTTGTTTATTTTTGGGGCTGATTTAAATGGATTTTCTTTGATTTGCCGGATTATCCACCGTTCATCACTGGTGGTCAGCTTGTTGTTTGACGAAGTTCGGACCTTATTGAAGAACGCATTGTCCTTTTTAAATCTTTTTAGGATGTATTGAATAGTGCTTCAGGATCTGTTTAGGATTTCTGCTATTTCTGCATAGCTTTTTCCATTACTAAAGTGGAAATTTGCTAGTTCACGTTTCTCAGGAGTTGTTTGCTTCATATTTTTAAAAACTGACACTTAAATTTAATAAGACTTTCGGCAATCACAAGGAACTTCTTTCATTATTTTAGTTTAGTTCAATTGGAAATTTCTTGGACGTCCCCGACATTTCGCTGAATGGATGTTGCCACATTTTAAGAAAAAAGTAAACTATTTTTCGCCTTTTTTTGACATCTTATAAAAGTAATGGGTATTTTTAATTTTTAGAACTATAGTTTGCATAAATCCCATTGCTAGTTTAGAAATTACAGAAGAAAATGCATGAAGTAAATTAGTTGCCGTACGATTTTCAGTGACATTCACTATAAACGGAAATATAGAAGATGGTAAGATTAGGAATTTTTTTTTTGTTATTGTTTTGTCTGATATAGGCAAGGTGCGGCATACTAGACAACGGTTTCTTTAATTTTAGAATACTAATCCCAAATACTAAGTAAATACAAAAAAAAAAAATATATGTGAAAAAGAAATTACTTAAAAGCAGATTAACTAATAGTTCGAAAAATTGTGATTATATCCTACCCCTTCCCCGCTATAACCACAGCTATACCACCCCAGCTAACAGTGAGAAGCTGATTGAGGACTACACTCCCAATTAGATTTCATCCCTCTCCCACTAACAGACAATAAGGAACTAGTGGTGGACGACACTCCCAACTAGGTTTCACCGCCTCCCCCTATACTAATCCCGATCACGTTAACCGGTAATTCACATATCTGGCAAGGATCATCTTCCCGCGTGGCCATAGTAATTCCGACAGGGTCCGGATAAATACGTAGAGCAGATACTAATCCCGACAAGGACGCAGTGGATCAAGAAAGGTTCCGATTCGACAAGGATTTGTCGATACATCTGAGTGATGACTGCAGTAAAAACGAATTGAAAAAACCGCCATTTAAGGATTTGCACGGTTAGGTCTGCTTGGAGGGTAGGACCGGTATGCAGAGCGTCGTTTAAAGTGACACCATTGGTGGAGTGTCTGGAGGCGTACAAGACGACACGGATGTTGGTCGTAGTACTACTGTCGGGCTTGAAAACGGTATGATGAGGCAAATAAAAATTCTTTGAATAAGTTTGAGGGGTCACTCAAATCATGTGTTTCAAGTCTACATATTCTTGTAGAACCGCTTCATATTGGGACTTTAGAATCGGGTTTTTGCTCAATCGCGGTTCATTTCTTAGGAATTGCGCCATGGCGATAAACCTAGAGTGCGCCAGGTCAACGTTCTCTGGATCCTTGATCGGGATCTGCGTTTGAAAGTTTTCCGGAAATGCAGCCCACACTTATTGTCTGCATCCATTTCCAGTTTTGCTGTAAGATCTTCCACCTCATATAACTTTGTGAGCATTCGATCCAATCTAACGTGCGCTACGGATTTTTGAGCATTTTTCCGAATCTGCTCTCCCAAAATATGGGGAAAGAGATCGACTCCAATCAGCATATCAATGTGGGAGCTTCTGTAGAATAGCGGATCTGCCAAAGGAAGTTCGTTGAGATTACCGTCCCAAGGAGGTAACGAACCGGAGGGTAGCGCTTGTTGATGGCCGCGTGCAAAAAAAATTCAGGCACAACTTCTGTTGTTTTAATTGCATCCGATCGAGCTTGGACGGACATGGATGTTCAGTGCCACAAACTTTGCTTGTGCCGTTTAGGTAAGCCAACGAGGAAAGAGCTGTTTTTTTGGGGATGTACTGTTCCCATAAGGCTATAGTGGCGTTAGGCAATTTAGAGGTGCAAAGTACCACCAGTAGGACATCCCAGTTGTCAGTGCTGACTCCAGAGCGTGTGAGCGTGGTCAAGCACCCTTGGATGGTAGTTTGCAGCTCCACAATGCCCCACAAGTGTCATGGATAACCGTAGGGAGGTTGAAGAGTATCTTGGTTTGATTGGCGACGAGCTGCCTTTTATTTTCAAAATTATTTTCAATATAAACAATCTCGGATTGTTTATATAGATGGCCGTAAAGAGATCGCCGAACGTGGACCATTGGTTGTAATCTCCCGTGAACACGTCAACCTCACACGGAAGTAGACGGTAGACTGGCTGAGCGTGGTGTTCTCGTAAGACCGGGACGTTTAGCGGCACGGATGGTGCATCAGACGAATGAATTTGTTGAATACATTCTTCCAAACTGGTGCCGCACGGAACATACACCATGTATGCGTATTCATATTTGGCATTGACGGTCATTGAGTCGTCGCGGCTCTCCTCGCTCCTATCAACTCTAAGGGCTCTCGTACATGCCATGTACTCGGACACAATTCTGCTCAAGAGGGCCTTTTGTTTGTTCTAAATGCATTTTTTAGCGAGAACAGGTGTTCGTCCTCCTCGATGAAGCGCATTGTGTTGACCTCGAAGATGATAAGGCTGTCGAAACGGCGATGAAGTGATTCCCGTCATGTTAGCGGCGTCGAGTAGTCGCTGGGACTCAGAATCTTCGACAGAAAATTCCCTTTCAGCCATGTGGAAAAAAAATTTTTTTTTAAATTTTCCTCACAAGCGGCAGCAATGGGAACTCATGCTACCTCGATTACACTTACTATTTCAGTACAGCATATAGAAATATCTGCGATATTTATTGTCCGATTTTAACCAAATTTGGTCAGCAGATACCTTTTGGCCATATTATTAAGTGTGCTAAATAAAAATACGCTACCTTTAATACAACTCTTGTTATTCGTTTTTCCTAAATTGCGGGGGAGGAAGTGGGCGTGGCAAGAATTTAAAACAAACTTTATCTGCGTAGACACTACAAGAATGCTGACACCAAATTTCGTTGTTGATCCACGTGTTCATACGAACTGACGGATGGACAGACGGACATGTCTCAATCAACTCGGCTTTTGATGCTGATCAAGAATATATATATTCTTCATGGGGTCGGAAATGCTTCCTTCTGTCTCTTACATATATTTTAGCGACTTTAATGTACCCTTTTACCCTATGGGTATAAAAAAACGCGGCAACGAAGCCTTTAACAATAATATATATATTTTATGGGATCAGAAATGCTTCCTTCTGAATGTTACATATATCCTCAATTATTTATTTATTTCTAAAAGTATATTTATTTTGGTCAGAAGTTTGCAACAAAAAGAAGGAAGCATCTCCGACTATATAAAATACATTTATTTTTTATCAGCACGATGAGCTGAGTTCATTTAGCTCTGTCCGTCTGTCCGTGTCCGGCAGACATAGCCTTGACCAAACGCAGTCGGAAAAATCTTTCACAAATACCATGTAAGGAATTAGGATTTGTTTTAAATATTTTTGCGGTGTGCTGGGTTCTTATATATATATAATATTTTTCTTATCAAGATTTTTTTTTCTAGTTTTTGGCGAACGATTGTATTCTTTATTATAAACTGTACCCATAGGGTAAAAGCGTATATTTAAGTCGCTAAAATGTATGTAACAGGCAGAAGGAAGCATTTCCGACCCCATAAAGTATATATATTCTTGATCAGCATCAACAGCCGAGTCGATTGAGACATGTCCGTCTGTCCGTCCGTCTGTCTGTCCGTCTGTCTGTCCGTCTGTCCGTCTGTCCGTCCGTCTGTCCGTACGTCCTTATGAACACGTGGATCTCAGAGACTACAAGAGCTAGAGCAACAAAATTTGGTGTCAGCATTCGTGTAGTATCTACGCAGATCAAGTTTGTTTCAAATATTTGCCAAGCCCACTTCCGAACCCGCAATCTAGGAAAAACGAATAACTAGAGTAAAATTAAAGGTAGCGTATTTTTATTTGGCACACCCAATATTCGTTAAAATCGGACAAGAAATATCGGAGATATATCTATGTACAATTTGTGCTGAAATGCCCAGTGCGACATTGCGTAGTAAGTGTGCGCGAGATAGCATGCATTCGTTGTGAGGAAAATTTTAGTTTTAACTGATGGCAAATTTTAAGGAGTTTGATTTAATACAGTTACTCTACTTGGTACAGGGCATACTCAAAGTCGGCAGGGACGAATTCATTATTAAAAAGTTTGCAAAGGTATTCAAAGGTATTCGGCTATGCCAAAGTTAGAGCATCCTTCTCTCCTATAAATGATCTAAATGGATGATTTAAATGTACAAGTAAACCACAGTTTACACTCCTCAATAATAATTGAGACTAATAATATATTAAGAAACAAAAAATACTAAAATGCGTCGGTGACTGGCTATAAATATAATAATAAAAAATCGCATTGCTAAATAATAATAAAATAAATGACATGTCTATTATAAAAAAAATTTATTGGTTGGCGATTACTTACCCTTCATCATATCTCCAAGTGTCATATAGTTTACTATCCCATGGTAAAAATGTTCTCTCGTTTGAGTCTACATAGTAGTCATAGACGGTCTCTTTAATTGGGAAACAACTTTCAATTTCTCTAATATACGAATCTAGCTTTAGTCGGCTTTCTTCGTCAACACTTGCACAAACTGACCATACCAAAGCAAACATAAACCATAATTTTGTCATTTCTTCTAACATTTCTAGATTGTTTGGATTGATACCATTTTGCTTGGTAGCAAATACATCTAATAATTTGCATAATGATATAACACAATTTAATTCATTTGTCTTCACTGGCTCTTTACAACGTGTTTTCTTAAATTCTAATATTTTGGATAACATATATTCAAAGTGAGCACTCACAAAGTCAGAATATGGTTTAACTTTTTGTCGCATTAACCATGAAGTTATATATGGCTTCCATCCCCAATCATTGTAGTCATTATATACCATACCACAACGTGATACTGTCGCTGGAGAGGCCACTGCCAAATCGGCCACTTCAAACAATAATGACACTTGCGCTGGCATCGTTATACGTTCACTATTTACAAGAGTAAGTAACTTATTGTCGTCCATTACCGAATTCATATTTTCTATCCACACTGCATCGACAGGTCCATCAAACAATAGCCATTTCTGAGTAAGTTCTTCATCAGCACATATGACACGCATTATTGAACTTAGAACACCATCAAGCCATTCACCAGTAGTTAAATTGTACTCGCCATACAACTCAGCCATGTTTAATGCTTTTGGATTAATAGGATATACGGATACGGCCTCCCAAGACTGAAATCGTTGCGCGTTCATGCGACAATAAGCACCTTGTAAAGTTCGCCAAGTAACTGATTTTGCAGTGCCTGTATCACCTATTATCATTACTGAATGCCTAGAGTTTTTAGTTTCAAACAGTTCGATAACTTTTTTTAAAGCTATAGGAATTGGTTGAAGGCCAGCTTCTTTGAAATCGGTAGAAACTGCAACACTGAAATCACTGTAATCAATCACCGGAACAACCACCCCAGGAAATATATCAGAAATTATTCCATTAAAAAGAGGTAAGTCATTAGCTGTAAGACGGGCAACGTTCATGTCTTTCATAGCAAGGTATACAATTTCTTCCTCATTTGTATTCGGAAGCTGCCGTCTTTTCCGGCCGGCATACCTTAACAATGCGACCATAGATCGAAGGCCGAAATCATAATGAAATTGTTTTGATAGTTGTTGTTTAGCCAGTTCATATAAAGTAAAAACTTTTCTTGCTAAATTGCGTGTATTTGAAAAACCATCTGAAAAGAGTAAGTTTTCTGCTATAATAATGTTATCCGGAACCATCATTGAAATAGGCCGAAACATCGATTTTAAGTTGTCAGGAAGCTCCGTTCTGCCAGCATAACCAGGATTCATAGTGATAAAAAGACCAACAGTGTGCTTTATTTTGATCATTTGACTTTCAAAGATAAATTCAACTGCCTTAGCGGACAGAGCTGTCATAATAGACATTATTTGCTGTGCTACCACTGACAATACTTCAATATTTATTCGATTAAACTCGTCAAAGCAACCCCAGCAACCACTCTGAGCCAAACCAGAAAAATTTTTCCCAATGCTCTTGTAGTCCAAACCTTCAGAGCAATTTGTTACAATAACCCACATACCAAGTGCTTTACCCAAATCTTTAACAGTTTCTGTTTTTCCGGTTCCTGCAGGTCCTTTGGGACTACCACCACGATGAAGATGTAACGCAGTAGTCAGTGTGATGTAACACCTATCGGTAAGTGGAGTTATCACTAATCTTCCAGAGTTTCCCGTATATTCATAGCCATACCAATGCTCAGTATTTGTCTGTCGAATTACACACAATTCTGATTCACGATGCCAATAAAAACGTAACTGAGAAAACCACTCAAAATGTCCTGTATCTTTACAATTAGCTTTGTACATCCGTTCAATAACATCACGGCCATGAATCTCTAGAGTAATAAGTGTATTAACTTTGAGACGCATTATTTTTGTTAAATCTTTTCGACTCATCTCTGAAAGTTTAATAAGAACTTTTATCTGCTTTCTTTTAAGTTTTCGAAGAGGTTTTTTTTGGTCCACCATATTGCAATGTATAAGGTTGCGAGTACACTCCGTAGTCCACTGTATTTGTGCAGTAGTAAGAACCAGCTGCCCTGGCCACTGAGAGATCCATTTTTCGCGATTACCAATAAGCTTTTTAAGAGATGCTCGTGTAAGCTTTAGTAACTTTTTCATTACGGAAAACATAAAGTCCTCCACCTGTCTTAGCCAGCGTTCGGAAGGACCGTCAATGTATAGAATTTGCGAAAACTCCACAAATTCTCCATCATCCGCATACATGCCAGTTGCCTGCCATCGGTTTAAAGTCTTACCTACACGCTTAAGGTCCAGCTTGTATAGATTATCAAAGAGTTTTTTTAGATGTGACTGCACCAAGTCCGGTCTTTTCGCGTTGCCTAAAATTTCTAACATGTCGTCATTCGAAATAAAGTAAAATCGCGGGAAAACCTGTCGCTTAGCCTCAAGGTAAGTTTCCAAAGCTCGTTGTATTAACTCTAAGCGTTCATCCATTCGATTAAAGCGGTTTAGTAAAAAAGGAGGTGCCCGTAAATGAGATGCTTTTACCGCTGTTTTAGACTGAAACATTTTACTAGATATTGTCCGAAATTCATCCGTAATTGTTGCAAATCGTTTTGCCTCATCCGGAAGTTGCTTGCGTATATCATCTCCTTGAAATATATTTTCCAAATAAAGCCATTGATGCTGCACCGTTAATCCTTTTTCCAAAGTTTCACTGACATAAGATAAAGTTTTTTCCCAATAATCAACAATATCAATAAAGGGCTCTACAAATCGAGTGGACTTCATTGCCGAAATCTGAACCATATGCTCCTCAAGCAGTTGAAAGCAATCCTCAACATTCTTAATACGATAAATTCCATCGTGATACATTGACATGTCAAAACTTTGTTTTTTCCAAATTGCAGCAATGTTTTTTATATTATTTTCAATTTGGAGTTCCATTGTGGCTGCGTTTGAGATATCCTGTATATCCTCTGAAAATGCTTGAAAGTCCAAGTTTATTATTAACTCTAAAGTAAATTTTTTAGAGTTCTCATCGAAGTCTCTGTAAAATGATATAAAGAAAGTATGATTATAGAATTTTCTGTATATCTCTTTAAAAAGAACTATAAGGAATAAACAACATTTAAAACTTAAAATTTTTAGCTTTTTGGTTTTAGCCTCGACGATAAGAACTATTGATTTATGGATCGAACTAGCAGGAATAATGGATATTTTTTTCCCTCCCTTTTAGCGTGTTGTATTGATAGCCCCTATACCCGTGGGCTAGAACGGTATATAAAATGTAAATAACGACGCATTTCTGATTAAATACAATATTATTATGATTATAGTGTCTAAACTGATCATGTTTTTTGAAAATTGTTGGCACGTCCACTTCCGCCCCCGTAATTTAGTTATTTGTTTTTCTTAAACTGCGGGGCGTAAGCGGGCGTGGCAAAAATTTTTTAAAAAACTTGCAGGGACTTTAGTATGCCCTTTTACACTGGGTTTAACAAGGTAAAATCTATACTTTATATTAAGTACAAAAAATAGGGTCAGCCGTCAGATTTTTCGAATTACCTAATTTTCAGTTTTTAATGCACAATGTTACAAGGGTTATATTGGGCGCTATAAACTACAGTTTTCGCGTAAGCCTAAGAGATTTCATAACTTTGATAACGCCAAACGTAGGGAAGCATTGCACTTGTCCTATTTACGTTTTGAAGACAATAAAGTGAGCATCCCTATTAGTTAAGTAGGTCTAATTGCATCTATCATCTGACAAAAGCGCGCTTCTCAGTTTGTTTACTTCACTTAAGCCCGTGTACTTACCTGATGGGATACCTAGTTGCGTATACAAAGTTTGTGCTGAACGTTGTAAACTACAGGTATATACCATAATTCTAAGTGATTTTATAACTTCGTCAACGCCAAACGAAATATATAAGTGTACCTGTCCTTTCTTACAATAAAGCAACCGATGATGAGGCCATTGCCGATATGTTGGCTTTACTTAAGCCCGTGTACTCACCATTACCTGATGGGATACCTAGTTGCGTACTCAGGTTTTGTGCTGAGAATTTAATTATTCAAATTCTCAAATTATTAACATTGTCCATTGAAACTACCTCTTTTCCAACTATATGGAAGGAATCTTTCATTATTGCACTACTTTAAAAGGGTAATAAATCAGAAGGTTATACTTATAGAGGTACTTCCACATTGACCGCTACTCCGAACGCTTTTGAGAAAACTTTAACTATATAAATTGCAACATTTCTGTAGTTCTCATCTTTTTTCTACCCATGGTTCATGGAATCTGGATCTACTAGCACTAACCTAATAGTTTACTTTTTTTTCGCGCGAATATCAACGGGTTCATTACATGCCCACACCTACCGCCCAAACGACCGAGGAGCGCTAGCTGTATATAACGTACGGCTGGAGTCGCGTGGGCGACAGTTCACAAATACATACAAAACCGAAACTAAAGCTAGTTACGAACTAAAAATGATAGGATACTTTTTTAGTACAGGTAAAGAGAGCTCAGTACTGATTTCATGATAAAGAATTTTATAATCAGAACAAAGAGCTCAGAAAGGTTCATGTAATAAATAATTAGTAGTACAGCGTAAAAGAAATAGTGGTATAAAGTTTCTAACGAAGTAAATTTCGTTAAAGAAGTAAATTCTAAAAGGTTAGTGGTAGCAGATCTAAATTTCCCAAACCCATGTTGAGATGGTGAATTTATGGATCTACAAAAAATTGAAAATTGATTAATTTTTTAAAGGTTTAGGAATAGCGGAGAATTTATAAATACCCTTATAGTAAGATGCTTCCAATTTTTTACCGCTTTTATGGAGAGGAACTATATAGGATTCCTTCCAGATAGATGGGAAAGTGGAAGACAAGACATAAAGCCTCGGCGAAAATCTACACAACATAGTATTCCTTCACGACCAGGAGAATAGACAGGTTTTACCAAATTAAGCACGCATAAAGGACTTACTTTAATCGATCGAAGGACTGTAAATGCAGTTAGAGCTTTTTACCTGGTAAGGATACGGAATGTCTGATCAATATTCCGTTTAGAAATACGTTGTTGTAAAAAAGTCTGCAAACAAATTTCCGACCCCATAAAGTATATATATTCTTGATCAGCATCAATAGCCGAGTCGATTGAGACATGCCCGTCTGTCCGTCTGTCCGTTCGTCTGTCCGTCCGTATGAACAAGTGGATCTCAGAGACTACAAGAGCTAGAGCAACCAAATTTGGTGTCAGAATTCGTGTAGTATTTGGCAGATAAAATTTTTTTGTTTCAAATATTTGCCACGCCCGCTTCCGAACCCGCAATCTAGGAAAAATGGATAACTAGAGATATACTAAATGTAGCGAATTTTTATTTAGCACACCCAATAATATAGTCTAAAGGTAACAGCTGAACAAATTTCGTTACAATCGGATAAGAAATACCGAAGACATGTCTATTTACAATTTGTACTAATAATCCCAGTGCGGCATTGCGTAGTAAGTGTGAGCGAGATAGCATGCGTTCGTTGCTGCCGAAATTTTAGTTTGAATTAATGGCGAATTCGAAGGAGTTTGATTTTATAAAGTTTCTCTAATTGGCACAGGGTATACTAAAGTCGTCAGGGACGCCTTGCTTGCTTCATTTACCAAGAGGCCTACGCCTGTATTTGACCAGTATTAATAGAGGGAGTCTGACTCCTATGCCTCTTTTATCGTCTATAATTCACAATTTTTAAACAAAAATAAATATTTTGTTTGCAGAATAAAGTGTTTCTGACCCAAAAATTGTAAAGTTTCCTATACGTGGAATGAGCGGGTGATTTTCCTTGTAGGTTATATATATATACAGCATAACCAAAAAATTATTTACTCATACTTTACCGAGTTTATTAAGCAAGCAAAAGGTTTACTATTGTATCAAAAAATGATTTTGGAATAAAAGTATGCTGAAGGTGTACATTAATTTTTCTCTCTTGGGATCAATATTCTGTTAAGGAATAGGTTGTTGTACAAAGCTCTGCAAGCAAATCAGCGATGGCTTGATCACAACTCGATATATTGTTTTCAAGGGTTAAGCAGGATGGATAGACAGACATTTTGCTATATATTTTTAGGATTACTGGAAAATTCTAACTTACAACGATTAAGGTAATCCTTATAGCATTGCTTATTACGCGTAAAAAACTTTGATCAAGCAACTACATAACGGGTGTAGTCAGAAGACCGGCCCGATTTATTGTATATTTTATAATATCTCTATTTCACATTTTTCAGGTTAGCCAGCTCACGAGTATGCCAGGGGGGCCTATAGGCCGACACGGAGATCCTCAATGGTATACAAACCTTAAAAAGCGAACCAATAGTGTTACAAAACAGAGAAATAGCTTGGTTAATATTTGAACAACTATACAGGGAAGACCAATAACTTGCATTGAATTGCTCATAAAAAAACTTTGATCAAGCGAGTACGTATAGGGCATAATCTAAAGACCGGCCCGATTTCTTGTATATTTTATAACATCTCGATTTCACATTTTTCAAGTTTTTTTTCTCCCCAGAATGCCATTGGGAATTATAGGCCGACACTGGGATCCTCAGCGGTGCACAAACCTTAAAAAGCGAAAAAACAGTGTTAAATAGCTTTGTTCATGTTTGAACAGCTATACAGGAAAGAACAATCGGACGTACGAATGAGCTTAGTAAGCTTAACTTCAGGCAGGGCAAGAGGGTTTATTCTGGATATCGCACATTTGTTGAAATCTAGGAGAACTATCAGATCCAAGTATCTATTACTTTTGTTACTCATTGGATTTATAAAATTTAAAGATAACTCGAAAAGACCTTCAATAAAGCAATTTGAAATAGGAAGCAACAAGCAGATGCATTTGAAGGGTACCATACTATTTCCGGTAAATTAAAGTCACCGAGAACAATCAACATGTCTCTATCAGACAGTAAAGATGAGATGTACTGGATAGAAACCAAGTGTTTAATGTACACCGCCATGTCGGATTGTGGCGGGATGTACGAGCAAGTAATGTAGGCAGAGAAAGTCTTGAGACTGACCTTGACACTTACAAACTCAATCTCCTGGTTATCAGGAGATTGAATCCGGTCAGAAGATAAAGACGAGTCAACGGCAATCAAGACTCCTCCGCCTACACGCAAAATGCGATCACACCTGAATATTGAAAATTTTGCAGACAGAACAGATGCATCGTTAATGTCAGGTTTTAACCAAGTCTCTGAAAATACTAAAATTTTATAATCAAATACTAGACTATCTACATAAAGTCTAGGAAGCTTAGATTTTAGTCCTCTTACGTTCTGATAGGCCAGATAAGCTAGAAATCTCTCTATCAGACAGTAAGCATGAGATGTGTTGGATAGAATCCAAGTGTAAAATGTACACCACCGTGTCGGATTGTGGTGGCAGGTATTAACCAAGTCTCTGTTAATACCAAAATTTTAAAATCAAATACTATCTACATAAAGTGTAGGAAGCTTGTATCTAAGTCCTCTTACGTTTTGATAGGCCAGATTAAAGGACGAAATTAGTTTTTTGGAACACGGACACGTTTGTTTGGCCGTGTATTCTTTCAGCAGAATGTGATCCGGCCAAAAGGTTGTAACGATTCTTTTTGGTCCTTACTTGCGGCAGAACCGGATTTCAGGTGTAGGGGTACGACACAACGAATTTACATTGTACGCTGGTGAAATTGGAAGATCAAGTCGTTCTTTCGTTTAACAATACATTATAATTTTATTGGCAATTTGATTGGTGGATGTTGGTATGGCCAGAGAGTTTCTGCACGGGCTATAGACTTTGTGATGCTGGTTATTATGAAATCCACGCTGCACCGCTGGCACTCATGAAAACTTATCGACGGATTGTGTTTGGCTGTGGCAAGTATTCCTACTGCCACGATTGAGTCCTGGTCTTGTCTAGCTACACCTACCGCCTGCTACGCTCCTAATATTCTGTTAGGAATACTCCTAGTCTTTTCCAACTATGCCAGGAATACTCCTGGTCTTCCTCAACTGTGCTAGGAATACTACTAGTCTTCCCTGCCTGTGCCAGGAATACTCCTGGTCTTCCTTAATTGTGCTAGGAATACTCCTAGTCTTCCCTGCCTGTGCCAGGAATACTCCTGGTCTTCCTTAACTGTGCTAGGAATACTCCTAGTATTTGCTAAAACTGGTAGGAATAGCTCATAGTCTTTTATGTACTGCTAGGAATACCTCCTAGTCTTTTATATATTGCTAGGAATAGCTCCTACTCTTTTATGTACTGCTAGGAATAGCTCCTAGTCTTGTGATCTGGTAGGATTTGGCTCCTATTTATTAATACACTGCTAGGAATAATTCCTAGTCTTCCTACTTGCCACCAAAAACTAATCCGCCTTTAATCCTTGTAGCCAGGATACGGATGGATATCCTTTCTTCGATATGACTTGGCACGCCTTCTCTTTTACTTACTTTTACATCCTCACACATATTTCCCTTTGTTGGCCTCTTTTGTTTACTTCACTTGTTAATACTTCCCTTGCACCTTGCTGGTGCCCAAAACTTTCCATCACTTTCTCTTATCATCGGCCTTCTTGGCAGCTCGTGCCATGCATCTCTCGTAGTGAAATCATGCATACGCCACTCTAATGCAATCGCTGCTCTCTGGCTTTGCCAATATCCACCCTTATATATTATTTAACAACCGTTTAACTTATTCCTAATTTCCCGCCCTTTTTACATATGCTTTAATATAGTGAATTGATGGTTAAATCCCTTCCTCCCTGAACTATTTATACTAAAAAAACTTAATGACTATATAAATATACCCCCATTTATCTCTTGTTGTATTTATATAAACAGAATTAATACTCTACATTAATGTACCGCATTAACCCTTCCACATAACCAGTATTAATGTTATGTATATTCCCATACATGAATTATAAAACATCATATAGCAGTTTGTTTTTTTATTTCATATATCTTTATACATGTTGTGACGACGTGAAAAATGTCACGCCGCACATTAATCATTTTTTTTACATTATACTCAGCCACTGGAGGCATCTAGGTTTAATGAATTGGTTTTTTTGTTTTTTTTTTACACGGCAATGGAAGGTCCGTTAGGAATTTGAATTTGAATGAATGCGCGCCAATTCTTAGGGGTGGTTTAGATCCCGGATCGGTTCATCACGGAAACCGATAATGAGTGGCGAATTGATCGATTACGAGAAGCCAATATGATCGGCGGCGAAGTTACTCAATTTTGAGAAAAAAAAGTTTACTTGGGCGCAAGCGTGGCGACAGAATCGATCAGTGAGTGACCGCCACAGTCGAGAGTGGACGTAGAGAAACGTTACGGAAAAATAAGAAAAAGTGAAACCTCAAGTCCTATTCCGTGGAATTGACAAAAGGAAAAACAAAGTTTTTTTGGTTGTGTGTTTTTTTTTGTTTCCTGGAAAAAAATAATAAGTCAGAGTCAAAGACAGCGAAGTGAAGCGGTAAGAGAGAAAAAAAAAAAAAAATATAAAGCTTTTTGTTGTTATATTATCGGATACGGCCAAGGTGCGGTAAATTAGACCACAGTAAATAAATACTAACCGAATAATAATAATAAAAAAATGTGAAAGACAATTACGAAAGAAAAGAGGATTTAAATGATTATTTTATTTATTTAATTTGTGATCGTAATCTACACCATTTCCCCCTCCCCTTTCAACATATACTAATAGACACTAAGGAACTAGTGGTGGACGACACTCCCAACTAGATTTCGCTCCCTCCCTCTCCATACTAATCCCGGTCATATTAATCGGAAAATCCTAAACCTGGCGAGGATCACCTTCCCGCCACGCCAACGGAATCCCGACAGTGTCCGGATTAGTGCCTAACACAGACCCCAGCTTGACACGGCCGCAGAGGATCGACTTCCCTGCAGTTTGTTTTATATCCCCTTCCCTTCCCACCGCTTCCCCTTCAACAGGGACCCGCTCGCTTTTGGAAGTGGATCTCCCTCCCACCAAATCGAGTTGCGTTATTCAAGCGTGGACCATACTCCCGCTGGATAATACTTTCGGGTCAAGAGGCGGGCCAAAGTAACGACCAAACCACGTCGCGTTATTTTAGGGTCTCGGCAATAAATAAATGTCTTGTATGTGGACCCCATAAGACTGAGAATTGTACCCCGGCCAAAGAAGGTACCTTACAATGTATATATATATTATTACTAGCATACCCGACAGACTTTGTTCTGCCAAAAAATTTTTTTAATATTTTATAGTGACTTTTCTTGATAATTATGATTCACCATGTTTTTTATGTTTTTGCTTGATTTCTATCTAGTGAGGATAGTATGTAGATGTGATGAAGAAATCTGCTGTAACATAATGGCGAACATACGACATAGCATCTTAAGCATATTCGTGCAGGTCTTCCGATGAAAAAATCGTCATCCGATCAACATTCTATGCATTTCTATCAGTATTAATTGCATCTCGAAGATGAATATATTCTTCAGATCAGAGTTTGGTCCGATTAACTGTTATAGGATTATATTGTTGGATATTGTTCAATAAGTGTATGGAATCTGTTTCTATTTCTGAAACCAATGAGTACAATGGCTCTGGTGGTGGATCCAATGGTAACAATTTCACTTTACCCTTTGCGCAATATAATCCATCGGTTTTGTTTTTGTATTTCAATGACTTACAATGTGAGCAACCCGAGTTCATAGAACCAATAACTGTAGTTACTGTAGTCAATTGCAGCTCGGTTTAAACTTGCGAGATTATTATTTGAATGGCGCGCTCGAACTGCACTCGTTTCTGACGTCCGAATCCTATTACGCTCATTTTGGTCGGCACGTTCTTGCGCAGTAAGATTAGCTTGGTAAATGGCTTGGGTTATAGCTCTTCGGGTTTTTCTATCTATAATTCTTTATCTTATAGTAGGCATAACTGTTATTTATTATTCAAATATGTAACTACAAATGATTAATGTATTTAGGGTTCAAATGTTAAGGGTGGACAACCCTTAACACTTAGGGGTATGAAAAATAGATGTTAGCGGATTCTCAGACCTACTCAATATGCATGCAAAATTTGGTTAAAATCGGTAAAGCCGTTTCGGAGGAGTTCAAAGACAAACATTGTGACACGAGAATTTTATATATATATAGATAGATAGATAGATTATGTGTTCAAATTTAGCGCCAATACCTTCAGCGCCTCTCAAACCTCTGCTTTGGACATGTTACATTCCGCCTCTCCCGTTCTCCGTTACATGCCAACATTCCCGCTCCCAATCCACCCACACATGCGTAAGCCCGCTCACTTTGATGTTGCCGACAACCTAAATGCAACCCCTCGCCTCCCCCGCTGGTCTATACACATGAGCCGACTCTCTAAGTGTTGTGCTTATCTATTTCTTATTACATATTACATACATTCGGCCTTTGCTTTAACCCTTCCTCATATGTAATTATGTTTGTGTAGGTTTGTGGGGGGCAGGAAATTCCAATAGGCAGAGAACTTCTACTGTCTTCCAATATAAATAATTAACCCGGACGCGTAAACTTCGATTTAAAACTGCACAAGTTTATTAAAATGTTTGAACTTAAAATATCGATGATTTCTTGAACGTGGAGACGTGTGTGCGATTTCAAGAAGAAAAACGGACTAACTCAAGTTGGAGTTCTCCATGACAAAACTCCATATCATCTGGAGTGTGAACGTCTGTGTCCGAATTCGCCGCCTTTCGCTCCTCACCCGCTGGTCACCCTTTCTGGCGTGAACATACCGCCCCCCTTGCAACGAATTGCAATAGCCCGGCTGGACTGCTAAGGATGGGGTGCGGCAGCATTCTGGATCGCCTAGGTGGCGCAGGAGCCGGAAAGGATTCATCCGAAGACGGTGCTCTGGGCCGCGGGAAGTCCGCTATGGCCAGGAACGCATCCTGGCTGGATGACCGCAGGATAGAGGTCAGCCCCGAGCACGACGGACACAGAGGCCTGGCGGTGGAATGCCGGATCCGCTACTGTTAGCGTGGCAAAGTTCATTTTCACCGCTTCGGGTATCTCTCGGATGGGAGTGTGGATCCGGAGGTTGGTTTCCACCTTGAGGACGACCTCCCTTTGGAAGTTGGTATCCATCCTGGACCGGATGGTCGTAAGGCAGGCCTCATTTTTGCCCACTCGAAAGGTCACCAACCCCAAGGCGGACGCAAAGGAACCATTGATGCGGCTTTGGGGCGAACATGCGTCAAGGAGCACGCGCGTCTCGGACTCCTTCCGGCTGTTGCCGATCTTCACCACAGCGGTCGGCATGACGGGTGTGGCTTTGGTTTGCAGGAGAGCTCTCCTGGTTGAGCGCCATCGGACTTCCTCCTGCGGGGTGCAGATGGGTTCCGCTTAAGAGGCGGAGCCAGCCAGCACTTGGCTGGATGTTGGAGCCATGGTTCTGTATGAAAAGAGTGAACAAAGCTAGGATTAGTGACATAGGACAACCGACGGAGACGGAGGCGCAACATTAGATGCAAGGAGGAGCTTAAGGGGTCACTGCGTGGAGGGAGTCATACAAGGCTCGTTGGGAAGCAGGATCAGTTGTTGTCGATGTTGGTGTTGCAGACATATAGGCTTTATATGTTGCATATAATACCCACGGCGACGACCAACCGGTATGTGTATGGGTATGGATATGAACACCATGAAGCACACAGAAGGGCATCAATAGCATTCGACTAAGTATGCCATTGATTTTGTTTTTCATTTTTACTATAATCACCATTATCTTCCTTTTCTTTTTTGAAAATTTTATGCCAGCTCTTACTAATTAAGATTTGATTGACTCTCCCAGCTTTTCCCTTCATTCACAAATTTGTTTGGAATTCTTTACTCTATGTGTTAAGGTTTATATTTGTTGTTATTTTTTTTGGATTTTTTTTTTTTTTTATTTTTCTTTTTGGTGACTCGCTGAGAACAAGATAATTTACATAAAGAGATGTCAGCTAACTTTTAATCTGATTTGCATACGAATGTGTGTGTTTGTGTGTGTGTGACTGTGTCACAGTTATATCCCACATTTGCGGTGAATACATTATAATAAACGTTTACCGCAAAATGTTCTGCTCTCAACACTTTCATCATAGTTCTTTTTGGAATGTATTTGAAATGTAAAAGAAATTAGCACTTGATAACTAATTAGCACTTTCCAAAATTTATTTCTATTTCCCCTTAAACTGGGCCATTCACATTGAATTTGTGCCAATTTGTGGCAAAACTAGAGTATATATGTATGTATTTGTATATATGCTTGTATGGCAAATATCACTAAGATCAGATAGCCTCATATGTAATTGAAATGGTTAACGGAGCTATAATACCATAAAGCTTCAATCCACAACTTGTAGGCATGATGTCATTGAAAAGTCCACACCAAGAGAAAAAAAAAATGGAAAAAAGAGTCAATAATACAAAACTCAAAATAAATAAAGAAAAACTTTCACCATTCTGAATGCTGCGTTGGCTGAATTTTGTTTTTGTTTATCCACATTGAGGTACCATCCGCATAGATGCCATGAAAATAGTTAAAAGTCATTGAGCCAAAGCCACGGAGAATTCTGTTTATTTTTTTCTTTCTTTCTTTTTGGCCAAATGGATGCCGCTTCTTAGATACAAAGACACATTAATCTAGCAGTTATTTAGCCTCAAGTGTTTAGCGGTTAACTATAAACTTAATTTATAGACAAAATGTGTAGTAAAAAACAAAACAAAAAAAAAAAAGAAAAAAAAACAAAAAAACTTGTTTTACCTCTGACCCATTTTAAACCTACCAAATATCCATTTATTCCAACAACAACAGTAGAAAGTGCAAGTGGCTCTCTTTCCTTATCTGTATCTGTATCTGTTGTACCTGAATTAGAACTACTTACAAAGAGTTAATAGTTTTTTTTTCTTTTTTCTTTTAGAGCCAAATAAGAGCATTGAGATACTTAAGCTGATATTAGGACGTCTACAAAAGCATCCAATAATAATAATAATAATAACTGCGGTTATTATATTACCTAGATGAATGTGTGTGTGTGAGTGTGTGTGTCGGTATGTGAATAGGATTAATGTTTGGTTCGTTTTTTTTTTTTTTGCTTCTGCTCTTTTTCATTATTTACTAGTAGTTTTTTTTTCGGGCATTTTTATTGAACCCCGCGAGGTTCGCACATCAACGACTCGGACGAGGCCGTCCGTGCCGGTATGGATAAGCTCCACCCGTCCCAACCGCTAGTCCGTGGGCGGTAGATTGTTCCGTACACGATTACGAGGTCACCGATCTGGAGATGTCGTTGGGGCAACTTCCACTTGTTGCGTTTGTGGAGCTCCTTTAGATATTCGTCCTTCCAGCGGCGGCAGAAGTGGTGATGAAGCGCTTTCAAACGTTGCCAGCGATTGACCAAGGACATGGGTTCTTCCGTGATCTCTGGCTCGGCGATGGCCAATAGCGGCCCTCCCACAAGGAAATGCCCCGGGCTCAAGGCTAGGAGATCGGCCGGGTCCTCGCTCATGGGAGAGATAGGTCGTGAATTCAGACACGCCTCTATTCGACACAGCAGGGTCGAGAGCTCCTCAAACATGTATCGCAAATTGGCGGTGGACTCATAGAACAGCGCCTTGAAACTGAAGCACTTTGTACTGAAGCATACGAATACGCATACGTGTCCCTTTGTGATGAGGCAAGGCCCTTCCTGTGTAGTTCTTGATTTCGAACGGTCCAGCGAAATCTATTCCGGTATAGGTGAAAGGCCTTGAAAACGTTACCCGACCTCGGGGTAGGTCACCCAACAGCTGCGTTTGCTGACGGTGGTTATAAAGGATGCACGCCTTGCATCCGCGGATGTGAGCCTTCAGCGGATCATTAGTTGGTTGCCTCCATGCAACGTTACTTGGTGCGTGAAACGGATGAGGAGCCGGGTCAGGTGAGCGCCGTAAGGAAGAAGTATTCATCGTAGCTGAGAGATTCGGATGCTCTCAGTCGGCCGGAAGCACGAAGGACACCGTGCTGGTCAAGGAATGGGTACAAGTTCGCAAGGGAGCTTGAGGTAGGGATCGGGTCCTTCTGGGACAGATATCGAATTTCGGCCTGGTATGCATTCCGTTGGGTTAACTGGATGAGAGCCCTTTCCGCCTCCACTAAGTCTTGTTGGGAGAGAGTCGGCGTGGGGGTAGCAGCTCCTTCTTCTGGTAGAATCTTCGGACATATGCGGTTACTCTTAGCGCTCGACCGAACTCTGAGAACAGCTCAATTAAGCCGTCTGCTGGCGATGTAATGGCTATATGACAACGCGTCCGTTGCTCTACTTGGGTTTCGGGCACAACGCAAGGAGATGCGGGCCACTCTGTAGGGGGTAACTTTAGCCACTACGGACCGTGCCACCACAATTGGCTTGCCGCCAGGTCGGTTGCAGACACACCTGTGCTCGCTAAATCGGCTGGGTTGTCCTCGGATCGGACATGAGCCCAGTCCTCAGTGTTGGTGTGGCTGGAGATGGAGGATACCCGATTCGCAACAAAAGTCGACCAATTACACGCGGGCTTATGGAGCCAGGTTAGCACGATGGTGGAATCCCATCCAGAAGTAGGACCGGGCATTACGGATTGGGAGGTCAGGGATCACTGCTGCGTACAATTCGGCCAGGAGTACCGCTCTGCGCAGCTCGAGTCGCGGCAATGACACAATCTTCACCGGAGCTACCCTTGTTGTAGCGGTGAGAAGATGAACGTTCACGTGGTCCTGATACTTCACGTGGACGTAGAGCGCTGCTCCATATTCACGCTGGGATGCGTCACAAAAACCATGTAGCTACCATTCACACTCTGGGCTAACTTCCACCCGCCGGTTTGGTAGTTACGAAAAAGTAGTAGTCCTGCGTAGCCTTCCAGCGAATTCCTAGGGTCTTGGTAGTGCTGGCGTCTTCTAAGTCCAGAAAAACCTCATTTAGAAGGTGATCCCGAGGGATTGCTCGCAGCACGTCCTTGTCAGTCGACGTCCACTTGCGGATTTGGATGAACTTGCCACGGTCCGCAGAGTACCCATCCGAAAATGGAAGACACGAGCTGTAATTGACATAGTTTCTGGGCCCTAGCGGCCACACAATTGGAAATGCCACTTATCTGGGCATTAATGAGCCGGAACAAAGGTCTCACCAGGTTGAACATCCTATCGGATAGAAATGTTGCTTCAGACCCGGTATCAATTAAAGCGCGCGCAAGGAAATCAGCGCCCAAGTGTCGAATCGTCACCATGGCGGTGCCTAGGATGCCTTTACTTGGGGTGGAAACGAAGAAATTGTGGACGTTCGTGGGGTGCTCAACCGAATCTACGCTGACGGAGGTTTCCGGTTGCTGCGCATCGCTATCGCCGAGACTTGGGCGCGGTGCAGGAAAGTGTGATGCCGTTCCTTGCATATGTGACAGCTATGGGCAGCTGATGGCCGCGTGCGAAACAATTCAGGCACAGCTTCTGTTGTTGAATTGCAGCCGAACAAGCTTGGACGGACATGGAGGTAAACCTCGGACAAAGGCGGATTGGATGGTTCTCTCTGCCGCACAGCTTGCAGGAGACCGAATTGACACGGACTTGAGTGTTCAGCGCCTGAAATTTAGCTTGTGGCGCCGGTCTGTGAACTGCTGAGGGAAGGACCTGGGAGACTGGAGCGGAACGACGATCTTCCAGAGTCTCCAGAACGCGATAACGGTCGATCAGGAACCCGTTTAGGTCAGCCCACGAAGAAGGAGCTGTTTTGTTTGGGATGGACTGTTCCCATAATGCGATAGTGGCGTTAGGCAACTTAGACGTGCAAAGTGCCGCCAGGAGGACATCCCAATTGTCAGTGCTGACTCCTGAGCGTGTGAGCGTGGTCAAGCAACCTTGTAGGGAGGTTGAAGAGTATCTTGGTCTGATTGGCCACGAGCTGCCTTTTGTTTTCAAAACGGGCCTGCAAGTTTTCCCAATCCGCTTGGAAGCCCTCATTAGTGAGGGGTGAACTTGACACGATCGCCTTTGCCTCGCCGCGCGTTTTTGAAACGAGATGGTACAGTTTATCCACTGGCGTCAATATCGGGTTGTTTATGTACATAGCCGTAAAGAGATCGCGGAACGTGGACCATTGATTGTAATCTCCCGTGAACACGTCAACCTCACACGGAGGCAGTCGGTAGCCTGGCTGTGCGTGGTGTTCACGGGAGACCTGGATGTTTTGGGGCACGGAAGTTGCTTCCGACGATTGAACTTGTTCAATACGTTCTCCCAGACTGGTGCCGCACCGAACATACACCATGTATGCGAATTCATATTTTGACTTAGCGGTCATTAAATCGGCGCGGCTCTCATCGCTCCCATCAGCCGTAAGGGCTCTGGTACATGCCATGTACTCGGACTTGATTCTGCTCCAGAGGACCTTGGTTTGATCCAAATGCATTCGCAACGAAAGTAGCGGAACGTCCCCCTCGATGGAGCCTATGGTGTTGACATCGAAAACGGTCAGACTGTCGCAAGCAGCGATAAAATGATTAACTGACATGGTGGTAGTCGTTAAGACTCGGACCTGGTTAAAGTTCTCGACGCGGGAGCCGAAACAGTGACGCGCGGAATCGAAAGCGAGCTGGTACGTGTAGAAAACCGCTGGGAGGAAGGCGATGATAGTGTGGTAGCGGAACTGGCTTGGCTACGTTTTACCGTATCTGTGACGCGCGGTACTATTACTTTGGCCGGCGGTGTGGATGGCGATACGGAACGGCGAGGCAATACGAGATGATCGGATTTGTTGTTGCTTTTAGCAGGATCAATGGGCATAATCGGAATGGAAGGATATCGTGTGGTCAAGCAATCTGACCCGAGTGGACAGTATGGGGCGGATTGGATGCCGTCAAGATATATCAAAAACGAATAAAATCAATAAATAAATAAATAAGAATATTTTATTAAATTAAATTGATTGTATCCAAGGAGCATTAAAGATATGTCAGTTTAAAGTGAAAGTTGACCGACAAACTATTTTTAATATATTATGGGATATTATTGCACTCATCCATCGAACTTGGCATGTTTTTTTCGGGAACATATAGTGGCATGCAAAGGTATGAACAATAATTTAAAAGAACAATAACAAAGCAAACGAAATAAAATTGTTTCAAGCATCGGTAAATAAAAAATATTACAAAGAAAAAAACATAAATGCACTCGATTCTGGTAATTAAAAACAACAGAGAAGGAATATTCAATTTAAATATTAATCGAATCGTCATAGATCCGCCTTCTAGTTTTTTGGAGCTGTATTTGGAGTTGTATTATACCAATATAATTGTATAACACCATACATTTTAACTCGGATTAAGATGAGGAACTTGGGCTGGAAACTTCGTCTACTTAAAAATGTGATTTGATTATCGTCTCCTAAATATTTTTGCGGTGTGCTGGGTTCTTATATATATATAATATTTTTCTTATCAAGATTTTTTTTTCTAGTTTTTGGCGAACGATTGTATTCTTTATTATAAACTGTACCCATAGGGTAAAAGCGTATATTAAAGTCGCTAAAATGTATGTAACAAGCAGAAGGAAGCATTTCCGACCTCATAAAGTATATATATTCTTGATCAGCATCAACAGCCGAGTCGATTGAGACACGTCCGTATGAACACGTGGATCCTAGAGACCACAAGAGCTAGAGGAACCAAATTTGGTATCACCACTCGTGTAGTGTCTACGCAGATCAAGTTGTGACAAAGCACAATTTTGGTACTTCGCCACAATATACATATATAGATAATAAGTTCCATAAATTAATTATAAGCATGCACTCTGTCTTGTTAATAGTTTAGTAAGAACTAGTTCCTTTAGAGCATCTTGAAATCACAGCAATGTTGCTGTGTCAGGCGTTTATGGTATTGTGTAAACATGTTCCTAGCGCTGAGTGGTCATTGCATTATGCTGACGCCACAAAACAATTCAAATATTCTAGAAGCGCGGGCTTTGCATGTTCGAAGCAAACATATAAACGAACATGCATAGAACCGCAACAGTGAACACACCCGCGCACAAGTGCGTAAGCTACCGACGCATGAGACTTAGAGAGTCGGCTCATGCGTATAGACCAACGGAGAGGCGAGGGGTTGCATTTCGGCTGTCGGCAACATCAAAGTGAGCGGACTTACGCATGTGTAGGTGGGTTGGGAGCGGAAATGTTGGCAAGTAACGGAGAGTAGGAGAGAGGCGCTATGTAACATGTTCAAAGCAGAGGTTTGAGAGGCGCTGGAAGTATTGGCGCTAAATTTGAATATTTAATAACATGTATATATATTTAGATATATGTACATAATATATAATATACTTCTATATAATGTTTTATAATTCATGTACTGGAATATACATAACATTAGTATTAGTTATGTGGAAGGGTTAATGCGGTATATTAGTTCGGAGTATTAATTCTGTATATATGAATGTATATAACAGAAGATAAATGTGGCTGTATTTATATATATATAGTTATTTAGTTTATTTAATATAAAAGATTTAAGGAGGGAGGGATTTAATCATAAATACATTTAAGTATATGTAAAAAGGGCGGGAAATTAGGAATAAGTAGTATTTATGAGGGTGGATATTGGCAAAGCTAGAGAGCAGCGATTGCATTAGAGAGGCGTATGTGTGATTTCACCACGAGAGATGCATGGCACGAGCGGCCAAGAAGGCCGAAGATAAAAGAAAGTGATGGAAAATTTTGGGCGACAAATATTGGCGCGCGCAAAAGTACTGGCAACGGTACATAATCCCACCACGCGTCGTTTATATGTTTGACTCAAACATATAAACGCGCGCATTGAATTATTAGCCGCTTTTACGACTTGAATTCATCTATATTTGTATCTGTCGTGATTGTGAGTTATATATATACATATTTCTCACAAGCTGATGAGACAAAAGAAACTGCGCAAAAGTAACTGGCGACTTTTCGGGTAAGTCCCGTTGCTTTGCGTGATGCTTTGGTTATGACGTTGCTGGGCCTGTGTTTTTTTTTATTTTTTTTGTTCGATTAATAAGATATATATAGATAACAATGAACACTGTACAAAATAATACAATAATAGTATAATATAATAGTAGTAGTACTGCAAGGAAAGTTTGGAAAATCCTGCGGGACTACTGTGAAGTATTACATGCTTTGTCTATACCTGTCCTATCACTTAGTATGGCTATATCTATATTTAGATCTCTTATCGTCTGCTTTAATAATTCATAGGTAACTAAGCAGAGATTTAGGTTCAGAGTCAAGATCTTCATACAGTGGCTGATGTTAGAACTCGCGCAATAGCTAACGGGTAGCATTTTCTGTTTGCTACATAGTCCGTATCCGATCGCTTGTCTACTACTTGAAGCACCTTGGCTTATTTTCGCATGTAGCGATTTAATGGAGCGGTCTATAGCGCCATTGCACTTAAAGGCAGTGTGTCCAAAGTTCAGGCCCGCGCACTTATGCGACAGTTGGACCATCCAATTCGTATGGACTTAACCTTAAGCAGCTCGGCTGTGTGCTCCTGTCCCACAGCTACGATCACCGTTTGATTTTCAGCATATCAGGGTCTCAATGCTTTGACCGACACTTGACCTGATATGCCTTTCAATTTGCCGGAGATAGCAGCCATGACGTCGTCAATAGTTGCCAATAAATTCAGGTCTCTCAGCTCAAAGAATGAGACATCCCTGACCGTGTGAACCGATAATGTTGAGCCCACCAATTGGCTTTATTACTCCTGTATTTCCAAGAGCAGTTCTCCTTTGTTTTTCCTGACTCCGTTTATCCGTCCATACCTCCTCCTAGTAACAAATCCCAGCAAGTCGGCGTATTAGCTACTTTCATCAACCTTGATTATTATCACATCAGGCCTGCCACGCCGTTGTGAAATTTTGGCGCTGTCGGTGGTAAAGCTGGTGCAGAACCTTTCGGTGGTGCGCTGTTGCTAGCTGGACGATCTCCTGGCTCAGGTCTGTTTCCTCCCTTGACCTCTTCGATGAGTCCATTGGAGCTCCGGATGTTTGCTAAGAGTAAGCCTCTGCCAAGGTCTGGGTGGCTGCAACTCCTACTATAGGCTTATGTGCCAGCTATTGCTTTTAGGCACAGCATCTCCAGAACCTGCCTCATGCGTGCGATGGCACTCATCGTGCTCTAGTTCACATGCCTGAACTTTGGTTTCCCATTATCTTTTGTAGAGAAAGTGCTCTCTGATTGGATAAGAATCAAGCCTAGCTCATCCAATTGCGGGACGTTAGAAATCACTGGCGGGCTGGGGGCCGCTGCAATGGCTGATACTGGACTGCCGCGAGTTAGTGCTTTTGCCGCTGCTGCAGATAGGCTGCTGGGCTGCGATGATTCCCTTAAATGTTGCCCACTTGCCGAAGATTGTGTCTTCGTTAATATCAGGCGGCCTGGATCCCACCGAATAGCGCTGTTGACCAACACTATCGGCGATCAGCTGTTCAAGTGCCAACTTAAGAAGAAACAGAACACAACAAAATTCAGGTCTGCTTAGAGAAATGCGGATAAAAAATCTCACGCACACCAGCAAAACACAAGCGAGAGAGGCGGCAGAAACAAAAAACCAAGCCCCACGTCCACCGGGGACGTGTGCATGTCCGCGTTCGATTTGCCCCCAAAAACTCTAAGCCCTAGAGGCGCCGATAAAGCACCAAGTCCTTGTGCCCAGGTATGTGTCTCAGCTTAAATTGGCCCGAGTAACTACTTTTGCTAACTTTTCAGAATCTCGCGACCTAGTAGGTGAGGCAACAACGGAGCCTCAACGAAAACTTAACCGCACTGTGTGTGCATTGATAGTGTTCTGATCTAGAGATACTTTACTGGAACTACTAATAACAAGACAGAGAATATACTTACTTACTAATAACTGAATAATTATATTAAGGGTAAGACGCAAAAAGGCCGGGGTGATTCATGTAGGAATTTTTGCTGCTCTTGCAGTATAATTCTGTTTTCCCGGTCTGCTGGCATCTGTAGCTTTTAAGTATATGTGCTAATCGGCGATACTGAACACTGGGTGTAGCCATGGTGCTTTGGAAAATATATATTAAATACTCTGACTTGTAATACTCTATATGATGGCCGTTTACCATTATAAAAGGGGGAAGATATCTTAAAAATGAAAATTACATGCTAACTTAAATTAGCAACGAACGTTGCTCATGATTACTTTTGCCTGTTGGCGCAAAACACTCTCGGGTTACGTTGTCTTACATCCCTAAGGGGATGGGAGACAGGGACGTTGGGAGAGCACACTCTCCATCAAGTGGTCCCTGTGAATTGAATCATCTCTAATATAATGGCTTCTGATGATTCATGGGGATAGACATTATGCTGTGCCTCGGTTGCCTGTTGCAATGGTTTGAGGTCATGTATGCTTGCTGTGCGTCGTTGTCTTCTACTTGTAGGTGAACAATGTTTCTGTAAATAAACTTGATTACCTTGTAGGGCTCGTCAAACTTAGGGGCCAGTTTGGCTGCAAAGCCTTCCGCTTTGGACAAATAGTGTTGCTTTAGTTAGACCAGATCGCCAAGGGCTGGTCTCGGCGTCGTAGATTATAGTACCGCCTTTGATCCAACGATACTTGCTACATGTTGGTCTTTGCTAGTTTAAACACGTCAACCATGCGTTCTGCTCGGAATTCGGGTGAACATGGCGGTGTTCCTAGACAAGGGGTAGCTTCGTCGTATAATGCTCCGGGCATGCGTGGTTCTCTGCCCAACACTAGAAAGGCTGGGGTCCTTGACTTGGCGTGTGAAGTTTGATCTACTGCTGGTTTTGTTTGATCTACTTTGTAAATTGTATGCAGCTGCGAACATGACGTGTGTCGTCGCGGAAGAATCCAGGCCACTAGTATTTCTGGGCTATTCTGATTATCGTTTTCCTGATTCCTAAATGCCCTGCTGTGGGTTCATTGTGGCATTCCTGTAGTACTCGTTCTCGGTTTTCCTTTGGTACACATAGCTTCCATGGAATGGGGTCATCTTTTTCTGGGTGGTGATCTCTCCTACGGTAGAGTTGATCACCTTCGTATCGGTAGTCGGGAAACTGGTCAGGTTGTTCATCGATTTGGCGTTTGATTTTACGAGACAATGTACACTTGGGCAGGGTATCCTGTATGCTCTTTAACACATCTAAGGGCAGAAGTTTGTCGGCATTTCAGCTCTTCAAATGTTGATTGTTGTTTATGATCCCACTTCCACTTGGCAATTCTCGAACGAAGCCGCGATACCAGGAGGCAATGCCTAGGCATCGGCGAAGCTTGTGTACATTGGTAGGGGGTGATAGCTCGCGGACTGCGGCTACTTTTTCAGGATCTATTTGAATCCCGTGTTTACTGATAACATGTCCGAGAAATTGTATCCTGCGCTTGAAGAACCTTCATTTTGCTTGGTTTATACGCAAGTTAGCTTCTCGTAGATGCGTCATGTGTTCCTCCAGTGTGCTGCCTACAACGATGATGTCGTCGGCGAAAGCAAAAGGATCCATTTCGGGGCCTATTACGCTATCCAAAGCGCGTTGAAATGTGGCGGCTGCTGAATGTAGTCCAAATATATCTCTAATATATAATTAATCGTGGTTAAAGGGTAGGCGTCTCGTATAGATTGGGCATTGAGTTGCCTGAAATCTATACACATGCGCATATCACCAGTTTTCTTACCCACTAATACGATAGGGGCGCTGTGTGGGCTTTTCGATGGTTCTATGCGGCGTTCCAGCAGTAACTGGTCTACGGTATCATTGATGATCTTCTGCTGTGCTGGATTACGGGGGTAATATCTCTGTTTAATGGGACGGTCGTCCTTCATTGTGATAACATGCTCGGCTATGTGGGTGACACCTTTTAAAGTGTCGAATTTAGGCAGCTCTTGTGCCAAAAATTCTTCTATAAGTTGAGTTGAGCTAGGGTCTTCGATCGGGGATGGGGATTCATGCATTGCTGGTTCACTTGGTTTAGTATCTTCGGGGGTCACTAGCAGTGTTGTGGTTATTAAACTTAGTTTCGTTGACTTACGTAAGAGGCTTCCTTCTACTTGCTTGCGGAAGGGGTTGTTCATTATCGCATGGTCCGATGGGGGAGCTAGAGCTGCACGTCTGGTCCAACTCTCAGTTGGGCTCTTGTTCCTTTGGTAGACCGTTGAGTCATCTGTGGTTAACTTGGGCTGTGGGTCATCGCTGAGAATTATCGTTGGCTTGATAGGTGGCCTGATACTAGACTCTGTGATAGTATCAACTCGGGTGAATAATCCATTGGACTGCGTTACAGTAGCTTCCAATCTGATGAAATTTTCGCCGCATTGGATCGTGGTACCAATACCACGGAGAAAATCTGAACCCAGAATGATCTGGTCCATAATGCCTGGTAGAATTAACAATGGTAACTTGGTGTGTGATATTCCTAATTACACGTCGGCTTCGATGGCTTGGGTGATCTCCTTGCGAGATCCGTCGGCTAAGTTGATAGCGGCGCGTATTTGTTTCCAGTCTTTGGTGGCTGATACTTGTTGTGCCAAAATATGGCTGATGAAGCTTCTTGTAGCTCCGGTGTCCAACGTTGCGTTTATCTCGTGACCATTGATTTGTATTAATGCTAGCAGACGTCCTTCAGCAAATTGAAGTCGGCTTATACTTGGGGATGATTTGGCGCTTCCTTTGTTTGATCCCCGTTCAAACAAATGCGCTCGGCGTTTCCCGAACGTTTGCAGCATTCGATGGTTCGAATGCCTCTTCTTCCGCATTCCCAACAGAAAAGTCTGCGTCGGTTGGTACATTTGTGAGCAAAATGTCCATGTTCGCTGCAGTTCCTGCAGGCGCGTTGCGTATCTACGCGTGTGTCCGCCAGTTGGTAGACGTTGGATCTGTTGGCTTGGCGTCCAGCCCCAGGCTGATAGGTGGACTTGTGGTTAGTCCTGTTCTTGCGTGGCTCAGCTCGGGGTACATCTAAGAATTGTTGAACCTGGTTGTCGTAGGCAGAGGTCATATTGACCTGGGAATTAAAAGAAGTTGTAAAACTTGTAGAACTTTGGCTTCCTAGGACCTCATAGTTGACAATTAACCGTGTTAGCTCAGTTAAATCTTGAAAATCCCTGCGACGAGTGTACAGCTGGTACTCGGGATGTAGGTTGTCATAGATGCGTTCCGATTCTTGTGGTCCGGTATAATTAACTCTTCGCATTATAAGACGAAGATCGACCAAATATTGTTTAAATGGTTCATCTGTGCGTTGTTTTCTGGTTCGAATAGCATCCTCGTAGATGCGTCATGTGTTCATCCAGTATGCTGCCTACATCGTGTAGGTAGTCGAAAGCAAAAGGATCCATTTTCGGGGCCTATTTCGGTATCCAAAGCGCGTTGAAATGTGGTGGCGCAGAGCAGACCCCAGTTAGGGTCGTTGGGAGAGCACACTATAAGCAGACCCTGTAAATTAATTCCCCTCTGGTAGTATGGCCTCCGCTGGATCATGGGATTGTCTGCCAGGACAAAGAATTCCCGCAGCGTTGGTCTGCTGCTTTGGCTTTACGTCACCTATGCTTGTCGTCCATTCTCGCAGGCGAATTTCTGAAAATAAACTTGATTACCCCTTGTAGGGCCTGTGAAAGGGGAACAATATCTTAAAATTATAGTTATAAGCTACTCTCAAATTAACAACGAAAGTTGTCCATGACAGCGGCGCCTGTTTGCGGATTCGGGTGTGATATCTCTGCTTAATAGAACGGTCGTCTTTCATTGTGATATCATGCTCTGTGGTGAAGGTGACACCTTTCAGCGACCAATCTGATCAATGCGTAGCTAAAACGTCTAGAAGTTTCTAAACAAAAGAAACTTCGCAATAGCAACTGGCGACTTCACTTGCGAGTTCCGTTGCATTCCTTATTATTACATATATATAGCCTGATATGCGTATATATGCCTGAATGAGACAAAAGAAAAGGCGCAATGGCAACTGACAACTTTTAGGGTAAGTCAAGTTACTTTGCGTACTTTAGGTACAGTCTGTCAAGAATCACTTTACACAGTGTGAAAAAACTACATTTTTTGTCTTTAGATACAACAAAAAAACAACATAAACTTAGATTATTTCGTTCCCTTCATCTGTTTTGCTCTCATTATTAGAAATAACGGTGTTTCAAGCAAAAAGGAAAACAAACTCAATAATAGAGCGTCAAAAAGAGATTCTAAAAACATATTTAACGTTATGCATCGCAAATTGCAGCGCGCCAAGCCATTGCGAAGGAGTCATCCATCTTCGACGGCAACCCGCAATACTGGCCACTTTTCTACAGCAGCTTACAAACAAGTACAGAGATCGCCCGATATACAGACGCCGAAAATCTTACTGCAAGCTAGAGCTAAAAGGCAAAGGACGAGAAATGGTTGAGTGCAAGTTGCTTCTGCCAGCTATGGCCTGAACACATTCTACATGATTTGCTGGATTTGGCGAGGCGAATGCCTCCACCAAAAGATAAGTTCGAACCCTTTATCGAATATGCACTGTGCGTACGGAATATCTACTCAAGGATGAAAGCTTGTAAACTAAGAAGCTACATGGATAACCCAAAGCTCGTGCAAGAACTAGTGGAAACTTCAAGCTTTCACTGTGGATTGACGCGTTTTCTTGTGCTCCTGCATAATTCTCCTTATTTTCGACTTTAAAGTCATCGCGCTGAGTTTTTGTGAGTTTGTGAGTTTTTGAGTGAGTTTTTTTTTGGCTTTTTTCAGTGAATTTTGATTTTTTTTCTTTCGTTTTAAAAAAATATTTGAATACCATTTTGTCTGTCGGCTGCAGCAAAAAGTGTTTGAACCCCCCTACACCCCATAACGTATTTCTCACTTGTTGGCTGTGTGATAATGTCATGCACGTCAAGTGTGCCGGCTACACGGCCAAAGTGAGGGACAGTTTGGAGAAAAGAGGTGGTCTCAAATGGGGATGCGACTCATGCCGAGAAGTGGAAATAGAAATAAGGGTATTCATGAGGCAGACCAGGGACAAGTTTAAGAAACTGTCATCTGGTTTTCGTAAAGCTTTTGAACTCTGTCTCCAAAGCGCAAGAAAACTAGTATGCGGAATCTGTCCTTGCATCTGCCGGTGCCTATTTCTGTCTCGGCCTCGGTTCCGCAATCTCTGTCACTGCTCACAGCCAATCCTCCGCAGCTCATATCGCTTCGCGTAAAGATGAGGCCATTTTAGTTTCTCCTGAAAATGGTCTCTCTATACAGCCGGGAAATTACCAAATTCTTTGGTTATTGCCAACAGCTGCCCAGTTAGACGATTAATTACGCCTCTGACTGGAGTACCACCAAAGACACATATATTTGTTTCTAGGCTTGATCCCGAAACTTCTTCGGATGACGTCTTAGGTTACATTAAGACAAAAATGCATCAAGCATCAAAAATAGCGGTGGAAAAATTAAAATTTAATTATTCTAGGGAGATCTCTTCCTTAATTAGTGGCCTGGTTGAACTGTTTGACTGCATCTGTAGTAACAGCTTTTGGCCGGATCACATATTAGTGAAAGAATATACGGCCAAAAAGAAAACTCGTGGCTCAGTTAGGCTTCCTTCTACTTCTTCTTCTATTGCTTCCGGAATATCAGCATCTGCTGGTGTTCCAAAAAACTAATTTCGTCCTTTAATCTGGCCTATCAGAACGTAAGCGGACTTAAATCTAAGCTTCCTAGACTTTATGTAGATAGTCTAGTATTTGGTTATAAAATTTTAGTATTTTCAGAGACTTGGTTAAAACCTGACATCAACGATGCATCTGTTCTGTCTGCAAAATTTTTAATATTCAGGTGTGATCGCATTTCGCGTGTAGGCGGAGGAGTCTTGATTGCCGTTGACTCGTCGTTATCTTCTGACCGGATTGAATCTCCTGATAACCAGGAGATTGAGTTTGTAAGTGTCAAGGTCAGTCTCAAGACTTTCTCTGTCTACATCACTTGCTCGTACATCCCGCCACAATCCGACATGGCAGTGTACATTAAACACTTGGTTTCTATCCAACACATCTCATCGTTACTGTCTGATAGAGACATGTTAATTGTTCTCGGTGACTTTAATTTACCGGAAATAGTATGGTCCCCTACTGACGAATCTGCTTTGTTGCTCCCTTCTATTTCACATTGCTTTATTGAAGGTCTTTTCGAGTTATCTTTGACTCAAATAAATCCAGTCCGTAACAAGAATAATAGATCTTTGGATCTGATATTTGTTCTCGATTCCACCAATGGTGCAGTTTCTAGAATAGACCCTCTTGTCCTGCCTGAAGATAGTTTTCATCCTACTTTGGAGTTAACTATTGATCTTCCGTATCGTGTACCGACTGTTGGTGCTTGTCCTGCGGTTAAATCCCGTAATTTTCGCAAGACCAATTTTAGTAAGTTAAATGAGCTCATTCTTAAAAATGATTGGTCTTCCCTGTATAGTTGTTCAAACATGAACTATGTAGATAGTCTAGTATTTGATTATAAAATTTTAGCATTTTCAGAGAAGCATTTTCATTAATGATGCATCTGTTCTGTCTGCAAAATTTTCAATATTCAGTGTGTGATCGCATTTCGCGTGTAGGCGGGGGAGTCTTGATTGCCATTGACTCGTCGTTATCTTCTGACCGGATTCAATCTCCTGATAACCAGGAGATTGAGTTTGTAAGTGTCAAGGTCAGTCTCAAGACTTTCGCTGTCTACATTACTTGCTCGTACATCCCGCCACAATCCGACATGGCGGTGTACATTAAACACTTGGTTTCAATCCAACACATCTCATCATTACTGTCTGATAAAGACATGTTAATTGTTCTCGGTGACTTTAATTTACCGGAAATAGTATGGTCCCCTACTGACGAATCTGCTTTGTTGCTCCCTTCTATTTCACATTGCTTTGTTGAAGGACTCAAATAAATCCAGTCCGTAACAAGAATAATAGATCTTTGGATCTGATATTTGTTCTCGATTCCACCAATGGTGCAGTTTCTAAAATTCTCCCTCTTGTCCTGCCTGAAGATAGTTTTCATCCTACTTTGGAGTTAACTATTGATCTTCCGTATCGTGTACCGACTGTTGGTGCTTGTCCTGCGGTTAAATCCCGTAATTTTCGCAAGACCAATTTTAGTAAGTTAAATGAGCTCATTCTTAAAAATGATTGGTCTTCCCTGTATAGTTGTTCAAATATGAACCAAGCTATTTCTCTGTTTAATAACACTCTTGATTCGCTTTTTAAGGTTTGTGTACTGCTGAAGATCCCTGTGTCGCCCTATAGGACCCCCTGGCATTCTCGGGAGCTAACTAACCTGAAAAATGTAAAATCGAGGTGTTATAAAATTTACAAGAAATCAGGCCGCTCCTCAGACTTTGCCAGTTACGTAGTCGCTCGATCAAAGTTTTTGACGCGTAATACGCAATGCTATAAGGTAAAGGTATAAGTAAATTAGAATTTTTTAGTAATCCTAAACAATTTTATAGCTTTGTGAATTCCAAACGCAAAATGTCTGCCTATCCATCATGCTTATCACTTGAAAACAATATAGCGAGTTCTGATCAAGCCATCGCTGATTTGTTTGCAGACTTTTTTACAACAAACTTTTCCTCAGCGGAATATCGATCAGACATTCCGTATCCTTACCAGATAAAAAGCTCTAACTGCATTTACAGTCCTACGATCAATGAAAGTTCGCTCCTAAGCGTGCTTAATTTAGTGAAACCTGTCTACTCTCCTGGTCCTGATGGAATACCAGGTTGATTTCTCAGATTTTGCGCCGAGGCTTTATGTAAGCCAATTCGTAAACTTTTTCTTTTGTCTGTCAAATCTTCCACGTTCCCAGCTATCTGGAAAAATCCTATATATTTCCTTTCCATAAAAGCGGTAAAAAATCGGAAGCATCCAACTATAGGGGTATTTCTAAATGGTCCGCTATACCTAAAGCTTTTGAAAAATTAATCACTTCTCAATTGCAACATTTTTGTAGATCTATAATTTCACCATCTCAACATGGGTTTGTGAAATGTAGATCTACAACCACTAACCTTTTAGAATTTACTTCTTCAACGATCGAAGGATTCAGAAATGCAAGGCAAACTGATGTCATATATACTGATTTCAGTAAGGCTTTTGATTCTGTTAATCATATGCTTCTTCGTTATAAATTAAATAGTATTGGCTTTCCAAGTCCTTTAATTAATTGGTTTCGTGAATATCTGACAAATAGAACTCAGAGGGTTCTTTTTAAATCATCATATTCCAAATCCATCCATGTTACTTCGGGGGTGCCTCAGGGTAGTCATTTGGGACCACTGCTGTTTACCCCTTTCATTAATGACCTTCCTTCTGTTATAAGTTACTCTCGTGCCCTTATGTACGCAGATGACGTTAAGCTATGTTTTAGTTACAAAGACATTACCTCTTCTTGTCGATTGCAATCTGATCTTCAAAATCTTGAGCTTTGGTGTCATAATAACTTATTAAAATTAAATGCAACTAAATGCAAAGTCATGACTTTTTATAGAACTTCTTCGCATTTAGTTACTTATTTTCTTACTAATACACCATTAGAACGTCTTAATGAGATGTATGACTTGGGTGTCCTGATGGACCTTAAACTAACGTTAAAGTCCCATACTTCCTCTACCGTTAGTAAAGCCATGGGCGTTCTTGGGTTTGTAAAGAGATGGTCAAAGGAGTTTGACGATCCATATACAACTAAAATTCTTTTCACCTCACTGGTCCTATTTTAGAATATGCATCTTGCATCTGGTCACCTCAGTATGAGTCACACCAAGCAAATGAATGAATGAAATGAAGTATGAGTCGGTTCAAAAACAGTTCTTGCTTTTTGCTCTTCGTGGTCTGAACTGGGATCGTAATGTCAATTTGCCATCGTACTCTAGTAGACTTCTTTTACTTGGCCTTCCTTCTCTTACTAATCGTAGAATAATGCTTGGCGTCATTTTTATGCACAAGCTTCTTAAAGGTGATATAGACTCGCCCGAGCTATTGAACCAAATAAATTTTAGTATTCCTTGTAGTAGACCTACTAGAAACTTTATACCTATATCTCTGTCACGCTGTTCTACTAATTATTTACTGCATGAACCTTTCCGAGTTCTTTGTTCTGATTATAATCGTCTTTATCATGTAATCAGTACAATAATAGTACAGTAATAAAATTTTTGATTCGTCACAAACTGTAGGAGAACAGTATATAAAGAGGATGCAAATGGATAAGAAGAGGACTCTCTCCTGCGGTACACCAAGTGCAGGAGAGAAGATTCACACATACAGTGTGTGTGTGAAAACGGATAAAAAAACGAAAGCGTTAACCCGAAGCTGGACGCGCAGCAGCAGAGCGACGCGGATTAGAGGTTCCGATGCGAAGATGCGACAGATGAAACAATCACATTTTATCTTTTATCGTGAGCGGACGGAAAATTTTTTATGAGCTGGAAGAGGCCATGCAAATGCTGGTAGGGCCATATGTGTCGGACGAGGAGTCCGATGGCGAGGAGCCGGTCCCATTGGGGCCGGTGATCGTCATCTCGTCTGACGAGGAAGAGGAAGAGGACGTGGGAGAAGAAATGGAGCTGCCGGAGGAATTGGAGGGCATTGGAAGCGGCGACCAGGAAGCAGAAATAAGCGAAGATGAGGGGATTGTGGCTGACAGCCTGGCGGGTGTGTTTGCGGAGGTGGAGGAAGAATTGGAGAGGATGGGGGTCAGATTCGGACCGGAAGAGGAAGAGGCAGCCCAAAGAGGGATAGAAGTGCCAGTGGCGTATGTTGATCTGGTCGATACCGAGGAGGAAGATGATTGCCCGGAGGAGACGGGGCGGCCACCAACCCCAGTGCGAAAGGCAGTTAGCCCGGTTAATGAATTGTTCGATGAAGAATTTTGTCGACCGAGAGCCGGAGCGCCAGAAATGGAGGAGCCGGGCATATACCAACAACTGCTGGAATGGCAACGGCAGCAACAACAACAGCAATCCCCAGAACGGCAGCCACAACAGCAGCAATCCCCACAGCAACAGCAACAGCAACAGCGAGACTCACGGAGGCCTGCGTACGCAAGGCAACGGTCTGCGCCGGTCGGCCAGCCGCAAGCGCTAAGGCCGCAATTGCAACGGCAGCGGTCGGTGCCAGTGCCACAGGCACACCAAAGATGGCGGGAGTTAGAGCCCTAGGAATGGCCAATTGCGGTGGCCGTGGCTGTACAGGCGATGGAGGAGGTGCCGCGACAGGCAAGGGTGATGTGGGTGGGCCGGATCCGGTTTAGGATCCGTAGTAATAGAAATAGATTTAGGATGTTCGAAGAGTCGGGGGTATAGGTTAAGAGAAAATTTTGGAGTTTAGGTTAAGTAGAGTAGATAGGTTAAGAGACATTTTTGGAGTTTAGATTAGGTAGAATAGGAAAAAGGAAAAACATGCTTTATTGAAGGTCTTTTCGTGTTATCTTTGACTTTCATAAATCCAGTGCGTAACAAGAATAATAGATCTTTGGATCCGATATTTGTTCTCGATTCCACTAATGGTGCATTTTCTAGAATAAACCCTCTTGTCCTGCCTGAAGATAGTAATACCGTAATTTTCGCAAGACCAATTTTAGTAAGTTCAATGAGCTCATTCTTACGACTGATTGGTCTTCCCTGTATAGTTGTTCAAATATTAACCAAGCAATTTCTCTGTTTTAAAATACTCTTGGTTCGCTTTTTAAGGTTTGTGTACCGTTGAGGATCCCCGTGGCGGCCTATAGAGGCTGAGGCTTTATGTAAGCCAATTCGTAAACTTTTTCTTTTGTCTGTCAAATCTTCCACATTCCCGGCTATCTGGAAGGAATCCTATATAGTTTCTCTCCATAAAAGCGATAAAAAATCGGAAGCATCCAACTATAGGGGTATTTCTAAATTGTCCGCTATACTGATTTCAGTAAGGCTTTAAATTCTATTAATCATACGCTTCTTCTTTATAAATTTAATAGTATTGGCTTTCCAAGTCCTTTAATTAATTTTATTCGTGAATATCTGACAAATAGAACTCAGAGGGTTCTTTTTAAATCGTCGTATTCCAAATCCATCTATGTTACTTCGGGGGTGCCTCAGGGTAATCATTTGGGACCACTGCTGTTTACCCTTTTCATTAATGACCTTCCCTCTGTTATAAGTTATTCTCGTGCTCTTATGTACGCAGATGACGTTAAGCTTTGTTTTAGTTACAAAGACATTAATCTCCTCTTGTCGATTGCAATCTGATCTTTAAAATCTTAAGCTTTGGTGTCATAATAACTTATTAAAATTGAATGCAACTAAATGCAAGGTCATGACTTTTTATAGAAATTCTCCGCATTTAGTTACTTTTTATACCCTGTACCCATAGGGTAAAAGGGTATATTAAAGTCGCTAAAATGTATGTAACAGCCAGAATGAAGCACTCCGACCCCATAAAGTATATATATTCTTGATCAGCATCAACAGACGAGTCGATTGAGACATGTCCGTCTATCCGTCTGTCCGTCCGTATGAACACGTGGATCTCAGAGACTACAAGAGCTAGAGCAACCAAATTTGGTGTCAGCATTCGTGTAGTGTCTAAGCAGATCAAGTTTGTTTCAAATTTTTGCCACGCCCCCTTCCGCCACCGCAGTTTAGGAAAAACGAATAACTAGTGTTATTATACCCTGTACCCAAAGGGTAAAAGGGTATATTAAAGTCGCTAAAATGTATGTAACAGGCAGAAGGAAGCATTTCCGACCCCATAAAGTTTTATACACAAGCTTCTTAAAGGTGATATAGACTCGCCCGTTGGGATTCGCGCGAAAAAAGAAAACTGCTTACACAACTAAAGCTGCAGTGGGCAATGCATCCAAAAAGTTCAAAATCGCCATTAATGTAAACTTTCAGCGGATGAAGCAATTACCGCAAAAAAATAGGCCACACGTTGGGCGTCAAAATTATGTACGGCATAATGTAGGGTGGTGAATTAAAGAGTACAGAGGTATACACAATGTCTACGATGAATCCTTTAATCAAACCATCCTATGAAAGATATTTTTTTAAGGCAATATAGAAGCTTATCCAAGTATGATCTACGATCAGTATTTCTTTATTGTTGACCAACCACGGCCGGTTCTTATTACCCTTATCTTTCTGCGAGTCAGCGGAGCGGGACCTTCTGGAACCCTAAAGAAACTAAATTAAAAACTGAGATTAAATAATCTCCGAAAAACACATCTATAATTTACATAATTTTGTTATCTCTTCATGTTCACGTTCTTAGATATTGTTAGAATTAAGAGCTTAATGATTAAGAAGAAGATTAATTTGCTTGTAAATTACGACTTCTAATTTAAAAGCATATTTAAGAGCAAAATATCAAACAAAAAAGGATGCTTATAGTAATAGTGAAAAGAGATAATCATTTGGATAAGCTTTTGAACGGTTTATGTATGTATGTATGATAATTATGTTTATTTGCGCGTGCAGTCTTTTCGGCGTATTAATTGTGAATGACATAACATAACATAAGGTTGACAGAATGTTATATATTACTTAACATAATCTGTTACTCGTAGGTAACTTAATGCTATGCTATGCTATTGAGTCAATTGTGCACGCCATTTCTCATATATTCATTTTTTATATATTTTCAACACTCGTTTTCAACGTGCCATAATTGACTTTGCCTCTTCTATTAAACACTTAGTTTAACCCTAGGCCTTTTACACAGTTTTGATGTTTTACACTTCTTAAATTCTTGGTCAAAATATCCGCAATCATACTTTCTGTGGGTACATAGACTACATCTATTACATTATCTTTATACATTTCTCTTACATGGTGGAATTTGATGTCAATGTGCTTACCTAAAAGAATGATAAGTTGGGTTCTTAACTAAACATTGTGCACTCTGATTATTGCTGTACATAATCATTGGACCTTCCTCTTGAAATCCCATCTCTGACATCAGCTTCTTTATGTATGTCGCTTCCTTCGCCCCTGAAGATAACGATACGTGCTCAGCCTCCATGCTGCTGAGCGCCACGACATTCTGCTTTCTCGATTCCCATGTAATCGCTGCACCTGCAACGATGAATGCCCAGCCACTATATGACTTGCGATCACTGTAATCGCCTGCTTAATCTGTGTCCATGTAGCAGCCTATTGGATCTCCAGTTCGAACATACCGCAGGTTCAGGTCTGCAGTTCCTCTGAGATATCGCAGGACTTTCTTTGCCCCAACTACATGCTCATCATGTAATTCTGCATTCATTTGGGCCAACTTTGAAATAAATATCTGGACGAGTCGTTTCAGTCAAGTACATCAATGACCTGATCATCGACTGGTACTCAACTTGGTTGACTTTCTTACATACCTCTTTGGTGCATTTGACTTGAGACCCAGGCTCCAACGGCACCACGTTTGGCTTGCACTCAGCCATTCCATATTTGCGAAGTAATTCTTCAATGAAGTTCTTGTGACTAACTTATATGTCACCTGTTTCGCCATCTCGATCAATTTCCATCTCCAGGAAATGCTTTAGCTTGCCACCATCTGCCACATCCAACTTTATTGCGATAAGCCTTTTGATAGTTGATAACTCTTGTAGACTAGTGCTTGCCAGAATGAGACCATTTAAATAAACGAGAATTAAACTGATATTCTTACCAGTCCGACGGGTATACATGCAAGGTTCACTTGCACAGGGACTGAAACCAATTTTTACGATAACTTTGTTTATCGCCTCATTCCATCCTCGTCCATTCCTTAACTTCAATACTCGCTCTGGGTATTTCTCGTCAACAAATTCTTCTGGTTGACGCATGTATACTGTATCCTTCAACTCGCTGTTTGATTATGCTGCAGTAACATCCATCTGGTGCATGTACAGACTATGTTCAACTGCCATCGCCATCACTAATCTGACCGGCGAATATCCTGTTACTGGCGGAGATGTATCCCAGTTGTTTACTCCATAGCGTAGACTAGCGACTAGCCTTGACTTCAGTCGCTCGATCTCGCCATAATTATTTCGCTTGATAGCATAGACCCTTTTACATCCGATGACTTTTCCACCTTTTGGTAAATCGACTAGATTCCAAGCTTTGCTGCCTCACAAACTATCTAGCTCGTTCTGCATGGAAGTCTTCCATTCATCGGAATATCCAGAAGTTAACGCCTCCTTAACGTTATTTGGAACTTCCATTTCCACTTTGACTGCAACCCACCGTTGTTTACTTGAGAATCCATAGCTTCTTCCTCCAGTGACATTTCATTTAATCTAGGCTCAATTACTTGTGCGATCTCTGGTTGATCATGTGACGTCTCGTTCTGAAACTTGATCCATCCCTTATCGCCACCATTAACCATTTTCTGTTTTACCAACTTCCTCTTTACTCGTTTACATGTCCAAGCTGATTGTTTTCATTAACTAATCGCTTTTTAATAGAACTGGCGGTAAAACACTTGTTCATTTTATTCTCGAACAAATACAGACCATTTTTATTTGTGGCTTCCAATACCACCCTACCATGCGCATATCTTATGGTCGCTTTCCTTTGGTTAAATTCTGTTTTGAAACCTTTTCCAGCCGCCTTTGCAACAGACATCAAATTACATTGCAACTTATCTACCAGTAAAACATTCTGTAGATCAATCGTGCTGTGTTTCCAGGTCAATCGTACAATTCCACGGCCACTCGCTTTAACAAATTTATCACCCGCTAGTGTAATTCTTTCCTTATGAAGCTCCAATTCAATGAACAGACCCTTATCTGAACATAAGTGCGCCGTTGCCCCACTGTCCAAGCACCATACATTTTGTGGCAACTTCTTGTGGCATGGCCTTGCCACATAAGCAGAAAATGATCGCGTCTCAATTTTCTCTTTCGCTTTGCACTCTGTCGCTTTATGACCTTGAATTCCGCAATTCCAGCAAACCGCCTTTTTGTCGCCAGACTTTGCAAACGATTTCCAATTTTTTCTTGTCTTCTTTTGGTTTTGCGCGCCGAAAATTTTTGTCTCTCTTCCCCGAACTCCGCTTTACGTCTCTCTCCTTCCTCCAGAAGTTTTACTTTTAATGACGTCATACTGGGCAGCTCATCTCGGGCTTCTATGGCAATTACAAAATTTTCATACCCTTCAGGTAAAGATGACAGTAAGAGAATGACTACAAATTCATCGGGTAATTCTACCCCGATCTCATTTAGTTTCTCCATCACATCAAAGAACGAATTGATATGACTTGCCATACTGTCACTTGCGCTCATTTTGGTGTTCAAAAGCTGCTTCAAGAGTCTTACCCTACGTGCAGGCCCTCTGGGCACGTGTAGCTCTTCCAATCTTTTCCAGACTTTTGCAGATGTCTCACAATGCTTAACGCTATTAATCTGTGTTGCCTTCAAGCACAGCATTATAGCCGCTATAGCTTTTTCATCCCTCAGATCATGTGTTGCCACACGTTGAAAAACGACAGGCCAGAGATCGGCTTGCACCAACACACTTTTCATCTGAATCGCCCACGTGGCGTAATTATGTTTATCCAACTTTTCTATAGCGTTCATTGACATCATTTTCACTTTTCCGCCGTTAAAGGTTAAAAGTACACCAATTTTACTTTGATTCACACACCCGACAGTTAGACGCGACGATCTGGGCCCATAACCTGATAATTATGTTTATTTGCGCGTGCAGTCTTTTCGGCGTATTAATTGTGAATGACATAACATAACATAAGGTTGACAGAATGTTATATATTACTTAACATAATCTGTTACTCGTAGGTAACTTAATGCTATGCTATGCTAATGACTCAATTGTGCACGTTGCCATTTTTCATATATTTTCAACAATGTAAATCATAACCGAAGCAAAAAAATCCATATAATTTGCTCAACAACATGGGGTGAAAGGGCTTCCAACGATGTGTTGTACTTAGTGTGCTAAAGTTAAGTTGTATACACTTATATGACTAGCGTTTTTCTTTGTTTGATTTCGTTCACATAGCGATTATTATTTATTATTATTTTTTTTTTATCTTACGATTTTCTTTAATGTTCACTTGACTATGGGGGTCAGTTTGCACTAATATATGTGCATATATAAAATTAAATCTGCTGCCTGCCGCTGATGATAATTCGAGGCTCTGCCTTTAGAGAAAATCTCATATGATTTTTTTTTACTTTTCTTTCTTCAATTAATATATTTATATATATATAGGGCCTGTCCTTTAGCTGATTTAAAAAAAATTAATTTAATATTACGGCGGCAATGCAATGATGGATTGCAATTATATACAATATGATTTGCTTTCAAAAACCAAAGAAATATGTATATATGAAACATACCTTTTTATGCAATTTTAATTGTGATATAATTCTCACAGGGGGCCGTAAACTTGTATTTATTAAATCCACCTTAGGAAAATTTTTCTTTATTTGGTTAAATTTATCCACGTGCTAAGGTCCGCAATTACTACAACATGGGTAACTGTTTAATTTTTGACTCAATACATTTTTTTTGAAAAAGACTTTCCGCAGCTAAAACACTGTATTTTATACACAAAATGCGACAAAAGCTCTCTCTCTCTCTAACGGTTTATGAAGTTGCCTGCGCACAGTGCCAAAAATGAGTTCTAATAGCTAAAAATGAATTGCGATCGATAACATTAATTATAATCGATTTTTCGCGCTTTATGAAATAAAATTACTCTTCAATTTAAATCGAATGAGAGAATTTTAATTCTACGCCCCCAAAATGCGATTTAAAATACATATTCTGTAATGCTCCATTTTAACCAAATAAATAAATATCACGACCATTACACCATCCGATAATATAACAACGTTAGGCATATTGGCGGAAATTAGTGTCTGATATCTTTGGCATGGAAAGTACCAATATCTTTTCCGTTAAAATCTTCCAATTGGTATAAACAATTCCCTAAGTTTTTCTTTATTCGTCTTTTTAGAAATTGTTTACCCAGCTTGGCATTAAAGTTCTGATTAATTTACTTGTAGCTTCGATCTGAGATTATACTGAACGCCATTTCTTTTATAAGCCTTTTCTATATTATTTTATAGGTCTTTACGCATTAACGCTAGATTGTCTTGCTATCCAGTTATTCCAACTCGTGTCTCGGACGAACCACCCACGGCTCCAGTTGTACATCAACCGGAGGGCAAACACATTCATACACACATTCATTCATGACACATTCGATTTACATTTCCGTGTTGTTCCAATTCTAATCATAAATAAAAACAAAATAACTAATACTTTTGCATTTTTAGATGAAAGCTCATCAGTAACGCTCAACGAGAAAAAGATCCATGAGCAGCTCGGCTTAAAGACGAACCTTAACCATTATATCGAAGTGCATTAAGATGAATGTTGCCAATTCTAACAATGACAGATGATTCTCCTTGCAGGATGTCCAGGATCTGCGTGTGCTCATCAAACAATTCCCATACTTGGCGGAAATTCCTATCGCCCCAACATTTTAATTGGCGCAAACAACTGAAATCTCGCCGTGCCCCTGAAAAGAGGGAAAGTAGCGACAACCAATACCGTCAAAGACCCGTATGGGATGGACTATCCAAAGCCGCTCATCACCGAGCCGCAACGGAGGGCACGTCAATATACATGTATGCGGTTGCAGTAGGATGCCACGACATCATAAAACAAGCATTTTCATTAGACGCCACATCACCAAAGACAATATCATCGGATGGGGACGCTCAAGCACTAACGAGTCTTAAATCGACTGCAATTCTGAAGAGCGGCAGATATGAAGTTGGCCTTATCTGGAAGGTTAAATATATATACCTTGCAAAGGCGTCACAGTATCACGCCAGATATAAATATATATAAATTCAAGTCATAAATGCTTCTAATAATTCAAATAATCGTTGTAGGTATCAGTCGACAAGTGAAGAATTAACAAAGTGAAACATACAAGTGAAGCAGTAAAGTGTCGTCAAACTCGCACATTTATTACCTCTGCTCGGACTCGCGATCGCAACCTTTTTCTCTTCCCGGATTGTTGTTTGTTGTAAAATTTTTTGTCGGGCTCACTTGCGAAGTCTGGCTCCCCACCCTTGATCTAGAGTAAGAGAAAATTGTCAAGTATAGGTTAAGTAGAATTGGTAGAATAGGAAAAACATGAAGTTTAGGATAATGGATATTTTTGGAGTTTAGATTAGGTAGAATAGAAAAAATATGAAGTTTGGGGTAGTAGATATTTTTGGAGTTTAGATTAGGAAAAATACATGAAGTTTAGCTTAAGTAGGTATAAGTAATAGTATATAAGTAATAGATGCAGTCAGCCACCCATGCCAAAATAACGCATGAGAATAATTGGTAGAATAGGAAAAACATGAAGCTCAGGATAATAGATATTTTTGGAGTTTAGAATAGGTAGAATAGGTAGGAATACTAGCCACAGTTGTATAAGTTTTCATGAGTACCAGCGGTATAATTTGGGTTCAACACTAATCTCAACTACAAAGCAAATAACTCGTGTAAAAACTCTCTGGCCAACATCCACCGATCAAATTGCCAATAAAATTATATATATTTGAAAGAAAAAAAACCGTATTTTCTCATTTCACCAGCGCACAAAATAAATTCGTCGTGTTGTAACCCTATCCCTGAAATCCGGCTCTGCCGCAAGTAAGGTCCAAAATGGATTACTCCAACTGGCACGCAACGTGCTTAACTGGTTAAAGAGATTTACAATATTTTTTGTTTTTCTGTATAGTAATCAACGTTTAATTTATTAAAAGGAAAGAAAAGAAAATAATTTCTTAAAAGCCGTCAAAATTACAAAATCATGAATTTATTACATGAAAAAGGATGAGTTAATATAGACCGACAAAACATGCGGATCTACGCTATCAGGAACTGTAGAAGAGTGGTGGATGCCAGTGGTGGAAATTACAAAATTGGCAATTCAAATATTAACACCACCAAGGTGGGGGAAGCGTGGGTGCCCTAGATGGCCCACAAAAGCAACAACATACATTGTATGAAGAGCCAAGACCAAGTAGAAGAGTTACAGAAAGTAGCAAAGTCGGGTTAATAAATTCGAATAATGAATATCCGAAAGTGGCAAAACAAGTGAGGGAATGGACATTTCGGGTCGACGGCAATTCAAAGCCGATAGAATTCATCGAACAAGTCGAATGGTCAGCAGACATGTATGGATTAGACATCAACATGATCCCAAGGGCAATGTCAGAACTGCTAAAAGACAAGGCATTGAAATGGTACGTGGCCAACAATAAGCATTGGGCATCATCGAAAGATTTTACTGAGGCATTCAAAAAATATTTCTTGCCGAGGGGATATTTTAGCAAACTGGCAGACCAAGTAAAAGCCAGAAAACAACAGTGGAATGAGTCATTTAAAGATTTCATGGTAGAGGTGCAAACCATGATGTGTCCATTGAAATGCCCAGATTTCGAGCAACTATAAATCATTTTTGAAAACTGCACACTAGATTTGAAAGTGTTCATTCGCCCACACAACATACAAATGCGAGAAGAACTAATGCAACTGGCAGATGAGTTCGAAACATATGAACAGGAGAGGAAACAGTTCCAGCGAGAGGCCCAAAGAGAACGCTCACACATACCAATGGGAGTGCAAAGACGGCCAATTGTACAAGATAATAGGCATCACACCGTCTGCAGACGCTGCTTAGACGAAGAGCCACCAATTCCAGCACAAATGCGGGAATGTATGAAAAATCCAACAGGATGGATCCAAAATTCGTTGCAGGCATGCAGAAGATGCGGAGGTGTGTGGGACATTGTGCTAGAGAGTGCAACAACGAAAGGCTAGCATTCTGGTGGACTTGCGGGAAAATTGAAACGCGATCAACGGGAAACGCAAACCGGTTCCTGCCTGCAAGGAGTATGCGGCCACAACGGCTCCTTGAACTTAATTGGAAAATTGATAGAGGAAGAAAGCCAACTATCAGCAGAAATCACGACAGGGGGCATTAGAAAGCTGGCCACGGTAGATTAGGGGGCCACAAGCAGTTTTGTTAGCCAAAAGCTAGTAGAAAAATTAGCTAAAGAAAGAGCATCTGACAAAAGCGAAAAAGCAGGTGAAATTGGCAGATAGAGCAGTCAAAGAAATAGACTGGCAATAAATCTCTGAAGTGCAATTTGGCCACAGAAAAATTAAAATGCCGTTTTTAGTATTGCCTGGCGGAATTGATGCGGTGGTATTAGGGTGGAATTTTATAAATGAAATGGGAGCCATTATTTAATGTGCAAGTCACCAAATTGAAATTCCGCCAATGTGCAGAATAAAAGGGAGGCTGACAGAAAGGATTTCGGCGGCAATAGTGACAGATGCACCAGAGATAGAAGTCAGTGACTTTATGTACGAAGAACTGGCCGAAATGGCCAACATAACTGGCACACCTAAAGTTGGCATGCACATACATGCACACAATCACTATGTGTACGATAAGCCAATAAAACAAAGATACTATCCGAAGAATCCAAAAATGCAAGGAATAATAAATGGGAAGGTGGAAGAGTAGATGGCAATGGGATATATAGAACGGTCAACTAGTCCTTACAGTTCAGCAATAGTATGGTAAAAAAGAAACAAACGGAAAAATGGAGGCTGTGTGTTGACTTCAGGCAGATAAATGCAAAATCAATTAAAGACGCATATCCAATGCCGAGAATCGACTACATTTTAGATCAACTAAGAGAAGCGCAATTTATAAGCAGTTTGGATTTGAAAGATCGATATTGGCGGATTCCGTTGGAAATGAACAGCTTTAACAGTTCCAGGTAAGGGACTATATCAATGGAGAGTGATGCCGTTCGGGTTGCATTTAGCATCTGCAACTTTCCAACGAGGCTTAGACATGGTTATAGGACCAGAAATGATGTCTTGCACGTATCAGAATGACATCATAGTGGTCAGCCGAACAGTAGAAGACCACAAAGCTCATTTGAAGAAAGTCTTTCGCAGACTGAAGGCCGAAAATCTAAGGATAAATGGAGAAAAATACCACTTCTTCAGAAAAGAGCTAAGATTCCTGGGCCACCGAGTAACAGATCAAGCTATTGGCACAGATCCAGTTATGACATGCCCAGACATTGCGAAAATGTATTGCAAACTAACGCTAGCAACTACGGCACAGGGGTCATTCTGTCTCAAGATACAGACGAAGGCGAAAGAGTCATATAATACGCCAACAGAACTCTGAATCCATGCATCTCTTTGCATGTGCATATGTCAGCCGCTGTGAAAACTGTATGCGTTATAAACCAAGTCAACAGTAGGCAGCAGGGAAATAGCAGGAGGAAAGTGCCAGAGGAGCCATGGGAAACAGTATGCGCTGATTTCGTCGGGCCATTGCCACGATCTAAGCATGGAAATTCGGTGTTACTCGTAATAGTGGAAAGATTTTCAAGATGGACGGAGCTGGTACCAATGAGAAAGGCGTCGGCAGAAAATCTAGTAAAAGCATTCATAGAAAGAGTGCTGTATAGATTTGGGATCCCAAAAGTGTGTTGCCGAAATTTATGCCCGCGAATTAATAAAATTCTACCCACTGTAATGTCAATGCTTTAACAACATTTAGAAGAGGAAATGTGCCTCGAGAGAGAATTCTTGAGGCGTAAATATGCTCTACTAGCCACTCACGTGCAGTCAAGTGGCGCAACAACAGGCAATCACATGCTGACTACAGGATTTAGCGGACAAATACCCATGATGGATCCTGATGGTAGCAGTACACCACAAGCAACAAGTACCAGAACCCAGACTTTGCCACGCAACGCCGCTGGCATAACGGAGCAACAAATAGCCGCTCGTCAATCCATGCCAAGAGGCGCCTGCCAAGCTTTAATGCAGACCTCAAGGACTAGCCTTTGTTCATTAGTTCCTATGAAACCAGCACTAAAATCGCCGGATACAGCAACGAGGAGAACACCCTTCGTTTGCAGAGATGTCATAAAGGAAGAGCGCTAGAAGCAGTGCGGGATAGCTTAATATTTCCTGCGATGCTTCCTAATGAAGGCAAGCAAGTTAGATGCGGATCGAAACAATCCAACTTTGCTGCAGGACCTTATCCAAAAGTTGGGACCTGAAATGATGCTGAACTGGGCAATTCATTCGAAGCCAATAAACTACCGAAATTTGGAGAGCCTAGCGGATTGGTTATACGAGCTAGCAGAGGCTGCATGTGGAGTTTCTACACCTAATATAACACCAGAAACCGACAGCAAGAAACCAAACAGAGGTGCTTTACACACTCATAAAGCAGTCGGCACCGAAACTTATAAGGGGTACCTTTACGTGTGATTTGCCAAGGAGATCACAAATTGGTAGCGTGCGATAAATTTAGACGTATGACTTTAAAGGAGAGGTGGGGATGCTATAAAGACTCACCGATTATGCCACCAGTGCATGAAGGGGCACAAAGGAGTAAGTTAGAGACCAACATTGTGCAATATAACCGGCTGCAAGGCAAAGCACAACAGTCTTCTCCATAACGAAGCGACGAGGTGTGTCTTACTTAATCATCGTAAGTCATCAGCTAACCCTCTAGAAAGTTTTTTCAGTTCCAGTTCCAGTCACCTTGTACGGAAAATCAACGTCAATTGATGACTACGCGTTCATGGATGATAGTTCGACTTTAACACTTCTAGTAGAAAGTCTAGCCAAAGAGTTGGGGGAGAAAGGCGCTCCCAGTCCACTATGTATGAACTGGACCGGAAATGTCAGAAGAGAAGAGCCGCAATCCAAGCGGTTGAATTTAAAAATCACCAAACTGGGTCAACGTAATAAATTATTTAAATTAAACGACGATTATACTGTCAATTTCCTTGGCCTGTCTGCAGAGTCGATGACGGCGGATCAAATAAAAAGCAGCAAAAATCTACATCTAAGAAATCTGCCATTACCGAGCTATACAAACATAGTTCCAAAAATGATCATCAGTATCAACAATCCAAATCTCATTGCTGCGCAAAAGGTGCGCGAAGGCAAGTGGCAGCAACCCATTGCTGCAAAGACGATGTTGGGATGGAACATATTTGGTGGATCGTGGCAAGGCAAGCTAAAGATCCATAGATGCCACTGCGACCAGGATCTGCATGAAATTTTCAAAAAAAACATGCTGACGGAGGAAAGGCTAACCAAATCTCCAGAGGTACAGATATCATTGCAGATTTAGGAAAACACAAAAACTTATAACGCCGGAAATTATACCTATTGTGTCTCCGCAGAAAAATGAAAAGAGATCCACAACTAGCTGTAAAGTTACACCAACAAATACACAACCTTATTGATCTATATAGATATCCACGAATTGGTGCAGAATTAGGACGATGTACGGTATTTGCCAAATCTTCGAGAGTAGCTCTCAACGATTTTCTGATCAAAGAGCCCAATCTCCTTGTACCACTGCTCCTAATAATCTACAACTTTTGAATGAGAGCTGTCGGGATAAGTGGAGAAATCTCTGAAATGTTTCATCATATCATCAAAGGAGAAATTCTGCAAGTTTTGATGTCAGTCTTCGATCCAATGGGCTTCGTATCTTACATTATGTTGTACCTCAAAATCCTACTCCAGCAAGTGTGGCGATCAAAAATCGATTGGGACGAAGATCTGTCAGCAAATCTCAATGTTCAGTGGCAGAAGTGTCTATCATTTCTTCCTTTAATATCCGAAGTACGAATTCAAAAATATTTTAAACATTGTAGAGCAGAAGAACGCCAAGTTTAACTCCACGTATTCGTAGACGCCAGAGAAGACGCTCATGCCGCTGTGGTATACTTGTCTCGTTTCAGATAAATACAAAGTGGCACCATTGCAACCACTTTCTATTCCAGTTGCAAGCAGCGTTGATTTACAACATGAGCTGGACATTCTGGAATGCCATTTATGGACAGACTCGAAAACCGTACTGGCGTGGCTGAACGGAGAACCCCCGACGGTATCAACGACTGGAGATGGGTGCCGAGCAAACTAAATGTGGCAGATGTTGCTACTAAAAGCCAACATAGGTCCGAGGTCACCTTTCAAGCCAGCGTTCACCTACGGCCCGCTCAGTCATCGAAGGACGGAAGGCGTTAAAATGATGGGGAATTATCATTCTTGCCTCATAGTCTTACAACAAACTTATGTCTGATGGGTTTGCGGCGTCACCTTGCACGTCGCGGGACACTGAAAGAAGTCTACAGTGACAACGGCACCAATTTCCGAGGAACTGATGCCTTTCTGAGAGAAAAGCTTCAACTAGAAGATTCTGAGATGCAACAACAATTGGCAAAGCGAGGAATTGCCTGGTTCTTTAACCCGCACTCGGCTCCACACATGGGTGGCGCCTGGGAGCGTTTCTATCAAATGCGTATTGTATCGCATTATTCCGAATCAAAAGTTCACAGACGAAAGCCTTCTTACTACAATGGCGGAGGTGGAAATGACGGTCAACTCTAGACCGTTGACATATGTATCCCTCGGCCACGAGATCCAAGAAGCTTTAACGCCGAATCACTTAGTGTTTGGGTCATCTAATGGTGAAAAGCCTTTCTGCAATGCCGATGAGATCGACTACAAATGGACTTTGCGCCAAAGCGAGATGTTCGCCAACCAGTTCTGGATTCGGTCTAAGAGGTGCTACCTAACATCACTCGGAGAAGCAAATGGCATCAAAAGGTCAAGCCTATTGAGAAGGGAGACATCGTAATAATAGTAGATGAAAACCAAAGCCGCAACGTTTGGACAAAGGGACGAGTCATTGACGTGACCACCGCAGCAGACGGTGTAAAGAGTGCAAAGGTTCAGACTCAAATAGGTGTTCTATGCAGACCAGCCGTTAAATTAGCATTCCTTGATGTCGGCAATTAGGAAGTAAGCTTCTCCGGATGAGTCCGCCTACTGGATGGGGAATGTTGCCGAAATTTATGCCCACAAAACTGTACAGCTGGACACAGTGAACGGAAGACTTCGTCTTGTCCAATCTTTTTTGTACTCTTATTCTTGTGGTACTTTTCCTATGTAAGCATAACTTAAGCTAGCTAGAAACACATCGCGTGACCGATGTCGCAGTTATTTGTTTGCAGCCTAAGAGTAGAGACTAGAGTAAGTAAAATTGTTTAAATGTAAGATGCCAAATTTAACATTGAAAATGTTACAGAATTGTAAAGCTATCCACTAACCACCTATACACATATCCAAATGAATTACATGGATTTAACCTGGCGTTTTATTAGTGGAGCTAAAAAACTAGCCAAACAAACACCAAGGATAACAGAGTCCAATTTGTCAGCAAAATATTAAAGAAAATGCTGGAAAAATTGGGGACTACGCACCAACTAATAACACCATATACGCCACAAGAAAATCCAACTGACCAAGCAACCAGAATAATAATGAAGTTCAACGACGATGGGATGAGCAGGGGAGAAAGCCGAGATTGCCAGGATCCACGTTTGACAGGCTAACTATTGGATCGGGCAAACCAAGCCAACGGCCAGATGGCAATGCGGATTTAGTTAAAGAAATTGGCGTGTTGGTGCGAAGAAATCTGGAAAAAGCTGCACAGGATCAATCAAGACATTATAATCTGAGAAAAACGCAATGGAAACCACGAGTGGGCAAAATAGTGTGGGAAAAAGAGAACTATCTATCAAATGCAGCAGATGGATTCGCAGCAAAACTGGCAACAAAATATGGAGGGCCATACAAAGTCATGGGTTTTACATCACTGAACATCACAAACTACAGCATATGGCAAACAAAAAGTCAAGGTTGGCACACATTAGCGAGCTAAAAGTACAACCAGAGCAAAATCCAACAGATAATTCAAACGAGTAAGGATGCAAGGCGAGTCTGACTACCGGAAACCGGCCAAATGGAGGTTAAACAGATGGACCGGCCGGACAACTGGGAGATTTTCAGATGGATAGGAACGGTAGAAAGTCGAACCAGCATCATGCAGGAAGAAAAATTTTGAAAGTGGTGATTGCATTGTCGTTATTGGTCAGCATACAATAATTAAAAATTTTGGCCACTGATCGAATTTTTTTTTGTTTCTGATTAGATGTTTGGCAACATGCAAGAATCGTTATGCAATGTGTAAAGGAATTTGAGAAATAATTGATACGGCAGGCATATTTATGGCTATTAACAGTGCATGTCAAACGGTTATGACAATTTAAAAAAGAAATAAAATGGAAAATGAGTGTTGTCGGGTTGGCGCTAGACGACCAAAATGAAATACAAATACCAATGCTTCGCAAACTGTAGGAGAGCAGAATGGAAAGAGTATGCAAATGGACGAGGAGAGGACTCTCTCTTGCGGTACACAAAATGCAATCGACACCGAAGAAGAAGATGAGGGGCCGGGGGAGATGGTGTGACCAACCCCAATGCGACGGGCAGCAGTAACAACAGCTTCAACCACAGCAACAACACCCACACCTACAGCAACAACCCCCACAAAAACAACAACAGTGGCAGCGAGACCCACGGAGACCCAGGTAGGACATCCTCAAGGGTTAAGACTGCAGTTACAAAGGCGGCGGTCGGTGCCTCAGGCGGGAACTAGATAGCCCGAAGAATGGCCAATGGCGTTAGCCGTGGCGGTGCAGGCGTTGGGGTCGCGACTGGCAAGAGTAATGTGGTTGTGCCGGATCCATAGTGAATTGGGGTATTTGAAGAATCGGGGGTATAGATTAAGAGAGAATTTTGAAGTTTAGGTTAAGTAGAATAGGTAGGGTCTGAGATATTTTTGGAGTTTAGATTGAGTAGAATAGGAAAAATATGATGTTTAGGGTAAGAGATATTTTTGGAGTTTAGAATAGGTAGAATAGAAAAAATATGAAGTTTGGGGTAGTAGATATTTTTGGAGTTTAGATTAGGAAAAATACATGAAGTTTAGCTTAAGTAGGTATAAGTAATAGTATATAAGTAATAGATGCAGTCGGAGCCACCCATGCCAAAATAACGCATGAGAATAATTGGTAGAATAGGAAAAACATGAAGCTCAGGATAATAGATATTTTTGGAGTTTAGAATAGGTAGAATAGGTAGGAATACTAGCCACAGTTGTATAAGTTTTCATGAGTACCAGCGGTATAATTTGGGTTCAACACTAATCTCAACTACAAAGCAAATAACTCGTGTAAAAACTCTCTGGCCAACATCCACCGATCAAATTGCCAATAAAATTATATATATTTGAAAGGAGAAAAAAACCGTATTTTCTCATTTCACCAGCGCACAAAATAAATTCGTCGTGTTGTAACCCTATCCCTGAAATCCGGCTCTGCCGCAAGTAAGGTCCAAAATGGATCATTCCAACTGGCACGCAACGTGCTTAACTGGTGAAAGAGATTTACAATATTTTTTGTTTTTCTGTATAGTAATCAACGTTTAATTTATTAAAAGGAAAGAAAAGAAAATAATTTCTTAAAAGCCGTCAAAATTACAAAATCATGAATTTATTACATGAAAAAGGATGAGTTAATATAGACCGACAAAACATGCGGATCTACGCTATCAGGAACTGTAGAAGAGTGGTGGATGCCAGTGGTGGAAATTACAAAATTGGCAATTCAAATATTAGATATTTTTGGAGTTTAGATTAGGAAAAATACATGAAGTTTAGCTTAAGTAGGTATAAGTAATAGTATATAAGTAATAGATGCATTCGGAGCCACCCATGCCAAAATAACGCATGAGAATAATTGGTAGAATAGGAAAAACATGAAGCTCAGGATAATAGATATTTTTGGAGTTTAGAATAGGTAGAATAGGTAGGAATACTAGCCACAGTTGTATAAGTTTTCATGAGTACCAGCGGTATAATTTGGGTTCAACACTAATCTCAACTACAAAGCAAATAACTCGTGTAAAAACTCTCTGGCCAACATCCACCGATCAAATTGCCAATAAAATTATATATATTTGAAAGAAAAAAAACCGTATTTTCTCATTTCACCAGCGCACAAAATAAATTCGTCGTGTTGTAACCCTATCCCTGAAATCCGGCTCTGCCGCAAGTAAGGTCCAAAATGGATCATTCCAACTGGCACGCAACGTGCTTAACTGGTGAAAGAGATTTACAATATTTTTTGTTTTTCTGTATAGTAATCAACGTTTAATTTATTAAAAGGAAAGAAAAGAAAATAATTTCTTAAAAGCCGTCAAAATTACAAAATCATGAATTTATTACATGAAAAAGGATGAGTTAATATAGACCGACAAAACATGCGGATCTACGCTATCAGGAACTGTAGAAGAGTGGTGGATGCCAGTGGTGGAAATTACAAAATTGGCAATTCAAATATTAGATATTTTTGGAGTTTAGATTAGGAAAAATACATGAAGTTTAGCTTAAGTAGGTATAAGTAATAGTATATAAGTAATAGATGCATTCGGAGCCACCCATGCCAAAATAACGCATGAGAATAATTGGTAGAATAGGAAAAACATGAAGCTCAGGATAATAGATATTTTTGGAGTTTAGAATAGGTAGAATAGGTAGGAATACTAGCCACAGTTGTATAAGTTTTCATGAGTACCAGCGGTATAATTTGGGTTCAACACTAATCTCAACTACAAAGCAAATAACTCGTGTAAAAACTCTCTGGCCAACATCCACCGATCAAATTGCCAATAAAATTATATATATTTGAAAGAAAAAAAACCGTATTTTCTCATTTCACCAGCGCACAAAATAAATTCGTTGTGTTGTAACCCTATCCCTGAAATCCGGCTCTGCCGCAAGTAAGGTCCAAAATGGATCATTCCAACTGGCACGCAACGTGCTTAACTGGTGAAAGAGATTTACAATATTTTTTGTTTTTCTGTATAGTAATCAACGTTTAATTTATTAAAAGGAAAGAAAAGAAAATAATTTCTTAAAAGCCGTCAAAATTACAAAATCATGAATTTATTACATGAAAAAGGATGAGTTAATATAGACCGACAAAACATGCGGATCTACGCTATCAGGAACTGTAGAAGAGTGGTGGATGCCAGTGGTGGAAATTACAAAATTGGCAATTCAAATATTAACACCACCAAGGTGGGGGAAGCGTGGGTGCCCTAGATGGCCCACAAAAGCAACAACATACATTGTATGAAGAGCCAAGACCAAGTAGAAGAGTTACAGAAAGTAGCAAAGTCGGGTTAATAAATTCGAATAATGAATATCCGAAAGTGGCAAAACAAGTGAGGGAATGGACATTTCGGGTCGACGGCAATTCAAAGCCGATAGAATTCATCGAACAAGTCGAATGGTCAGCAGACATGTATGGATTAGACATCAACATGATCCCAAGGGCAATGTCAGAACTGCTAAAAGACAAGGCATTGAAATGGTACGTGGCCAACAATAAGCATTGGGCATCATCGAAAGATTTTACTGAGGCATTCAAAAAATATTTCTTGCCGAGGGGATATTTTAGCAAACTGGCAGACCAAGTAAAAGCCAGAAAACAACAGTGGAATGAGTCATTTAAAGATTTCATGGTAGAGGTGCAAACCATGATGTGTCCATTGAAATGCCCAGATTTCGAGCAACTATAAATCATTTTTGAAAACTGCACACTAGATTTGAAAGTGTTCATTCGCCCACACAACATACAAATGCGAGAAGAACTAATGCAACTGGCAGATGAGTTCGAAACATATGAACAGGAGAGGAAACAGTTCCAGCGAGAGGCCCAAAGAGAACGCTCACACATACCAATGGGAGTGCAAAGACGGCCAATTGTACAAGATAATAGGCATCACACCGACTGCAGACGCTGCTTAGACGAAGAGCCACCAATTCCAGCACAAATGCGGGAATGTATGAAAAATCCAACAGGATGGATCCAAAATTCGTTGCAGGCATGCAGAAGATGCGGAGGTGTGTGGGACATTGTGCTAGAGAGTGCAACAACGAAAGGCTAGCATTCTGGTGGACTTGCGGGAAAATTGAAACGCTGGCCACGGTAGATTAGGGGGCCACAAGCAGTTTTGTTAGCCAAAAGCTAGTAGAAAAATTCGCTAAAGAAAGAGCATCTGACAAAAGCGAAAAAGCAGGTGAAATTGGCAGATAGAGCAGTCAAAGAAATAGACTGGCAATAAATCTCTGAAGTGCAATTTGGCCACAGAAAAATTAAAATGCCGTTTTTAGTATTGCCTGGCGGAATTGATGCGGTGGTGTTAGGGTGGAATTTTATAAATGAAATGGGAGCCATTATTTAATGTGCAGGTCACCAAATTGAAATTCCGCCAATGTGCAGAATAAAAGGGAGGCTAACAGAAAGGATTTCGGCGGCAATAGTGACAGATGCACCAGAGATAGAAGTCAGTGACTTTATGTACGAAGAACTGGCCGAAATGGCCAACATAACTGGCACACCTAAAGTTGGCATGCACATACATGCACACAATCACTATGTGTACGATAAGCCAATAAAACAAAGATACTATCCGAAGAATCCAAAAATGCAAGGAATAATAAATGGGAAGGTGGAAGAGTAGATGGCAATGGGATATATAGAACGGTCAACTAGTCCTTACAGTTCAGCAATAGTATGGTAAAAAAGAAACAAACGGAAAAATGGAGGCTGTGTGTTGACTTCAGGCAGATAAATGCAAAATCAATTAAAGACGCATATCCAATGCCGAGAATCGACTACATTTTAGATCAACTAAGAGAAGCGCAATTTATAAGCAGTTTGGATTTGAAAGATCGATATTGGCGGATTCCGTTGGAAATGAACAGCTTTAACAGTTCCAGGTAAGGGACTATATCAATGGAGAGTGATGCCGTTCGGGTTGCATTTAGCATCTGCAACTTTCCAACGAGGCTTAGACATGGTTATAGGACCAGAAATGATGTCTTTCACGTATCAGAATGACATCATAGTGGTCAGCCGAACAGTAGAAGACCACAAAGCTCATTTGAAGAAAGTCTTTCGCAGACTGAAGGCCGAAAATCTAAGGATAAATGGAGAAAAATACCACTTCTTCAGAAAAGAGCTAAGATTCCTGGGCCACCGAGTAACAGATCAAGCTATTGGCACAGATCCAGTTATGACATGCCCAGACATTGCGAAAATGTATTGCAAACTAACGCTAGCAACTACGGCACAGGGGTCATTCTGTCTCAAGATACAGACGAAGGCGAAAGAGTCATATAATACGCCAACAGAACTCTGAATCCATGCATCTCTTTGCATGTGCATATGTCAGCCGCTGTGAAAACTGTATGCGTTATAAACCAAGTCAACAGTAGGCAGCAGGGAAATAGCAGGAGGAAAGTGCCAGAGGAGCCATGGGAAACAGTATGCGCTGATTTCGTCGGGCCATTGCCACGATCTAAGCATGGAAATTCGGTGTTACTCGTAATAGTGGAAAGATTTTCAAGATGGACGGAGCTGGTACCAATGAGAAAGGCGTCGGCAGAAAATCTAGTAAAAGCATTCATAGAAAGAGTGCTGTATAGATTTGGGATCCCAAAAGTGTGTTGCCGAAATTTATGCCCGCGAATTAATAAAATTCTACCCACTGTAATGTCAATGCTTTAACAACATTTAGAAGAGGAAATGTGCCTCGAGAGAGAATTCTTGAGGCGTAAATATGCTCTACTAGCCACTCACGTGCAGTCAAGTGGCGCAACAACAGGCAATCACATGCTGACTACAGGATTTAGCGGACAAATACCCATGATGGATCCTGGTGGTAGCAGTACACCACAAGCAACAAGTACCAGAACCCAGACTTTGCCACGCAACGCCGCTGGCATAACGGAGCAACAAATAGCCGCTCGTCAATCCATGCCAAGAGGCGCCTGCCAAGCTTTAATGCAGACCTCAAGGACTAGCCTTTGTTCATTAGTTCCTATGAAACCAGCACTAAAATCGCCGGATACAGCAACGAGGAGAACACCCTTCGTTTGCAGAGATGTCATAAAGGAAGAGCGCTAGAAGCAGTGCGGGATAGCTTAATATTTCCTGCGATGCTTCCTAATGAAGGCAAGCAAGTTAGATGCGGATCGAAACAATCCAACTTTGCTGCAGGACCTTATCCAAAAGTTGGGACCTGAAATGATGCTGAACTGGGCAATTCATTCGAAGCCAATAAACTACCGAAATTTGGAGAGCCTAGCGGATTGGTTATACGAGCTAGCAGAGGCTGCATGTGGAGTTTCTACACCTAATATAACACCAGAAACCAACAGCAAGAAACCAAACAGAGGTGCTTTACACACTCATAAAGCAGTCGGCACCGAAACTTATAAGGGGTACCTTTACGTGTGATTTGCCAAGGAGATCACAAATTGGTAGCGTGCGATAAATTTAGACGTATGACTTTAAAGGAGAGGTGGGGATGCTATAAAGTCTCACCGATTATGCCACCAGTGCATGAAGGGGCACAAAGGAGTAAGTTAGAGACCAACATTGTGCAATATAACCGGCTGCAAGGCAAAGCACAACAGTCTTCTCCATAACGAAGCGACGAGGTGTGTCTTACTTAATCATCGTAAGTCATCAGCTAACCCTCTAGAAAGTTTTTTCAGTTCCAGTTCCAGTCACCTTGTACGGAAAATCAACGTCAATTGATGACTACGCGTTCATGGATGATAGTTCGACTTTAACACTTCTAGTAGAAAGTCTAGCCAAAGAGTTGGGGGAGAAAGGCGCTTCCAGTCCACTATGTATGAACTGGACCGGAAATGTCAGAAGAGAAGAGCCGCAATCCAAGCGGTTGAATTTAAAAATCACCAAACTGGGTCAACGTAATAAATTATTTAAATTAAACGACGATTATACTGTCAATTTCCTTGACCTGTCTGCAGAGTCGATGACGGCGGATCAAATAAAAAGCAGCAAAAATCTACATCTAAGAAATCTGCCATTACCGAGCTATACAAACATAGTTCCAAAAATGATCATCAGTATCAACAATCCAAATCTCATTGCTGCGCAAAAGGTGCGCGAAGGCAAGTGGCAGCAACCCATTGCTGCAAAGACGATGTTGGGATGGAACATATTTGGTGGATCGTGGCAAGGCAAGCTAAAGATCCATAGATGCCACTGCGACCAGGATCTGCATGAAATTTTCAAAAAAAACATGCGGACGGAGGAAAGGCTAACCAAATCTCCAGAGGTACAGATATCATTGCAGATTTAGGAAAACACAAAAACTTATAACGCCGGAAATTATACCTATTGTGTCTCCGCAGAAAAATGAAAAGCGATCCACAACTAGCTGTAAAGTTACACCAACAAATACACAACCTTATTGATCTATATAGATATCCACGAATTGGTGCAGAATTAGGACGATGTACGGTATTTGCCAAATCTTCGAGAGTAGCTCTCAACGATTTTCTGATCAAAGAGCCCAATCTCCTTGTACCACTGCTCCTAATAATCTACAACTTTTGAATGAGAGCTGTCGGGATAAGTGGAGAAATCTCTGAAATGTTTCATCATATCATCAAAGGAGAAATTCTGCAAGTTTTGATGTCAGTCTTCGATCCAATGGGCTTCGTATCTTACATTATGTTGTACCTCAAAATCCTACTCCAGCAAGTGTGGCGATCAAAAATCGATTGGGACGAAGATCTGTCAGCAAATCTCAATGTTCAGTGGCAGAAGTGTCTATCATTTCTTCCTTTAATATCCGAAGTACGAATTCAAAAATATTTTAAACAAAGTGGCACCATTGCAACCACTTTCTATTCCAGTTGCAAGCAGCGTTGATTTACAACATGAGCTGGACATTCTGGAATGCCATTTATGGACAGACTCGAAAACCGTACTGGCGTGGCTGAACGGAGAACCCCCGACGGTATCAACGACTGTAGATGGGTGCCGAGCAAACTAAATGTGGCAGATGTTGCTACTAAAAGCCATCATAGGTCCGAGGTCACCTTTCAAGCCAGCGTTCACCTACGGCCCGCTCAGTCATCGAAGGACGGAAGGCGTTAAAATGATGGGGAATTATCATTCTTGCCTCATAGTCTTACAACAAACTTATGTCTGATGGGTTTGCGGCGTCACCTTGCACGTCGCGGGACACTGAAAGAAGTCTACAGTGACAACGGCACCAATTTCCGAGGAACTGATGCCTTTCTGAGAGAAAAGCTTCAACTAGAAAATTCCGAGATGCAACAACAATTGGCAAAGCGAGGAATTGCCTGGTTCTTTAACCCGCACTCGGCTCCACACATGGGTGGCGCCTGGGAGCGTTTCTATCAAATGCGTATTGTATCGCATTATTCCGAATCAAAAGTTCACAGACGAAAGCCTTCTTACTACAATGGCGGAGGTGGAAATGACGGTCAACTCTAGACCGTTGACATATGTATCCCTCGGCCACGAGATCCAAGAAGCTTTAACGCCGAATCACTTAGTGTTTGGGTCATCTAATGGTGAAAAGCCTTTCTGCAATGCCGATGAGATCGACTACAAATGGACTTTGCGCCAAAGCGAGATGTTCGCCAACCAGTTCTGGATTCGGTCAAAGAGGTGCTACCTAACATCACTCGGAGAAGCAAATGGCATCAAAAGGTCAAGCCTATTGAGAAGGGAGACATCGTAATAATAGTAGATGAAAACCAAAGCCGCAACGTTTGGACAAAGGGACGAGTCATTGACGTGACCACCGCAGCAGACGGTGTAAGGAGTGCAAAGGTTCAGACTCAAATAGGTGTTCTATGCAGACCAGCCGTTAAATTAGCATTCCTTGATGTCGGCAATTAGGAAGTAAGCTTCTCCGGATGAGTCCGCTTACTGGATGGGGAATGTTGCCGAAATTTATGCCCACAAAACTGTACAGCTGGACACAGTGAACGAAAGACTTCGTCTTGTCCAATCTTTTTTGTACTCTTATTCTTGTGGTACTTTTCCTATGTAAGCATAACTTAAGCTAGCTAGAAACACATCGCGTGACCGATGTCGCAGTTATTTGTTTGCAGCCTAAGAGTAGAGACTAGAGTAAGTAAAATTGTTTAAATGTAAGATGCCAAATTTAACATTGAAAATGTTACAGAATTGTAAAGCTATCCACTAACCACCTATACACATATCCAAATGAATTACATGGATTTAACCTGGCGTTTTATTAGTGGAGCTAAAAAACTAGCCAAACAAACACCAAGGATAACAGAGTCCAATTTGTCAGCAAAATATTAAAGAAAATGCTGGAAAAATTGGGGACTACGCACCAACTAATAACACCATATACGCCACAAGAAAATCCAACTGACCAAGCAACCAGAATAATAATGAAGTTCAACGACGATGGGATGAGCAGGGGAGAAAGCCGAGATTGCCAGGATCCACGTTTGACAGGCTAACTATTGGATCGGGCAAACCAAGCCAACGGCCAGATGGCAATGCGGATTTAGTTAAAGAAATTGGCGTGTTGGTGCGAAGAAATCTGGAAAAAGCTGCACAGGATCAATCAAGACATTATAATCTGAGAAAAACGCAATGGAAACCACGAGTGGGCAAAATAGTGTGGGAAAAAGAGAACTATCTATCAAATGCAGCAGATGGATTCGCAGCAAAACTGGCAACAAAATATGGAGGGCCATACAAAGTCATGGGTTTTACATCACTGAACATCACAAACTACAGCATATGGCAAACAAAAAGTCAAGGTTGGCACACATTAGCGAGCTAAAAGTACAACCAGAGCAAAATCCAACAGATAATTCAAACGAGTAAGGATGCAAGGCGAGTCTGACTACCGGAAACCGGCCAAATGGAGGTTAAACAGATGGACCGGCCGGACAACTGGGAGATTTTCAGATGGATAGGAACGGTAGAAAGTCGAACCAGCATCATGCAGGAAGAAAAATTTTGAAAGTGGTGATTGCATTGTCGTTATTGGTCAGCATACAATAATTAAAAATTTTGGCCACTGATCGAATTTTTTTTGTTTCTGATTAGATGTTTGGCAACATGCAAGAATCGTTATGCAATGTGTAAAGGAATTTGAGAAATAATTGATACGGCAGGCATATTTATGGCTATTAACAGTGCATGTCAAACGGTTATGACAATTTAAAAAAGAAATAAAATGGAAAATGAGTGTTGTCGGGTTGGCGCTAGACGACCAAAATGAAATACAAATACCAATGCTTCGCAAACTGTAGGAGAGCAGAATGGAAAGAGTATGCAAATGGACGAGGAGAGGACTCTCTCTTGCGGTACACAAAATGCAAGAGAGGATTTACACATACAGTGTGCGTGTAACAGGGGATAAAAAAAAACGAGAGCGGGAACCCGAAGTTGGACTCAACGCGGATTAGAGGCTTCGATGGCCCAAGATTCGACAGATGAAATCAATCACAATTTTTCGATCAACATGAGCAGTCACAAAAAATTCAACGGGGAGCAGATGGAGATGCAACTCCTAGCATCGCCGTATGTGTCGGACGAGGAGTCCGATGGCGAGGAGCCGGTCCCATTGAGGCCGGTGATTGTCATCTCGAGGGAGAAAATGGAATGGAAGAAGATGCGGTTGAGGAATTTTCAGAGGAATTGGAGGGCATCGGAAGCGGAGATGAGGCTGAAGATGGCGAGATGGAGCAGCAGGACGAAAAGGAAGGAGTGGAGCCAGAAATGAGAGTGGATGAGGGAATTGGTTTAAACGGCCTGGCATTCTTGCTCGAGGATGTGGAGGATGGCGAGGGCTGAGGAGGAGCCAATAATAAAGGCTGAGGTGTCAATAATAATAAATGAGCCGGTGGCGTTCTTCGATTTAATCGACACCGAAGAAGAAGATGAGGGGCCGGGGGAGATGGTGTGACCAACCCCAATGCGACGGGCAGCAGTAACAACAGCTTCAACCAGAGCAACAACACCCACACCTACAGCAACAACCCCCACAAAAACAACAACAGTGGCAGCGAGACCCACGGAGACCCAGGTAGGACATCCTCAAGGGTTAAGACTGCAGTTACAAAGGCGGCGGTCGGTGCCTCAGGCGGGAACTAGATAGCCCGAAGAATGGCCAATGGCGTTAGCCGTGGCGGTGCAGGCGTTGGGGTCGCGACTGGCAAGAGTAATGTGGTTGTGCCGGATCCATAGTGAATTGGGGTATTTGAAGAATCGGGGGTATAGATTAAGAGAGAATTTTGAAGTTTAGGTTAAGTAGAATAGGTAGGGTCTGAGATATTTTTGGAGTTTAGATTGAGTAGAATAGGAAAAAATATGATGTTTAGGGTAAGAGATATTTTTGGAGTTTAGAATAGGTAGAATAGAAAAAATATGAAGTTTGGGGTAGTAGATATTTTTGGAGTTTAGATTAGGAAAAATACATGAAGTTTAGCTTAAGTAGGTATAAGTAATAGTATATAAGTAATAGATGCAGTCGGAGCCACCCATGCCAAAATAACGCATGAGAATAATTGGTAGAATAGGAAAAACATGAAGCTCAGGATAATAGATATTTTTGGAGTTTAGAATAGGTAGAATAGGTAGGAATACTAGCCACAGTTGTATAAGTTTTCATGAGTACCAGCGGTATAATTTGGGTTCAACACTAATCTCAACTACAAAGCAAATAACTCGTGTAAAAACTCTCTGGCCAACATCCACCGATCAAATTGCCAATAAAATTATATATATTTGAAAGAAAAAAAACCGTATTTTCTCATTTCACCAGCGCACAAAATAAATTCGTCGTGTTGTAACCCTATCCCTGAAATCCGGCTCTGCCGCAAGTAAGGTCCAAAATGGATCATTCCAACTGGCACGCAACGTGCTTAACTGGTGAAAGAGATTTACAATATTTTTTGTTTTTCTGTATAGTAATCAACGTTTAATTTATTAAAAGGAAAGAAAAGAAAATAATTTCTTAAAAGCCGTCAAAATTACAAAATCATGAATTTATTACATGAAAAAGGATGAGTTAATATAGACCGACAAAACATGCGGATCTACGCTATCAGGAACTGTAGAAGAGTGGTGGATGCCAGTGGTGGAAATTACAAAATTGGCAATTCAAATATTAACACCACCAAGGTGGGGAAGCGTGGGTGCCCTAGATGGCCCACAAAAGCAACAACATACATTGTATGAAGAGCCAAGACCAAGTAGAAGAGTTACAGAAAGTAGCAAAGTCGGGTTAATAAATTCGAATAATGAATATCCGAAAGTGGCAAAACAAGTGAGGGAATGGACATTTCGGGTCGACGGCAATTCAAAGCCGATAGAATTCATCGAACAAGTCGAATGGTCAGCAGACATGTATGGATTAGACATCAACATGATCCCAAGGGCAATGTCAGAACTGCTAAAAGACAAGGCATTGAAATGGTACGTGGCCAACAATAAGCATTGGGCATCATCGAAAGATTTTACTGAGGCATTCAAAAAATATTTCTTGCCGAGGGGATATTTTAGCAAACTGGCAGACCAAGTAAAAGCCAGAAAACAACAGTGGAATGAGTCATTTAAAGATTTCATGGTAGAGGTGCAAACCATGATGTGTCCATTGAAATGCCCAGATTTCGAGCAACTATAAATCATTTTTGAAAACTGCACACTAGATTTGAAAGTGTTCATTCGCCCACACAACATACAAATGCGAGAAGAACTAATGCAACTGGCAGATGAGTTCGAAACATATGAACAGGAGAGGAAACAGTTCCAGCGAGAGGCCCAAAGAGAACGCTCACACATACCAATGGGAGTGCAAAGACGGCCAATTGTACAAGATAATAGGCATCACACCGTCTGCAGACGCTGCTTAGACGAAGAGCCACCAATTCCAGCACAAATGCGGGAATGTATGAAAAATCCAACAGGATGGATCCAAAATTCGTTGCAGGCATGCAGAAGATGCGGAGGTGTGTGGGACATTGTGCTAGAGAGTGCAACAACGAAAGGCTAGCATTCTGGTGGACTTGCGGGAAAATTGAAACGCTGGCCACGGTAGATTAGGGGGCCACAAGCAGTTTTGTTAGCCAAAAGCTAGTAGAAAAATTCGCTAAAGAAAGAGCATCTGACAAAAGCGAAAAAGCAGGTGAAATTGGCAGATAGAGCAGTCAAAGAAATAGACTGGCAATAAATCTCTGAAGTGCAATTTGGCCACAGAAAAATTAAAATGCCGTTTTTAGTATTGCCTGGCGGAATTGATGCGGTGGTGTTAGGGTGGAATTTTATAAATGAAATGGGAGCCATTATTTAATGTGCAGGTCACCAAATTGAAATTCCGCCAATGTGCAGAATAAAAGGGAGGCTGACAGAAAGGATTTCGGCGGCAATAGTGACAGATGCACCAGAGATAGAAGTCAGTGACTTTATGTACGAAGAACTGGCCGAAATGGCCAACATAACTGGCACACCTAAAGTTGGCATGCACATACATGCACACAATCACTATGTGTACGATAAGCCAATAAAACAAAGATACTATCCGAAGAATCCAAAAATGCAAGGAATAATAAATGGGAAGGTGGAAGAGTAGATGGCAATGGGATATATAGAACGGTCAACTAGTCCTTACAGTTCAGCAATAGTATGGTAAAAAAGAAACAAACGGAAAAATGGAGGCTGTGTGTTGACTTCAGGCAGATAAATGCAAAATCAATTAAAGACGCATATCCAATGCCGAGAATCGACTACATTTTAGATCAACTAAGAGAAGCGCAATTTATAAGCAGTTTGGATTTGAAAGATCGATATTGGCGGATTCCGTTGGAAATGAACAGCTTTAACAGTTCCAGGTAAGGGACTATATCAATGGAGAGTGATGCCGTTCGGGTTGCATTTAGCATCTGCAACTTTCCAACGAGGCTTAGACATGGTTATAGGACCAGAAATGATGTCTTTCACGTATCAGAATGACATCATAGTGGTCAGCCGAACAGTAGAAGACCACAAAGCTCATTTGAAGAAAGTCTTTCGCAGACTGAAGGCCGAAAATCTAAGGATAAATGGAGAAAAAATACCACTTCTTCAGAAAAGAGCTAAGATTCCTGGGCCACCGAGTAACAGATCAAGCTATTGGCACAGATCCAGTTATGACATGCCCAGACATTGCGAAAATGTATTGCAAACTAACGCTAGCAACTACGGCACAGGGGTCATTCTGTCTCAAGATACAGACGAAGGCGAAAGAGTCATATAATACGCCAACAGAACTCTGAATCCATGCATCTCTTTGCATGTGCATATGTCAGCCGCTGTGAAAACTGTATGCGTTATAAACCAAGTCAACAGTAGGCAGCAGGGAAATAGCAGGAGGAAAGTGCCAGAGGAGCCATGGGAAACAGTATGCGCTGATTTCGTCGGGCCATTGCCACGATCTAAGCATGGAAATTCGGTGTTACTCGTAATAGTGGAAAGATTTTCAAGATGGACGGAGCTGGTACCAATGAGAAAGGCGTCGGCAGAAAATCTAGTAAAAGCATTCATAGAAAGAGTGCTGTATAGATTTGGGATCCCAAAAGTGTGTTGCCGAAATTTATGCCCGCGAATTAATAAAATTCTACCCACTGTAATGTCAATGCTTTAACAACATTTAGAAGAGGAAATGTGCCTCGAGAGAGAATTCTTGAGGCGTAAATATGCTCTACTAGCCACTCACGTGCAGTCAAGTGGCGCAACAACAGGCAATCACATGCTGACTACAGGATTTAGCGGACAAATACCCATGATGGATCCTGGTGGTAGCAGTACACCACAAGCAACAAGTACCAGAACCCAGACTTTGCCACGCAACGCCGCTGGCATAACGGAGCAACAAATAGCCGCTCGTCAATCCATGCCAAGAGGCGCCTGCCAAGCTTTAATGCAGACCTCAAGGACTAGCCTTTGTTCATTAGTTCCTATGAAACCAGCACTAAAATCGCCGGATACAGCAACGAGGAGAACACCCTTCGTTTGCAGAGATGTCATAAAGGAAGAGCGCTAGAAGCAGTGCGGGATAGCTTAATATTTCCTGCGATGCTTCCTAATGAAGGCAAGCAAGTTAGATGCGGATCGAAACAATCCAACTTTGCTGCAGGACCTTATCCAAAAGTTGGGACCTGAAATGATGCTGAACTGGGCAATTCATTCGAAGCCAATAAACTACCGAAATTTGGAGAGCCTAGCGGATTGGTTATACGAGCTAGCAGAGGCTGCATGTGGAGTTTCTACACCTAATATAACACCAGAAACCAACAGCAAGAAACCAAACAGAGGTGCTTTACACACTCATAAAGCAGTCGGCACCGAAACTTATAAGGGGTACCTTTACGTGTGATTTGCCAAGGAGATCACAAATTGGTAGCGTGCGATAAATTTAGACGTATGACTTTAAAGGAGAGGTGGGGATGCTATAAAGTCTCACCGATTATGCCACCAGTGCATGAAGGGGCACAAAGGAGTAAGTTAGAGACCAACATTGTGCAATATAACCGGCTGCAAGGCAAAGCACAACAGTCTTCTCCATAACGAAGCGACGAGGTGTGTCTTACTTAATCATCGTAAGTCATCAGCTAACCCTCTAGAAAGTTTTTTCAGTTCCAGTTCCAGTCACCTTGTACGGAAAATCAACGTCAATTGATGACTACGCGTTCATGGATGATAGTTCGACTTTAACACTTCTAGTAGAAAGTCTAGCCAAAGAGTTGGGGGAGAAAGGCGCTCCCAGTCCACTATGTATGAACTGGACCGGAAATGTCAGAAGAGAAGAGCCGCAATCCAAGCGGTTGAATTTAAAAATCACCAAACTGGGTCAACGTAATAAATTATTTAAATTAAACGACGATTATACTGTCAATTTCCTTGGCCTGTCTGCAGAGTCGATGACGGCGGATCAAATAAAAAGCAGCAAAAATCTACATCTAAGAAATCTGCCATTACCGAGCTATACAAACATAGTTCCAAAAATGATCATCAGTATCAACAATCCAAATCTCATTGCTGCGCAAAAGGTGCGCGAAGGCAAGTGGCAGCAACCCATTGCTGCAAAGACGATGTTGGGATGGAACATATTTGGTGGATCGTGGCAAGGCAAGCTAAAGATCCATAGATGCCACTGCGACCAGGATCTGCATGAAATTTTCAAAAAAAACATGCTGACGGAGGAAAGGCTAACCAAATCTCCAGAGGTACAGATATCATTGCAGATTTAGGAAAACACAAAAACTTATAACGCCGGAAATTATACCTATTGTGTCTCCGCAGAAAAATGAAAAGAGATCCACAACTAGCTGTAAAGTTACACCAACAAATACACAACCTTATTGATCTATATAGATATCCACGAATTGGTGCAGAATTAGGACGATGTACGGTATTTGCCAAATCTTCGAGAGTAGCTCTCAACGATTTTCTGATCAAAGAGCCCAATCTCCTTGTACCACTGCTCCTAATAATCTACAACTTTTGAATGAGAGCTGTCGGGATAAGTGGAGAAATCTCTGAAATGTTTCATCATATCATCAAAGGAGAAATTCTGCAAGTTTTGATGTCAGTCTTCGATCCAATGGGCTTCGTATCTTACATTATGTTGTACCTCAAAATCCTACTCCAGCAAGTGTGGCGATCAAAAATCGATTGGGACGAAGATCTGTCAGCAAATCTCAATGTTCAGTGGCAGAAGTGTCTATCATTTCTTCCTTTAATATCCGAAGTACGAATTCAAAAATATTTTAAACATTGTAGAGCAGAAGAACGCCAAGTTTAACTCCACGTATTCGTAGACGCCAGAGAAGACGCTCATGCCGCTGTGGTATACTTGTCTCGTTTCAGATAAATACAAAGTGGCACCATTGCAACCACTTTCTATTCCAGTTGCAAGCAGCGTTGATTTACAACATGAGCTGGACATTCTGGAATGCCATTTATGGACAGACTCGAAAACCGTACTGGCGTGGCTGAACGGAGAACCCCCGACGGTATCAACGACTGGAGATGGGTGCCGAGCAAACTAAATGTGGCAGATGTTGCTACTAAAAGCCAACATAGGTCCGAGGTCACCTTTCAAGCCAGCGTTCACCTACGGCCCGCTCAGTCATCGAAGGACGGAAGGCGTTAAAATGATGGGGAATTATCATTCTTGCCTCATAGTCTTACAACAAACTTATGTCTGATGGGTTTGCGGCGTCACCTTGCACGTCGCGGGACACTGAAAGAAGTCTACAGTGACAACGGCACCAATTTCCGAGGAACTGATGCCTTTCTGAGAGAAAAGCTTCAACTAGAAGATTCTGAGATGCAACAACAATTGGCAAAGCGAGGAATTGCCTGGTTCTTTAACCCGCACTCGGCTCCACACATGGGTGGCGCCTGGGAGCGTTTCTATCAAATGCGTATTGTATCGCATTATTCCGAATCAAAAGTTCACAGACGAAAGCCTTCTTACTACAATGGCGGAGGTGGAAATGACGGTCAACTCTAGACCGTTGACATATGTATCCCTCGGCCACGAGATCCAAGAAGCTTTAACGCCGAATCACTTAGTGTTTGGGTCATCTAATGGTGAAAAGCCTTTCTGCAATGCCGATGAGATCGACTACAAATGGACTTTGCGCCAAAGCGAGATGTTCGCCAACCAGTTCTGGATTCGGTCTAAGAGGTGCTACCTAACATCACTCGGAGAAGCAAATGGCATCAAAAGGTCAAGCCTATTGAGAAGGGAGACATCGTAATAATAGTAGATGAAAACCAAAGCCGCAACGTTTGGACAAAGGGACGAGTCATTGACGTGACCACCGCAGCAGACGGTGTAAAGAGTGCAAAGGTTCAGACTCAAATAGGTGTTCTATGCAGACCAGCCGTTAAATTAGCATTCCTTGATGTCGGCAATTAGGAAGTAAGCTTCTCCGGATGAGTCCGCCTACTGGATGGGGAATGTTGCCGAAATTTATGCCCACAAAACTGGTTGTGCCGGATCCATAGTGAATTGGGGTATTTGAAGAATCGGGGGTATAGATTAAGAGAGAATTTTGAAGTTTAGGTTAAGTAGAATAGGTAGGGTCTGAGATATTTTTGGAGTTTAGATTGAGTAGAATAGGAAAAATATGATGTTTAGGGTAAGAGATATTTTGGAGTTTAGAATAGGTAGAATAGAAAAAATATGAAGTTTGCGGTAGTAGATATTTTTGGAGTTTAGATTAGGAAAAATACATGAAGTTTAGCTTAAGTAGGTATAAGTAATAGTATATAAGTAATAGATGCAGTCGGAGCCACCCATGCCAAAATAACGCATGAGAATAATTGGTAGAATAGGAAAAACATGAAGTTTAGGATAATAGATATTTTTGGAGTTTAGAATAGGTAGAATAGGTAGGAATACTAGCCACAGTTGTATAAGTTTTCATGAGTACCAGCGGTACAATTTGGGTTGAACACTAATCTCAACTACAAAGCAAATAACTCGTGTAAAAACTCTCTGGCCATACCAACATCCACCGATCAAATTGCCAATAAAATTAAATGTATTTGAAAGAAAGAAAACGGCTCTGCCGCAAGTAAGGTCCAAAATGGATCATTCCAACTGGCGCGCAAAGTGCTTAACTGGTGAAAGAGATTTACAATATTTTTTGTTTTTCTGAATGAAATCAACGTTTAATTTATTAAAAGGAAAGAAAAGAAAATAATTTCTCAAAAGCCCTCAAAATTACAAAATCATGAATTTATTACATGAAAAAGGATGAGTTAATATAGACCGACGAAACATGCGGATCTATGCTATCAGGAACTGTAGAAGAGATGTGGAAAATAGCTCAAAGAACATGAGGACGACACAGAATGGCAGGAATGGATCAGCTCGCTAGCAGGAAAATTTACAAAAGCTGCAAAAGCGATGCCAGTGGTGGAAATTACAAAATTGGCAATTCAAATATTAACACCACGGTTTAGACTTCAATATGGTCCCAAGTGCAATGACAGAACTACTAAGAGACAAGGCATTAAAATGATACGGGGCAAGCAAAAGGCCTTGGGCATCATGGAAAGAATTTACTGAGGCATGAAAAAAATATTTTTGCCGAGGGGATATTTTAGAAGATCAAGTAAAAGCTAGAAAACAACAGTGGAATGAAGTCGTTTAAAGATTTTATGGTAGAGGTGCAAACCATGATGTGTCCATTGAAATGCCCAGATTTCGAGCAAATATAAATCATTTTTGAAAACTGCACACTAGATTTGAAAGTGTTCATTCGCCCACACAACATACAAACGCGAGAAGAACTAATGCAACTGGCAGATGAGTTCGAAACATATGAACAGGAGAAGAAACAGTTCCAGCGAGAGGCCCAAAGAGAACGCTCACACATACCAATGGGAGTGCAAAGACGGCCAATTGTGCAAGATAATAGGCATAAAACCGTCTGCAGACGCTGCTTAGACGAAGAGCCACCAATTCCAGCACAAATGCGGGACTGTATGAAAGATCCAACAGGATGGAGATCCAAAATTCGTCGCAGGCATGCTAGAGAGTGCAACAACAAAAGGCTAGCATTCTGGTGGACTTGCGGTAAAATTGGAACGCGATCAACGGGAAACGCAAACCGGTTCCTGCCTGCAAGGAGTAAGCAGAAGCCGGCCACAACGGCTCCTTGAACTTAATTGGAAAATTGATAGAGGAAGAAAGCCAACTATCAGCAGAAATCACGACAGGGGGCATTAGAATGCTGGCCACGGTAGAATAGAAAACCATAAAAAAAGGTTAGGTTAAGTATATATAAGTAAAATTGTAAATATAGTGAAAGTAAAAGATGCAGACGGCCATGCCAAAATAGGCCATGGGAATAATATAAAAGATGTTCACGATCGCCAGGCCAAAGGAAAAAAAAAGAATTTTTTTTTTTTTTATAAAAGAAAAGTCAAAAGACGCGAAGGCTCCTGAAGAAAGGGGGAAATGTGAGAAATATATTATATAAATATATATACCACCTCACGCCAGATATAAATAAATATAGAGAGGCGTATGCGTGATTTTACCATGCATAGCAACAGGAGAGTTTGGTTGCGCGATCGGCCAAGAAGGCCGAAGATAAAAGAGGGCGATGAAAAGTTTTGGGCGGCAAATATAAAGTACTGGCAACGGTGCATAATCCCACCACGCGTCCTGGGTCCCCTGGGTCAAGAGATGCCTACAAATAGACACAGCTAAGACACAGAAAAGGATCATAAAGCGAAGTAACCCAGTGAGAGGTATCAGTCGACAATTGAAGAATTAACAAAGTGAAACATACAAGTGAAGCAGTAAAGTGAAGTCGAGCCAAATCATATACGGTTACAAGGGAAGATTTAGAGAGGAGAGGAGCTATTCCTAGCATAGTAACAAAGACAGGTTATTCCTAGCAGAATATTGAAGACTAGAAGCTATTTCTAGCAGATCATAAATGACTAGGAGATATTTCTAGCAGAATATTGAAGACTAGGAGTATTCCTGGCACAGTTGAGGAAGCCCAGTAGTATTCCAGGCACAGTGGAGAAAGACTAGGACTATTCCTAGTAGGATATAAGGAGCGTAGCAGGCGACAGGTGTAGCTGTCATCCTGGCAGTAGGAATACTTGCCACAGCCAAATACAATCCGTCGATAAGTTTTCATGAGTGCCAGCGATGCAGTGTGTATTCAACAATAACCACAATTACAAAGTCAATAGCTCGTGCAGAAACTCTCTGGCCATACCAACATCCACCAATCAAATTGCCAATATAAATTCGTTGTGTCGTACCCCTACACCTGAAATCCGGCTCTGCCGCAAGTAAGGACCAAAAAGGATCGTTACGGTATGAAGGAGTTTCTCGTGAAAAAAAAAAAATGTATAAATGGAGAAATCATTGCAGCCGTAAAATTTTTAGTTACAGTGCCATATCAAACAGTAAAGGCAATGTAAAAAGAAATAAAAAGAAATTTTGAGATTGGCGGGTTGGCGCTAGACAAACAAAATGGAATATGAACACCAATGCTTCTCAAACTGTAGGAGAGCAGAATAGAAAGAGGATGCAAATTGATAAGAAGAGGACTCTCTCCTGCGGTACACCAAGTGCAGGAGAGAGGGTTTATACATACAGTGTGTGTGTGAAGAACGGATAAAAAGAAAAAAGAGAGCAGGAACCCGAAGCTGGACGCGCAGCAGCAGAACAACGCGGATTAGAGGGCCTGAACGATCTGGATGGAACACAATCTAGTTAGAGGATGTGGAGGAGAGAACCACAGGCGGGGGATGCTGTTTGGTGCACCCGTGGAGGGGCGGAGGATAACCAAATAACGCCAGAGGATAACCAATAGTGAGAGCAGAGGTACCGGCGGCAGTCCAGGAGCCGGTGGCGTACGTGCACTTGTCAGACACGGAAGAGGAAGACGAGGGCCCGGAGGAAATGGGGCGGCCACCAACCCCAATGCGACGGGCAGTTAGCACGGTTAATGAATTGTGCTGGAATGGCAACGGCAGCAATCCCCACAACGGCAGCCACAACAGCAGCAATACCTTAAACTTAATTTCTGGCGTTGAATACTTCACTGCTGAGTATATCAGTAATATCGATGATTTTGTAATTAGTTCTGTCGTTGTCTTGCCTAAAACTAAATCTCTTCTCTACTGTAATTAGTTCTGTCGTTGTCCTGCCTAAAACTAAATCTCTTCCGTTGATTCTACTGAATACTCCACCTATGTCGATGATTTGGTACATAGACAATCGATGGATTACCTAAAACTAATTTTCTGTCGATATCGTGATTCGGCTGGGTAAATTAGCTATCTCGATGATTCTGTAGATAGTTCTATCGTTGACTTATTAAAACTAAATTATTGCTGGCTATGCGGGGTATCTAAACAATTTAATCGACCTGTAGTGCACTTGGGATACTCTGCGATTTCGAAGCATGTAGTATACGTAGTATATATAAAAACACATTACACGCAATAGGGCCAAAAAGGTATCAGCTGACTAAATCTTGCCAAGTGCGACATTGCCTAGTAAGTGTGAGCGAGATATCATTCGTTTGTTGCTGCCGCTTGTGAGAAAATTTTTTTTTGAATTATTGGCGAATTTGAAGGAGTTTGATTTTATAAAATTTCTCTAATTTGTACAGAGTATATTTAAAGTCGGCAGGGACGACTTTATTTATTACTAGAGACCCGGCAGATTTCGTACTGCCTCATTGCTAAATAAAAGACCTAATCTTTTGTATAAAATGATTTTAAAACAAACAAATCGAATCTGTATTTAATAAAAAAGCATGAAGTTTTATTATTATTTTCGATACACCAACATGGCTTACTTAGAAAGTCGTTTTCGTAGGTCGGCGATGTTTGCATTCCACCAGAATGCTGGTTGATGGTACCTCCTGTAGGGGTTCGCCATGCTTGCATCGCATGCTGCAATCCACAAGCCTTTTGGATAGTTGGCCATCCTTTGAGCAGAATCTTGTTCGCATTGTGCAGCGTTCAGGGCTGATAAGAACAGCATCGTGTTTAGCGTATCAATCTTGTAGTTATTGGTGCTCTGTGAGTATGCCGTATTGTTGCCTATGGAGACAAGGATTTCCTCGTAGTCGCGAGCTGTGTAAAAGTTGATAACTCTCCAAACAGTGTGCTTAAGCAAATTGCTGTTAACGAAGGTGAAATTGATTATAGACCCTCTACCTGCGCAATTAAACGTATTTAAAATCCAGTGTTGGCTAGTGCAACATCTAATTGCGATTGGTGATGGAGCTGCGTCATTCCAGGGCCCATATGCGTGTAAGTCGCCTGCAATTACGCCAGGGTGTGTAGATGTTAATAATAATGGAGAGAGAGAGACAAAGCGTGGGACCCCCCTTGAAGAGCCGATCCCCTCTGTAGTATCACTAAGCTACCGGGCCGCAGGGACGCTGCCAATGAAAAACAGCTTTGAGTTGACCCAATTGACCCGAGCCGAATTGATTAGCCGTGAGTAGGATACTGCCACTGAGTCCCCAATCTATCAAGTACCGCTTCTTTTTTCAGATAAGTCGCAAGTTGATCTACGAAACGCCAGGTTAAAAGATCAGTTACACATGTGCCGGTGTGCGTGTCAGTGTGTGGCAGTGGTCCGATCTAGAGATGCTCTACTGGAACTTCTTCTTACTAAAATACTATACCTTAAATAAAATAAAGGAATTTTAATTAATAACCGCAGAAATATTCCCTTCTGGCACAAGCAGAGCAACTTCTATTTTAAGCAGATAGGAGTACAGACATTCGACAAGAAGACCTCAAAGCAAGCAGTCGACCCAGTCCAAGAACAAATCAACGTGTGCAGTCGAACCTAGTCCAAGGATTCAACAAGAGAACAACAATTTGACGAATCACAAATTTTGGTATTTTTTATATATTAATATATATAGCATATAAGCTAACCCTCAGAATCGATATGCCCTAATTACTACAGGGGATTAGTTCATCAATAGGTTACCGTTTAACAAGAGCATTGAAATATCTAGCCAGAGAGCAATTGTTTTCTTATTCCTTTATTTCTTTCTTTCGCATTCCAATAGCCAGCGACGCCGACGCACCAACCGCCACGCCGTCGGTACAGTCGGCGGCAGCATAGCTAAGTTAAGACGTTTTGTCACGTACGCCAAAAGCTCGTAGGATAACGGTGATTCATCAGTAGCCAATCAAAACGCGCCACGCATTTCCGCAGCTGCGTCGAAAGCTTAGAATGTTAAAAACTAGGGCAAAGGCAAGGGTTAGAAATAATAGCAAGATCACTCAGTTGGTGACCATCGGCAAGTCAAGTCCATACAGACAAATTGTGCATACCAAGGAATATAGAATCAAACAAAGTGACAGTGAGGCAAAGACAAGGTGAAACCAAGTGAAAAGAAAAAAAAATCCAGAAAAGAATAAAAACATATAAAAGCCTAAACACAGACATCACAGGATTAGATAGTGAAAAAAAAGGAAAAAAAAAAATATAATTACAAAACTCCTACTATGCACCGAAACGGGTAAGTCGGCCTTAAGGCCACGATACTGCCACCTTATTCTCTTCCTCCTCTAGGGTAGTGTGATCGTAGGCAGCTAGTATACATTTTTTTTAATAGACACATGTGAGTTAGAAATAATAAAATTAAACATGAAACAGTGACCCTTGCCATTATTTCTTTCATTTTTTATTCCTTCCCTTTTTATCCGTATTTTATTGTGACGTCCTAATAAGTGTTGTTTAAATAACCTATTTTTTTCCATATCTAGTGCCTGCTACAGTGTCCAGTTTATGGTTTTTAAGACTTGTGTACGGTGTCTACGTGTTTTCGGGTTTGAAGTGAAAAGCGAACTAACTCCTCCTATGGAGCTTTTTCCCCTTGTCGTCTGATCTTCAGTGTGGCCGTCCTCCTTTCAATTCGCCCCTCTGTTTCAACCACGCTCCTCTTCCGCTGTTCACCCTTTTCTGGCGTGAACAATGGTGTTGGTCGTACATGCGCCGACTTAGTGCCATTTAATATTATTCGACATCCGATACCCTAGTATTTGTCAGTAGCCAATCAAAACGCGCCACGCATTTCCGCAGCTGCGCCGAAAGCAATTAGAAAACTAGAGCAAAGTTTAGAGTTAGAAATAGGACAAGATCAATTAGTTCTTGACCGGCGAGGCATTCGGACGTGCCTAAAAATATAAAACCAAGCAAAGACAAAGTGAAAATCAATCGGTTACAAATAAAAGTTAAATCAATCGCACAGTGAGAAAAGCTAGTAAATACACAGAAAAGAAACAAAAAGACTCAGTGACAGTGGAATAAAAACATATAGTGGAAATATACAATGGAATCCTATTCGGGTGAGTCGGCCTTGAGGCCTTGTTACTAACTTATTGTCCCCATTTCAATTTAGGAGAGTGTGATAGTAGGTAGACCCTTGTTAAGATAAGTAAATTCATGAAGTAACCGCTTAAAAATTAAGCGATAATAAAGACACATCTACATAATGAATAGCGAATTTTGAGTGCTGAGTTTTTTCTCCTTTTCTTTTGTGTTTCTCAGTGTTGTCCATGCGACTAGATTTATGTATTGCACAGTGGTCATTATGCCATTTAGCTGGGATTTCAGTGTCCGGGTAATACCCTAACTGAAATCTGACTAAATGCGCGCATGTGATCACTCAGTGCCATTTAATATTTATTTCGGTGTCCGGGTAATACTCTAACCGAAATAATATTAAATAGGCATGATCGTAGTAAATGTTGTCTTAAAAGGGTTTCCGTGGTACAGTTGGCATTATGTCAACCAGCCACCATTTCAGTGTCCGGGTAATACTCTAACTGAAATAGTGCTGGTTGTACATGTGCCGACTGAGCGGTATTTAATATTATTCGACGTCCGGGTAATACTCTAGTCGAAGCAATATTAAATACTTGCGAACACGGAACCACGGTAATGTAGTTCAATGTGTAAATGGTACAGTGGTCAAGTTGCTATTTGGTTAGGATTTCAGTGTCCGGGTAATACTCTAACTGAAATATTTACCAAATGGGCATCTGACTGCTCAGTAGTGCTTAATATTATTCGGTGTCCGGGTAATACTCTAACCGAAGGAATATTAAGTGTCTACGAAAATTTTATGTCATAAATTCTAATGTCGTTTTGCGCATGGTCCCCTTCTATGGTACAGTGTCCATCGTAATATAAAAATATGTTTCTTATTTGTTTAGCTTTCGTGTCCGTGTTAGCTATTCTTCACTATAGGGTATAGGAAGTTCGTCGTCTTTTCTACAGGCAAATTTGATAATTATTTCCTACATTTGCCTATATTAATTTAATGATCCATAGGTTTATTCACAATTTTTCTGTAAGTAAAGGCCCTGGATAGATTGAGATGTGCACCCAGGCTGGAAAACTTCCTTACTTCCTTACAACAAGTATTTAGAACCAACCAGGATCAACAAGGATTACCCAATTACCAGTTCTCAAGCATCAACCAGGCACACCGTTACCCAGTCACCAGTCGTTAAGAATCAACCAACGATATTTAAAGTTAACCAGGATCAACCAACGATATTTAAAGTTAACCAGGATCAACCAACGATATTCAAAATCAACCAAAATCAGTCCTCAAGGACTAGTCAAGAATTCCCAGAGGCAAGAAACACACGCATAGTCAACGATATTCAACCAGTGGCAATAGTTTTCAGTTCCAGTAGCGTTATTTTTGGATACTTCAGCAACAACACTGAATATACTTTTCTATCCAACACATCTCATCGTTACTGTCTGAAAGAGACATGTTAATTGTTCTCGGTGACTTTAATTTACCGGAAATAGTATGGTCCCCTACTGACGAATCTGCTTTGTTGCTCCCTTCTATTTCACATTGCTTTATTGAAGGTCTTTTCAAGTTATCTTTGACTCAAATAAATCCAGTCCGTATTTGTTCTCGATTCCACCAATGGTGCAGTTTCTAGAATTAACCCTCTTGTCCTGCCTGAAGATAGTTTTCATCCTACTTTGGAGTTAACTATTGATCTTCCGTATCGTGTACCGACTGTTGGTGCCTGTCCTGCGGTTAAATACCGTAATTTTCGGAAGACCAATTTTAGTAAGTTAAATGAGCTCATTCTTAAAAATGATTGGTCTTCCCTGTATAGTTGTTCAAACATGAACCAAGCTATTTCTCTGTTTTATAACACTCTTGGTTCGCTTTTTAAGGTTTGTGTACCGCTGAGGATCCCTGTGTCGGCCTATAGGCCCCCTGGCATTCTCGGGAGCTAACTAACCTGAAAAATGTAAAATCGAGGTGTTATAAAATTTACAAGAAATCAGGCCGCTCCTCAGACTATGCCCGTTACGTAGTCGCTCGATCAAAGTTTTTGACGCGTAATACGCAATGCTATAAGGATTACCTTCAGCGTTGTAAATTAGAATTTTCTAGTAATCCTAAACAATTTTATAGCTTTGTGAATTCCAAAAGCAAAATGTCTGCCTATCCATCATGCTTGTCTCTTGATAACAATATAGCGAGTTCTGATCAAGCCATCGCTGATTTGTTTGCAGACTTTTTTACAACAACCTATTCCTCAGCGGAATATCGATCAGACATTCCGTATCCTTACCAGATAAAAAGCTCTAACTGCATTAACAGTCCTACGATCAATGAAAGTTCGCTCCTAAGCGTGCTTAATTTAGTGAAACCTGTCTACTCTCCTGGTCCTGATGGAATACCAGGTTGAGTTCTCAGATTTTGCGCCGAGGCTTTAAGTAAGCCAATTCGTAAACTTTTTCTTTTGTCTGTCAAATCTTTCACGTTCCCAGCTATTTGGAAGGAATCCTATATAGTTCCTCTCCATAAAAGCGGTAAAAAATCGGAAGCATCCAACTATAGGGGTATTTCTAAATTGTCCGCTATACCTAAAGCTTTTGAAAAATTAATCACTTCTCAATTGCAACATTTTTATAGATCTATAATTTTACCATCTCAACATGGGTTTGTGAAACCACTAACCTTTTTAGAATTTACTTCTTTAACGATCGAAGGATTTAGAAACGCAAGGCAAACTGATGTCATATATACTAATTTCAATAAGGCTTTTGATTTTGTTAATCATACGCTTCTTCTTTATAAATTAAATAGTATTGGCATTCCAAGTCCTTTAATTAATTGGTTTCGTGAATATCTGACAAATAGAACTCAGAGGGTTCTTTTTAAATCGTCGTATTTCAAATCCATCTATGTTACTTCGGGGGTGCCTCAGGGTAGTCATTTGGGACCACTGCTGTTTACCCTTTTCATTAATGACCTTCCCTCTGTTATAAGTTATTCTCGTGCTCTTATGTACGCAGATGACGTTAAGCTTTGTTTTAGTGACAAAGACATTACATCTTCTTGTCGATTGCGATCTGATCTTCCATGCGACATGGGTGTCCTGATGGACCGTAAACCAAAATTCTATATATATTCATATTGCATTTGGTCACCTCAGTATGAGTCACACCAAGAAAGAATTGAGTCGGTTCAAAAGTAGTTCTTGCTTTTTCTCTTCGTGGTCAGAACTGGGATCGTAATGTCAATTTGCCATGGTACTCTAGTAGACTTCTTTTACTTGGCCTTCCTTCTCTTACTAATCGTAGAGTAATGCTTGGCGTCATTTTTATGCACTAGCTTCTTAAAGGTGATATAGACTCGCCCGAGCTATTGAACCATTGAAATAAATTTTAGTATTCCTTGTAGACCTACCAGAAACTTTATACCTCTATCTCTGTCACGCTGTTCTACTAATTATTTACTGCATGAACCTTTCCGAGTACTTTGTTCTGATTATAATCGTCTTTATCATGTAATCAGTACAGAACTCTCCTTTTCATTACTAAAAATTGTATACTTTCCTTTTTTTATCTCGTAGCTAGCTTTAGTTTTCGTTTTTGTCTGTATGTATGAACTGTCCCCGCGACTCGAGCCGTACGTTATGCGGCTAGCGCCCCTCGGTCGGTTGGGCGGGAGGTGTGGGCATTTAGTGC